>CM073597.1:39871102-40511102 GCA_037074985.1 Solanum bulbocastanum | reverse complement strand
CCAAATATGTCATCTGAGACAACCAAGTCTGCCTAAAAATCCTACTAAACCAAGAGGACATCGCATGATCAGTACACTTGATCCACTAGTAGGGATCCACAACAAAGTGAAAACATGTGTACATAACTAGTTAATCATGCTCCAAATCATGCATGGAACCAATGTTGAATAGCACTAAATGCTTCCTATAAAGAGCTCATATCAAATATTTTCATTCAGTTGGCTCCACATACTCCTCACACCATTCCACTAAAGCCCACACTCTCAATATAAACAACCATCATAACCACTCCGACCATTTACCTTACTCTAAACCAACACTTTTAAGTGAAACCCTCCTTTTGTCCTTTAAAAATAAAAAGTAACAACTTTATGACAAAACCCACACATAAGTCCTTCCAAATTAATGCTCAATATCAAATTCAAACGATCATTTCTTATCTTAAAAATTCATACCTTGAAAAAATATACCACTACGAATGTATACTTACTACGAAAATTTTGAATTGTGAATTCAATTGTGCAACCTAATCCCTTTATCTATCAATGATAGCTCATACCTTGAAGGATTTTATGAATTCGTGTATCTTAGCTTATCATTGATCGCCTCTCCATCGATCTTACCATATCCTTCACTAAAAATCCAACTATACTCATTACCAAACTCCAAATCAAAAAAAAAAAAAAAAAAAAAAAAAAAAAAAAAAAAAAAAAAAAAAAAAAAAACTTATCATCACACTCAAGCTGGACATTTGTACACTTCTTTGTCAAGTCTTATCCACTAGTTTTTAACCACTCAACTTAACATGTGACACTATTACAATAACCTGAGTAAATGGATGAAATCACGTGTTCCTGAACCCAATTCTCAACCCCTCAAAAAAATACCTCTTTTGCCCCTGCAATCAAAGAAAAATATTCTTACTATCACCTCTTTTCGAAGGCTACACTACATCCTACTAATTTTTATTTTATTTTTCATTATGACTCTAGCTCCTTCGAATTCTATTTTAGCGGTGTCCCAACATCTCCTAAAACTTTTCATACAACCACTTTACTCACCAAATAGTAAAAAATCACAATCTTAGATACTTACAACTCATTTTTACCATACAAAATTCGTTTAACCAACAATTTGTATTCTATAGTGTCATCTCAAACACAATCCATCACTAACTCTTATTAACATCATGCTCTGTAAGCCCTTGTCATCACAACACAGTCAACCTTTTCATTGACATGACACTTCAAACTCAGTTATATCAATCAAATTCAAAAGACTAACCCAATTTTATACACGTTTTCTTACTAAAATCTTCAATTGCCTTCACCCAAGAATACTCACTAAACTTTTCTTACCCATAATCTTGCCATTCCAATATCAATCCACTCCTTTGGAGTTTAAGATAAAATCACCAGTCCTCCTTTAGAATCCTTAAGATACACTTCACAAACTAAATGCGTTAATAGAAAACCAAAGATCCACCACTAAAATAATCTTAAAAATAAATCTCAACCCAAGCGTCCATAGTAACAAGCTAGTTGGTTTCTCAAAAATGAATGCAACACCGAATCTCATTATATGAACATGTCATGTAACTGGCAACTCCTTAAGTAGTTAGTATTCACACTTGACAATGGACGTATTCGTTTCCACATAACACTAGTACCACACCATGAAAGTTTGTTATATCCATCACTATAACACATCATACCTATCGAGAAGATCGTACACCAATAGCTAACACATTTCAATCCATTGAATATTTCCAAAACATTACAAATTCATTCTTAGATCAGGTCGATAAAAAAAAGTAACACACATCATAAATTTAATCAAGTAAGCATGAATATTACTGTAGTAGTCGTATCATGACCCTTTTTGACATACACTCAATCCATGAAACCGTAATATAGATTCTACAATCAATTGCCTCAACATAATTTCATCATTTGCTAAGCAACCCATATATGTTATGATAACTTTACTAATTGTATTATCCAAAGTAATGGTGTTCATTATCTAGTCATCCCTTACAAAACTTCTAGAATGTTGTCACCTTGGCAAAGTCATCTGGCTTTACACCCATCTACCTCATCACAAAAGTAACCACTTCCTAAAAAGATTTTGCCAAATCAACCAACTATAAAGTTGAAATATGCAAATTGACCCCAATCCCTTCATAAATAGACGAATTCAATCTTTCAGACTAAAGAAAAACTGAGTACCATATCTTGATAAAGCACGAAATTTGTCCTCATAAGAAAGAACATACGTCTTCCCTTAATCTATAATCAGGAACTCATCTCTCCCTATATTCCTCAAAGTCCGTGGTTTATACTTCTCTATTAAGAAGCTAGAAAATGTTGCCCAAGTCATAGGTAGTGCCTTTACTGGTCGACCCTCAACATGATACTGCCACCACATTTTGGCATCTCCCCAATACTAGTATGTCACAACTCAACACCAAACCTCGCCACTATACTCATCTTATGAAGTAGCTCATGACAATCAATAAGGTCATCATAAACAACTTCATATTCATTAACCATGAAGAATGGGGTTTTCAACTTTAAGAACTTAATAAAAAGATAATGTTTGTCACTAGTCATTACATATCCACAATGAATCGGGAAAACATGTCTATTTTCGAGGGTGCATCCTCTCTAGCTAGCGTTGGTGTTTCCACTTATATTTTTCCTATTCGAATTATATGCAACATTGAGCGAATAAGGTTAGTTACCAATTTGTATCACCTAGATACCAATTGGATTCAAGTAATAGCACAAAAGAAAGAAGGAATGGAGTTTTCCTAAAGTCTAATAGCCTCTCAAAGAAAAGTAAAGGTGTCCCCGTACCATTCCGCAAGACTCTTCCAGACTTTTCCTTGGGTGATGAGATCAATGAACCTAAAGCTCTTATATCAAGTTTGTCACGACCCAAAGTGAATCATGTGTGGCACCCACACTTAACCTCCTATGTGGGCGAAACAATGAATTCAACCCCAACTTATATTTATCATTCAACTTACAAAATGATAACCATAATGAGGAAGCTTAAATCTTAGTAGTATAAGAAACACAAATGCATTAAAGTCTACTATATGTCATTCCTAAAACCTGAAAGTCATCACATCAAGGAAATCTAATCTTCAAATACTAAGTCTAAGAGTATTAAAGACACCAAAATAAATGAATAAAATAGTTTATGTCTGGAAACTAAGGATATCATGCCATGACCAAGAGAATCCAACACGAGCTTGAATGAATAACTCACCCTGGAACCTGATATGTTGGAGACTGGCTAGAGTTGAGGGTGAGTCGAAGTCTTTGGTACACTCACTGCACTCCACAAAAGAAAAACAAAGAAAAACACAAGTAGGTCTCAATACAAGGCAACATGTACCGAGTAGATATCATCGTACGACTCAAAATAGTAACTAATATGCATAAATTAGTAGTATAAAATCAACTATAGCACTTAGCAGGTGATAAGAAACAAACAACATGAACAAGTAACAACGGAAACAAGTACTTAATCAATCACAATATCAAGCACACACACAAGGACTCATGCCTCCACACCACACTCGTTTGGGAAATGGGTTCTTTGAGATTGAATACATTCAATTAATTCAATATGTTTTCCTCTTTAATGTTACGGTGGCAGAATGTGACACCCGATCCAATAATACCGTGTTGGAACATGACACCCTGATCTAATAATATCGTGTCAGAACGTGACACCCCAATCCAATAATATCATGTCGGAATGTGACACCTGATCCAATAATATCGTTAATATATTATTTAATATCACCACTTCTCACTGCATTAAAAATATTTCATCAAGCCTTCTTTATTCAAGGAATCACTTCTATAGAGAAGGTTGAATATTATAAATTTCACGGTCTCAGGATTTCAGACAAATCACAAACCACACAACCACACAATCAAGTACATAGAGAACTTCACAATATCATTCAATGCATATTAATCACTATTGAAAGTATCTATCAAATAGAATAAACCATAACTTACCTCGACTGAAGAACTGAAGTCAAGCAAGCTACTTCTCCAACACTTTTCCTTTCCTTAATGCCTCCAAATGTTTCCAATATATCAGGTATATATGCATAATTTGTAAGTTAATGAGTCTATTGACATCATATTACTCTATGTCTATCCTAGACCCAAAAACTCACCTAATTTTATAATCAATTTCCTAAAGTTCAAACCCAAGGGTAAGTCTTAATTCCTCCAATTAGCACAACTTAAATAGTAATCTATAATATAATACACCTTTTATTTAATTACTTATCTCAATATATCAAACCTTGATTTATTATATCATAACAAAATTATAATATTAAAAATTAGGTCACTAGTTACGAAACCAGTGGCAGGCTAGCAACATCATGAACACAATTTAATTTGGACGTATGAATCAATTTGATTAATAATTGCAAACAAAACTCTAGTTGCTGGCCATTAATGATTGTCTCAAATTTCCAATCACCATTCACCTTTAAATTCTTCAACCAATCAGTAACTTCCAAACACTAACTCGACTCAATCATATATACCAATTAAAATTTACCCCAACAACCAATTTTGTTCATTCCTTTTCAACATTAATAATAATAATAATAATAATAATAATAATAATAATAATAATAACTGCATAATCTATCCATATCTACAATACGAAGAGTTAGATATGGTTACATGATACAATTGGAATGGTTATCGCCGAAGTCCTCTTTGAGAGGATACTAATTTTATTTTAAATATAATAATTAGTGCATTTAATTATGAACCACTGTATAATTAAATAACTAATAAATGTTAATAATTTCTTTCTACACAGGGTGGTAAGAGAAATACTAAATTATGAAGTTAGCCCATTAACCACCAACCAATAAGAATTACTCATTTAAGAGCTATCCACTAACTAAATAATCGTAGTCAAATAACTTGTTCAAAAATACCATTTAAATTTATGGGAAGAGTCGAAAATGTTCTAATACTCAGAACGACCTAATGGGTCTTTATAGCTCTTCAATGCACCAGTACATAGAAATAAAAATGGAATAGGTAATTGTAAGATCTAAATGTAAAATTCATCATTTTTCTGGTATATAAAATATCTATGACAACACTAAAAAATTAAATCATGATGAAATGTATATGATTAGAAATAACTCTTAGCTTAGATAGAAAATATTATTGCAGTGAGACTATACTGAACCAAATTGTCAACAATCACATATCCTTTATCAGTTTATGACTAGATGTAATGACCTAATCTAGTCATTACGACTCATGAGTAGGCCAATAGTTAAAAATTTTGGGCCAGAAAACTTTTGGATAGTCATTTAATTTTTTTTACTAGGCCAGCCTCAAACGTAATTTGTGTTAGATGAGGTCTAGGACCATCTGAAAATGGGTGAGGTGTAACGTTGAGTCTTGGTAACTAGAACTTCTGAAATTGATCTTTGCATGGAAATGATATGTCAGGATGTTAAGGAAACAGGTTGATTTGTGAAAAAGTGACCTTTCTCGGATATATGAGATTATCAATTTTAACCTCTCCCACTATAGGGGGAGGCACCCTGCTATAGCGACGTGCAAACTACTATATCGAGGTAAGTTTTTCTATAGTGGGTTGAGCCCGCTATAGATAAGCGAAACAAGATTTTATGTAAAAACAGCCCCAAAATCCCTATTTTCTGTACTTTTATTCTTGGAATTGGGAGGTTTAACTTTGGGCAGTTTGCACTTGATTTTCCACGTAATTCATCGATAAAGGTAAGATTCTGACTCCCTATCCTTGTGCATTAATTCTTAAGCCTTAGAATCTAGGTTATTTCCATAAGGGAGAAGTTTTTACATGATTCCATAATGGAAAAAGTCCTACGTTAGGGTAGATGATCATATTTTCGCTGAGGGATAGAATTTGTAGATAATATGGTATTTAATAAGCCATTAGCGATTGATGCAATGCGTGGAAGAAAATACATTAGGAGGCACATAAAATGACATTATATTGATAATCTCATGCAGTGGACTTGTTATTGTGACTTGTGGTTTTAAAATGGTATCGTTCATTGTGCATGTGATTGTGCATGATTGGTTGGTTGCTCAGGTACCACGCTAGTGCACTAATTTTTGATGGCTCGAATTCCACACTGGTACACTAACTATGGATGGCTCCGATACCACGTTGGTACACTAAGTATAGATGACTTTGGTACCATGCTGGTACAATAACAGTTTGAATTTTGGTCCCATGACCAAGTATATGTTTATGGTTTCATGAGAGTACCTGGTATTCGCATTTAGAAAATTCTATTTCTTTCTTCCTTCACGCAATAACTTGATTCTAATTATTATCTGACTATTCAAATTGGCATCTAACTCTTCCACTCTTCTATCCGATGATAGTTTACATTTGATTTAATGTCACAAGGATATAAGCTCCAGTGGCAGAGCAAACAACTGAGCCCGTAGTGAGAGGACGTGACAAAAGTAGAGCAAAAGATACGGGTAGGGGTAGGGGCAGGAGCAAAGGACATGCAACACCCACAAGAGGAGGAGCTTAGTCTGAGAATGTAGTATTAATACTAACCGTATACTTTTTTTCTATATTATTTGATAATATAGGTTCAGACATTCAACATTCAGGTCGCAGCTATCTGCTCAGTAGAACTTTTGGTGAGTCATCATCATTCGACGACGACCTCTATCTTCATTTCAATATTATATTTTCAGTTTTTAGACAATTATAGTTAGCTAGGGGCTTGTCCTAGAAACATAATTTAGTAGAGGTTATCAAATAGTCAATTTAGCTTTGGCTTATGTTTATTCAGATGCTTGTCTGCTTGAAGGTGTGTGATCTTTAAAAGACTTATTCAGTTTAGCATCAACATTTATTTATTTTTAGTTGTTACTATTGTGTTTCTTAGTGTCATACCAAACCATAGTTTAGGTTGGGGTCACTTGTGGCTCTAAGTACCAAGTTATGGCTAGGGGTTAGTCTTAGGTCGGAATACTAATTTATTAAATTAGTTTATATGAAATTTAAGCCTGAAAAAAAGTGGAATCTAGAAAAGTATTCTCTAAGGCTGATGTAATTGTTTTGGGTGACTTACATACCTATATTGGGTGCTTATGTTCTCCAATTTTTTTTTAAAAAAATAAGATACTCTAGTTTGTTACATACTTGTATCGAGTTGAAAATTCAAGAACAATCCATTTTGGAATATTGAATATACTAATAAATACAACAATTATTAGATAAACTCATATTATAGAGATTCAGAATCTCACAGAGTAAATGTTGATGTAAATTGTAATGCACTAAACTTGACAAAGATGGAAATATAAACTAAAATCAATGAGTGTACGGGAGTTTTCTTTGATCCATCACTTTTACAATTTTTACTACTTTAATATAATATTTCAATTGATTTATTATTCTAGACAACACAAAACATCATTAAACACTAAGGATAAAACTAACGAAAAATATTTGACTTAATAACATAAGAACTCCATGACATTCTATTTTGTGGCCTAAAACCTCATATAAATAGATATTTGAAGGATAAAAACAAGTGACTTAATAATAAAGACAATCATATTAGCATACTCAATCACTAATAACGACTTCTACAAGTATAGCTCTAGCATCAAGAACTTCAATTAACAATCAGTTAAAAACTCCATGAGAGTTATGAGTTCAAGAACTCTCATCTTCTTCTGGCTCAGGGACAACATTTAAATCAAACTTGAAATGCTCACCCAAAATATCATTTTTTTGTTTCATTTAAAATTTTCTTTACTTGCAACAACATTGCCACCCTCTGCTTCTCCATGTGTTTATCTAGAGATATTTCTGAGCCAAGGTACGTAATCTTATACATTAATATTCATCTTCTTTCTTTCTCGTTAGGCATTTTAAATTCTTTGTGAAGATCTGCAAGTTCCTCAAATCCAATTGGTTTGCCCTCAGCATGATCACGTTGGCGATCCTCTAGTTTCCCTTTTAGAAACTTATCAATTATATCTTCAATACTTGTGGAACCACAAGAAAAGGGTTTTCCACCAGGTGAAAAAAACATAACGCCAACTTCATCTCTACTCTGATTTCCAAGATTTTCTGCATCTTGGAACAAGGTTTCTTTCCTTTTGGAAAAGCTTATAGCGCGTGCTCTCTCAGACTCAATTAAGTTCAAGTCAATCTTTTGCTTACCTTTCTTGATCTCATTTTCCATTGCATAAGAAAATAAGATGTTTTTATTGAATAATGTTAAGAAATTCTGAGAGGAACAATTGTATAATTTATAGTAGGTGTGTGAGTGCATTTTCATGAGTATTGTAACATTTATTTAATGTTTTCATACCACAAGTCTCATTGTTGTCACATGTATTATCAAAATTTTATATTATGACTTTATTTCATGTGTATTGTCACGTTTAGTTGGTGTTTAGTATTATATGAATCTATTACGTGATTATCATGGTTTCTACCAAATGTTTTCTTCTTGTTTATTTAGGTGCAATTGTTAAATAATAATGCTGAATTGAATCTAAAGAAACATAAAAAATTATTTGTTATTTTTATTTAATATTTTCATTTTACGAGTTTATTTTGTCACATGTATTTTTTCATTTTACGAGTCTATTTTGCAAGTGTTTTATGATGTTTATTTAGTGTTTTCATATAATGTCATCTGTTACGTGATTACCATGATTCCTAATGGATGTTGCCTACTTATTTTTTCTATTACAATGTAATAATATTGAATTTAATCTAAATATAAATGAAAAATAACAATAATTTAATTTATTTACATGTATAATGTTCATTCGGTATGGGAGTCTTGAATCAGTGATAAAGTTTTCTATGTGAACTACAGGTCACCAATTCGGGCCTTCGAAGCAGACACTAATATTTTCATTAGGATAGGATGCCTACCTTCCACCCCTTGATATATATATATATATATATATATATATATATATATATATATATATATATATCTCATGCCCGAGTCTACACCCTGGGCGGGATTGACATTTGAGAATCATTGTTCTCCCCAAGCGAACCCTTGGCCTGGTTTACTTACTCAGTAGAAGACTTAAACATAAGAAACATAACTCATGCAATAACTCAAGAGATAATAGTTTAGCCAAAATGGAAATTCAAGTCTTAACATCAAAAATAACAATGTAAAGACAACTGGACTACTAACTGTCTTATTGTATATGAATCCTCTAGACAAAGAGGGATGTCAGGACAAGACCCCCGATCATCCTAATAACTAAAATAATAGAAAGAAATGTAAAATGGAGCCCTCCAAAAAGCAAGGAGGCTCACAAACAGACTCTGAGTGCTCAACTGGATCAACGAGGCACTGGATGATGATCCTGATTACCTGTGTCTGCATCATAACAACGATGCAGGTCAAATGGCATTAGTAAGTATGTGAGTGGAAAACTAAACATAACATAAGCTTGAAAGGAATTTGAAAGAAACAGTTACCTTGGATTTACTCGACTCATGAATAAACTTAACTTAATATAAAGCAACAAAACACATACAATATATAGAAAGCTTTTACAACAGTAGAAAGCAACTTAGTTCGTTAAAGAAATGTAATAACAAACTCAACTATACTCATATAGTAAAGTAATATAGTTTTTGTGGGAGTTTCTCTAACCGACAACCGCCACTATGAGCCTAAGTGGTGATACAACGTCTCTCTCATGCTGCCAGAACTGTCCTACACTTTGTCGTCATATAGAACGCTTGAACTAAGTGGATCCACTAGTCTATTCTAAAAAGCAATTAAGGAATCATCTAAAAAGTATGATCCTTTACTACCCATGATGGCTACAATGTTTATAGAGAATTGAGTTATTATGAACTCGCATCCCCATATCGGTGCTCAGTACTTCTCCCAAAATATATACTTAGATCATATGTTTTTAAAACAAAACTTTTTTCTTTGGTTTGAGATAATTACTCAAAACTTAGCTTAAAAGCTCTTTTGCAATCTATGCTCCCTTTCTTGCTCAAATGTGAAATATTTCTAACTTTTGCGAATACTTAAGTTCCCGTATAATCTTTGAAGAAATGAACTTTACTCTTAACTGTTTAGTCAACTCGAAACTTGTGTCTTAAGACAAAGTTAAAACGTTTGTGAAAGACTTTTGAAAACTTAATGAACCTCTCTAGACTTGATTCTTAACTTTAAGACTTGACTCTCAACATTCCTTGAATTAAATTATAAATTCAAGGTTCATGATCACATATTTATGGATGATTTCATGTTGTTCAGACGTAACTTAGAGTGTTGGAATCAACTAGAAAACACAGGTACGTTGCTAAGGAACTAGTACAGAAAGGTAAGGGAAGAATGGGAAGAATTGGCGTCCCTGGAGCTTTAAGAGGCTCGGGGCGCCAGCCCTTGAAATTTAGAGGCTGGGGTTGGGGCACTCTGGCTGGCACGGCGCCGCTGAGCCCAAAATTCAAAGGTGGACTTCTTGGGGCTCTGAGAGGGGCAGCGCCCCAGGCCCTTGCCCAAGTGCCCTACGACTTTTATTCTTCATTTTTCATCTCTAACCACCCTATTTCGACTTAGTTCTTTCCCCAAACACCTAGAATATACACTCAATATAAACAAGATTCAACTCAAAATTACACCCGAAAACATGAATCAAATCTCAAGAAAACTTCAACAACACAACCCACAAGAATTCAAACAAATTTCATCAAAAATTCAAAGGATTTACTTTCAAATTTAATACACTTCGCTGAATTGAATCATAATTGGTACATGGGTGAACTAACCCAAAGCTATGTGATCTCACATACCTCGTAGGATTTAATCCTTTGTGAAATCCACAACCAAAATAGAACATTCTTGACGATTCTTGATTTTTCTTCTCCTTTCTCCTCTTTTCTCTTTTCTCCAAGCCCTAGCGTGAACTTCAACTTTTCTAAACTGACTAAAATCTGATTTAACCCCAATTAAACTCCTAAAAATTGATCAAAATAATTAGTTAAGGAAAAGATTAAATTACCCTTCCAAAATCCGGAATAGACTATCCTTATTTGAACAACTCAATTTCAAATGGTCATATCTCACTCATACAAACTCGGAATATCGCAAACTCGGCACCGTTGGAAAGATTATTCCAAGATTTTTCCTACGATATCTAGAAACACACATAACTCTTCCTAAGCTAGGAGTTATGTTTATTTAAAGTTGACCAAAAACTTAACCTAACATACTTAACAATTTCCACATTTTTTTTATATTATTTCCAAAAATGGCTATTTCCAATTTTTAACTTCTTCATAGTTCTTTCAATTAGCAAGATGTTATAATATCTCCTCCTTGGGAACATTGGTCCTTTGAATGAGATTACTCTTAGTAGGAAAAGGGCTAACATCAAAATTCAATTCAAACACACAACAAGCAATGCAATTACAACATGCCAGCTCATAAATTAAAGATTACTAAAAAGAGAATTGGTACCTTGGTCTGGGATATTTTCGGGTTCAAAGAGATGTGGATTTCTCTTCTTCATATCTTCCTCAGCTTCCCAAGTAGCTTCCTCAATAAATTGGTTTTCCAAAGAACTTTGACTGATGCTACCTCTTTTATCCTAATCTTGCAAACTTGGCGATCCAGAATCTCTTCATAAGATAGGCTATCCTTGATCCCAATATTTTCAGTTGGTATGATAAATGAAGGATCGCCCATGCACTTCTTCAACATGGAGATGTGAAATATCAGATGAACCATTGTTAACTCTTGTGGTAGCTCCAACTCATAAGCTACACTGTCAATTATCTTGGATATTCAATAAGGACCGATATACCGGGGACTAAGCTTCCCCTTCTTACTAAATCACTTAACACCCATCATGGGTGAAACTTTTAAGTACACCCAATCATCTACTTCAAACTCGAACTCCCTTCTCCTAAAATCAATGTAGGATTTCTAATGACTCTACGCCATTTTCAACCTCTCTTGAATCACTATCACCTTCTCCATTGCTTGATGAACTAAATCTGGTCCTATCAACCCAGCTTCACCAACTTCAAAACATCCAATAGGAGATTTGCATCTTTTCCCATAAATAGCTTCATAAGGAGTTATTTGGATGCTGGAGTGATAACTATTGTTGTTAAAAAACTTAATAAGAGGTAGGTTGTCATCTCAATTACCTTTGAAATCAATCACACAAGCCCTCAACATATCCTCTAAGGTTTGAATAGTGTGCTATGCTTGCCCATTTGTCTGAGGATGAAAGGTCGTTCTTAAGTTCACCTTTGAACCTAAGCATTTTTGGAATGACTTCCAAAACTGTGAGTAAATTGCACACCTTTGTATAAAATAATGGAGACCGAAACCCCATGAAGTCTTACCAACTCTTGAATATATAGCTTAGCGTAATCTTCAGCTGAATGAGTAGTCTTTACCTGCAAAAAGTAGGCTGATTTGTCATTCTATCAACAATCACCCAAATTGAACGATGCTGCCTGCGAAACCTTGGTAAACCTGTGATGAAGTCCATATTAATTATCTTCCACTTCCATTCCGAAAGTTCTATATTTTGAGCCAAACCACCGGACCTCTGATGCTCTACTTTAACTTTCTAGAAATTTGGACACTTAGTAACAAACTCTGCAATGCCCTTATTCATACTACTCCACCAATAAACTTCTCTCAAGAATTGATACATCTTTGTGGAACCGAAATGAATGGAATATCCGGAGCTATGAGCTTCCTCCATGATCCTCTCTTGGAGTTCATCCACCTTGGTACACACAATCTACCTTGATACCTTAATACACCATCTCCCCCTTGTTCAAAAGCCATTACATTTTGCTTATGAACATTAGCCTTCAATTCAAGCAAAATCGGGTCTTGTTCTTGTTTCCCTTTAACTTCAAACACTAAAGATGATTCTGCCCCATTTATCATCACTACTTCTCCTTTTGTGGAATCCATTAGTCAGAATCCTAAGCATGCAAGTCTATGCATATCCCTTGCTAGCTCTTTCTTTTCTTCCTTAGAATGGGCGATACTACCCAAAGAAAACCTGCTCAAGGCATCAACAACAACATTAGCCTTAATTGGGTGATAAAGAATACTCATGTCATAATCGTTGAGTAATTCTAACCACCTCCTTTGTCTGAGATTAAGCTCTTTCTGAATAAACACATAATGAAGACTCTTGTGATCGCTGAACACATCCACATGAACACCATAAAGATAATGGCACCATATTTTCAAAGCAAATACTATGGCAGCCAACTCTAGATCATGGGTTGGGTAGTTACTCTCATGAACTTTCAACTGTCTGGAGGAATAAGCTATAACTTTGCCATTCTACATTAATACATAACCCAAACTAAATCCAGATGCATCATAATACACCACAAAACCTTGAGTACCTTCTGGTAAGGTCAAAACTGGCGAAATAGTCAACCTCTTTTCAATTCCTGAAAGCTTTTCTGACAAGCTTCTGACCATTGAAACTTTACAATTTTCTAAGTTAACTTGGTCAAAGGGGATGAAATAGATGATAAACCCTCTACGAGCCTTCTATAATATCTAACCAAACCTAAGAAACTCTTAATGTCAGTTGGAGATGTGGGTCTAGGCCAATTCTGCACTACTATTATTTTTCTGGATATCAACTTTAATTCCCTCTCCAGGCACAATGTGGCCTAAGAATTACACAGACTCAAGCCAAAACTCACACTTAGAGAACTTGGCATACAACTCTCTATCTTTTAGAGTATGGAGAACTACTCTGAGATGACTAGCATGATCTTCTTCATTCCTCGAATATATTAGTATGTCATCAATGGAGATGATAACAAACATATCTAAATAAGTTTTTAATACTCTATTCATAAGGTCCATAATATTGCAGGCATATTGGTCAAACCGAAGGACATAACTAGGAACTCATAATAAGCATAACGAAACCTGAATGTTGTCTTTGGAATGTCACATTCCATTACTTTCGATTGATGGTAGCCTGATCTGAGATCTATCTTAGAGAAACAAGTAACACCCTGAAGTTGATCAAAAAGATCATCTATTCTTGGAAGAGGATACTTATTCTTGATGGTAACCTTGTTCAACTAGCGATAGTCAATACACATCCTAAGGGAACCATCTTTCTTCCTCACAAATAAATCGGAGTGCCCAAAGGTAAGACACTTGGTCAAATAAAGCCCTTCTCAAGGAGAGCTTTCAATTGTTCTTTAAGCTTTTTCAACTCTGCTAGTGCCATTCTATATGGCTGAATAGATATAGGATGAATATCTGGGAGAGCATCTATAATGAAGTCTATCTCTCTCACGAGGGACTTCGGGTAGATCATTTGGAAAGACTTCTTTAAACTCTTATACTACTAAGACTGACTGAATAGGAGGTATCTCAACACTAGAATCATTAACTCGGACTAAGTGATAGACACACCCCTTTGAAACTAACTTTCTTACCTTAAGGTATGAGATAAAACGACCCTTAGGCACTGCTAAACTACTACTCCACTCTATAACTGGCTCATTAGGAATTTGGAACCTAACAACCCAAGTTCTACAATCAATAGAGGCATAGCAAGCATGAAGCCAGTACATACCTAGAATAATATCAAAATCTACCATGTCTAATTAAATCAGTCAGGGTGTGTGTTTGATTGATGGAAATGACACAATCATTATAAACTCGCTCATCTAGAATAGACTCCCCAACAGGTGTTGAAACGCTAAAAAGGTTCACAGAGTTTCTCAAGAAGAACATCCAAAATTATTTGCAACAGAAGGGGTTACAAAAGATAAACTTGCTCCTGGGTCTAGCAAAGCATAAACATTAATAGTAAAGACTTTGGTCATACCATTGACAACATCAGGAAAGTTCTCTTACTCTTGATGACTAGTGATCGCATAAAGGTGGTTTGCTCCTCTACCAATACTGAAAGTAACTCCCCTAGGTACAGCCCTGTCTGGTGGAGCAATTGATAAAGATTGGGCTCTATTGCCCTGATTTCCACTACCTTGCCTATTCTTAGGGCACTTTTTAATGAAGTGAACCTCTTATCCATACTTGAAACAACCTGTGGAGACATCGCGATATTTACCTGGGTGGGTTCTACCACACTTAGTACATACAGGAGCCCAATTACCTCTTTGTGCCACACTACCCTGAGACTGTACAGGTCTAAGCTCTGAAGTGCTGGGAATTCTGACTATTATACTTATATTTGTTTCTGGGTGCAGGTGAACTAGGAGATGATGGAGTAGGTCCCTTATGCCTATGTTAGAAGGAAGACCGTACGCATTCCCTGATGTCTTAGCCCTCTTGTTTTTAAACTCTTATATATCCCTCAGCTTGTCCTCCTCAACTTGTTACACATGGATCATCAAACTTGTTATGTCTATGTCACCTATTAGCATGGCTATCTGTCACGACCCAACCCACTGGGCCGTGCGGGCACCTACCTACTACCACCTAAGTAGGAGAACCCTCTTCCACCAATAATTAAAACATGCGGAAAATTTAATAAAACGAAAGGAAATATATTGATGAAATTTTGTAAGTAAAACTTTAACACAACTTCAAAGTAATTTAACACCCCTAAGGATCTAGTTTAAACAGGTACAAGAGCTACTAAAATAATGACTAGACAAAATAAATAAAGACACAGCTCCCACCATGTGGAAGGAAAGATAGAAGCTACTGGAGAATCTCTTCGCCTTCACCTGATGAAACATCACCAACCTATATCAAGACTATGTAAAAAAGACATAGATAGAGTAGTATCAGTACAAAACATAAGTACTGGTAGTCATCATCGGTCAACTCGACGCCCACTACATCACATAAGAAACCAAGTAGTAAGATCATGAAATAAACCACTCGCTTCTCCACCTTTACCTTCTTTAAAATACCTCCAAATTACACTAGTACTCTGACTACTAACCACCTTCTCGATCAACCTACTTAACAGGTACTTGATCATAGCCTAACCATTCTAACACATAGAAAGATCCCCAAATACAACCCCAAAACATTTCAAGTAACTGCTCACGTCATACCCTTACTTCCTCATTACGTTACCCAACCATGGTCACATAGTACATTATATCAAGTTTTTTTACCACTAAACCCAATCCCTTTCTCTAAGGTGAAATCCACTTAAGCATATTTCATCACATACGCTACCCCTATTTCTTGCCATTACAACACACGAACAACCCTCGCTATTTCTTACTCGCCCCTTGAACACTTTTCCGTTCCACTATACACAACAAGTTCACTCCACACAAAGAACAATCAAATATAAGTCGTCATAACATATACCCACTTTGGAAAATCACAATATCCCTTATCATTACGAACAAAGTACCATTTCTCATTTATCAAGATACACAATTTATATCAAATTGTTGGTCCTCTCTTGGAACCCAAACCCAAACTGTTAGCATACCAAAACATAGTACCCGATCCAATAATTATGCTAGAACGTGGCAAATGATCCATAGTTATGCCGAAAAGTGACAACCAATCCAAGTTAGTTATGCCAGAATGTGGTAACCGATCCAAGTTAGTTATGCCGGAACGTGGCAACCGATCCATTCAACAAACCACAATCACAATGACAAGTATATCCTCATAATCATATAAATTTTTCATGATGCATGGCGTTCATCATTCATATATCCTCATCTATAACAAATGTGATCAACAATGCAACATTCGTATACATACACGTATCATAATGAAGCAAGAACAAACAAACATCACACAATCATAGAATCACCACTGTCACAATGAACTATTCATCAATGCATACCATGTAAACATTAATTCAACCATACTTAACCCTAGTTCATCATCTAAGGCTTCTTTCTAGATCTTAATCATAACTCATTCGATGCACGAAGGCCTATGCATAAATCCTACCATCGATTAACATATATTACGCAGTGAGCACAGATTTAAACTACTCAATTCATAAAACCTAGCCTACCTGGGCACCAAGCAGCTGCACATAGTTTGGTATTTGATTCTTGTTTTTAGGATTCATGACGATGATCTTGATCGGAAATCTGCGATCTATCGACATCTTCACTCTAGAAATCTCTCACTCCTTTCTTCCCAAGCTTGCAATAACTTTGTGGGGGTTTCTAAGGTGTTTTACGACTAATTTATGTAAATTAAGAAGAAAGAGGAAATAGGATTTCATGTTATTTACATTTTGTCTCACATATCCCACTCTAGCGCCAACTTACCTCACCCTGCTGCCGCTGCCCTAGTGCATTTGTCCTGCCCTGGCGGATAGTGGCCTTGAATTTTTTTGGATTTTTGTTTCTCCTAAATAAAGATGGTTCGGGTTGTTACATTGGCTTACCTTTCTTACTTGACATACGAGACAACCCGACAACAAACAAATTCATCCTACTTTTCATATCTGCAACCATTTACGGAGCATAATGGGAAAGTTGGGTAAACTTCAGACTATACTCATGAACACTCATAGATTCCTTTTTAAGAGTGAGGAATTTTATTACCTTTGCTTCTCTTAGCTCACGGGGAAATAAACGCCTCATGGAGGCACTCTCGACCATAGCCCAGCTCACAATCGGTTACGCGCAAGTGATTTCACGTATCAGGACACTACTTTCAGTTCAAGTGCCAACAATCGTAAGTAGTAATATAAACTAACTAGTGAGTTGGGGTCGAGTCCCAATGGAGCGGTTCGTAATTGAGAATCAATAGAAAAGCATAAATATGTTCAAGTCAATCATAGCTATAAATATTGACAAATAAAAACATGATAAATTAAAGGGTGACACAAGCGTCAAGTCTCAAAGGGGGGTTTGTAGTCAACAAGAAACTAAAAACAACAATTAACACCAAAATATAAATATGAAAACGGGATTCTTGGGATATGATAGGATTATGGGCTAAGGAAAACAACAGGGTAATTGCAATTAATGGTAAACCACTGTAAATCCGTGAATCGGCTAGACTTTAGTGGGGGTAAACTTTGTCTCGAATAATTTACCCCGAATCGAATTGGTTTCGCTCGAACACTAATAAACCGCAATGAAGCACAACCTTCGCTTTATTCCATTCACTATCTCGAGCTGAATGTATGGGAAATGGTTTAGGATTCAAACTCTCGAGCTGAACCCATGTCAACCCACTACCCACAGACCA
Organism: Solanum bulbocastanum; assembly: GCA_037074985.1. Taxonomy (NCBI): domain Eukaryota; kingdom Viridiplantae; phylum Streptophyta; class Magnoliopsida; order Solanales; family Solanaceae; genus Solanum; species Solanum bulbocastanum. Next base: position 40,492,836 of record CM073597.1, on the reverse strand, counting down.
TTGATTCAATAATTTTGCTTTTACGACCTCTATCGAGCAAGCCAAAAATACGAAGTTAAGATTGTATTTGCAACTACAACCCATTAAATTCAACCACAATTACTGAACAAAATCACTTTTAAACAGTGAGTAAACAATCAACTAGCAATACACAGTAGTTAATTCAACCCATAATCACATAATCACACCCAAGAATTGGGGTTTTAGCTGGATATAGTAAAAAGATAGAAATCGATACCGAGATGTGTTTCCATCAATTGGGTATGATTGATATGGTCTTTACAAACGTCTAAGATGAAGAATCATCAATGCCCACTTCCAATTTCTTCGAAATGGGAATCTTCAAATCTCCAAAGCTAAGGAAAATTATCTTCAAAAACCATGTTCTAAAACTGAATAACTCTAAAAATGGTTTATGATTGCGTAAGTTGATACTAAACTAAAAATTCAAACAAGTACTTATAGTTGTCAAAAAGTGTGCTATGAAGGATCACTCGGTGTAGTATGTCGGGATTACCGATCCACTCGGCGATCCGCCCTTTGGTCATTTGTATCGCCATTCTTATTTTGCCTTCAGTATCTTTGAGGTCTTGTACATTTGGGCAATAAATCACTGCATTACAGAATTGTTCGGCGACACACCGACTGCTCATTTATCTTGATGACTAGATCTTCTCCTTCAGGGCTTGGCACACTGGAACATTAGGCGAGACCAAGGCCATTCGGCAACTCGCCTAATGGGTTAGACAATACTTAGGCCTTCATTTATTTGTTCTTTGAGCCGCCTTGTTCCATCTTGCTTAATAGTGTCCATCCTTTGTCCCGAAGTCCAAATACCTGAAATTCAAAGATTTACATCAGTTATTGAGACAAAATATGCATTTGAGGACACTAAATCTATTAAAATAAAGCCATAAATGAGTCCGAATCATGGACTCGTCAACACCCCCAGCTTAATCTTTTGCTCGTCCTCAAGTAAAACTCAAGTTCAGCAGTTCAAAAAGAATTTCTCAAACGGTGCTACATAAGACTCAATCATGAATGCACACAAGAAGACTCAACTTACTCATGCAATGATCAATTGTACACTCAAAGATTCATATTGTGATTTACCATTACCAAAGAATCTCAAGTTCACATTACTTGCTTCAAATGAAAGTTCAAGTTCAACAAAGGTGATCAAATGTTCTCACACAAAGAATGATTCCATATTCTCACACAATGATTCAATAATTTAAAGTTCCGGAATCAAATGCAATGCTTACACTCACAAAGATGAACACAATGTATGATTTTCTAAGTTTGGCCTTATTTTCCAATCGACTTTTGTTTCAGCTCATTTAAGATCAAAAAGGTCTTTTTTTTCCCTCAAGGCTTGTAATGGGGCTGAGTGCAAAGGTATAGTCATTTAGGCTCCTAGGTTATAATCCTCATATAATGTGATGTGAACAACACCTTCTTCCCTTTTCTTTATCATTTTCATTAAAGCTCAAAAGTCATATTTTATTCATATTCCTTGGACCGTTAGAAACCCCATTCTCATTGTATTCTCACACCTTTATTCCATAACTTTTTCTTTCTTTTTCTTTTTCATTCTTTTTTTTCTTTTTTATATATGGAGGGGTTCCATTATTATCAAAACATGGGCACAAGGGACTTCTTTGCATTTTCTTGATTCAACTTTTCTTTTCACCACACCCCCAAATTAGACTTTTAGCCTAAGTTTGTTATTTAAACATGTCATAAATCATGAGGATTATGGGTAATGAATCAAGAAAGGCTAAGCTTTTATCAAGTATCTTCCAAGAAAAGGATAAGGCTCAAGGGGTGCTTTAAAGGAGTTCGTACACTCACAAGGTAGGCCACAAAAAGAGGTATAATGTCAAATTGTTTCACACTCTTTAATGTTTCCTAAGATCATCTCAAGAAATGGCTTCACTTAGTTAACCGGACTAATGGGAAAAATTCTAGGTGTCACTATACATAGTTCACGGTAAGCTCATCACATAAGGCATTGACACCACTGTCAAAACAAAACTCTACACTTTTGCTAGTGTGCAAAGCTTATCACAAGAGACTCAAGCCGGTACTTGGCTAGTCACAAAGAGATGCAAAAAGTTCACATATTGACTATACAACTTCATTTGGCCTCATCGTAGCCGCACATTCATGTTTGTTTGATTACAAACACTATTCAAGTCATCAGTATTGATAAAAACTAATACTCAAATTTGCAAAAGAACAGCCACATTCAACACAACAAGAGGTGGCAAAATTTTTTCACAAGGGTCAAAAACCATTTACAATTACAAACACGGAGTTACAAGCTCAAACCTTCCACAAAAAGCAGTGAAAAAGCACAATTTTTAGCTCAAAGCCCAAATATATAAACAATACAAGAATCACGAATGTCACACAAAAGGAGGGCCTCACCCCACCAAAAATAAAAGCATTTGTCCTCAAATAAAAATAGAATTATCCAAAAGTCAAAATAAAAGTAAGACAGAGAGGGAGGTAAAGAGGGGATCCTATCTATGCAGTCGCTCCATATGTATGGGCATCAGTGCCTGGTGCATCAATCTAGTCTCGGGCATTAGTGCCCGGGGTCACCTCAGGAGTAACACTAGTACTAGACCCACCAAGAGCTGCCATGGATGTATCTACCATAGAAGCCTACACAACATCATCTACCATGACCTCCTCTGTTTCAATAAGGCCCTCATATGCAGCTCCCTCAACCTTCTCAAGCATCTCCTCATCAGTTTCTGTCTCAAACTCGGGCTCAAATAGCTGCTCAACTCTAACCTCATCTCTAGTGGTAGTCGGAGGAATATTTGGCTCATCTGGGATCTCCACCATCCCGAAGATCATGGATATATCGGTGGACTTTAGCTAATCCATATCGCACCGCAACACATCTATAGTGGCCTTTAAGGCCATCACCTCCTCGGTGGCCCCTTGGCTACGTTCACGCACTGCTATCCTTGCTGCAAGGGCATCAATGGCAGCACTCAATGGTGATATGGCATCAACCAGGGTAGTCTGAATCATGTATGGAATAAAGGCCTCTAGTCTGGCAGCCCGACGATCAGCAAAATGGGTAAGTTACCCTATCCGAGGTAATAAAGCCTGGGTAATCGGAGTCCGGAAGAAAGCAGCAGCAACAGGTCTGGGAAGAAATGTAGCAGTAAAAGAACCTAGCGTAATAGAAAGTACATCATAAGAAGTACCTGAAAGCCCATGGGCTGGATTAGGCAAAGAAGCCTCGGCAGGTAATGTATCCACAACTGGGGGAAAGTCCACTGGTGTTTCCTTCTTCTTCCTCCCTGCTTCATCTTTCAAATATTCTACCTCAATCCTCTAGATATCAGTGGAGGATATGGGAATCATTTCCATATCCTTCTTAGCATCTCTAGGTACCCAAGCATGTCTGCACAGCTCTATGACAAATACCGAAAAAAGGAGAGAAGTCTGAAGCAGCTTGGCCCTTATGACCATCTCCTGTGCTATAATTATCCCTAGAGTTTGCCTAGTCCCCTCAATGATACAGCCTAGACAGGCTTCCTTAGCCAGGCGAATGATCAACTCATTCTGCGATGGCATATTTGTGCTACTGATAAGTCGAACCAGAATCTTATAGCTACGTTCAGATCTTTCTTTTCAATCGTAGCCCCTTCTTCTAACCACTTCGGAGTACCATCTGAAATTAGTAGAGCTAACCACTTCTTCATATTTTCCAGCTTCTTTGTTCTGATCAAATGCTGCCAATGATCATTAACACGTGTGGATACGCCCAAGACTATGTTGATAGCAGAACTATAACACTTTAACTTACGACCTCTAATAACCACGTAGTCAAGCGTATTGAAGTTACCTGTTGCTTATTTCCTTGTAGTATCAATGTACTATACACACTGTAGAATTCTCTAACCTAGCATGGAATATAAGGGCCACAGGGTTTATTGAAGATTTGGAATTTGTGAGATTTCAGGCAATCAATTATCTTCGGGTACTTGTCGATAACCCCATATATGGGCAGACGCTTCTCCTCAAGAAGCGTCCTCAACCCCTCAGTCTTTAATCTGTACTGGTGGTGCAAGCACTAGTGCTTGCTCTGGAACTGAAGGAGGAGTGGTAGCCTGAGGAGTTCGGATCCTAGACGGGTCATTCAAATTATAGATCATAGCTCTGCCTTCTGCGCTACTACAAGCTCATCATCATTATAAGCTACAAATTGGTGCTCCTTATGCTCATTCTCATTTTCAGAAGTAGTGAGGTGTGTGGCTTAGATCCTATCGTTGTCGGAGATGACCTCCAGTGATGCAGGTGCCCTCTCTTTTCCTCTGCCTTTACCATTCCCACTAGTTGTTGGAAGTTTAGTGGCCTTGCCCCTGGATGTAGTTGCATCCTCATTGAGTGCAATCCCTTTTCCTTGCCTTTAGGTTGGAATGTTTCTTCTGGCAACTTTAGATCTGGCCATGTCTGCAAAACATCGAGAAATAATTAGAAATCCTTCACATAAAATGATAGGAACACAGTTGCAGACAGACTCGCCAATTTGGTTTGCGAGTCGCCGAATCACTTTGGCGAGCTAGATTGACCTCGCCGAAAGGATTGGCTCTAAAATTTTGGCACATCGGCGATGAGAAAGGACTTTCGGCGAATCGCCAATAGCATTCGGCGAGCAAGGGTTAGCCCGTCGAAAGTTAAAGTGCACAAAGGGTTCAGGGGCGTAGACAAAGGGCGATCCAAAAGTCTTTCGGCGAGTCGCGGAGTGTCTTCCGTGACCTCATGCTTCTCACCAAAAGTTAAAGAGTCAACATCAAAGAAAACATGAAATTAAAGGCGAGATGAGGACATTATAGAAGCCCAGCACACTTTAACAGGATAATATCATCATAAATGAGTACAAATTCGACAAAATAAACTCGGTGTTCAAAAAACCAACCTTTTATGCCGATAAAAATAAGATTGAAATGCTAGGCGGCAATGTAATCCAAATCCAAGCACAAATAATCAACCAAAATATGTTAATAAAGCAAGAAATATAGAAAATACTAAGTAGGTGTGAGTTTGTGAAAAGTCAAAAGTGGGGGAAAGTAAAGAAGTTTGAAAATTTAAACCTTTGGTCTTTTAAAAACCATCTAGTTCGTGCCCATTCTGCGATATTAGTCGTGCTCACCGAACCACTCAATGACACGTCGAGTTATCACCTATCTCACCGAGTTTTATAAAACCTCCAATTGAATTGGGGATCCAAACAGTGAACTATATCGGAGTCGCCAACCAGGTCGGCAACTGGCCAATAATTTCCTGGCCTCACTGAGTTTTATAGACTCCACTTTGAAATTATCTTGAGTCCAACGGCGGTCTAGGTCGGGGTCGCCGACCTCTTTGGCGATGCGTTGACTAGACTTTTAGGTTGTCAACCTGAACTTTTCAAACACTTTCCACACTTTAACCTGCACAATCACCACACCATTATTTCTAAAATAAAATTAAAGCAATAAAACCTTAGGTTACCTCCCACGAAGCGCATTATTACGTCATGGAACAATGCAAGTTAACACTTAAACCTCATTTATATGGTTAGCCATAGTATTACTAGGCAAACCCCGTGTTTGTCGTGGGTAGAGATGAGGCAGCATATGACCGATAAGGTTCTCAAGCAGCTGGATATATCTAGAATGAAAGCCAATCATATGATTTAGAACTTCTACATTCTCCTTTATCTCTTCCAGCACTCTATCATGCTCATTGACTTTTTGGAGAATGATTAAGAGAATTCCTTCAACACATCTACCCTCATATTCCTTAGGTCTTTTTTTCTCATGAGGAGGGATGTTTCTATCCCTTCTTTTGCATTGGAATTCAATCTCTATTATCTTTTTGGTCAAATCATCTAGTTGAGTTATCAGTGCAGTCAACATGAAGTCCCTCTCTACTTCTTGGTTTGTTTCAGCCATTTAATCAAGCAGTTGGGCTGCTATCATATAGGGTTATTGCACAATACCACCTGAGATGAGTTGATCAGCCAACACTTTGTTCCCGGAGCCAATACTTTTATAAAAACATTCCAGGAGGAATACATTGGGAATTTCATGAGTTGGGCATTGAACCAACAGTGCTTTAAATCTTATGCATGACTCATGAATCCGTTCACCTTCCAATTGCTTGAAGGTCAGGATATTATCCCTGAACCTCATCATTTCTATGGAGAGGTGAGCCATTTTCTCACAATCACCAATTCATTCTTCATGTTTCAACACAAAAACAAGTAAAACAAAACTAAAAATAAAGTAAGTAGAACTATAACTAACAATAAAAAGATTTAACTTGATTAAAAATTGTCAACTAACACCACTCCCCGGCAGCAGTGCCATTTTGATTTCACGTATTAGGGCAGTACTTCCAGTTCAAGTGCCAACAATTGTGAGTAGTATTATTACCCAACTAGTGAGTTGGGGTCTAGTCCTAAGGAAGCGGTTCTTTATTGAGAATCCATAGAAAAGCATAAATGTGTTCAAGTCAATCATAACTATAAACATTGACAAAGAAAAACATGATAAATTAAAGGGTGACACAAGTGTCAAGTATCAAAGGGAGGTTTGTAGTCAACTAGCAACTAAAAACAGCAATTAACACGAAAATATAAATATGGAGACGGGATTCTTGGGGTGATAGGATTATGGGTTAAGGTAAACAACAGAGTAATTGAAATTAATGGTAAACTGCTTTAAATTAGTGAATAAGCTAGACTTTAGTAGGGGTAAACTTTCTCACGAACAATTTACCCCAAATCGAATTGGTTTCTCTCGAACACCGATAAGCCACAATGAAGCACAACCTTCTCTTTAGTCCATTCACTCTTTCGAGCTGAATGTGTGGGAAAGGGTTTAGGATTCACTCTCTCGAGCTGAACCCATGTCAACCCAATACCCACAGACCATCGATTCAATAATTTTGGATTTACGACCTCTCTCTCGAGCAAGCCAAAAACACAAAGTTAAGATTGTATTTGCAACTACAACCCATTAAATTCGACCACAATTACTGAACAAAATCACTTTTAAATAGTGAATAAATAATCAATTAGCAATACCTAACAGTTAATTCAACCCATAATCACATCCCAAGAATTGGGGTTTTAGCCAAACATAGTAAACAGATAGAAATCGATATTGAAATATGTTTCCATCAATTGGGTACGATTGATATTGTCTTTACAAAAGTCTAAGATTAGAATTTTCAATACTCACTTCTAATTTCTTCGAAATGGGAATCTTCAAAATCTTCAAAGCTAAGGAAAATTGTCTCCAAAAACAAAGTTCTAAAACTGAATAACTCTAAAAATGGTTTCTCATTGCATAAACTGATGCTAAACTAAAAAATCAAACAAGTATTTATAGTTGTTAAAAAGTGTGTTGCGAAAGATCACTCGGCGCAGTAAGTCGAGATCGCTGATCCACTCGGCGATCCGCCCTTTGTTCATTTGTATCGCCGTTCTCCTTTTGTTTTCAACATCCTTGAGGTCATGTATATTTGGGCGATAAATCACTGCATCATGGAACTGTTCGGCAACACGCCGACTGTTTTTTTATCTCGCCGACTAGATCTTCTCCTTCATGGCTTAGCACACTAGAACATTAGGCGAGACCAAGGCCATTTGGCGACTTGCCTAATGGGTTAGGCGATCCTCAGGCCTTCATTTCTTCGAGCTTTAAGCCGTCTTGTTCCTTCTTGCTTAATAATGTCCATAATTTGTCCCGAAGTCCAAATACTTGAAATTCAAGGATTTACGTCAGTTACTGCGACAAAATATGCATTTAAGGACACTAAATCTATTAACATAGAGCCCTAAATAAGTCCAAATTATGGATTCATCAGCAAGCACGAGTTAGAAAGTAACTTTATAGAAATTAAATTTATCGCATGAATTGAATATAAAAAGAAGTGAGATAATTTTCCAAGTGTTGCTGCCTCCTAATTATAGATGTGGCGCACTTCACACCGATAACTGTAGGACTCTACATACACGACTTCATAGACTCCCTAGGACTCTTGAACTCAGGGCTCTCATACCAAGTTTTTCACTCCCTGAGCCTACACCCTAGGCTAGACTAGCACTCGAGAACCATTGTTGGCCCCAAACGAACCCTTAGACTGGCTTACATACTCACCAGAAGACTTAAGCATAAGAAACATAACTCATGCAATAACTTAAGAGATAATAACTTAGCTAAAACACAACTCAAATCTTAACATCAGGAATAACAATGTAAAGACAACTGAACTATTAATTGTCTGACTGTCTATGTAGCCTCTGGAACAAAGAGGGATGTTGGGACAAGACCCCCAATCATCCTAACAACTGAAATACTAGAAAGCAATGTAAAAAGGAGCCCTTTGAAAAGCAAGGAGGCTCACCAACAGACTTTGAGTGCTCAACTGTATCAACGAGGTGCTGGATGATGATCCTGGTTACCTCTATCTGTATCATAACAATGATGCAGGCTAAATGACATCAGAATATTGAATTTACGAGTATGTAGGGGGGGGGGGGGGACTAAACATATCATAAGCTTGAAAGTAATCTAAAAGAAACACTTACCTTGGCTTTACTCAACTCATGAATAAACTTAACTCAATATAAAGCAATAAAACACATGCAATATATAGAAAGCTTTTAAAACAGTAGAAAGCAATTTAATTCGTTAAAGAAATGTAATAGCAAATTCAACTGTACTGATATATTAAAGTAATATAATTTTTCTGAGAGTTTCTCTAATCGACAACCACCACTATAAGCTTAAGTGGTGATAAAGCGTCTTTCCCACACTGCCAGAACTATCCTATACTTTGTCGTCTTATAAAATTCCTTAACTAAGTGAATACACTAATCTATGCTAAAAATCACTTAAGGAATCATCTAAAAAGTATGATCATTTACTACCCATGATGGCAACATGGTTTATAGAGAATTGAGTTATTATGAACTCGCATCCCATATCGGTGCTCAATACGACTCCTAAAAATATACTTAGCTCATATGTTTTTAAAACAAAACTTCTTTCTTTGATTTGAGATAATTACTAAAAACTTAGTTTAAAATCTCTTTTAGAATCGATGTTCCCTTTCTTGCTCAAATGTGGAAACATTTCTTACTTTTGGGAATACTTAGTTCCAATATATTCTTTGATGAAATGAAATTTACTCTTAACTCGTAAGTCAAATCGAAATTTAAGTCTTAAGACAAAGTTAAAACGCTTGCGAAAGACTTTTGGAAACTTTATGAACTTTTCTTGACTTGTTTCTTAACTTAAAGACTTGACACTTACCTTTCCTTGAATTGAATTATGGATTCAATGTTCATGATCTCATGTGTATGGATGATTTCATGGTGTTTAGACGTACCTTAGAGTGTTGGACTCAACTAGAAAACATTGGTACATTGCTAAGGAACTAGTATGTAAAGGTAGGGGAAGAATGGGAAGAACTGGCATCCCTGGCGCTATAAGAGGCGCGAGGCACCAGCCCTTGAAATTCAAAGGATGGGGTTGGGGCGCTCTAGCTAGCGCGGCGCCCCAGAGCCCAAAATTCAGAGGCTGACTTCTTGGGGCTCTGAGAGGGGAGGCACCCTTGGCCCTTGCCCAGGTACCCTACGACTTTTCTTCTTCGTTTTCATCTCTAAACACCCTATTTCGACTTAGTTCTTTCCCTAAAAACCTAGAATAGATTATACCCTAAATATAAACAAGATTCAACTCGACATTACACCCGGAAACATGAATCAAATCTCAAGAAAACTTCAACAACAAAACCCACAAGAATTCAAATGAATTTCATCAAGAACTCTATGGATTTACTTTCTAATCTAATATACTTCACTGAAATTTATCATGATTGGCGCGGGGGTGAACAAACTCAATGCTATGTGATCTCACATACCTCGTAGGATTGAATCCTTGGCGAAATCCACAACCAAACTCGAACGTTCTTGACGATTCTTTATTTTCTTCTCCTTTCTCCTCTTTTCTCTTTTCTCCCAGCCCTAGCGTGAACTTCAACTATTCTAAACTGACTAAAATCTGATTTGACACTAATAAAACCCCTAAAAATGTATTAAAATAAATAGGTAAGGAAAAGACTAAATTACCCTTCCAAAATCCAGATTAGACTTTCCTTATTTGAATAGCCCAACATCAAATAGTCATATCTTACTTATACAAAATCAGAATCGCGCAAAGTCGGTGGCATTGGAAAGATTATTTCATAATCTTTGCTACGATATATGGAAACACACCTAACTCCTCCTGATCTAGGAGTTGTGTTCGTTTGAAGTCGACCAAAAACTCAACTTAACATACTTAATAATTTCTAGATTTTTTATATTTTTTCCAAAAATGGCTATTTCCAATTTTTAACTTCTTCCTAGTTCTTTCAATTAGCAAGATGTTACATATATATATATATATACACACACACACACACACACACACAATAGATAGTTATATTTTTTATTTACACTTATATTTTCTTCTAATGATATTCAACAAATAAATCTCAGCAACACTAGCTAGATAAAAACATTTTAAGATGATTTACATCTATAGTTAGTTACATTTATTGTTATTTTTTAAAAAAAAAAAAAAAACCTTGATTGTTCTAATTGATGTTGTTGAACTACTTATTGTAACAGCCCAAAAAAATTTCTGAACTAAGACTCAAACCATCCTTCGTTATGAGTAGAATTTTATGGAGGAATTTAAAATTTCATGAGTGTTAAGGTTGCTAGATGTAGCACCTTGAGTTCCAAGAAGAACCAAAGAGAGAAAATCATTCAAGTCATTCCTAATTCTTCTATGTTTTTAGTCAACTTCAAACAATCATAACTCCTAGTACTAGATGAGTTAGGTGAGCTACAAGATGGTAAATTAAAGGTCTCAGAGTCCTCTTTCCAATGCCACCGACTTTGCTAAATTTTGGCTCTAAGTAAAAAGTTATAACTGATTTACTAATGACTCCCAAACCTAGCTTCGTGATGGCTCCGCGTTATGGAGCCAATATAGACCTCACTATCTGCTGAACAATTATTCCGACTCCCAGCTCATTTTATTTATTTCTTAAAGGGTATTTTCGTCTTAAAAACCCTTAGGAGGTCATCTAAATTACCCTATATGAGTAGAAAAATTTTCTTGAATCAAACCCTCTTATTCACTCCAAAATTTATACGCTCAAGGAATTCAAGAAACGCTAAGGCTAGGGTTCTTCTTCAAAGATTTTCCTTCAAGTTCTTCAAGAAGATGGGACTTTCAGGTATGTAAGCTTCCATAGTGTTGGGTTTTTTCACCCACACGCCAATAAAGTTAATTTCGGCAAAATTCGTTCTAGAAAGTTTATAGTTTGATGTTCTTGAATTTTGTTCTTGAAATTTGCTTTCGTTCTTGAGATTAGATGAGATTGATGAGTTCTTGAGGAAATCGTATCGATTTTAGAGTTATGTTTGATTAGATTCTTGTGTGCATGTAGTGGGTATCTGAATCTAAAGAGAAATTCAGAAAAAGAATCGAATTTAGGAAAATTGGGTTAGAAAATGAAGAAGGAAAAAGTCGGGCAAATCTGGGTACCAGGTCCGCGTCGCGGACCTATTCCTTAGAAATAGAACTTTTCTCTCCACATCGTGCAGAAGTCATAGACCCTTCTGCCTCAAAATTTATTTCGCGACCAAAGAGTGAAATGCATCTCCTCGTCGCGGACTTGCTTCCACACATTGATTTCTTGATCGTTTATCATGTTTAACTATCTATAAATAATCCTAAACATCACGAGATATTTGCTATCACAATTCACAATCTTGAAGCCATAATTCAAATTCAAAGTAGAGCTATGAGTTAAGTTTTGAGATTTCTTCCAAACATTTTGAGAAAGTCTCTTAAAGTCTTTTTAAGGAGTCTTCTACAATTTCTAATAGCTTTGTTTCAAAAGTACTCGAGCAAGTGAGTATGATAATGGGAAAATGTATCCATGAGTCTACTTTATCATCACTAGATCCTTCATATCATGAACCATAATTCTTGAATTCATAATTCATATTCAAGAGAGAGTTAAAAGGACAGTTCAAGAAAGTCTTTGAGTTCAATTGTGAATCCTTTGAGATCAACTATTGATTTTAACTAAGTTATGAGGAAGTAAGTATGAGAATGAGAAGAGTCGTATACACGAGTTCCATATCATTATGTAGACCCTCGGTTCAAGTCGTGCATTCCCATAATTCCTCATGAACTTCATAGTTTGAGCATCTTTGAGAGGAGTAGTTTCTTCAACTTATAAGTCTTGAGTATTGAGTTCCTAATCCTTATGAGTTGAGTTGTTCATGCCCATAATTCTGCTTGAACCCTATGAGTCGAGTAGTCTAGAGATGAGTAGTATCATTGAGTCTTGAGTTCGGAGTACTGAGGTTCTTTATTGTTATTAAGATCTCTGGGTTGAGTCGTTCATGTTCATAATTCCACATGAATCTTATGATCTGAGTTGTAAATTTTAAAAAGTTTTTTAAAGCAAACACTTGAGTTCTTAAATTGAGTTTTGAGAAAGTAAAGATGAGCTTTGAGAAAAGAGTTTTCTAAAATATGATTTGTATGACAATCGAGTATGCCATCTATTGACACTGAATTTTGACCCTCCTTTCTTCCGATCTATTGTTTTTGAGCTTCTAATTTAATAACGTATCAAATTATCCTTTTTTGCAACTATTTTTACTATTACGACTATTTACTACTAAAATTAAATGTTTTATTATTGAAATTACTAATACAAGCTTTTTACACCATTTTTTTAAGTAATCGATTATCGTCATGTTTATTTCAAGCTTTGTTAATTACAAATCAATATCTTGTATCTATATTTCATATCAACGTAAAATCATAATATTGATATTTTTAGTTTGTAAAATAATAATTGTCATCTTATAACATATATTGTATTAATTATCAAGTTAGAAGCCAAAAATAATTTAAAAGAAAAAGGAAAAGGCCCATAATTTAGGCCATCGTTTCAGCCCACTTGTTACACCAAAATCCATCTGAAAATAGACCAAAACTCATCCCAAAACCCCCCACAAAAGACGACAAATATTTCAGCCCATATATGTCAAAATTCATCTAAATAAAAAACAGCCCAAGCAAAAGAAAGGCCAAAACCAGCTCATTCATCAGACAAATCTCAAAGACCCCAAAATGATTTTAGGTCATTTTCTTTCTAAAATGCCAGCCCTCTCCTCCATTTTTGGCTAAAGTTTCACCTTGCACAGAGGCTCCTCTCAATTTTCATACAAGCTTCAATAACTCCATCAACTTTACTCCTTTCTCCCTCTCCGTGGCAGATTTGACTAGCAGAAGATGCCAAGAGATTTTGGCAATTTGGGATAGAGGAGTTCAAAGATGTATTTTTATTTCAAACGTTCAAATTCAAACCGCTGTTCATTCTTAAAATCCCGCCCAAAACTTCAAGGAGATGCCTCAGTTCGCCCCTTTAAATACTCGCATTTGCACTCGTCTTAAAGAGGAGATTTTCGGCTTCCATAGCAGCCTTGACATTCTTTTTTTAAAAAAAAGAAGCTTTCTGCCTCCGCAACACTTTTAATCACTAGTTCCTTTCTCTAAAATATCGTCTTTCCATTCTCTTTCGATCTTTGCCGAAACTCTATTTTCAAGCTTGCTCGAGTTTGTAGTTCTTCGAACATAGACCTTCGACCAAAGCATCCCGTTCACTGGCCTAGAATAGGTGACATTCGCCTCTTTTATTTTCTTTTATTTCGTCATCTCTGTTATGAATATCAGGCTTGTTTTAAACATTCATGTCTTGCAAGCAATTTTTTCTTAGTTTATTTATGATAATTGTTGATGCCGAAATGTATTTAGATTACTTTCGAGATTAGTATAGCGCTGAAGCTTTGTTTACTTCGGGTATTAGATAATATGAATCTATTTACATGAAATCTTCTATCTGCAATGTCTAAAAAATTGGTATGCAATAATTCATTCTGTTAAATTAATTTGTTAGAAATGTTTTTATTTTGTTTAAAATATTCTCTGTTTTAACTACAAATAGGCAAAAAATGGTTAGCAACTAAGTAATGGCATGACTGTAAGCATAATTTGATCACTGTTTGTAACTTTTTTATATTGCTATATATGAACTTGATTTTGAGCTTCTTTTTTGTCTTTTTTTCTTTCTCAATTAATAGCCTCTGGTGGCCTATGTTCTTTCTCTGTTAGATATATGTGTATGGATTTATTTTTAGTTCATCATAAATAATTAGTATTGGCTACTTTAAAAATTAATGTCAAAACTTATGGCTTGAAAGGTAAGTTCTTTTGAAGTTTAAACTTGTTAAAGTCGGAAATTAATTTTTCGCCTAAAACGTGTTGGTGGCTGTAAATTTTGAGTTTGATTTTAAAATAATCAATTGCAAGGCGAGTATCTTGATTAGGCATTTGCATGTTTTCACGTTTTACTTGGCTCTATCTCTGACTTATTTATTTTTGTTTAAAGTTGAATGGTCTTACTAATCTCTTTACCTTCTCTTTATTTGCATGAACTTTGGAGCAAAATTGGAGTCCCAATTCAAGACTAGCAAAATTAGAGTCTCATGGACTCGACACCGCCATACCCCTATATGGAGTCTTCACTGTATCTTAGACTACCTGAATAGGAACGAAAGCAAGCAAAACTCATTTGGCGTGGCTTATATGGCTTCTTATGTTATTATTATTATTCTTATCATTATTTGCGTTTATTTGTTAAACTTGCTTATGTGTTTTTGATACGTGTTAATTTTTGTTTCAATTAGCTAGCATATTATAGGTTTTATGTTTGTGAACCTTTATTTTAGTTCTAGTTATTAATGCTTTTTTTCCTTATTTTATAATGGTTTTCACTTCTAAAAAAACCATTTTAAAAGAAAGGAATCAACTTTGGTTTAAAGTTTAAAACATTTCAAAGTGTGCTACTGTAAGTACATTTTTTTTAAAAGAGATATAAATTGTTTTCAAACTTTTTGCGATAAGTTTCATATTAAGTTGTTTTAAGCAAATAACCTTCTTTTTATTTACTCTGAATTCAATGAGTTTTCAAATGATTAAATATTTTCCAACTTACAACTTTCCAAATTCTTTAAGCACTCACTTCCTTTTAAAATTAATCAATTTAAGTTTGGTCGGTTAATTGTTTTTAAAGAAAGAGTTATGCTTTTAAACATATGAGCTGAGTATATTTTGGGAGTAATATTGAGCATCGATATGGGGACGGGTTGATAATAACTCAAGTCTCCATAAACTTTGTGGCCAATGTGGGTAGAAAGGGTCATATTTTTTAGATGATTCCTTAGTACTTTTTTGCATAGACTAGTAGATCCATTTAGTTGAGATGTGTTATATCATGGAAAAATATAGGAGAGTTCTGGCAGAGTGGGCGAGACATTATATTTTCACATAGCTCATAGTGATAGTTGTCGGTTAGAGAAATTTCCACAGAGTTATATTATATTTTATTATATACAAATTGAGTTGTTATTGTATTCTTTTATACATTGAGTTTCTATTTATTGATTTAAAAGCTTTTCATATATTGAATCTTTTATTGTTGCTTTATCTTGAGTTGAGTATCCAAATTTGAGTATCTTGAGTTGAGTATCTTATTTTTGAGTGAGTTTAGTTGAGTGAGTTGAGAAAAGGTAAGTATGTTTCCTTTTTATCAAGTTCAAACTTATGTTATGCTTTAAACTTCCCCTTACATGCTCGTACATTTCACGTACTGAGTCATTTCGCCTGCATCATTTCATGATGTAGATACAGGTATTCAGGGTCATCAATAAGTGCTTCGTTGATACCACATGAAGTTCGACTTAACTGAGCTTCCTTGCTTCTGGAGGATTTTGTTTACTTTTAAGTTTTGTCAGGATGTCGCGGGTTTTGTCTCGATTTCCATCATTGTCATTTAGAGGTTTCATAGATAGACAGTAGAGTTTTAGAATTGTCACACCCCGAGCCTACACTCTGGGTGGGATTGACACCAGATAACCATTGCAGGTCCCAAACGAACACTTGGCCTGACTTAACTTAAAGAGGAAGACTTAATTAACAAGAAAACAGTCTCAAAAGATAACTCATGCAATATCTTAAGAAACATTAGACTAGCCAAAATGGCAACTCAAGTCTTAACATCAACAATTGAAAATGGAAAGACTAAAGAACTATAATTATCCATTTATGAAGCTTTTAAAACAAAGAGGAATGTCGGGATAAGACCCCCGATCATCCTAACAATTGAAGTACTAAAAACAATGTAAAAGGGGGTCCTTCGAAAAGCAAGGAGACCCAACAACTGATTATGTGTGTTCACCTAGATCAACGAGATGCTGAATGCTGATCCTAGTTACCTGTATCTGCATCATAAAATGATGCATGCCAAATGACATTAGTACATTCAATAAACGAGCATGCGAAGGGAAAACTAAACATGGCATAAGCTTGAGAGGAAATCTAAAGAAACTCATACCTTAGCTTTACTCAACTCATGGATACTCAACTCAAATGCAAAGTAAAACAACAATAAAGGCGCAGTTTAGACAAATCATTTAAAATAGTAGGTGACAACTCAATGTATTAAAGAAATACAATAGCAACTCAGTTTACATATAAAGTAATATAATATTGGGGAGTTTCTCTAAACAACCACCACTATGAGCTAAAATGATGATACAACATCTCGCCCATGCTGCCAGAACTATCATATATCTTGTTGTGATATAGAATGCCTCAACTAAGTGGATCCACTAGTCTATGCTAAAAATCACTAAGTAATCATTTAAAAAATATGACCATTTCTTACCCAGGATGGCTACATTGTTTATGGAGACTTGAATTATTATGAACTCATCCACATATCGTTGCTTAATACTACTCCCAAAATATAGTCAGCTCATATGTTTTAAAAACAAAAACTCTTTTTGTGATTTGAGATAATTACTCAAAACTAGCTCAAAGGCTCTCTTGAAAATCAGTGTTTCCTTTTCTTTTTAAATGTGAAAACATTTCAATTCTTGGGAATACTTAGTTCTCATATAATCCTTTGAAGAGATGAACTTTAATCTTACTCTTTACTCAACCCAAAATTAAGGCCGTAAAACAAAGTTCGAACGTTTGTAAAAGACTTTTGGAAGACTCTATGATCTTCTTTTAACTTGGCTCTTAACTTTCCTTGTATTAAATTATGGATTCAAGACTTAGTATCTCATGTTTATGGATGGTTTCATGATTTTTATATGTACCTTAAAGTGTAGAAATCAACTAGAAAACTTAGGTATGTTTCTAGGTAACTCAAATGGAAAGAAGTGGGAAAAAGGTAAAAGGTTTGGTGACTATGGCGCTCTTAGTGGCACGAGGCACCAGGGAGTAAAATTCAGAGGTTGGGTTGGGGCATAGTGGTTGGTGCGGTGCCCCAGAGCCCGAACTTCAGAGTTCCCTTTGGGGCGCTCTAAGATGAGCACGCCGCAACCCCCTCTCCAGAAAATCCCCGAATTTTCTTGTTCATTTTTCATCTCCAAACCCTCTAGATTTAATTGGCTCTTTTCCCAAACACTTAGATTCGACTATATCACCAAAATATGTATGAATATACTCGAAATCACATCTAATCTCATATCAAACTCAAGAAACTTCTCAACTTCAACAACAAGAACCCACTAGAACTTAAACAAATTTCATCAAGAAACTCATAATCTTTTCTTTCAAAAAAAAAAAATTACGCGGAATTGAATCATGATTGGCGCGTGGGTGAACTAACCCAATTGTATGTGATCTTACATACCTCATAGGATTGAATCTTTGGCGCAATCCACAACCAAAATCGCAAGAACTTGTCGAATCTTGAATTTTTCTTCTCCTTTCTCCTCTTTTCTCTTTTCTCCAAGCCCTAGCGTATGTTGGTAAATGCGTAAGCTTATCTAATTCTAATTAGACCCCAATTAAACTTCTAAAAAGGAAATTAATTAATCGAGTATGGAAAATACCAAAATACCCTTCCAAAATCCAATTTTGACTTTTCTTATCTAGAAAGCCCAACTTAATATGGACATATCTCATCATACGAACTCGGAATTGAGAAAACTCAACTTTTTTAGAAAGATAATTCAAATATATTTCCTACGGTATCTAGTAGCACACCTAATTCATCCTGAGTTAGAAGTTAAGGTCGTTTGAAGTTGACCCAAAACTCAAACTTAACATAACCAATTTCCAGATTTTTTATTCTTTCCAAAAATGACTCTTACTAATTCTAGTTTTTTCTAGTTCTTTCAAATTGTGAGGTGCTACAATATCTTTCCCTTGAGAACATTCGTCCTCGAATGAGATTACTCTTAGTAGGCTAAGGGTGTAACATCTAACATTCAGCTCAAACACCGAACAAGCAAATCTAACACACTAAGCATATCATTGTTTAAAAAATACTAAGAAGAGAACCACTACCTTATTTTGGAATTTCTCTGGTCTCAAAGAGATGTGGATATCTCTTCTTCATATCTTTCTCAACTTCCCAAGTAGTTTTCTCAACAAACTGGTTTCTCCATAGAACTTTGACTAATGCTACTTCCTTGGTTCTCAACTTGTGAACTTGACGGTCTAGAATCTGAACCGGGATCTCCTCATAAGACAAGATATCTTTGATACCAATATCTTAAGTTGGTATGATAGGTGAAGGATCTCCCATTAACTTCTTCAACATGGAAATATGAAATACCGGATGGATTGCTAATTCTTGTGGTAGCTCTAACTCATAAGCTACATTGTCAATCCCCTTAGATATTCTGTAAGGACCAATATATCGGAGACTAGGTTTCCCTTTCTTACCAAGTCTCATAATACCCATCATAGGTGAAACTTTCAAGTATACCCAATCATGTACCTCAAACTCTAACTCCCTCCTCCTAACATCATTGTAGGATTTATGACGACAACGCTATTTTCAACCACCGTTCTTGATTCAATTTCACTTTTTTCATAGCTTGATGAACTAAGTCTAGTCCTATCAACCGAGCTTCACAAACTTCAAACAATCTAATAGGAGATGCATCCTCCCATAGAGAGCTTCATAAGGTGTCATCTGGATGTTGGAGTGGTAACTATTGTTATAAGAGAACTTAATGAGAGGTATGGGATCATCCCAATTTCCCTTTATATCAATCACACCGCCCTTAACATATCTTCTAAAGTTTGAATTTTGCGCTCTGTTTGACCATCTGTTTGAGCATGAAAGTAATTACTTAAATTCACCTTTGAACCCAAACCTTTCTGAAAGGATTTCAAGAACTGTGCAGTAAATTGTTCTCCTCCGTCTGAAATAATCGATAACGGAACCCTATCAAGTTTGACTACTTCTTGAATATACAACTTAACATAATATTTTGCTGAATGGGTAGTCTTTACCGGTAAAAAGTGGGTTGATTTCATCATTCTATCAACAATCACATAAATAGGATGCTACATGCGAGACCTTGGTAAACCTATAATGAAGTCCATATTGATAATCTCCCACTTCCATTCCGGAAGTTCTATATTTTGAGTCATACCACCAGGTCTTTGATGCTCTACTTTAACTTGTTGGCGATTCAAACACTTAGCAACAACTCTGTAATGCCTTTCTTCATACTATTCCACCAATAAACTTCTCTCAAATCGCAATATTTCTTTGTGTATAAAATATCTGGAGTTATAAGCTTCCTCCATGATCTTTTCTTGGAGTTCATCCACCTTGGTACACACAACCTACCTTGACACCTAAATATACCATCTATCTTTTGTTCAAAAGCCAATACTTTTTGCTTATGAACATTTGCCTTCAATTCAAGCGAAATAGGATCTTGGTCTTGTTTCTCTTTAACTTCAGACACTAATGATTATTCAAACCCATTCATCACCACTACCCCTCCTTCTGTGGAATCCACTAGGCGAACTCCCAATCCTGGAAGCCTATTCACATATTTTACTAACTCTTTCTTATCTTCTTCAAAATGGGTGGTACTACCCATAGACAATCTACTCAAGGCCTCAGCAACAACATTAGTCTTACCTGTGTGATAAGGAATACTCATGTCATAATCCTTGAGTAACTCTAACCACCTTCATTGTCTAAGATTGAGCTCTTTCTGGCTAAACACATATTGAAGACTCTTGTAATCGGTGAATACATCTACATGAACACCATAAAGATAGTGACGCAATATTTTTAAGGCAAATACTACGGCAGCCAACTCTAGATCATCAGGTTGGATAATTCTTCTTGTAAACCTTAAGTTGTCTAGAGGCATAAGCTATAACTTTGTCATTCTGCATTAACACACAACCCAACCCAACTCTAGACGAATCACAATGTATGACAAAGCCTTGAGTACCTTTAAGTAAGGT
This sequence comes from Solanum bulbocastanum, assembly GCA_037074985.1. Classification (NCBI taxonomy): domain Eukaryota; kingdom Viridiplantae; phylum Streptophyta; class Magnoliopsida; order Solanales; family Solanaceae; genus Solanum; species Solanum bulbocastanum. Next base: position 40,472,374 of record CM073597.1, on the reverse strand, counting down.
CAATATTGGGGTAGTAGTCAACTTCTTTTTCAATTTCTGAAAGCTTTTCTCACAAGCTTCAAACCATTGAAACTTCACTGTTTTCTAAGTCAACTTGGTCAAAGGGGATGAAATAGATGAGAACCCTTTTACAAACCTTCTATAATATCCAGCCAACCCTAAGAAACTCCTAATATCAGTTGGAGATATGTGTCTAGACCATTTCTGCACTACCTCTATTTTCTAGATATCAACTCTAATTCCATCACCAAAAATAATGTGGCCTAAGAATCCCACAGACTCAAGCCAAAACTCACATTTCGAGAACTTAGCATACAACTTTCTATCCCTTAGAGTTTGGAAAACTATTCTGAGATGGCTAGCATGATCTTCTTCATTCCTCGAATAGATTAGTATGTAATTAATAAATACAATAACAAACATATCTAAATATGTATTGAATACTCTATTCATAAGGTCAATGAAAGCTGTAGGTGCATTAGTTAAAGAAAGTTGTAGGTACATTAGTTAAACCGAAGGACATAACTAGAAACTCATAATGACCATAACGGGTCCTATATGTCATTTTTGGAATGTCACATTCCCTTACCCTCAACTGATGGTAGCCTGATCTGCGGTATATCTTAGAGAATCAGGTAGTACCCTAAAGTTGATCGAAAATATCATCAGTTCTGGGAAGAGGATACTTATTCTTGATGGTAACCTTGTTTAATTGGCGGTAATCTATACACATTCTAAGGAAACCATCTTTTTTCCTCACAAATAAGACCGGAGCTCCGCAAGGTAAGACACTTGGTCGAATAAAGCCCTTATCAAGGAGATCCTCTAACTATTCTTTTAACTCTTTCAACTCTGCTGGAGCCATCTTATATGGCTGAATAGATATAGGACGAGTATCAGAAAGAATATATATACCAAAGTATGTCGCTCTTTAAGGAGAGACTCGGGTAGATTATCAGGAATGACTTTTGGAAACTCACTCACAACCGAAACTGACTCAATAGGTGGTGTCTCTACACTAGAGTCATCAACTCGGACTAAGTGATAGACACAACCCTTGGAAACTAACTTTCTTGCATGAAGGTACAAAATAAAATGACCCTTAGGCACTATTGAACCATTACTCCACTCCATAAATGGCTCATTTGGAAATTAGAACTTGACAACTCAAGTTTTACAATCAATAGAGGCATAACAGGCATGAAACCAGTCCATACCAAGAATAACATCAAAATCTACCATGTCTAACTCAAGTAAATCATCCCTGGTGTTCTTGTGATTGACGAAAATGGTATAATCATGATAGACTTTTTCTGTTAGAATAGACTCTCCAACAAGTGTAGAAACACAAAAGGACTCACAATGTTTCTTAGGAAGAACATCAAATTTCATTGCAACATAAGAAGCCAAAAAAGTGGATTTGCTAAACTCGCTCCTGGGTCTAGCAAATCATATGCATTAAAAGTAAAGACTTTGAGCATACCAGTGGCAACATCTGAAGAATTCTCCTACTCTTGACGACTTATGATAGCATAAAGACGGTTTGCTCCTCCGCCTATCCTTGAAGTAGCTCCTCTAGATGCAGTTATTTCTGGTGGAGCAACTGATGAAGATTGAGCTCTATTGCCCTAATTCCCATTACCTTGTCAGTTCTTAGGAAACTCTTTCAGGAAGTGATCCTCTTTTCCACACTTGAAACAACCTGTGGAGCTATCGCGACACTTACCTAGGTAGTTCCTACCACACTTAGCACATGCAGGAGCCCATTCACCTCCTTGTGCCACACTATCTTATGACTGTGCAGGTCTAGCTCTAAAGTGCTGTGAATTCTAACTATTGTATTAACCTTTGTTTAAAATGCACTAGTAGATGATGAAGTTGGTCCCTTCTGCTTTTGTTGAAAGGAAGAACGATTCACATTACTCCTCTGCTATCCGGACTTATTCCTTATCTTAGCTTTGTTGTTTCTAAACTAATTCCTATCCCTCAGCTTCTCTTCCTTAACTTGCTGCACATAAACCATCAACCTTGCTATATCCCTGCCTTATATTAACATAGTTTTCTTGCCCTTTTTGCTTGATAGACGGTACAACCCAACAACAAATAGACTCTTCCTGATCTTCATATTCGCAACCATCTCTGGAGCATATCAGGAAACTTGAGTGAACTTCAAACCATACTCATGAACACTTAGTAAATCTTGCTTAAGGGTAAGAAATTCCCTAACCTTGGCTTCTCTTAGTTCGCGGGGAAAGAAACACCCTACGAAAGTACTCTTGAACACAACCCAACTCAAAATCGGTGCATCCTCAACCCTACTCTTCTTCCACTGGTCAAACCAAGTCCTAACAACATTTTTCATTTGATATGCAGCTAGTTCCACTGACTCAGCATCAGCAACGTGCATAACCTCAAACACTTTTTGCAATTCCTCAACAAAATTTTCCAGATCCTCAGTAGTGCTTGAACCAATAAATCTTGGAGGATTAATCCTTAAGAACTCGCGGATCCTCAAAGTATTAGCCTCTTCTTGTCAAGTCCCTCTTTATTTCCCAACATGGTTGGTCACATCTTGACTTATTATTAGGATTCTTTCCCGAAATTCAACATTGGTGATCTCTCCTTGAGGTTGCACTTTTGGTACATTAGGTACCCCTTGCTTCTCAACATTCAATTTAGAAGGAAGACCTCGAACAACTCTTCGTGGAGGCATGATCAACTAAAAGACACGCATAAGCATGAGTTAGAGAGAGACTTTATAGAAATGAACTCTATCGCACGAAATGAATGTTAAAGAAGTGAAGGAAATTCCTAAATTTTGGAGCCTCCTAATTATAGATGTGGCGCGCTTAACACAAATAACTAGAACTCTACAGACACGACTTTATAGACTCCCAAGGACTCTTTATGCTCTGATACCAAGTTTGTCATGCCCCGAGCCTACACCCTGGGTGGGTCTGGCACTCGATAACCATTGCTGGCCCCAAGTGAACCCTTGGCCTAGCATAACTTATAGCAGAAGACTTAGATAACAAGAAAGCAGTCTCAAAAGATAACTTATGCAACATCATAAGAAGTATTAGACTAGACGAAATGGAAACTCAAGTCTTAACATCAACAACTGAAAATGGAAAGACTAAAGAACTATAACTATCCATCAATAAAGCCTCTAAAACAAAGAGGGATGTCGGGACAAGACCCCCGATCATCCTAACAATTGAAGTAATAAAAACAATGTAAAAAATGGTCCTCTTGAAAGCAAAGAGGCTCACAAACTAACTCTGAGTGCTCAACTGGATCAACTTGTATTTGCATCATAAAATGATACAGGCTAAATGATATTAGTACATTGAATGCTCGAGCATGCGAGGGGAAAACTAAACATGACATATGCTAGAAATGAAATCTTAAGAGAACACTTACCTTAACTTTATTCAACTGATGGATACTCAACTCAAATGGAAAGTAAAACAACAATAAAGACGCAGTTTATACAAAGCATTCAAAGTAATAGGTTACAACTCAATGTATTAAAGAAATACAATCGCAACTCAATTTACATATAAAGTAATATAATACTGTGGGATTTTCTCTAATCGACAACCACCACTATGAGCTAAAGTGATGATACAACATCTCGCCCAGACTAGCAGAACTGTCCTATACCTTGTCGTGATATAGAATGCCTCAACTAAATGGATCCACTAGTCTATGCTAAAAAGCACTAAAGAATCATCTAAAAAGTATAACCCTTTCTTACCTATGATTGCTATATGGTTTATGGAGACTTGAGTTACTATGAACTCATCTCCATATCGATACTCACTACTACTCCCAAAATATACTCCGCTCATATGTTTTAAATAGAAAAACTCTTTCTGTGATTTGAGATAATTACTCAAAACTAGCCCAAAGGCACTTTTGGAAATCGATGTTTCCTCTCTTGTTTAAATGTGAAAACAATTCAACTCTTGAGAATACTTAGTTCCCATACAATCTTTTGAAGAAATGAACTTTACTCTTAATATTTAATCAACTCAAAACTCAAATTTTTAAAACAAAGTTAAAATGTTTTGTAAAAGACTTTTGGAAGACTCTATGAACTTCTCTTAACTTTACTCTTAACTTTCCTTGAATTGAATTTGGATTCAAGGCTCATGATCTCATGTTTATGGATGATTTCATGATGTTTAGGCGTACCTTAGAATGTAGAAATCAACTAGTAAACTTAGGTAGGTTGCTAGGGGACTCAAACGGAAAGAAGTGGGAAAAGGTTGAAGGCTTGGTGACCCTGGCGCTCTCAGTGGCGCAGGGCGCTATGGGGTAAACTTCAAAAATTGTGTTGGGGTGCACTGGCTGGTGCGGCACCCCAGAGCCCAAACTTCAGAGTTCCCTTTGGGGTGCTCTGAGAGGGGTGGCGCCCAGACCCCTTCCCAGAAACTCCCTGAATTTTCTTGCTTGTTTTTCAACTCTAAACCATCTAGATTCAACTGGTTCTTTTCCCAAACACTTAGATTCGACTATATCACCACAATATGTAAGAATATACTCAAAATCACACCTAATCTCGTGAATCAAATTCAAGAAACTTCTCAACAACTTCAACAATAAGAACCCACAAGAACTTAAACAAATTTCATCAAGAACTCATAATCTTTTCTTTTAAAAACACAATTATGCTGAATTGAATCATGATTGGAGCGTAGGTGAACTAAACCAACACTATATGATCTCACATACCTCATAGAATTGAGTCCTTGGAGAAATCTACAACCAAAATCGAAAGAACTTGACGAATCTTGAACTTTTCTTCTCCTTTCTCCAAGCCCTAGCGTGTTTTGGTAAATGCATAAACTGATCTAATTCTGATCAGACCCCAATTCAACTTCTAAAAATGAAATTAATTAATCGGGTATTAAAAAGACTAGAATACCCTTCTAAAATTCGGTTTTGACTTTCCTTATCTAGACAACTCAACTTCAAATGGACATATCTCACAATACAAATTCACAATTGAGAAAACTTGGTGGCGTTGGAAAGATAATTCAAATATATTTCCTACGGTATCTATTAGCACACCTAACTCATCCTAAGCTAGAAGTTATGGATGTTTGAAGTTTATCCAAAAATCAAACTTAATATAACTTAACCAATTTTCCAGGTTTTTCAGTCTTTCCAAAAATGACTCTTTCTAATTCTAGCTCTTTCTAGTTTTTTCAAACAATGAGGTGTTATAAAAAGTCTGTTCATGTATTTTTTTAAAATGTTTAAAAGACTTAAGTTGCCTATTTTGTGGCGAGTTGAACATATTATTTTTATTCAGAGTTTTTCATTTGAGTTAAAGCTTTGTATTTGAGCTTCATGAATTTTATTTTGTGTTAAGCTTTGTATGCTTGAGTTAGTCTTCCTCTTGTAGTCAGCCAAGATGAGGGTTCACTTGGGGACCAGAAATGGTTCTCGAGTGCCGGCCACGTCTAGGGTGTAGGCTCGGGTCGTGACACTTTCTTTCCTTTTTGGCATCCTTTTTATCATTTTCAATTTTATTTTCAAGACTTACTGTAAGTAATATTGAAAAAATTTCCCAATAACATTAAATTAATGTATAAAATTCAAATAATATTGTGCTCTATAATAAACTTTAGACCTGTAGTTAAATTATTCCAGAATAATGCATGTCCTTTATATATTTCATCTAAAATACACAAGGTATGATTTAACACATAATTTATTTCAGTACTATTCCTTAGATTTACAATTCTTGTTGGCTTAACCAATTCTTAGTTCTTTTCTCCTATCTTTCTCAATTGTCGTTTAGATAAGTCTCGATTTGCAATTACATCATTTTCATTTATAAACATGATTAAAAATGTTGTACACAATGGGTATTGTGCCGTAGTTTTACTACTTTTGAAATGTTATAATTATAAATAATTTAGAAAAATATTTTAAAAGAGTTTTCACTTAATTTTATAAACAAATTAAGAAAACTTAATTTAAAAGGACTCTAATAGATTAAGTCTTTAAAAATTAGAGAAAATAGCAAGAGGTTCTTGTCACTACTTTAAGAAGATATTATCATTGAAATTAGCCTTTAATATTGTAATGATCTGATTCATTAGTACTAAAGGGCACCTCGTGCGGAGTCCCAAAAGTTTGAAAGTGTGGTGTAAGAATTTTTAAAAGTTTATCACATGACTATTTTGGCCAAATTGAATTTTGGGCTAGGTTGATGTCAGCCCGCCATAGCAGGATGATTCTCATTCTGGCGGTCAACTATAACGATTTGAGTCTCGTTATAGAGAGATGCCAAAAATTCAGAAACCTAATTAATCCATCGTCTTCTATTTTCTCCAACTTTTGTAAGGATAAAATAGATTATGGCTGCTTCATAAACCTTCCAAAGGCACTTAGTCCAAGGCGGCAATAAGAGGGAAGAATTATCGTGCAAGGATGGTGGTAGCCTAAGGATTTTCCAATGCTCATTCATCAAAGGTGACTTCTGCAGAGTCAAATTCATGGGCAAGGTTCATCAATTGTTGTTTGGCACTTAGGTAGGTGATGTTTCCTTCAATTTAGTGGTTAGACCCATATTACTGCATTATATCTTGTAGAGATTCGTAGATGTCATGTATAGGCCCTCAAACATGGAATCTATATGATTAGAGAATAATGGTATGTGATGTTAGGGTGGAGATGAAGTAATGACTAAATGGTTCTCTAGTTCTTGATTGCTTTGAGTTCCTTGTTAGGTTGGTTGTATGTTTCTAAATATGTGTGTATACGTGTCTAACAATTGTATTACAATTATGCAAGGTATTTTAAGAAATATATAGGAGATATATTGTAACACCTCAGGACTTATCAAACCAGAACACCAAAAAATGGGTGAACCACGACGGGGTTCACGGACTATGAATGGAACCATGATCCATCGACCTGTCTGTGGATTCACAACCAACCCATAAATTTAGGACCACAGGACCCTTCATGGGTCATGGACCATCATACGAGCTATTGGGAGGCTCGTGGAAACAAAGCAGAACCCACCAGGCTTAGACATCGAACCACAGGGCCCTTCATAGGTCGTGGTCTTGATGACGGGCTGTGGTGGCTTTCGTGAAGCCAAGCCAGTAGGCCCCTAGCCCAAGTGAAGGACCACAAGGACCTTCACGATCCGTGATCCTTCATACGGTCTGTGAAGTGGACCGTAGAAGGAAGGGCCAAGAACCAGTCGTCAATGGCCCAAGAATCACGACCCATACAATGGACCGTGGTCCTTGTTACGATCCGTCATTGCGTCCATGGTCGGGCCCCGTTAGATTTTAAGAGGGGTCATTTTGGTCTTTTCCCCTATGCATTGGACACCTAAACTACGTCGTTTAACCCCTAAACTACATAGTTTTGGTAGATTTGAGCCTACAAACTTAATCAGAACTTACCCTAATCGATCACTCACCTAATTTTACAAAATCTAGAGCAAAAAGAAGAGAATTCAAGTGTTAGCATCCTCAAGAGTAGCAACAAGGTTTTTTTTTTTGTTCCAGCCTTTAAATCAAAAGATTTCTCCGTTAAATTCGTCACCAAGTATGTGGGATTTCACTAGTGGGTTCCTTTCACCCATTAGGTCCCTATAATTCAGTCAGACTCTTGATTCCCTTAATATTATCTAGACCTAGGGTTTCTAGAACTTCAGAAAATTGCTATGATTTAGTTGTTGTAACATTCTTTATCATATTATCATGTCTTAGTAACATTTTTGCGTTGATTCTTGCATGCAACTCAGAAACCTAGTTGTGTAGTTCTTTTAGTTCATGAATTACACTAGTTAAGACAGATAAATAGATATACATGCCTCAGTTTTCAAATGAGTACTTAATGTTGCATTTTCCGTTAGCATGTTAGAATCTTGAGCTATCTAGTTATCTGCAGTTATGTTGTATTGTACATATTCTAGTTGGGAGTAGGCTTAATAACGAGTTGGACTAAGGTCAGTCACCCTCAAAGTCCAAGAACTATGTGCCCTTGTAGGTTTATAAGTCCTCTCTGGGGGAATCATTTTATTGATCACGCCAGTCATGCCTCTATACCTCTGGCAAGGTATATTCAGTCCTCTTGATGGGGAGTAGACATCGAACTCCATGTTTAGCTCGCGTGGTTCCAGGTTACCAATTACATTTTCAGTATACAGTTTCAACATGTTATGTACTTGGTCGTTGCATTCAATTTAGTTCATATTCAGTATGTTCAATAAATTCATCATGTTCATCTTATATCATTGCTCAATATGTTTTGTTCAGTTATGTATATTGTTAAGTTTTATCCTATCCTGTATGCTCAGTACCTTTCAAGTACTGACACATACTTTGTGCTACATCTTCTCATGATGTAGGTTTAGGTCAACAGCATTCAGATTGTGTGTAGATCGGTCCTTGATCCTTACTCAGCAGAATCAGTGATGAGTTTTCATTTTTCGAGGACGATAGACATGTTTTCTTTTACTTTCAGTCTTTCAGTTTCAGTTTTGCTAGAGTTAGCTGGGGGCATGTCCCAACATCTCTAATCAGTTAGAGGCTTATTTCAGACATAGTTAGAATCCATTCTAGTATTTTGAGTTATAATCTTGTATTGTAAACTCTTATTCAATATGTTACTAAGATCAATATTGGGTATTCCACATTTCAAGTTATCTATTGATTTAAACCTTTGGCATAATATTTCTCATATTAGTAAATCCTTAAGTATGTTTATGATATGTCAGTTCAGGGAGTTTGGGGTCACCCGTGATCCTAGGTCCCGTGTTACGTCAAGGGGGTAGCTTTGGAGCGTGACACATAACGTAGAAACAACATTTTGATAATCTCATGCAATGAACTAGTTATGTGACTTGTGGTTTCAAGTGTTATTCATTTTTTCCAAAAAAAATTTAAATTAAAATTTTAAATTAGTTCCTTTCAAAATTATTATATTTATTTAAGAATATGTACTATCCATATTCATAATTCAATAAACCAATTAATTCATGTAAATTTAATTTAAACAGAATATTTAGTTTGTGTATTTTTGTTAATCATTAATATATATATATATATATATATATATAGCCACACAAACATACCATGTAGATAGTTATATTTTTTATTTACACTTATATTTTCTTCTAATGTGATTCAAAAAATAAATCTTAGTCTTCTCATCGCGGACTTGCTTCGAGACAATGATTTCTTGATCGTTTCTCATATTTAACTATCTGAAAACACTCCTAAACATCATGAGATCTTCCCTATCACAAGTCACAACCTTGAAGTCATAATTCAAATACAAGGTAGAGCTAAGAGTTAAGTTTTGAGAGTTCTTATGAACATTTTGAGAATATCCCTTAGAGTCTTTTTGAGGAGTTTTCTACAATTTCTGATAACTTGTTACAAGACTTGAGAAAGTGAGTATGATAATGACGAGAATGTATTTATGAGTCTACTTTATCCTCAGTTGATCCTTCATATCATGAACCATAACTCTTGAATTCATAATTCACATTCAAGAGAGAGTTAAGAGTAGAGTTCAAGAAAGTCTTTGAGGTCAATTGTGAATCCTTTGAGATAAACTATCAATTTGAACTAAGTTTTGAGGAAGCAAGTTTGAGAATGAGAAAAGTTGTATACACGAGTTCCAGATTATTATGTAGACCATCGATTCGAGGCATTCATGCCCATAATTCCGCATGAACTTCATAATTTGAACATCTTTCAGAGGAGTAGTATCTTCAACTTCTAAGTCTTGAGTATTGAGTTCCTAACCCTTTTGAGTTGAGTTGTTCATGCCCATAATTCCGCATGAACCCTATAAGTTGAGCAATATAAAGATGAGTAGTATCATTGAGTCTTGGGTTTAGAGTACTGAGGTTCTTTATTATTATTAATATCACTGAGTTGAGTAGTTCATGTTCATAATTCCCCATGAACCTTATAATCTGAGTTGTAAATTTTTAAAAACTTTTTAAAGCCAACACTTGAGTTCTTAATCTGAATTTTGAGAAAGTAAAGATGAGTTTTGAGAAAAGAGTTTTTTAAAACATGATTAGTATGAAAATCGAGTATGTCATCAATGTATGAGCAGTATGGTATCTAAATATACAATCAATGTTTATGCAGTATGACTTCCCGAGTCATCAATGATCATATTACTATATGATATTTGAAATGTTTTTGAGAAAGAGCAGAGTTGAGTTCAATTTCTTTAAAATGATATATGGGAACTAAAGTTCCCAAAAGTAAATATTTTCACATTTAAGATGAAAGTAAACTAAGATTTCCAAGAGAGCATTTGAGCTAGTTTTTGAGTAATTATTTCAAACCATAGAAAGAGTTATGTTTTTAAACATATGAGCTGCGTATATTTTGGGAGTAGTATTGAGCACCGAAATGGGTACGAGTACATATAACTCAAGTCTCCATAAACTATGTAGCCAACGTGGGTAGAAAAGGTCGTACTTTTTAGATGATTCCTTAATGCTTTTTAGCATAGACTAGTGGATCCACTTAGTTGAGAGGTCTTATATCGTGGAAAACTATAGGACATAGTGGGTGAGACGTTGTATCATCACATAGCTCATAATGATGGTTGTCGGTTAGAGAAACTCCCACAAAGTTATATTATATTTTATTATATACAAATTGAGTTTTTATTATATTCTTCAATACATTGCGTTGTTATTTACTGTTTTAAAAGCTTTTTATATTGCATCTTTCATTGTTGCTTTATCGTGAGTTGAGTACCTTGAACTGAGCACATTTAAGTAGAGTATCATACCTTTGAGTTGAGTATCATATCTTTGAGTTGAGTATCATACCTTTGATTTGAGTATCTCAAGTATCTTATTCTTGAGTGAGTTTAGTTGAGTGAGTTGAGAAGAGGTAAGTATGTTTCTTTTTTATCAAGTTCAAGTTTATGTTGCATACACACACACACACACACACACACACACACACACACACACACACACATATATATATATATATATATCTTATGTCATAGACAGTCACTTAAAGTTGTCCGCATAATTCACATAGACACCTATATTGAGGCTTGTACCTATTGAACACCTTTACCCTTTCGAATTTGAACCATTTGAATATTTTCTGCCTACATGGCATGTTGAGTTTGATTCACGGACAACGAGTGCGTGAAAGCATCTAGATTGGACTTTTTTAAATAATTTTTTTTGTCTTCTTCCTTGTGTTTGTTGCCATTATTCCTCCACCTTATCACCAAGCAGCAACTACCGTCGCCACCGGAATCATACACCAGTAACACTCTTCTTCTTCTTCCAATTTTTATCCAACCACCATATCATCACATCCATTTCTTCCTCTTCTTTTGAGGAACCACCGCCGCCTTTGCCATTAAAGCCGCTACTTGTTCCTTTTTTTCTTCAAATCTAGACTGATTTAAAATTTCTTTCTTTTTCATTTTTTGGATCTTTGCCATATTGTTGATTTTTGGAAGAAAACTAACTTACAAATTTGTAACATTAACTCTTATTTTGTGAGACTTATGGCTGGGCAAAAGGAACTCGAAGGGCTTATTCAGACCTGCCGGCTAGTGATGATGAATTTCTCACTCATACAAGGCTACACCTCACAGGAGAAGCAAGAACAAGGAAAAAAACCCAGTACGACAAGTCTGATGACGACAAAAATGATGAAGCTCCATACAAGCATTATAATATTTTAACTGTAACCTTTCTTCATCTTCCGAGCTCTCTCGTTTGTCCTTGACACTTTTTTTCAGAGTGAATTTCTCCAATTTACTCTTCTTTTTACCATTGAAGCAGAAAAATAATAATCTAAATGGATAGAACAATAAGAAATCTATATCTTTTTTCATGTTATTATGTGAACTACAGTTTGACGCAATTAGCTTGAAACTGTTGCAGATTTCAGGGCTGCCGGAGATTTTGAACAATATTGAAGAGTTGGAATGGATGTCCATGGACAGGGATATGGTGGTAGAATATTTGGGTGGTAGGTCCGTCAGTCGGAATTAGCGATTATTTTAAACTTTTTTTAATAGGAAGTAATTTTCTTTTTCCTTCACATTATAATATTTCTTAAAATAATATTTTATCTAAATAACACATTTCATTATTTGATTTGTCAAATTGTCACGTCACCGCGAGTGTGTTTCACTCATTTTATACTTTTAGCTGATTGTCTAAAAAATGTTCAAATGGTTCAAATTTAAAGGGGTAGAGGTGTTAAATAGGTACAAGCCTGAATTCAGGTGTCTGAGCTAATTATGTGGACAACTTTAAGTGTATGTCGATTATTTAAGCCTATATATATATATATATATATATATTAATCTAAAAGCATGAACTCGTAACTTGAGTGTTAAATTACTATAATATCCCTAATTTATGTTGTGACTTTTTTGATGAGATGTGATTTTTGTCAAAGGGTTGTGATTTTTCGATGATTTGTGACTTTTCCAAAGAGTTGTGCCTTTTCCAAAGAGTTGTGACTTCTCCAAAGAGTTTTGACTTTTTCAATAAGTTGTGACTTTTCAAAAGAGTTGTGACTTCTCGGAAAGGTCATGACTTTTCAGATAAGACACAAAAAAACACTTGTTCATGCTACACTTTATTGACTATAAATAGAGGGGTTTCCTCTCATTTTTCAACAACAATTTTTTTTAATCTTCTACTCTTTTTCTTCTTCTTGCATTTTAAAAACTTTTGTGTGAGTTCTAAGTTTAGCGGAATATGAGGTACCACTATTTTGTTGAAGTAAATTGTTCTATCCTTAGAGGTATATTCCTTAACCTCGAGTACATGAGGAAAATAATTTTGATGATATAATAAATTTCTTTTTGCTTAGTATATATATTAATTTTTAATGTTCCAATATATAAGTTAACGTGATGTAGTCTAAATTCATTTTTCTTGTTAACAATTCCTCCTGTGATGTAGATATATACTTCTGAATATCTTTTCCAAAAGTTATTTCACTTTTCAAGAGTTAGAGAGTTGTCACAATTTTTTTTTTATGATCAAGACAAAAGAATGACTTTATTTATCAGTACTACTTATGCGATTTAGATTGTCAAGAAATTTGCTTCAAAATAGTTATTACTATGTAAACATTGTTCTTTTGTTTTACTGATTTACTATTTCTTATTATCTAAGTATTTCGACGAATAAAAGTTTAGATGACCTGTAATAACGTTAATTGAAGTTTGTATTTGTTTAATTTTTATTGGTCTAAATTCATTTTTTTTGTTAACAATTTCTCTTGTGAAGTAGATATATGCTTTTGAATATTTTTTTCCAAAATTATTAAGCTTCTCAATAGTTTGAGAATTGTCACAATTTGTTTATTATTGATTCCCAAGACAAAAGAATGAATTTATTTACCAATGCTACTTATGCGATTTAGATTGTCAAGAAGTTTGCTTCAAAATAGTTATTAATATATAAAAATTGTCTTTTTGTTTTACTAATTTACTATTTCTTAATATTTCAGTATTTTCTTGATAATAATGACAGTGGAAGTTCGTATTTGTTTAATTTTTACTATAGTCTAAATTAATTTGTTTTTGTTAAACATTTCTCTTCTGATTTAGATATATGTTTCTGAATATCTTTTTCCAAAATAATCAAATTTCTCAAGAGTTAGAGAATTATCAAAATTTGTTTTTTTTTAGTTCTTAAGACAAAAGAATAATTTTATTTATCAATGCTACTTATCTGATTTAGATTGCATGAAGTTTACTTTAAAATCATTATTTCTATGTAAACATTGCTCTTTTGTTTTACTAATTTACTATTTCCTAATATATATCAATATTTTTGATAAAGAAAAGTTCATATGACTTCTAATAACGCCAGTTGAAGTCTATTAGTTAAATTTTCATTATTTATTTAATAGCTAACTTTTATGAGATATATATTTTCATGAAATATATATGTGGGTAGATATTTATATATGTCACAAATATATTATCAAGTTAACAAGATCTTCTAACATTAAAACATATTATTTTAAAATTTTTCGAGTTCGTTTTTTTTTTTTTTTTGTAAAGAAAAAACTCAGAATAAATGTGAAAATATGTGAATATATATGAATCATTTAAAATTTATAATTAACAAAATAAATTTTATATTCAGTATATGAAAAAAGCATTTTCATTTTATCCCTAAACTAAAAATATAATAACTATAAAAAAAAAAAGTAACATTATTAAAAGTCCTATTTATTTATGTAAGTATAAAATTTATTAGAAATTCATTTATTGCACATTAATTCTTTAGTTATAACATTATAAATTCTCTTAGTTATTATTATTTATTGCAAATGTCTCTTTTACATTCTTTAGTTATATTATCATGAATTCTCATTGTTATTACATTAATTATTTCTGTCTTTCATCTTTCCTTATAATAACTTTTGACCAATAACTTGTCATATTACTATACCGCCCCTATATATTTGATAACACAGTGTTGTTATTTTTCCTTGAACGAATCATGTTTGGTTGAATAAATTGAAAATTGTTTACAAGTATATGAACTATATTTTTTTTTGGGTGTAATATAAACATGTGATTATATATATGATGTCACAGATAGAATATATTCTTTAATTAATTTTTAGTTTTTTGGTAAAAAAAAAAAAAAAAAAAAAAAAACCTTTCTCAGTTAACTATGGACAATCAGATATCTATCTTTGATTTATGTACACAGACAATCAAGAAGTCAAATATGAGAGGCAACAAAAAGAAAGTCATCTATTATGTTATAACTTATAAAATAAATATTAATATACGAAAATAGTTCTAAAAAATAAAATGTTGTTGTTCTCCACATGTTCCTATGGCATCTAAACAGATTAAGTGGAATATAAATGCAAAGCCCATCTGGTTAGATGACAAGAACAGTACATAACAAATATCATCTATAAGGTAATATTAGTGAGATACGACTAAGTACATGATTGAACCTCATTAAATTAAAATAAATACATACATTATTGCATTTAACTAATAAAAATATTCATTAACCGTCTTCATAGGTTCGTGTTAATAACACACACACATATATATATATATGACAATCCACATTGAACATTAACAAAAGAATCTGTAATATTATTTAGTGCAAAGCTTATTGTTCAAATTTCCGCTTAAATTTTCTGAATTGATAATCATGTGCAACATACATGTTGAAAATCTAATATATGTATATATATACATATGTATATATGTATACATATGTACATATATATGTATACATATATACATACATACATACATATATATATATATATATATATATATATATATATATACATACATACACACACACACACACACACACACACACACACATATATATAGATATAAGTATGTGTATGTGTTTGAACCTCAGTTGGCGAACTTGATTAAAAAAAATTTCACGTTCGGTGAAAAGTCTAATACCACCTTTGTCCACTTTTTGAGCATTAGTGTTGGCCTTGCAACTTTCACTTTGGGCAATATGCAATAGGACCACCATTCTATCTCAGCGCATCGCCTTTTCCGTTGGAGTTCACCGACCTTCTTTGGTACATAAAAGTGCTATGCACTGTCAATTTCAATGAGTTCATGCTCTGTTGGTGACCCTCCCTTCATGTTAGGCGATCAACAATGTTCACATTGCACTTCATCTTGTATTTTTTGTCATTCTTGCTGTCACAATCCGAGCCTACACCCTAGACGTGTCCGACACTCGAGAACCATGTTGGTCCCCAAGCGAACCCTTATCGTGGCTCACTACAAGCGGAAGACTAACTCAAGCATACAAAGCCTAAAAACTAAATAAAAATAATATATACAACTATTCATAAAATAGGCAAATTAAGTCTTTAAAACATTTAACAAAATAAATGAGACAGACTTCTCAAACTCTATTGTCTATCTATGAAGCCTCTAACTGACAAAGATGGAAGTTTGGGAAAGACCTATGACATCCTAACAACTAATTTAATTGAAAGTACAATTGGAACCCTATAGAAGGAAGGATGCTCACCATAGCTAACTCGAACTGCATGTGGTATCAACGAAACGCCTGTTGATGATTCTGAGTACCTGTATCTGCATCATGAGATGATGCAGGCCAAATGACTCATTACATTGAATGTACGAGCATGTAAGGGGAATTCTAAAGCATAACATAAGCTTGAACTTGATAAAAATGAACATACTTACCTCTTCTCAACTAACTCAACTAAACTCAACTCAAGAATAAGATACTCAAATTAAAGATAAGATATTCAATTTAGTGAAATAAGGCCTAACTAAACAATAAGGTATTCAACTTAGTGAAATACAGCTCAACTCAATTATCAGATACTCAACTCTAGATACTCAACTTTGTATACTCAATTCTGGATAGTCAACTCAATATAAATCAACATACAAATGCAATATATGGAAAGGGTTTAAAACAATAGAAAGCAACTCAGTGTATTAAAAAATACAATAGTAACTCAGTCTGCATGCAAGGATATAATATAACCTTTTTTTGTATATGAAAATACAAAATAAACTTTTTGTATATAAGAAAACAAAATATCTCTTTGGGAATTTCTCTAACCAACAACCATCACTTATGAGCCATGTGTTGATAGAGCGTTTTGCCTCACGCTACCAAGGCCATCCTATACCTTGCCGGGGGTATAGAACCTGACTACTAAGTGGATCCACTAGTCTATGCTAAAAAATACTAAGGAATTATCTAAAAAGTATAACCCTTTTCTACCCACGTTGGATACATAATTTATAGAGGCTGTGAGTTATCTGAACTCTCCCACATATCGGTGCTCAATACTACTCCCAAAATATAACTAGCTCATATGTTTAAAAACATAACTCTTTTCGTGGTTTGAGATAATTACTCAAAAACTAGCCCAAAGGCCCTCTTAGTTTCCTCTGTTGCTTAAATATGAAAGCATTTACTCTTTACAGAAAAATTAGCTCAAAGGCTCTTTTGGAAATCGGGGTTTCCTTTCTTGTTTAAAAATGAAAACATTTACTCTTTACTGAAAAACTAGCTCAAAGGCTCTTTTGGAAATCGGTGTTTCCTTTCTTGTTTAAATGTGAAAACATTTACTCTTTGGGAATACATAGTCCCCATACACTCTTTCGAAGAAATTAACTTAACTTTTTACTCTTTACTCAAATCAAAACTCAAGTCTTAAAACAAGTTTACAACATTTACAAAAGACTTTTTAAAATAGAGTTCATACTAAATTATGGACATGAAAGACTCAATTCAAGGTATTTAATAACCATAGATTGAACTCAATACTTGGAACTCAAGAACTTCAATAATACTACTCATTTCAAGAACGCTCAACTCAGAGGGTTCATGCTGAATTACTTCTTAACTCATGGACTCAAAGATACTATTCATCTCAAGACTGCTCGACTTATAGGGTTCATGCAGAGTTATGGGCATGAACTACTCAACTCAAGGACCTCATGGGTAACATGTAGTAGCCCCATGATTAGGAATATAATCCCAAAATGATTAGGAACTCAATACTCAAGACTTAGACGTTAAAAATACTACTCCTCTCAAAGATACTCATCTTATGGAGTTCATGCGGAATTTATGGGTATGAACAGCTCGACTCGAGGGTCTACATAACAATATGGAGCTCATGTATACAATTATTCCCATTCTCATGCTTACTTTCTAAAAACATAGTTCAAATCAATTATTGATCTCAAAGGATTCACAATTGAACTCAAAAGCTTTCTTGAACTCTACTCTTAACTCTCTATTGAATGTGAATAATGAATTCAAGAGTTATGGTTCATGATATGAAGGATCTTGTGAGGATAAAGTAGACTCATGAATACATTCTCCTCATTCTCATACTCACTTGCTCGAGTCATGAAACAAGTTATTAGAAATTGTAGAAGAGTCCTCAAAAAGTCTCAAAGGGACTTTCTCAAAATGTTTGAAAGAGCTCTCAAGACTTAACTTAACTCTTAACATTTCCTTGAATTTAAATTATTAATTTGAGGTTATGATTCATTTTATTAATGATTTCTATGTTTTTAGAAGCAGCTTAGAGTAGTTAGAATTGATAGGGAGTGAAGGTACACTTTAAAAGAACTTAAACGAAGCAACCGACTGTAACTTAGACAGGGAAGGTGACACCTGGTGCACTGAACGGCGCGGGCAGCCAGCCCCTAAACTACAGGACATAATTTGGGACACACTATTTGGCGTGACGCGCCAAGCCCCAACCCAGAAAACCCGACAAATTTCTTTGCTCATTTCTAACCCTAACTAGCCTAGAATCGAATGGTTTCTTCCCCAATCACTTGGATCGATTACTTAACATAAGTATACTCTAATCTACTCAATACAGCTCTCAAAATACTCGCTAACACAACAAGATTTAGGATGAACTTCAAGAACACTTCTCAAGAACTCATTAAGAACTCTAATATTTCAACTTCAAGAATGCAATTTCGCTGAAAATAACATGATTGGCGTGTGGGTGAACAAACCCCATACTATGTAAGCTTACATACCTCTTAGGCATTAAACTCACGGTGAAAATACGCTACGAAACTCAAGAATCTCGACGAACGCCTTGATCATTTCCACTTTTCTCCTATTTTCTCTTCTTGAACTCTCAATGAAAACCCTAGGAATATATTTGGATTATAAAAATTAACCTTATCAGATTAGACCCCTAAAACATTACTAAAATTGAATTAAATCTGATTAGGTATGAAAAAGACCAAAATACCCCTCACTATTTTTCAGGTAACTTTCCTTAACTGGACAACCTGACTTCAAAAGGGTATATCTCACTCATCTGAACTTGAAACATAGCAAACACGGTGGATTTAGAAATATAATTCAAAGACCTTTCATTTTCTATCCTATGACACACCTAACACATCCTGTACTAAGAGTTATGGTCGTTTGAAGTTGACCCAAAACTCATAACTTAAGCATAATTTGCAAAATTTAAGATTTTTCTATTTCCAATTTAGTTCTCTTTGGAACTAAATGTGATACATCTAGTGACATTAACACTTAAGAAATGTTTAATTCCTTGGTAAAACCTCACTCACTACGAAGAACGGTTCGAGTCTTAGTTTGAAAATTTGTCTAGGGTGTTACAATATCTCCCCCTTGGGATCATTCAGCCTCGAAAGACGACTTGATTAGGTATGGAACGGGTTACTTTTACTATATTCAAGCTTAGTAATCTTATAACTCCATGAACTCTTACTAACAAGCTCCTTAGGAAATTCTCAACACTTGACTTAATTTCTCATCTTATCATCTCCCTCTTATGTCTAAAGTTAACACTTGAAAACTATGGACCTATTCCATTGACAACTCAATTATACAATCTAGGCACACATGGAAAATTATAACTTAATTGGAACTTTATCTGGTAGCATACCATCTCGCCACACCTCTTAATGCTCTTGTTACTCTTGTGACTTAGCCACACATCGCTGCCCTTATCTAAATATTAGGGTCTCTCACTTGTACCACTCATATTTATTGCAGCTTATCACCTCAATTCCTCACCTACTCTATGTCATGTCTTCTAGATCAAATATGTCACCCCCTTAGCTACCCTTGAGATGCGAACACGGGACCTAGGACCACAAGTGACCCTAAGCTAACCCTGTTGGCATAATCATGAGCATACTAAAGATAAATTGAGAAATAAAATTGATGCGGAAGCTAATCATAAATAAATCTGAAATGATGGGGGATACCTATATACTAAAACTGATTATAAAAGCTGAGAATTTAATACAAAAGAAACATCAAATTCAAATACTAAGCCGAATCTAACTATGTCTGAAATAAGCCTCTAAACTGACTAGAAATGCTGGGACAGGCCCCAGCTATGTCTAGAAAAACTGAAACTAATAGACTAAAATTTGAAATGATAACATAACTATTATCGTCGAATAATGAGGACTCACCACTGAGACTACTCAACTGGAGATCAAGAACCGATCTAAGCGTGATCTGACTGCTGAGGACATGAACCTACATAACGAGAAGATATAGTGCAGAGTATGTGTCAGTACTTGAAAGGTATTGAGCATGCATTATAGAGTAAAGCTGAAATAAACATATAACTGAACAAGCAATAAAGCAAGAGCATAATTTGAACATGTCATAGATACTAAGTACTGAGCTAACCGAATGCAATGACCAATTTATAACATCATAAGACTGAAATACTGAATATACTGGTAAATGCAATAGAATCTGATTGAACTGTGGGAACTACTACTAACCGATAATAAAACCACATGAGCTAAATGTGGAGTCTGATGTATATGCCCCATTAAGAAGACCCAATATACCCAGCAAAAGGTATAGAGGCATGCTAACCTGATCACTAAAATGATGCCCACAGAAAGGACCTACAACCTACGTGGCTCGTAGCTTTGGAACTATTCGGGTACGCTAAACCCTAGTCCAACTCTTTATTATGCAACTCACAATGGATTAAGTGATTTATATATTATGACTAAATTTCTGTGATATACTGGATAGTTCAAAATGACATGCAACTGAGAATGCATATTAGTAAACTGATAACGACACATTCCAAAACTGAGGCATGTATATCTGAAATAACAGAAATATCTGGCCTAGCATGTGTAATTCAACAACTAAAGAACTTCATAGCTAGGGTTCTGAAATTATAGAATAAACTGAATAATAACATAATAATTTGATTTGGATCATTCTAACAGCTAAAAACCCAACAAATCTAACATTTAAGAAACCCTAGGTTTAAACTTGACGGATACCACCACGGCCTGTCGTCAAGACCTCGACCCATGAAGCGTCCCGTGGTCTAATGTCTGGCCCTGGTGGAGTTCAAGTCATCAATTCGGGCAAGTCAATGGACCGTGGCCCCTATCACGGTTCGTGAACCCTACCGTGGACCGCTGCTTCTGGTACGTTCTGCAATTTTTTTTGGGTCTGGTTTTCAAGGTGTTACAATAACTCCCTTTTGGAATCATTCTTCCTCGAATAAAGACTAAACTAGCTGAAATAAAGGGAACGAGATGCAACCCTACCTATAAACACTGAATACTGATTCTTGACTGAGCTAAGTTCTAAGAACATGCAAATACACTGAAAATGCAAGTACGAACTGAAGGAACATGATACTAAGACTGATTTCATGCATGAATTACTTAAAAGCTGAAGAGGAACTATTACCTCAAGCTAGAATGGATTTGGAAGGAAAGAGGTGAGGGTAATTGGCTTTCATGGCTGCTTCTGCTTCCCAATTAGCTCCCTATACAGACTGACTCCTCCACCAAACCTTGACTGAAGCAATTTCTTTATTTCTCAACCTTCTAAACTGACGATCAAGAGTATCAACTGGTACATCCTCATAAGAAAGACTATTTTTCACAGCCATACTCTCTATTGGCACTACGGATGTTAGATCACCCACACACTTCTTCAATAGTGAAATGTGGAAGACTGGATGCACTGCTGCTAAATATGCTGGCAGCTCTAACTCATAAGCCACTTTACCAATGCTTTTCAAGATCTGGTAAGGGCCTACATAACTGGGACTAAGCTTCCCTTTCTTGCCAAACCTCATCACCCCCTTCATAGGTGACACTTTCAAGAAAACCCAATCATCAACTTAGAACTTTAGTTCCCTTCTCCTTACATCTACATAAGACTTCTAGCGACTCTGGGCTATCTTAAGTCTATCCCTAATGAGTTGCACTTTCTCCATAGCATAATAGACTAAATCTGGCCCTATAAAGGCTGCTTCACCTACTTCTAACCAACAAACAAGAGATCTACACCTACGCCCATAGAATGCCTCATAAGGGGCCATCTGAATGTTGGACCGGTAACTATTGTTGTAGGCAAACTCATTTAGAGGAAGGTGATCATCCCAACTACCCTTGAAATTGATCACACAAGCTCTCAATATATACTCTAAGGTCTGAATGGTACACTCCGCCTGACCATCTGTTTGTGGATGAAATGTTGTGCTAAGGTTAACCTGAGTACCAAGACTTTTCTAGAATGACTTCCAGAAATGAGAGGTAAACTGAGGACCTTTATTTGAGATGATAGACAAAGAAACCCCACGCAACTTGACTATCTTATTGATGTAAACCTTGGCATAGTCCTCTGTCAAATCTATAGTCTTGACTGCCAAAAAGCGTGAATACTTAGTAACTCTATCAACTATCACCCAAATGGAGTCATGTTGCCTACAAGTACGAGGTAAACTATGATGAAGTCCATGTTGATAACTTCCCACTTCCAAGTAGGAATCTCAATTTCTTGAGTCAACAGATTGCGGTACATCTTAGTGGCACTTGGATGAATAGAATATCTGGAGTTATGGGCCTCTGCAAGGATGTGTTATCTCAACTCGCCCACATTAGGAACATATAATCGACCCTGGTAGTGAAGCACACTATCTCCCCCTTGGGAGAAAACCTCAACTCTCTATTGGTGGACTGCACCCTTGAGTTCAAGTAATATCGGATCATTGTCTCACATTTCCATAACTTCCACTACTAAAGAAAATTCTGCCCCATTTGGAACCATTACACCACCATCTGATATGCTCATAAGACAAACTCCTAGGCGAGCAAGTCTATGAACATCCTTTGCTAGCTCCTTTATTTCTTCCTCAAGATGTGCTACACTACCCATGGATAATATGCTAAGAGCATCTGCTACTATATTTGCCTTAACCAGATGGTGATGCACACTCATATCATAATCTTTGAGGAACTTAAACTACCTTCTCTGGTGAAGATTCGACTCTTTTTGGGTGAATACACACTGGAGGCTCTTATGGTCTATGAACACATCTACATGAACACCATACAAGTAGTGTATAAATTTTGAGTGCAAACACCACCGCCGCAAGCTCGAGGTCATGAGTCGGATAATTTTTCTCATGCACCTTAAGCTATCTAAAAGCATAAGTTATAACCTTACCTCACTGCATCAACACACAACCTAGGCTGACTCTATATGCATCACAATAAATGACATAACCATCTCAACCCTCTTGTAAAATCAAAACATGAGTTGTAGTTAACCTAGTTTTAATTTTGCGAAGTTTTTCTCACAATCATCTGACCATTGAAACTTAACCATCTTCTGAGTCAACCTAGTCAATGATGAGGCTATGGATGAAAATCCTTCCACGAACCTTCAGTAAAAACTTGCTAGACCCAAGAAACTTCTAACATCTATAGGAAAGGTAGGTCTGGGCCATTGTTTCAGTACCTCTATTTTCTGGGAATCTACTCGAATTCCTTCCCTAGACACTATATGCCCAAGAAAAGCAACTGACTGCAACCAAAACTCGCACTTGTTAAATTTGGTGAATAACTGGTGATCTTTGGGAGTTTCCAGAACAACTCTCAAATGACTCGCATGTTCTTCCTCATTCCTAGAGTAAATGAGGATATCATCGATAAAGATGATAACGAACAAGTTTAAGTACTGCTTGAACACTCTGTTCATCAAATCCATGAAAGCTGTAGGAGCATTAGTTAGTCCAAATGACATAACTACAAATTCATAATGATCATACCAAGTCCTGAAGGCTATCTTTGGAATGTCACTATCTCTGACTTTGAGCTGATGATAACCCAATCTGAGGTCTATCTTTGAAAAATGACTAGCACCCTGGAGTTGGTAAAAAAAGTCATCAATCTTAGGGATGGGATACTTATTCTTGATTTTGACCTTGTTCAACTGCCTATAGTCAATGCACATTCTGAGATAACCATCTTTCTTCTTTACGAACAACACTGGTGCACCCCATAGCAAAATACTAGGTCTGATGAAGCCCTTATCTAAAAGGTCTTTCAACTGCTCTTTTAATTCCTTCAGCTCAACTAGAGTCATCCTGTAAGGAGGAATAGAGATAGGCTGGGTATCTGGAAGGAGATCAATTCTAAAGTTGATTTCCCTATCGGGAGGAACTCTGGGAACATCTTTTGGAAACTCATTAACCACTGGAACTGACTCAAGAGTCGGGGTTTTGGAGCTTGAATCCTTAACCCGAACTAGATGATAGATATAACCCTTAGAGATCATCTTTCTGGCCTTAAGGTAAGAAATTAATCGACCCCTAGGCGCTAAGCTACTACCCTTTCATTCTAAGATCGGTTCATCTAGAAACTGAAAACGAACAATCCTAGTTCTACAATCGACTGAGGCATAACATGAATGTAACCAATCCATTCCTAGAATGACATCGAAGTCTACCATTTCTAACTCTACTAGATCTGCTGAGGTGACTTTCTGAGAGACTGTGAAAAGGCAATTTCTTTATACCCATCTAGCTATAACTAGGTCACCAATTGGAGTAGAGACTGAGAAAGGTTCTGAGAGAGTTTCAAGACTAACATCAAACTTAACTGCTACAAAAGGGGTAACAAAGGAAAGAGTAGCCCCTGGATCTAACAAAGCATAAACATCAAGAACAATGACTCCTAACATACCAATGGCTACATCAATAGAATCTTTCTGATCCAGGCGAGCCTGAAGAGCATAGAGCCTATTTTGGCACTGTTTGCCACCTGTACCAGAAGAGTTACCTTGTTGAGTCGAGCGACCTTCCGGTGCTGGTGAAGTTGTAGACTGGGCTTGATTAGCATTGCCTCATTGACCTTCTTTAGAAGGACAATCCTTCCACATGTGACTTGACCGACCACACCCAAAGCATCCTTCTTTTTTTGCAAGACACTTGCCCGGATGGTTCTTACTACATTCGAGCAAGTTGGGTAGGTTATGGTGCCTGAAACACTTCCCTAAGACTTAGAGCCTGACATCTTACCTTTCTAATCGTTACGAAACTTAGAGGATGGTACACTAACTGATGAAGGTACTGGATTCAAAGACTTCTGTTGATATTGCGAGCAATTTCCACCACCCAATTTCTATTGGGAATAGTTATGGTTACCTGTCCTGGCTTTCTTACTACCCTTAACATGTTCCCTAAGCATATCACCCTCAACCTGTTGAGCATGAGTCATAAGCCTAGAGAGGCTCATATCTCCCAGCAACATAACATTCTTACCTTCTATTTTCACTAAGTCTGATACTCCATAGAGAAACTTGTTTATTTAGGCCCTGGAATCAGCCACCATGTGAGGAGCATACATGGAGAGTTGGGTAAACTTGAGCCCATACTTTTAACTCTCATTCTACCTTTTCTTAAGTTCATAAATTCCTGAGCTTTCGCCTCTCTTAGCTCTCTGGGAAAAACCTGTCTAGAGAGGTCTCACTAAAGTAATCCCAAGAGATAGGAGTTGCATCTATACCCTTATTATCCTTCCACTAAGTATACCAGATATGAGCTACATCCATAAGTTTGTAAGATGCTAATTCAACCGGATCATTCCAAGTTACTTGCATCTCTTCAAAGATCTTCTTGACCTCATCAATGAAGTTTTGGGGATCTTCTCCAACCTGCGATCCTAAGAACTCTAGCGGATTCATCCTAACAAATTCTCACACTTTATATGCAGCTGACCCAATATTAGAATTTTCTGGAACTGGATCTCGCTAATTATTCAGGTTGGCCACACTCTGAGCCAACATCTCAATGGCGTTCCTGGCATTAGCTTTACAAGGAGGCATGATCACCGAAATGTATTATGTCGAGTTAGAATGGAATTAGATCATACCTTATGCATGATAAGTGTAATAAGAAAATGAAGATTTTTCCTAAAACACTTTGTAGCCTCCCTCTCATTAGATGTGGTGCACTTCACACCCATGAAAAGGACTCAACTTAGTGCAAATTTTTAGACATCCTAGCACACTTAAACCTAGTGCTTTGATACCAAGTTTGTCACGCCCCGAGCTACCCCCGAGATGCGGACACGGGACCTAGGAACACAAGTGACCCCAAGCTAACCCTGCTCGCATAATTATGAGCATACTACAGATAAACTGAGAAATAAAGCTGATGCAAAAGCTAATCATAAATAAATCTGAAATGATGGGGGATACCCATATACTAACACTGAATATCAAAACTGAGATTTTAATACAAAAGAAACATCAAAGTCAAAAACTAAGCCAAATCTAACTATGTCTGAAATAAGCCTCTAAACTAACTAGAAATTCTAGGATAGGCCCCAGCTAAGTCTAGAAAAACTGAAACTAAAAGACTAAAATATTGAAATGATAACATGACTATTATCCTCGAAGAATGAGGACGCACCACTGATACTATTGAACTGAAGATCAGGAACCGATCTAAGCATGATCTGACTGCTAAGGACCTGAACCTACATCACGAGAAGATGTAGCGCAGAGTATATGTCAGTACTTGAAAGGTACTGAGCATGCATGATATAGTAAAGATGAAATAAACATATAGCTGAACAAGCAATAAAGCAAGAGCATAATCTGAAAATGTCATATATACTGAATAATGAGCTAACTCTATGCAATGACCAATTTATAACATGCTGAGAGTGAAATACTGAATATACTAGTAAATGGTCAATGTAATAGAATCTGACTGAACTGTGGGAGCTACTAATAACCGATAATAAAACCACATGAGCTAAATGTGGAGTTCGATGTATATTCCCCATGGAGATGACCCAATATACCCGGCCTAAGGTATATAGGCATGATGGCCTTATCACTAAAATGATGCCCACAGAGGGGACTTACAACCTACGTGGCTCGTAGTTCTAGGACTATTCGGGTATGCTGAACCCTAGTCTAACTCGATATTATACTACTCCCAATGGATTAAGTGATTTATCTATTATGACTGAATTTCTGTGATACACTGGATAGCTCAAAATGACATGCAACTGAGAATGCGCATTAGTAAATTGATAATGACACATTCCAAAACTGAGGCATGTATATCTTAAATAACTGAAATATATGGCCTAGCATGTGTAATTCTAAAACTAAAGAACTTCATAGCTAATGTTCTAAAATTATACAATAAACTGAATAATAACATAATAATCTAATTTGGATCATTTTAACAGCTAAAACCCCATAAATTCTAACATTCAAGAAACCCTAAGTCTAGATAATACGGAGGGAATCAAGAATCTGATTGAAATCTAGGGACCCAATTGGTGAAAGAAACCCACTAGGGAAATCCCACATACCTGATGATGAATTTCACAAAGAAATCTTTTGATTTTGGGGCTGGAACTGATGGAATCTTATTGCGTTCTTGAACTAGGTTTGGTCACCTATTTCTCTTATAACGCTTCTAAATTTCTATGCTTTTGATGCAAGATATGACTTAAGTAAGTTCTAGTTATGTTTCTAGGCTAAAACTAGTTGAAACCACGTAGTTTATGGTTAAAACGATGTAGATTAGAGGTCCAATGAAATAGGAAAAGACCAAAAGACCCCTGACTTAAAGTTGTAGATGAGCTGACCACGACCCCTTTCACGGACCATGAAAGGGACCATGGACTATGAAGGCCCTCGTGGTCTTTACTTGGTCCTATGGTTCTGAAGGTTCTAGGGTCTGATCCACGAACCCCTACCACGGCCCGTGTGAAGGACCACAGACCATGAAGGTTCATGTGGTCCTCACTTAGGCTGAGGTCTGGAGGGTCAAGTTCGATGGCTTACTGGCTAGCTCATCAAGGACCTCCCATGGCCCATGTGAAAGACCACGGGCCGTGAAGGTCCCTGCGCTCTTCACTTAGGCGTGGGGGTCTAAGGGATGGCAAAGGGGAGGCCACTACCTAAACTTGACGGACGCCACCACGGCCCGTCGTCAAGACCATGGCCCGTGAAAGGTCTCGTGGTTTGATGTTTGGTCCTGGTGGAGTTCAAGTCATCACCATGAGCAAGTCAACAGACCGTGGTCCCCATCATGGTCCATGAACCCTGCCGTGGTCCACTGCTTCAGGTATTTTTTGTAAATTTTTTTGGGTCTAGTTTTCGAGGTGTTACAAAATATCTAGACAAATATCATCACCCTCATGTTACCATTCTTTTGATCATGACACTCATCTCAAATTCAAGCTTAATGTTTATTACTAAACCCAAATATCTCTATGATTGCTCGCGTACTACATAAACTCACCACTACTATGCTCAAATTTTAGAAACACTCGTCCACTAGGACCTCATAACAAGTAGTTAATCATCACCTCTTACTATTGATACTTTTAATTTACTATCACATTTCCCTTCACAACTTGAGTACTATTCATTCATTAACTATACGTCAATGCCTAATTAGTTTTATAACAGTTTGAATATTATGGGCTATCCCTCAAAATCATAAGCCTGGCTTAGATCTATCACCTAATAAATACTCCTGCTCTTCTATTCAACACTTACACTTAGTCATTTCCTACACAATGACACTTCATCACCAACTCCTTTCTAGCTACAACACACTCTACCTCCTATAATGGAATCTTCACTTCTCATCAATTCTGAGTCTACCCATAAGGGTAAACTCTTAATTAGTAACTTACTAGGGCATGACTATAGTAAGATAGTTTACCTCATCACTACCTCCCTTTCTTAGATTACTGAACCTCTGCATACTTTCCTCTAATTATGGGAACTTTCACTACTAGTGCTCATGATCTAGTAACTATGTTACCTTTTTGGGAGAAAATACTACCCAAGGTTTAATCATACTTCCTCATAAGGATCTTAACTGAAACAAGCTTAAGAAAAAGAGTACAACTCGCTTTTAGCTCAACGCATGATTCATATAATATGAGTGCATTCCTTATTCAACACATAACTCACTCATGGGCTTCTCTTAAGACCCTCTGGAGTCTCATGACTTCCTCAATATTTCTGCTAAAACAACTCATTGATAAAGGACTGACTATTTTGTTCAAGCACCACTAGTATGATGGGTAGTCGAATGAATGAATTTGTGAAACACATGAGTATGAAAAAATCTCTATGACTTCGCTGTATTGAATGATTTATAGTATGAAAGAAGGAAAACTTTTCTTAAATGTCTGTAGTCCTTCATTTATAGAAGTGGGGCCCTCACAACCATAAACAAGATCCTACTTGACACGGCTTCATAGACACCCTAGGACTCTAGAACTTTGCGCTATGATGCCAAGTTTGTCACGACCAAAGCCTACACCCTAGACGTGGCTGGCACTAGAGAACCATTATTGGTCCACAAGCAAACCCTCATCATGGCTGACTAAAAGCAGAAGACTAACTCAAGCATACAAAGCTTAAAAACTAAATAAAAATAATATACTTAACTCTCCATAGAATAGGCAACTTAAGTCTTTAAAAGATTTAACAAAATAAATTAAACAAACTTCTCAAACTTTATTATCTATCTATGAAGCCTCTTACTGATAAAGATGAAAGTTGGGAAAAGACCCACGACATCCTAACAACTGATATAACTGAAAGTACAAGTGGAACCCTCCGAAAACAAGGAGGCTCAACATAGCTAACTCAAACTGCATATGGTATCAATGAAACACCTGTTGATGATCCTGAGAAACTATATCTGCATCATGAAATGATAAAGGACAAATGGTTCATTACATTGAATGTACGAGCATGTAAGGGGAATTCTAAAGCATAATATAAGCTTGAACTTGATAAAAAGGAACATACTTACCTCTTATCAACTCAAACTCAACTCAAGAATAAGATACTCAAATCAATGATAAGATATTCAACTTAGTGAAATAAGGTTCAACTCAACAATAAGATATTCAACTCACTGAAATAAGGCTCAACTGAATTATGAAATACTCGACTATGGGTATTGAACTCTGGAAACTCAACTCTGGATACTCAACTCTGCATACTCAACCCTGGATAGTCAACTCAATATAAAGCAAAAATACAAATGCAATATATGGAAAGGTTTCTAAAACAATAGAAAGCAACTCAATGTATTGAAAAATACAATAGTAACTCAGTCTGTATGCACGGATATAATATGGCCTCTGTTCATATATGAAAATACAAAATAAACTTTGTGTATATAAGAATACAAAATATCTTTGTGGGACTTTCTCTAACAAACAACCATCACTAATGAGCTATGTGATGATACATCGTTTTGCCTCACGCTTCAAGAGTTGTCTTATACCTTGTCGGGGGTATAGACACTGCCTACTAAGTGGATCCACTAGTCTCTTCTAAAAAGCACTAAGGAATCGTCTAAAAAGTATAACCATTTTCTACCCACGTTGGCTACATGGTTTATTGGGGTTGTGAGTTGTCTAAAACTCCCCCATATCAGTGCTCAATACTACTCTAAAAATATAACTAGCTCGTATGTTTAAAAACATAACTTTATCTGTGGTTTATGATTATTAATCAAAAACTAGCCAAAAGCCCTATTGGAAATCAGTGTTTCCTCTCTTGCTTAAATATGAAAGAATTTACTCTTTATTGAAAAACTAGCTCAAAGGCTCTATTGGAAATCGGTGTTTCCATTCTTGTTTAAATGTAAAAACATTTACTCTTTACTGAAAAACCAACGCAGAGGCTCTTTTGGAAATCGATGTTTCCTTTCTTGTGAAAACATTTACTCTTAGGAATGCATAGTCCCTATATACTCTTTTGAAGAAATGAATTTCACTTTTTACTCTTTACTCAACTCAAAACTCAAGTATTAAAACAAGTTTAAAGCATTTGCAAAACACTTTTTAAAATATAGTTCATGCCAAATTATGGACGTGAACGACTCAATTCAAGGTATTCAATAACCATAGATAGACTCAATAATTGGAACTCAAGAACTTCAATGGTACTACTCATTTCAAGAAAACTCAACTCAGAGTGTTCATGAGGAATTATGAGCATGAGCTTGTCAACTCAAGGACTCAAAGATACTTCTCATCTCAAGACTGCTCGACTTATAGGCTTTATGCGGAGTTATGGGCATGAACTACTCAACTCAAGGTCCCTCATGGGTAACACGTATTATCCCCATGATTAGCAATATAATCCCAAAATGATTAGGATCTCAATACTCAAGACTTAGAAGTTAAAGATACTACTCCACTCAAATATACTGAACTTATGGAGTTCATGCGAAATTTATGGGCATGAACGACTAGACTCGAGGGTCTACATAAAAACATGAAACTCAAGTATACAACTCTTCCCATTCTCATACTTACCTTCTCAAAACTTAGTTCAAATCAATGGTTGATCTCAAAGGATTCACAATTGAACTCAAAATCTTTCTTGAACTCTACTCTTAACTCTCTCTTGAATGTGAATTATAAATTCAAGAGTTATGGTTCATGATATGAAGGATCTTGTGATGATAAAGTAGACTCGTGAATACATTATCCTCATTCTCATACTCACTTGCTCGAGTCTTGAAACAAGCTATTATAAATTCTAGAAGACTCCTCAAAAAAGACTCAAAGGGACTTTCTCAAAATGTTCAAAAGAACTCTGAAGGCTTAACTCTTAAATATTCCTTGAATTTTAATTATGAATTCAAGGTTATGATTCATGTTATGAATGATTTCTAGGTGTTTATAAGTAGCTTAGAGTAGTTAGAATTGAAAGAGAGTTAAGGTACACTTTAAAAGAACTCAAACGGAGCAACCAAGTGCAACCTGGACAGGGCAGGCAACCTTGGAACACTGAGTGGCATGGGGCACCATCCGCTAAATTACAGAACATAATTTGGGGTGCACTGGCTGGGGCGAAATGGCAAGCCCCAACCCAGAAAACCCGATGAATTTCTTTGCTCTTTTTCTCACCCTAGCTCGCCCAAAATCGAACGGTTTCTTCCCCAATCACTTAGATTTGATTACTTTACATAATTACTCTCTAATATACTCAATACAGCCCTAAAAACACTCACTTTCATCTCAAGAAATCATCAAAACCCCAGCACAACAAGATTTAGGATGAACTTCAAGCACCCTTCTCAAGAACTCATCAAGAACTCTAAATCTTTCAACTTCAAGAATGAAATTTCGCTAAAAATAGCATGATTGGAATATGGGAGAATATACCCAACACTATGGAAGTTTACATACCTATTAGGAATTAAACTCAAGAATCTCAACGAACACCTTGATCCTTTCCTCTTTTTACCTTTTTTCTCTTCTTTTCTCTTCTTGAACTCTCAACTATAACCCTAGACGTATATTAGGATTATGAGATGAAACTAATAATATTAGACCCATAAAACCTTACTAAAAATGAATTAAATCTGATTGGGTAAGGAAAAGACCAAAATACCCCTCACTATTTTGGGTAACTTTCCTTAACTAGATAGCCTGAGTTCAAAAGGGCATATCTATCTCATACAATCTAAAAACTTAGCAAAATCGGTGGTGTTGGAAAGATTATTCAAAGAAATTCCATTTCCATCTTATGGCACACCTAACTCATCCTATAGTAAGAGTTATGATCGTTTGAAGGTTACCCAAAACTCCTAATTAAGCATAACTTGCAAAATTTCAGATTTTGCTATTTCAAATTTAGTTCTTTTTAGAACTCAAGGTGCTACATCTAGTGAACTTAACACTTAAGAAATTTTTAATTCCTTCGTAAAATCTCACTCACTACGAAGAACGGTTCGAACCTTCGTTTGAAAAGTTTTCTAGGGTGTTACACTTTCAAACATTAGCCCATGACTTTTCTAATTTCCTTCATAGCTGCAAATCATCAATGTTTGATTAGAAAAGGATAAAGTTAGGCATTGAGGACACTTATTATTGAGATAAATATAAGTACAAATCTACCACGCATTAGTAACCGAGCCATCCTTACTGTACCGGTGTGGTACCCACGCCAATAATATGTGGATATCCCCATACAAGTCATAGTACCCGAGCTAACCATTAGTATATACTAGGCATTTTATTCGATCCAGCCATGGGGATATCTTGTACCATGCATGGTACCTGAGTGAACCCAACTTTTATGGACAATCATGCACAATCACATATCATATTGAAAAAGACCACTATAAAACCATAAATCACAATCATATAATTGCTTGAGAAATTAACTTTTCTGTGAAATGACACTTTTTCCCTTTCGCTCGGTGTTATCATGCTTAGTATGTGTTGTGGGAATGTTGATTGATGTCCCTGATGCAATCGGATGTGATTCTGATGGATATTAGCCTTTTCATTGAGTTTTATTAAAATGGTTTATTTTGGTCAGCATTATGAGATCTAAGCGTTGGATGGTGGTTCTTTCATTTTCGTTTCATTAAGAATATCGAGTTTTGTCTAGTAAGGTGGTTGGTCATATCTTTGAGGCATTAAGTTATTATGTGGGTATTTAGGTGAGAAGTTGACCTTTATCCTAAAGAGAAGTCTGAGAGGGTATTTATCACTCATTGAGCCCCAAGGTTTCTCAATTCTCTAAAGTTTAGTTTCTCCAAATTTGATTAGGTTTCTATTCAATTCTTCATGGGTTCTAATTGTGTTGATCCAATTATTTGATTTTGATATTATTATGATTGTTTTGATTTTATAGACAATGAATGAAGCTTTTAACTTAGAAATTACACCTTCTTTTTCTTACTATAAAAGTGGGAACTCCAAATTAAAACGTTATATATATGTTTCCTTAATCTATATGTATCTTTGTTTTATTCAATTGTAGGAAATACAAAGTTGGTTTTCATTGTTAGCTATATCTTCTGAATAAGTACATGACCATGTAGAAGAAAGATAACATAAATTTTTCATCAATCTTTTGTAATAGTAGTATTGATTATGTTATATAGTTCTGGTCTTTGCTTTCATGGCTAGGAAACATGATTCCCTATGTCAACAACAAGATACTGGACATTAAGAGGAATTTGATAGGAATATAGCCAGAGCAATAAACAAATAGGATCTTGAAGTAGTTGTTAACATAGACAATACTCAAAATATAGCACCACATTATCTAGATGCCACAATACCAGCCAAACTCACCTGCTTTGTTGTTGGACGGAGATGAGAAGAAAATGTTGGCATGCATAGGTATTTTCATTCAATACTCATCTTGTTAAGTTCAAGGATAAACATTTTTATTGATGGTGTATCATCGCAAAATCCTCACAAGTTTTCTTCCATCTTGTTCCATAAGTTCTCTTCAATGTTTTCCAATTCAGATTCAAAAAGGCTTCCCGAATAGAAAGAAACTCTTCTTATCAACTATGTGTTGGTGCTTACTCTCTTTGCTGATGATTATCATAGTGATCCATTTGATATAGCCAATCATTTGAAAATTAATGTTGTAGGATTGCGGCCTTTCTATGAGTACTTATGTTGCAAGCCTATTCATGAGAATAATGTTGTGTTGGCTACACTTCTTGTTCCACTTGTATTTACAATTGTAAGGAGGAAGAGAAGAAGGTAGATTTAGTTTTTACAGTAACCTCAGACATTGAGAGCCTATGAAATACCAACATTCTCAGATCGTCCCTATTGTCAGTTTTCTCATATTTGTTTTTAATAACTATTTACTGAAAGTCAAAACTTGAATTTATGATACGACTAATAGTAATGCATGGTCTATATATCACATCTGATTTGTAGTGTCTCCCATTTAAGTTATGTTAAGATGCTTTAACCTGTTTTCTTAATAATGGTCTTTAATTTCTTTTTTGAGATCCAAGGGATTTGGGTTTTATTTTCATCCTTTTCCCTTTTTGATTTACAATAATTTGGTATTTTATAGCCAAATTGTGTTAAACTAGTTATTATTCTCTTTCTATCTCTCTCTAAATAGTCTCATTTGAGGGATTAAAAAAATATGAATATTGTCTCTTATGTCCTTTCTCTCTCTCCAACTTTCATTCCATATTTATTTAAAGTTGAAACTTGAATTTATGATATGAAAACTTGTAATGTGTGGTCAATATATCACATTTGACTTGCAATTTCTCATGTTAAGATAGTCAACACAAAAAATGAAACCTAGATAATACAAAATTATGAAAATGAGATTTGGAAAAATAAGAAAAGAGAGATTATATATTGTAGATGGAGGTGGAGAAGAAGAGGAAATTAAGTAATTGAAGTTTTGTGAATGATGTTTCTTTCTTTAGATCTTTTTTATCTTATATGAGAAGGAGAAGTGGAGATGGTTTCGAAGAGAGGATTAAGTGAATCCAAATTTATTTCTGGCTACATATGGTTAAGTTAAATCTATAAAGTAGTTTTCGGGTACATGCATCTCGTTCTATTTTTCTTAGATTTGTTAGAATGATTAAATTCTATGAAAATATGTGTTACATATTCATGGTGGTCTAATATGTTAACTGTGATGATAATGATTGTGGTGGT
This sequence comes from Solanum bulbocastanum, assembly GCA_037074985.1. Lineage (NCBI taxonomy): Eukaryota > Viridiplantae > Streptophyta > Magnoliopsida > Solanales > Solanaceae > Solanum > Solanum bulbocastanum. The sequence continues at coordinate 40,437,034 of CM073597.1, read as the reverse complement.
TTTACATGCTTAGGGCAGTCTTACATGGTTGAGACATTCGATCCAAATCAGCACATTTCTCTATCTGTTATTCTTTCATTTATAAACAAGGAAAAAGAGAAATAACTTGTGACTCTTTTCTTCCTACTTTATATCTTCTTTCTATTTTCTACACATTTACTTATTTTATCACTAATTTTGGCTAGATTTTTTTTATTTTAAGCATGCAGAGAAAGGTAAGGACTTCTCGAGATGATTAGAAAACACAACGTATACAATTTTACTGACAAATATTAATTAACAACTAAATGATGAATAAACAAAAATAAGACATTCAAATTAAACACAGAAGAAATGAAAAACAAAAACACAAACTGACTTTGCAAACTTGACCCTAAGAGGAATTATATGCAAAAGGGATCTTCATTTTTGTGACTGAGTATGTGGCTCGTTTTTGTGAGCATTCTAGACATGCTATGACTGTTATTCCTGATGAGGTAGAAAGAGTTCACAAGTTTGTGAGAGGGTTTGCTTTCTCCACCAAGTCATATGTGTTTCGAGAAGCTAGAAAAGTGGCTTCCTTCCAGCCCATTATGAGCACCACAAAGGAGGTGGATTTGATGCTTGAAGAAGAATTTGGAGAGACTAAAAGTGATAATTATTCTAGTATGTTTTCTAGTGTCTCCTTTCACCGTCCTGGGCCAGTTCATGCATCTTTGCAAGCAACTGAGAGTGAGCAGTCAGCCTGAGAATCTTATGGTTCTGGCCGAGGTGGCCATGGTAGATTATATGGTTCACAGTAGCAATTATCTATGCCGAGGTCTTTCTATGGTTATCGGGATCTAGGTCTTATGATTTGGTAGTGTCCTCTATAGACTCACTCAAGGACCCAGCATACTTATTAAGCTACTCCAGCTAAAGATTCAGCACCTCCAACCAGGGGTCGAGGAAGAGGTAGTCCAATAGAGGTGGCATGACTTTTGGAGGGGTGCTACAACTCTAAAGGGTGGAGATCGGGGTCTACTCAGACTACAGGTGGTAAAGAGGGCCAGTGTTATGCTTTTCTAGGGAGACATAAGGCTTTTGATGATATGATCACATGTATTATCTCAGTTTGCCATCAACTTATATCTGTATTATTTGATCTCGGGTGTACTTTCTCATAGATGTTTACCTAGTTTGTTGTCGGGTTTGATATGATGTCTAATTGCATGCCAATGGCTATTCATGTTTCTACACCAGTGGATGAATCCTTAGTGGTAGATCGAGTGCATCGATCTTGTCTTATTTCTTTGGCTTTGTATGGTACTTGGGTAGACTTGATCATTTTAGGGATGGTAGTCTTTGTTGTTATTTTCGGTATAAATTGGCTCTCTATGCATCATACTATTCTGGATTGTTTTTCTAAGAATGTGACCTTAGCAATGCCAGGTGTCTCGAGAGTTTAGTGGATAGGTAGTGGTTCTTACCCTAGCAAGGTTATTTCCTTCATTAAAGATCACGTTTGGTTGATAGAGGGTGTTTATCCTATTTAGCTTTCATTCAGGATACTAGTGTTGATCCACCTTCCATGGATTATGTGCCTGTGGTTAGAGAGTTTTTAGATGTATTCCCTATTGATTGTTCAGGTGTTCCTCTAGATAGGGATATTGATTTTTCCATTGACTTAGAGTTGGGGCTTATCCTAGAAACTTAATTTAGTAGAGGTTATCAGATAATCAATTTAGCTTTGGCTTATGTTTATTCAGACGCTTGTCTGCTTGAAGATGTGTGATCTTTAATAGACTAATTCAGTTTAGCATCCACATTCATTTATTTCCAGTTGTTACTTTTGTGTTTCTTAGTGTCATGCCAAACCATGGTTTAGCTTGGGGTCACTTGTGGCTCTAAGTACCAAGTTACGGCTACGGGTTAGTCTAAGGTCGGAATACTAATTTGTTAAATTAGTTCATATGAAATTTAAGCCTGAAAAAAGTGGAATATAGAAAAATATTCTCTAAGGCTGATGTAATTGTTTTGGGTGCATTACATACTTGTATTGGGTCCTTATGTTTTCCAGAATTAAAAAAAATAAGATACTCTATTTTATTACATACTTGTATCGAGTTGAAAATTCAAGCACAATCCCTTTTGGAAAATTGAATATACTAATAAAGACAATAAATATTAGTTAAACTCATATTATAGAGATTCAGAATCTCACAGAGTTAATGTTGATGTAAATTGTAAATGCACTAAACTTGTCAAAGATGGAAATATAAAATAAAATAAATAAGTGTACGGGACTTTTCTTTGATCCATCAATTTTGCACTGTTTACTACTTTAATAAAATATTTCAATTGATTTATCATACTAGACAACAGAAATGATCATTAAATACTAAAGATAAAACTAACAAAAAATATTTGACTTAATAACATAAGAACTCCATGACCTTCTATTTTGTGGCCTAAAACCTCATATAAATAGATATTTGAAGGCTAAAAACAAGTGACTTAATAATAAAGACAGTCATATTAGCATACTCGATCACTGATAAAGACTTCTACAAGTATAGCTCTAACATCAAGAACTTCTGTTAACAACTCCATGAGAATTATGAGTTCAAGAACTCTCATCTTCTTCTGGCTCAGGGACAACATTTAAATCAAACTTGAAATGCTCACCCAAAATAGCACTTTTTGTTTCATTTAAAACTTTCTTTACCCGCAACAGCATTGCTACCCTCTTCTCCTCCCTATGTTTATCTGGAGGTATTTCTGAGCCAGGGTGCATAAGCTTATACATTAATATTCGTCTTCTTTCTTTCTCGTTAAGTGTTTGCAATTCTTTGCGAAGATCTTCAAGTTCCTCAAATCCAATTGATTTGCCCTCAGCATGATCACGTTGGCGATCCTCTAGTTTCCCTTTCAAAAACTTATCAATTATGTCTTCAATACTTGTGGAACCACAAGAAAATGGTTTTCCACCGGGTGAAAAAAGAATAACGCCAACTTCAAATCCACTCCGATTTGCAAGCTTTTCTGCATCTTGGAACAAGGTTTTTTTCCTTTTGGAAAAACTTATAGCGCGTGCTCTCTCAGACTCAATTAAGTTCAACTCAATTTTTTGCTTACCTTTCTTGATCTTATTTTCCATTGCAGAAGAAAATAAGATGTTTTTATTGAATAATGTTGAGCAATTTTGAGAGGAACAGTTGTATAATTTATAGTAGTGTGTGAGTGCATTTGTCACGAGTATTGTAACTTTTATTTAATGTTTTCATACCACAAGTCTCATTGTTGTCACATGTATTATCATTTTTTTATATTATGACTCTATTTCACGTGTATTGTCACCTTTAGTTGGCGTTTTGTATTATATGAATCTATTACGTAATTATCATGGTTTCTGACAAATGTTTTCTTCTTATTTATTTGGGTGCAATTGTTAAGTAACAATGTTGAATTGAATCTAAAGATAAATAAATAATAATTTGTTATTTTAACACCCAGTATCTGAAACAGACCAAAAATGCAAATTTTCCAGAAGTTGTAGGTGCGCCCCACAGTTGCCACCCATAGACCGTAGGAGGACCCATGGTCCGTTCTGCTAGTCTGTGGTTCGCGACTGCAACCCTTCCCTAGAAACCCCCAAAAAATTCGCCTAAGGGTCAGCCTACGCCAAGACCTATAGACCATACGTCAGACCATGGTCTGTGGTCCAGGGCCGAAGGTCAGACCCTCAGCTTCCAGCTCCTAGTCACGATCAACGATTGACCATTACAGTCTGTAATTCAATCAATAGTATGTCGGTCTGGTCCGTCGGTGGCACCCGACATTAGCTAAGTCAGGGGTCGTTTGGTCTTTTCCTTATGTGTTGGACCCCTAAACTACGTTGTTTAGCCCCTAAATTATGTAGTTTTTGTTAGTTTTAGCCTAGTAACTTAAATAGAATATACCCTAAGCAAATCATTGACCAAAAACTTAGAAAAATTAGAACGTAGAAGGAGAAAGAGTCGACCAAGCCCTAGTCCAAGAACGCAATAGGTTTTCATCAGTTTCAGCCCCAAAATTGAAAGATTTCTCTATTGAATTCGTCACCAGGTATGTGGGATTTCACTAGTGGCTTCCTTTCACCCACTAGGTCCCTAAAATTCAGTCAGATTCTTGATTCCCTTCAGATTATCTAGCCCTAAGGTTTCTTGAATGTTAGAAATTATTGGGTTTCAGCTGTTAGAATGATCCAAATCAGATTGTCATGAATTCAATATTGTTTTGCGTAGATTCTTTCATAAATTCAGAATCCCAGTTGTGTAGTTCTTTCAGTTCATGAATTACACATGCTAGATCAGTTAAACAAATATACATGCTCTAGTTTCAAACGTCATATTATCAGTATATTTCAGCATGAACCATATTTTGAGTTATAAATCTTAAGAATCTTTAAATCCAACACTTGAGTTTTAATTGAGATTTTGAGAAAGTTAAGATGAGTTTTGAGAAAGAGCTTCTAAAACATGATTAGTATGGCAATCAAGTAGGCCATTAATCTATGAAGAGTATGGTATCTAGATATACCATCAATGTTTATGTAGTATGACTTCCCGAGTCATCAATGATCATAGTATAATATGATTTTGAATTATTTCTTAGAAAGAGTTTTTAAGTATGAGTATATGTATGTCAGTATTTTGAGCTTTTCAATATTTCAGTTATGTATCATATACATGCCTCAATTAAGAATGTTTCATTGTCAGTATTTAATGTTGCATTTTCAATTAGCATGTTAGTTCTTGAGCTATCCAATATTACAAAAATTCAGTCATAAAATGTTATTTACATAATCAATTGGGAGAAGGTTAATACCGAGTGGACTAGGGTCAATCACCCTCAAGTCCCAAACTACGTGCCCCATAGGTTGTAAGTCCCCTATGTGGGCATCATTTTAGTGATCACGCAAGTCATGCCTCTATACCTATGGCAGGGTATATTGGGTCCTCTCGATGGGGTGTATAAATTGGACTCCACATTTAGCTCATGTGGTTTAATGTCGGTTATTATTAGCTCCCTTATAATCAAATTCTATTGCATTGACCATGTTATCAGTTACAATCAGATTTTAGTCTCAACATGTTATATACTTGGTCATAGAATTCAATTAATTCATGTTCAGTATTATCAGTATAGTACTTTGCTTATCTCTTATCATTGCTCATATATATGCTTTAGTTCAGTTATGATTATTGTTCCGCTTTATTCTATCATGAATGCTTAGTACCTTTCAAGTACTGACGCATACTCTGCTCTATGTCTTCTTGTGATATAGGTTCTAGTTCTCAGATTCCAGATCATATATAGATCGGTTCCCGATCTTCAGTTCAGCAGCACCAGTTGTGAGTCCTCATTCATTGAGTACTGAGTGACATGATTATCTTCCTTTGCTTTTAATTTTAGTTTTAGTTATTGCTGGATTTAGCTGGGGCATGTTCGAGCACTTCTAGTTAGTTAGAGGTTATTTTCAGACATAGTTAGTTTCAGCTTTAGTGTTTGAGTTTGACTTTTCAGTTGTTGTTGTACTCTTAGTTTTCATTTATTTAGATAGTATATAGGTATTCCTCATCATTTCAGTTTACATGATGATATAGCTTCAGCATAGTATTTCTTTACCTCAGTTTATCTTTAGTATGCTTATGATATGCCAACAGGGTTACCTTAGGGTCACTCATGATCCTAAGTCCCGTGTCCACATCCTGGGGTAGCTTCGGGATGTGACAAACTTGTTATTAGAGCACTAGGTTTATGTGTCCTAGGTTGTCTGAAAAGTCACACTAAGTATATTCCTTTTCATGGGTGTGAAGTGCACCACATCTAATGAGAAGGGGGCTGCAAAGTTTTTTAGGAAAACTTCACTCTCTTTATTACTCTTATCGTTCTTAAGGTATGATCTAATTCCTCGTTTCTAAATCGATGTTATGCATAGAGCTTACGCATGGAATTCTAATGCACGCAATGTTAATGCAGTTCCTTTGGTCTCAGACCATAAGGTTTCAAACGCAGAGTTTTCAATGCGACTCAACTTTTGTCTCAGAGTATGACCAACCAGAACAATCAGCAGGTTCCAGTTTCTACTAATTGAAATGGTGGATCAGTAGCAGCTAGAGTTTGAGATTTTGTTAGGATGAATCCACCTAAGTTTTTAGGGTCGCAAGTTGGTGAGGACCCACAAAAATTCATTGACAAGGTAAAGAAAATCTTTGGAGTTATGCAAGTGAATGGTAGTGATAGGGTGGAATTGACATCCTACCAACTTAAGGATGTAGCTCACATAATGTTCACACAGTGAAAGATAGCAGGGGATACATTGTCTTTCGTTACTCCCTATATAGCAGTCAACTTAGATGTTAGTCCAAAAACTCTCTCAGAGCCTTTCTCAATCTCTACCCCAGTTGGTGACCCAGTTATAGCTAGACGGGTACATAGAAATTGCCCTGTTAGAGTCTCTCAGAAAGTCACCTCAGCAGATATTGTAGAGCTAGAAATGGTAGATTCTGATATCATTCTTGGCATAGATTGGTTACATTCCTATTATGCCTCAGTCTATTGTAGAACTAGGATTGTTCGTTTTCAATTTCGAGACGAACCAATCTTAGAATGGAAGGGTAGTAGCTTAGCTCCTATGGGTTGATTCATTTATTACCTTAAGGCCAAAAAGATGATCTCTAAGGGTTATCTCTATCGTCTAGTTCAGGTTAAGGATTCAAGCTCTGAAACCCCAACTCTTGAGTCAGTTCCTGTAGTTAATGAGTTCCCGGAAGTGGTTCTAGAAGATCTTTGTAATGACCTTTTCATATTACTATATGCCAATAACTCACAAAATATTTTTAATGCATATATTGTCCCCACGCTAGTAGATGATGCTATAAAAAAATAATCAACTTTCGAGTACCCAAACTAAATGGGTTCATGCTTCATACGATCGTTTAAAATAAGTAGGAAATGTAATATATTACATAACTTGAACTTACACACCCCAAATAAACAAAACCTGTAGCCATACTTATATTACAACCCATGGACATGATCCGATTAGCCCTCAAAATTACATGCAAATATACACCACATAGATCGTATATAAGTCCCAAAGTTTATACAAAATATAGATGTCTATACGCAAATGTGATATTCTTTAAAGTTCTCAAAATTTCCATCTCCAATGGCCAGCTTCATGCCTCCTTTCGATCAGCCCCTATGATAGAAATAACTATCTCTAAGCATATAGCTTAGTGGTGTAAAAACTATAGGTTCAGAGTCCTCAAAATTCATCAAGCTACCTTTCTCAAGTCAATGAGCAGCATACCTGAAACACAATAAATAAATCAAGTAACAATATATAAAGACTATCAAGTTCATTCAAATGTCAAGAATGTTCAAAGCACCATTTTCCAAGAGATTCAATAGCAAGACTCGCCCAATATATACCTCATGTCGTCATACCCGGCACAAGCAAGAATCAAGAAAGGCCACCGCCCTTTATCAAGAAGGGTCAAAGCCTAATAATCAAGAGAACCAAGAACCATATTAAAATGGTTTTCTAGTTCGTACTTAAAATGGAAAATTTCCATTCTTAAGACTAACTAAAAATCCAGAGTCAAGATGGCAAATGATCCAAAACAAGAGGAATGCCAATAGTGACAAAGTCACAGCCACAAGAAGGACAAGGTCCCAACAAGAGTGCCAAGTGATCAAACAATTCGTACAAGTGGGCGAGTTACACCAGCGTCATACCAACACAACAATGCAAAGTGACAAGAGGTAACTAAGGAACCAAGATCAACTTTCAATTATACAGTAGTTAAAAGAGTGTAAGTACAAGTTTATACACAAGCCTCAATACTTTAGCGTAGCAATAGTCCAAATAAACTGTGCGAGCTCAAACCATAGACCAACCAACATATCAAGGTCCTGAACTTGTTCACAAGTATATGCAACCATAAAAATACAATTAAATAACTTCTTTAATACCCAATATCTTAATAATGCCGAAATAAAATAAGATTATCATCACAAGTAAGCTCAGCCTGCACAGATACAACTATGTTCCCGAAACAATGATTCTGGCTAGTCTAGTACCCCATGTTGCAACTTAGATTTGAAAAGGAAAACGGCAAAACTAGACTTTATAACCTTCATGAAAGATGTAGATACATATCTTACGATTGCAACACAATAAGAATCACCAAATAATACATTTTTTACAAAAAGATTTCATCAATAAACTAACAGTTGTTCATATAGGATTTCTAAATCCGATATCTGGACAGAACTTGTCCGGTGTTGCGTCCGGTATTTCGAATCCATAACAGCTAAATTAGAGTTTTACATAAACATAAGAGTTGTAGGTATGTGAATTAGATTTCCAAAATATATTTATTCACAGTAAACTAAGCTATATAGAACATGAAATACACAAATTACCAACCACTATCCAGCTTAGACATAAATTTCAGCACTTACCAACAAAGCAGTGTGTCTCTCGAATTTCAGCCAAAAGAACCAAGCTTTTCTATTGTGATTTAGATGAGGAATTGTTTAATTAAGGTTCTAAGGTTTTTAGGCTTTGAAGGAACCGAAATTCACTAGAGAAGTGTCGATATATAACCACACAAGTGATATTTATCACTTGGATAGCTGGCCTTCAAAGGTGCTGCCCAAAAAGTGTTTGTGCTGCCCAAAAAGTGTTTGTGCTGCCCAAAAAAAAAAATATATACACTTATATAGAGAAAATAGCCAAAATCCCTTCTAATCTACTGCTCAATTCTCAACTACACACTTATACTTCATAGGGACCCCCTTCAACAATTTCAAAGTGGAATTATTTGCTCCTAAATGCTGAGGTGGCAAAGAAAGTGTAGTTCACTCTCTCAAAGAGAGTGAGAGGTAAAAATAATAATTAAAATTTTAATTTTAAAATTATATTTTTATTTTATATTGATTTTCTGTTTTATTTCCCTTTTTGTTTTTAAAAATTTTAAGTTTCCTTGTTGTTTTTGTTTTATTTTTTCTTTTTACCTTTTTTTTCTCTTTTTGTTTTCTCTACACCGGAGCAACACCGGCGGCCTCAACTCCACCACCAAGTAGCCACTCGCGCCGTCACTCACCATCTACCTCCATTGTGAATCACGCGTTCATTTTTAAAATTGCTAAACTCTCATTAATTTCAACCGAAATCCAAAACCCACTTTGAAAAATCAAATTTTGAAGTCTCCATATATTGAACACTATCACTCTTTTTGTGTTTATCACTAATTTTTCATTCAACCCAAGGATGAATTTTCAGATGTTAAGAAGGTTTATGAAGAAAATTTCACTCAATGACTTTTAAATTTAAGCTTGCTTTGTTAGTTTGAAAAATAATTTGGTCAAAGTAAAGAAAAAATGGAGCAAGAAAGGAAAGAGAAGAGAAAGAGAAGAAGGATATTATAAAAGGAAAATTAGAATAAAGGAAAAAATAATATTTTTTTAATCTTTGAAAAGGTAAATTACGTGGCAAGCGCATGTCATTTACTTTTTGATATAAATCTGGGTGTGATCTTTTAAGGGGGTATATATTATACTTTTAATATGTTCATGTCTGTATAAAATAGAGAAATATAAAGTTTAGGTGGGTAGTAGGACACCAATAAAGTTGGAGTGTGTAGTTGGGATTTCGGGTATAGGTTGGGGGGGGGGGGGGGGTTAGACCATTTTCTCCTTATATATATATATATATATATATATATATATATATATATATATATATATATATATATATATATATATATCCTTCACCTCCTTTTAAAAGTATGCATAACTATAATTATACTATTACGTAAATACCCCAATACAATCCCATATATTACGATATACTTATGCTAAACAAGTTAGCAATTATCACCAAAATTTCAAGTTCCCAACATAAGAGTAAAACATATTATAGTAATAAGCAACGGTCAATCAACAAGAACCTCTTGTTAGCATTTAGGGGTGTTACAACTCTCTCCCTCTTAAAGAAATTTCGTCTCGAAATTTACCTTACATTAGTCCCGAAACAAGTGCGGATACTGGGTCCTCATGTCTTCTTCTCTCTCCCAGGTAGCTTCTTTTCCCGAGTGGTTCCACCAAAGTACCTTTACTAAGTGGATTTTCTTGTTTCTAAGTTGTTTTACTTCTCGAGCTTGAATTAAAATAGGTTCTTCATCATACGTCAAGTTAGGATTAACCTCAATAGATTCAACTGGAAGAACATGAAATTGTTCAGAACGATATCTTATGAGCATAGAAACATGGAAGACATTATGGATCTTGTCTAACTCAAGTGGCAAAGCCAATCTATATGCAACCGGTCCAACCCTTTCAAGTATCGCATAAGGTCCAATAAATCGAGGACTAAGTTTTCCCTTTTTGCCAAATCTCATAATCTTTTTCCATGGAGACACCTTTAAAAATACTTTATCTCCCACTTGATATTCAATGTCATGCTTTTAAGATCAACGTACGACTTTTATCTATTCGAAGAAATCTTTAGACGATCCTTGATAATTTTTACCTTGTCCTCTATTTGTTGCACAATTTTAGTACCACTAAGTTTCCTATCACCAACTTCACTCCAACAAAGAGGGGTCCAACATTTCCTTCCGTACAAAGCTTCATAGGGAGGCATTCCAATACTCAATTGGTAACTCTTATTGTAAGCAAATTCTATCAACACCAAGTGTTTGTCCCAACTACCCTCAAAACTCCATAATGCAAGCTCGAAGCATATCCTCCAAAACTTTTATCACTTTTTTCGACTAACCGTCTGTCTGAGGATGGAACGAAGTGCTAAATTTTAGCTTAGTACCTAAAGCTTCGTGCAAGCTACCCCAAAATCTAGATGTAAACCTTACATCTCGTCAGATACAATAGACATAGGAATCCCATGTATTCTTACGATCTCATTAATGTATAATTCGGCAAAACGCTCAAGTGAGTAATCCATCCTGATTGCTAAGAAGTGAGCACTCTTGGTTAGCCTGTCCACAATCACCCATATTGCATCATGATTTGTTTGAGTACGAGGAAGTCCAGAAACAAAGTCCATAGTTATTCTCTCCCATTTCCATTTCGGCATCAACAAGGATGTAGTAAACCAACTGGGACCTGATGTTCTGCCTTTATTTGTTGACAAACCAATCATTTAGAAATGAACTCTGCAATGTCTTTCTTCATACCATTCCACCAATAATTTTCTTTGATGGTCTGATACATTTTTGTACCCCCAGGATGCATTGCATATGGTGAGGTATGTGCTTCATTCAGTATTTCTCTCCTCAATTTATCATCATTAGGGACACATAATCTATCTTGATAAAATAAGGCACCATCCTCTGTTAATGTAAAATCAAGTTTTTACCCATTTTGAACTTTTCTGGTCAATTTTACAAGTTTTTCATCTACCTTTTGTGCTTCTTTCACATGTTCAAGTAATATTGGCTTCACTTGCAAATTAGCAATAACTGAACCATTTGAATCAAGTGCGAAACGAACATTCATGGCTCTTAACTCAAGGAGCAAGGGCAAAGGATTCAAAGAAATGCTTGCAAAGGATTTTCGACTTAATGCATCTGCAACCACATTGGCTTTACCTGGACGATAATCAATCGTGCAGTCATAATCCTTGATGAGTTCAAGCCATCTATGTTGTCGAAGGTTTAGCTCTTTCTGAGTACCCAAGTACTTTAAGCTCTTGTGATCAGTGAATATATGACATTTCTCTCCATACAAATAATGCCGCCATATTTTTAAAGCAAACACTACTATAGCAAGTTCAAGATCATGGGTAGGATAATTCAATTCATGCGGTTTTAATTTCCAAGAGGCACAAGAAATAACCTTCCCTTCTTGCGTCAAAACGCATTCGAGACCATTGTGAGAAGTATCACTACATACTACATACTCCTTCCATTCAATTGGTAAAGTAAGTATAGGTGCTTGAGTCAACAAGGATTTGAGAGTTTCAAAGATTTCTTGGCATTTGTCATTCCAATTAAACTTCACTTCCTTCTGCAAGAGTTCAGTCAATGGAGAGGCGATAATGGAAAAGCCTTTCACAAATCTTCTGTAGTATCCTGCTAAGCCTAAGAAACTTCTTACCTCAATTTGACTTTTGGGAGGTCTCCACTAAACAACTGCTTGTATCTTACTAGGATCCACCTTAACGCCTTCGGCTGATACAACATGTCCCAAAAACTTCACTTCATCAAGCCAAAATTCACACTTGGAAAGTTTAGCATAAAGTTCCCTCTCCTTCAAAATTTGCAAAATAATCCGGATGTGTTTATCATGATCTTCCCTACATCTGGAAAATATTAAAATATCATCTATAAAAGCAACCATAAACTGATCAAGATAAGGCTTGAATACTCGATTCATTAGATCCATGAATACTGCAGGAGCATTTGTCAACCCGAATGGCATCACCAAAAATTCATAATGACCATACCGAGTTCTAAAAGTAGTTTTAGGAATATCATTCTCTCTAACACGCAATTGGTGATATCCAGACCTTAAATCAATATTTGAGAATACTTTAGCACCCTTCATTTGGTCAAACAAATCATCAATCCTTGGTAGAGGATATCTATTCTTGATTGTTATTCTGTCCAACTGTCTATTGTCAATACAAAGCCTGAGAGTGCCATCTTTCTTCTTTACGAATAAAACAGGGGCTCCCTAAGGAGAACCACTAGGTGAAATCATCATTAAGGTACACCTAACCTATCAACAAGCAACACCCAACAATAATTTCAACACATATTTGCTAAATCACACCCCAAGAATGGGTTTTTAGCCACACATCAAGGGACAGAAATTTATGCCTAAATGAGCTTGCATTCAAATGGATATTAAGATTTAAGTCTTGTTATAGGCCAAGAATGAAGAATCCAAGAAACCCAAGTCCAAATCCTTGGAGATGAAATCCTTTTCTCCTTCAAGTTTTCAAAACCCTCTTCAAACAAAGAGCAAAAAATAAAAGTACTAAAAATTATATTAAGAATATGATATTGTCTAATGATATGTTCTCTATAACTCTTAACGAGTATTTATAGTTTTCAAAAATCTATGTTGTGACGGATCATTCAGTGACATTAGTTAGAATCGTCGATCAACTCGGCAATTCACCCTTTAGTGTAGTTCATCGCCTTCTTGCACCATACTTGAATCATCGTGCTCTGGGTCATTGGGCGATATAGTACTGCTTCACAGAACTTTTCGGTGATGCGCCGACTGCTCCCTTGTTCTGCCAACTTGATCCTTTCCTTCAGGCTTAGTACACTAGAACAAAAGGCGAAGTGAGACCCTTCAGAGCTTTGCCAAGTGGACTCGGCGATCCTCTGGCCTTTATTTTCTTATTCTTTTCAGCCTTTTCATTCCTTTTTGCGAAGTAGTGTCCATGCTTTTCTTCAATCTTCAAATACCTGAAACTTAAAGGTTTTCATAAGATCTTGAGATAAAATAAGCATTTGAGAACACAATTTCAATTAAAATATTGCCTTAAATGAGTCCAATCTGTGGACTTATGAACACCCTTAACTTAAATTTTTGCTTGTCCTCAAGCAAACTCGAGTTCAGCTGATCACACAGGGTGTCTCAAACAGTGCTACGCAAGACTCAATCATGCATGTACACAACAAAACTCAAGTTACTCATGCAAAGATCAATTGTGTACTCAAAGATTAAAGTTGTGACACACCATTCACTACTAAAAAACTGACAAAAAAGACGGCCCAAAAGTGACGGACTACGTCACTTATTTGGTCAAAATTGATGGAAAAATGATGGAGGCTTTGCCCGACGCTTTTTAAAAAGCGACGGATTGTGTCGCTAAAAAGTGATGGATTGCATCGCTTTTTGACTTTTTTAAAAAAAAAAAATTTAACAAAAGCAACGGACTTCATCGCTTTATTTTAATTTTCATTTTTTTAAAATTTCTAAAAGGCGACACAGTTCGTCGCTTTTCTGGAAATTTTATTTTTGAGAATCCCAGAAAACCGAAGGACAAAACCACGTTGTCCGTCACTTTTCTGGGTTTTTTAAAAAAAATAAAACCCAAAAAAGCGACGGACTAAACCACACTGTCCGTCACTTTTATGGGTTCTTAAAAAAATTAAAACCCAGAACAGCGACGGACTAAACCATGCTGTCCGTCGCTTTTTCTGCAATATTTTTGACAGCAAAAGCTGGCAGTTTCTGCTGCCCACCTGCAAATGCAATTCAATTCAATTCTACATTATTCAGCCCAATCAAACACACATAATTATAAACAATCTAAACAAAACATAAAACAACAAAGTTAAAATAATATTCAAAAGTATCTAAATCATAAATTAAAGAATTATAAAGTCTTTCAAAATTCGTTTCAAAAATTTCATAAATGTCCAAAGATCTAAACTTAGGATTGAGATCTACATAAGCATCCTCATCACTCTCGTCATCGGTGTCATCAAGAGTAGCAGTAGTCGGTCGACGAGGAGGCTCATCACTTGTTCTTTAATTTGCTGAACGGTCTCACTCATGCTTTCTTGTTCAGCTACTCTTCTCCACTCCGACTCTTCTAGTGCCGCTGTAAGTTTAGCTATTTGATCCGACATAGCAGCAATTTGAACACCGTCAAGTGCCTCGGCTTGACGTGACGATCCAATACCTTCTAAGCCTGACTGGAGTAGTCTAACATAGTTTTGAGAGCCTAGACCATAGCATCTACCCTTGTGTGACCCCCCTACCACTTTTTCTTTCCAAATCTGGGTAGACAATTTAGGTGTCCATTGGACCGAACTATCTAGATTCTCAGTGATGTACTGATGAAAGTCATTCTGCATATTAAATATAAAAATTGACATCAATATATATACATATCACAAATATATTCACTATTAATATATATTATTCATATTAAATAACTTACAAAAGTTCATTCGGCCATTTCCTCCACCCACATATCTGGATCCAACTCATTTTCTTTCTTCCGACATGAGTCTTCTTGAAAACCTCTTGTTCAATGGGAGTGCGTCCCAATTCTTTTTCCTATAAAAAAAAACTAGAAATTTATAACGATATATATGAATCAACTAATTACTTATTTAAAAGTTTGAATAAGAACTTACCATCTCTCGTGCAATTGTTCCAACCGTCTTTGCACCTCCGGTATGCAACGAGCCACCTTTAAGACTGCTTATAGCCTTTTTGGCTTCATATGATATTGCCTTAAACTTGTTTGTGTTCCAATACTGACCCAATTCATCAAAAACATAAGGCAACATCCAATCGAGACGTTCACCACTATCCCAAACTTTCTTTAGCAAGCTAGACAGTCTGGCGGATGTCAAACTCAAATGTGTTCCCAATGACTAAATTGTACCTCGACTCCCAAGTACGCATAGTCTGAAAAAAAATTAATAGCTACATAGTCTGGCGGACTCCCTTCACATAATGGACGACTAGACTCTTCTAATTGATCATAAAAGCATCTTGCTTCTTCATTAGGAGCATCATCAAAATATTGTTTTGGTTCCATCCCACCTTGAACCTCGAAAGCATCATTGATCATTTCATGAACCCCATCATGTTCAACCCTAACCTGTTCAACCCTATAATGTTCAACCCTAACCTGTTCAACCCTAATTTAGCCATGTGGTGCAACCATATTATATACATCCACAGGCATCGAATTATAAAACATACCATCCAATCCATCACTTTCTCCATGATCAATCCATACAAAATATCTAGGCTTAAATCCATTACGGTACAAATGAACCATAACTCTATCTGGTTTGAAAAATTTTAAGCACTTACATGCACTACAAGAACACCTAACCGATCCATTATTCTTGAAAATGTCAAATGTCACTGTATGTTCAATAAAATTTCTAACACCGTCAATAACACATTATTGAAAACAATTGTACTTGAACTTTAGAAATTTAGAAGCACCAACCTTATCTCCTACTTTGATGAAAGAAGCAATATAGTCTTGTGTCAACTTTTTTAGATGTTGAGCTTCCTCAGTTGCCTGGCACGAAAAGTTCTAAAATTAGTTAAATATACACTTCAAATCCAAGAATATTAGTTTTATATATATATATATATATATATATATATATATATATATATATATATATATATATATTCAAGTTTTAATAAGTTCAAGTTTTCAATTCAAGTTCATATCTAATTTCTAAACTTAATTAGTTATATATTCAAGCTAATTAGTTCCAAGTTCAACTTCAAATTCTAAGTTCAAGTTCAAGTTCTACTTTCAAGTTCAAGAAGGTCAACTTCAAATTCTAAGTTCAAGTTCTAGTTCTAATTTCAAGTTCAAATTTTAAGTTCAAGTTCTAATTTCAAATTCAAGTCTAAGTTCAACTTCAAAATATGCTTTGTTTGGTCTAATTAAGTTCTCAAAATATGCTTTGTTTGGTCTAATTAAGTTCAATTAGTTCAAGATCTACAAAGTTAAAGCTTAATTAATTAACCAATACTAAATAATTAAGTTCAAGTTCTACTTAATTAGTTTATCAAAATAAAGTTTATACTAATTTCTAATTAAGTTTTCAAGTTATTATAAATTAATTAAGTTTAATATAGTTCTAATTAGTTTATATATAATTCTAATTAATTAAGGTCAATAAGATTTTCAAGTACTACAAAATTCTAATTAAGTTCAAATAAAATCCAAGTTCTAATAAGAATAAAAAATAAGTTCTAATAAATTAGAGTCAACAACATTTCAAGTTCATATTCCTAATTAAGTTCAATTTATAATAAATTCAAGTTATAATTAATTATAAGTTCTAATTAAGTTGTAATTCAAATCCCTAAAATTTCAAATTCAAACTAGCTAGATAGTGTCCCAAATTCAAACTATTAGTCCTAAACTATCAAATATAATTCAAACTAGTCCTAAATTCAAAATTCAAACTAGTCTTAAAATCACAAATTCAAAGTACTCCTACAATTCAAAAATCAAGCTAGTGCTAAAATCCCAAATTCAAAGTATTAGTAGTCCTAAAATCTCAAGTATAATTCAAACTAGTCCTAAATTCCAAATTCAAACTAGTCTTAAAATCACTATTTCAAACTAGTTCTAAAATCCTAAAATCTAACTAGTGCTAAAATCCTAAATTCAAACTAGCTAGCTATTCCTAATCCCAAATTCAAACTATTAGTCCTAAAATATCAATAATAATTCAAACTCTAGTTAGTCCTAAAATCCGAAAATCAAACAAACTCAAATAATACCCAAATTCAAACAACTCCTTAAATTATGGCCTAATTCAAACTATTCCTACAATCCCAAAATAAAACTAAATAACTCAAGAAATATCAAATTCAAACAAATCCTAAGATACCCTAATTCAAACAAACCCCAACATTAAAATTTTCAATTTACTCACTAACTAATAATCCTAATTCAAACTAACAATCAATAAACACAAATTCAATAAACTAATTATAAATAAATAGCTAACAAAATCAAAACATAGTTCAATTTAAAAAAAAAAATTGATGCATTATTAAACCCTAACCTTAAAGGAAAAGGAGAGATTGAAGAGAGAGGAGAGGCAGGCGGTAGCGGCGGCTAGTTCGGCAGCTCTGGAGAAGCAGGCGGCAGCGGCGACTAGCGAGCGGCGGGTTCAACGGCAGCAGCGACACACTGGTGGTGGTGAGGAGTGGAAAGAAGGAGGAGATTTCAATAGGAAAATGGAGAAATGGGGGAAATCGCAGATATATTTTTAGATATTTAATAAAAAGTGACAAACAACATCTCTATGTCTGTCGCTTTTTTATTAAAATGTTTGACCAACATTTTGACCAAAAAGCGATGGACTAAGAGACAGTGTCCGTCGCTTTTTTAAAATATTTGACCATATATTTTGACCAGAAAGTGACGGACATAAAGATGTTGTCGGTCGCTTATTTAAAAAATAATTAAACAATTAAAATAATAAAAAAACAACGGACGGCATGGCTTTTTTTTAATTTATAAATAATTATTTTTAATAAAAAGCGACGAACTGCATCGCTATTTATAAAAAATAATTAATTATTAATTATATATATTTGGTGCAAAAATCCATGAAAAAAAACGACGGACTAAGCAATGTTGTCCGTCGCTTTTTAAAAAAATATATTTTAATTAAAAAGCAACGGACAATGTGGCTAATGGCGATGCTTTTTGGAGCGACGCCATCCGTCGCTTTTACTTCTATCATTTTTCAGCAGTTTTTTAGTAGTGATTACCAACGATTCTCATGCTCGCAATACTTGCTACTTGTGCAAGTTCAAGCTCAACAAAAGTATCTAAATGCCCTCACATAAAGAATGATTTCATATTCACACATAGAGGTTAATCACTTCAAGATCAGGAATCAGATGCAACGCTCACACTCAAAAAGAGGAACACAATGCATGATTTCACCCATAGGTTTGCCCTTATTTTCCAATCGACTTTCAATTTGGCTTACTCAAGTTCAAAAAGGTCTTTTTAAGGCTTGAAATGGGGTTGAGTGCAAAGGTATGGTCATTTAGGCTCAGTGACTTCTTCATCCTCATGAAATGTGGTGTTATCAAAACGTCATTCTCCTTTCCCTTATCACTTTTTCTTCTAGTGGTTCTAAGTCATCCTTTTTTTCACTATCTATGTATTGCTTGGAAACCCAATTCCTTTTGCATTTTTTATTCCACAACATTTTTTATCATTATTCTTTTTTGGAGGGTTTCCATTTTGTCTTGCAATACCATGAGTTAAGGGAGAATTTTCTTGCACTTCTTGACTTCTCCTTTTCCATTTCACCACACCCCAAACTTAGGCTTTTGGCCTAAGTTGGTTATTCACTAAACCACAAATCAAGAGGATTATAGGTAGTGGGTCAAGTAAGGTCAAGGGATGTTCTTCCATAGAAAGGTAAGACTCAAGGGGTGCTCAAAAGAGTTTCACACACTCACGGGTAGGCCACAAAAGAGGTATATGTAAAATTTTGCTCACACTCTTTAAAGTTGCCTAAGATCACTTCAAGAGCACACCTTTCTAAATCAATTAGACTAACAAGGCAAATTATGGGTTTATTCATGCATTGTTCAAAGTAAGCTAATCACACAAGGCATTGACACTTAAGTCAAACAAGACTACACACTTTCGCTAGTGTGCAACGGTCATTACAAGAGAATCAATTTGATAAATGGCTAATCACAATGAGATGCAAGGAGTTCATATATTGTCTATGCAACTTCATTTGGTCTCGTCGTAGCCGTGCATTCATGTTCGTTCAATTGATAGCACTATTCAAGTCATCAGTATTGATCGGGACTGAGAATTAAATTTTGCAAAAGAACAGCCACTTTCAACACATGAGAGGTGGCAAAAATGTGTGAAAAATTCAAAATTTTTCGGAAGGGTCAAAATCATTTCTCTAATTTAAAACAAAAGTGAGCCATGAGCTCAAATATCCACAAAAAGCAGTATAACAATAATTTTAAACAGAACAACCCAAATATATACAAAACACGAACACAAATAGCACACAAAAGGTGAGTCTCACCCCACCACAAATAAAAAAATATCTTTCCTGAAATGCAATTAATGCAAAATCCGCAAGGCAAAATAAAGAAAGACAAAGAGGGAGGTAAAGAGGGGATCCTATCTAAGTAGTCACTCTATCTGTATGGGCATCAATGCCCGGAGTGACTTCCAGAAGGACCAGCTCCACTGGATCTAGCAACAGGAGCCTCGCCAAGGAAGCTTGCACAACAACGTCTATCATGATTTCTTCGATCTCGGCTATATCGTCTGTTGCAGCCCCCTCAAACATCAGTCTCTTCCTCTTGGTCAAGATCGACTATATGTTTTGCTCTATCCCCATGTTCGATGGTGGTCTGAGGCATCACAGGCGTGTCTTGAATCCCCACTGTTCCAAAGATCATGGACACATCTATGAACTTCAGGTAGCTTACATCTTAAATCCCTTTGGTTTTGCTCATACACTGCTATCCTGGCCGCTAGGGCGTTAATGATAGTGCTCAGAGGTGTCACAACATCAGTTAGGGCAATCTGGATCATGCTTGGAACAGAGGCCTCTAGACTGGCAGCCCGACGATCAGTAGAAAGGGAAAGTTGTCCCATCCGAAGTAGGGAAGCCTGGGTGAGTATAGGCTGGGAAATAGCAGAACAGCATTAGGTCTAGGAGACTTTGCAGTAGTGGAAGACTCTGGAGGTTCCTCTGCAAGTAATGATCCTGTATTTCCTGACTCCACCGATGTTCCCTTCTTCTTTTATAGCTTGATCCCTAAGGCACTCGACTTCAATCCGCTGGATATCAGTAGAGGCTGCAGGCATTATTTCCATATCTTTATTTGCATCCTGAGGTACCCGAGCTTGTTTGCACAATGTTTTAATCAATATTGGAAATGAAAGTGAGATCTGGTTTTGCCTTGCACGCATGAGTATCTCTAAATTGATGATTTCTCACAAATTTATCTGCATTCTCTCTATGATGCAACCCAAGCAAGCTGCCTTGGCAAGGCAAAGAATCGACTCATTCTGGGATGGCATGATTGTGTTACTGATAAAACCAAACCAAAACCTTGCTGCTATATTTAGTTCTTTCTTCTCAATTGGAGCTCCTTCCGCCAACCATTTCGGAGTCTCATCTTAAATTAGTGGGCCTAACCACTTTTTCATCTCATCCAGTTTCTTTATTCTAATCAAGTGCTGGCAATGATCTCCAATATTCATGGACATGCCCAAGATCACGTTGATTGCCTCACTATCACACTTCACCCTCCTGCCTCTAACAATTACATAGTCTACTTCTTTGAAAATTGCTGCTAGTTGCTTTTTCTGGGGGTTTAGTGCATTGTATGCACTATAGAATTCTCTTACCCAGGTTGGAATATAAGGGCCACGGGGCTTGGTGAAAATTTGGAATTTATGGTATCTTAGGCATTCCATTATCTCTGGGTATGTCTATAACACCATCTATGGACAACTGCTTTTCTTCCAGAATTATTCTCAGTCCCTCAACGTTTACTCGATTCGTTGAATTATGCGGAGGAACCCGTACTGGAGGTTCTAATACCATTGCTTGCTCTGGAACTAGAGATGTAGGAGTGGTAGGTTGGATAGTCCTGATCCTAGATGGATCATTCAGCTTCTTAGTTCGCCACTCAGACCTTTGAGCTATTAACAGATCATCCTTATTAGAACCCATATCCTCACTTTCAGATTGGTTAGGATCCTTTTTGTAAAATCCATCACTGTCAGTGCTTGTATCTGATAGTTCACGGATCTTATCCTTACCCTTTCCTCTCCCACCAACTGTGGAAAGTTTAGCAACCTTGCTTCTGGATGTAGCTGCATCCTCGTTGATTTTAATCCCTTTTGTTTTATCTTGGGGTGACCTGCTCCCTCTTGCAACTTTAGTTCTAGCCATTTCTGCAAAAAATTTGGAAAGAAGTAAAATTAACTAAATCAAACTCAGAGGGACACGATAGCAGATTATCTCGCAGAATAGATTGACGAGTCTCCTGATTGCTTTGGCTAGCAGTGTTTTGTTCTCTGAAAGTTACAGTGCAGTAAGGGTAAGGGTGCTGACCAGGAGTGATATAAGATACTTTCAGCGTTTCGCAGAATGCTTTTGGCGATCAGAGAATTCTCACCAAAAGCTATATAATCCATATCTCAAGTAGCATGGAATTAATAGTGAGATGGGTCAATAGGCGAACCGTTAAGTGATTTGGCGAGCTTGACCTAGCTCGCCAATCAGCCCATTGTGCCTATTTCCCATCTATGTTCTCGATTTCAATCCACATCCCCCGAAAATAAAATTAAAACTCACACTAGGTCAAGCTGACTTATAGTGCTCAACTAAAATAGTATACAAGAGCACCTCATAAAATTTGATTCATGCTAAATCATTAGAACGGGATTCCAACATTTAAATAAAAAGGGTTGGATTAGCTAATCAAAAGAAACACTTGAATAGTCTAAAGTTGACATAAAGACACCGTACATAACGTGGGATGAAATTTGCTTGCAATGAGAGTATAATTATCACAATTAAATGCAGGGTTTTGAGGACTAACCTTTTAGGCAGATCAAGTTAAGACTGTGATGCTAAGCAGCAGATTAGTACAGATCCAAATGCTACTAAATCGGCTAGAATACTCAAGAGATACGAAAATCTTTGAAAATAATAAATAGGTGCGATTTTGCGAAAATTGAAGGTGAGAGAATGTGATAAAGGTTGAAAGTCAAACTCCGTGGCCTTATAAAAATTAAAATCTCACCCATTTGGCGACATTAGTTACTTCCAATCCGCTACTCGATGATTCGCCGAGTGTCTATCTACATCACCAAGTTTTACAAGACCTTCAGTTAAGGTGAGGATCCAAACGGCGGTCTTTGTCGGGGTCGCCGATCTAGTTGGTGATTCACCATTTGAACTTGTGTAACTCATCTTTCACACACTTTTCATGCCCAATCCTACAAAATCAAGACACCTTTATTTCGATAATAACATATTATAAGCATTTAAGGGTTTCGGGTTACCTCCCAAACAACGCCTTTTTTAAGTTGTGGCACAACATCAATTAGTACTCAAACTCCATTTTTGGGGTTAGCCTTAGTATCACCAAGCAATCGCCCGTTATGTTTCGGGTGGAGATCGGGTGACGCACAACCCATGAGGTTCTCTAGCAACTGGACAGCACTGGAACGAGACCAAATCATTCGCTTTATTCCTTCAATGTCTTCCTTTATTTCTTTCAACTCTCTATCTTGCTCAGTCACCTTATGGAGAATGATTGAGAGCATTCCCTCAAGACTTTTAACCTCATTGTCCTCGAGACTTCTGTGCTCATGAGGAATGATGTATTTATCCTTCTTCTTATACTGGACCTCTATTTTCACCATCTTTTTGGCCAACTCATCCATCTGAGTCATTAGGGCAGCCATTATAAAGTCCTTTTCTACTTCTTGATTCATCTCAGCCATTTGATTAAGCAGTCGAGTTGCTATCACATATGGTTGTTTCGCGATGCCTCCTAGGATGAGTTGGTCAACCAACTTCTTGTTTCCAGGACCAAGAATTCTGTAGAAATAGTCAAGGAGAACTATGTCGGGAATGTCATGATTTTGGCATTGATTGATCAGTTCATTAAACCTTGCCCATGATTTGTGGATCCGCTCACCCTCCACTTGTTTGAAGGTGAGTATACGATCCCTGAACACCATTACCTCTAATGGGAGAAAATCCATTGGCTCCTGAGTATTGCTCTCCATGCTCATTCCCTCTGTTTAGATACAAACAAACCAACAAAACAAAATGAAATATAAAATTAGTATACTACAACTAATAAGAACAAAAATTTTAATAATATAAGAATTCTCAACTAACACCACTCCCCGACAGCGGTGCCATTTTGATGTTAGAGTAATTAATGACACAACTTCCAATGCAAGTGCCTACGATCGTGCAATAGTATAATAACCAAACCAAGTGTTGGGGTCGAATCCCAAGGGAGTGGTTTCGAGAATAAATAGAAAAATATAATTAAGTTCTAACTAGTGGTAGCTAAAGATAATGTTGACTAAAAACATTGTAAATTAAAAAAGGGGTTGCAAGATAATGTTGATTAAAAACATTGTAAATGAGATTAACGACTAAAAACATTGTAAATGAGAGGGGATTCTTAGGGTTTGCGTAATCAATGACACAACTTCCAATGCAAGTATCTACGATCGTGCAATAGTATAATAACCCAACCAAGGGTTGGGGTCGAGTCCCAAGGGAGTGGTTTCGAGAATAAATAGAAAAATAAAATTAAGTTCTAACTAGTGGTAGCTAAAGATAATGTTGACTAAAAACATTGCAAATTAAAAAAGGGGTTGCAAGATAATGTTGATTTAAAACATTGTAAATGAGATTAACGACTAAAAACATTGTAAATGAGAGGGGATTCTTAGGGTTTGCGTAATCAATAACACAACTTTCAATGCAAGTATCTACGATCGTGCAATAGTGTAATAACCCAACCAAGGGTTGGGGTCTAGTCCCAAGGGAGTGGTTTCGAGAATTAATAGAAAAATAAAATTAAGTTTTAACTAGTGGTAACTAAAGATATTAATGACTAAAAACATTGTAAATTAAAAAAGGGGTTACAAGATAATGTTGATTAAAAACATTGTAAATGAGATTAATGACTAAAAACATTGTAAATGAGAGGGGATTCTTAGGGTTTGCGTAATCAATGACACAACTTCCAATGCAAGTATCTACGATCGTGCAATAGTTTAATAACCCAACCAAGGTTTGGGGTCGAGTCCCAAGGGAGTGGTTTCGAGAACTAATAGAAAAATAAAATTAAGTTCTAACTAGTGGTAACTAAAGATATTAACGACTAGAAACATTGTAAATTAAAAAAAGGGTTGCAAGATAATGTTGATTAAAAACATTGTAACATTATTAATGACTAAAAACATTGTAAATGAGAGGGGATTCTTAGGGTATGACCACAATATATGTTGATTTAAATCGTTGGTTACATGTTTTCGATAGGAAATTTGCAAGATAATAGTGACTAGACTAAGCTTTAGATGGAAATAATTTCCCTCTCGAGCAACTTACCCCGTTTCAAATAGGTTCCTCTTGGACACCCATTTGCCACATGAATGCCATCCTACGCCTTACCCCACTCACTCTCTCGAGTTGAGTGTTAGGATATGGGACTAGGGCTCACCCTCTTGGACAGAACCTCATGTCGACCCACTCCTTAAACCATCAGTCTAGCAGTCTTGGTTTCACAACCTCTCTCTCGAGCAAGCCAAAAACACATGGGTGGTTTTGTATTTGCAACTACAAACAAATTAAATTAAACCACAACAACTAGGTGAAATCACCATTAAAGTACATCTAACCTATCAGCAACCAACAACCAACAATAATTTCAATGCATATTTGCTAAATCACACCCCAAGAATGGGGGATTTTAGCCACACATTAAGAGATAGAAACTTATAACTAAATGAGCTTGCATTCAAATGGGTATGAAGATTTAAGTCTTGTTAAAGGCCAAGAATGAAGAATCCAAGAGACCCAAGTCCAAATCCTTGGAGATGAAACCCTCTTCTTCTTCAAGTTTTCAAAACCCTCTTCAAACTCAGAGAAAAAATAAAAGTACTAAAAATTATATTAAGAATCTGATATTGTCTAATGATATGTTCTCTATAACTCTTAACGAGTATTTATAGTTTTCAAAAATCTGTGTTGCGACGGATCATTAGGTGACATTAATTGGAATCACCGCCTTATTGCACCATCTTTGCATCATCGTGCTTTAGGTCATTGGGCGATATAGTACTGCTTCGCAAAACTTTTCGGCGATGCGCCAACTGCTTCCTTGTTCCGCCAACTTGATCCTTTCCTTCAGGCGCAGCACACTGGAACAAAAGGCGAAGTGAGACCCTTTGGCGATTTGCCAAGTGGACCCGGTGATCCTCAAGCCTTCATTTTCTTATTCTTTTCATCCTTTTCATTCCTTTTTGCGAATTAGTGTCCATGATTTCCTTTAATCTTCAAATACCTGAAACTTAAGGGTTTCATCAGATATTGAGATAAAATAAGCATTTGAGGACATAATTTCTATTAAAATATAGCCTTAAATGAGTCCAATTTGTGGACTCATCAAGCGTACCATTCAAACCTTAGAAGACATGTTGAGAGCTTGTGTGATCAACTTCAAGGGCAGTTAGCACGATCACCTTCCTCTTATAGAGTTCACCTACAATAATAGCTACCATTCCAGCATTCAGATGTCCCCTTATGAGGCACTTTATAGGCGTAGACATAGATCGCCAATTGGTTGGTGTAAAGTACGTGAAACAACCTTGATAGGGGCAAATTCGATTCATGATGCTATGGAAAATGTTCAGCTCATCCGAGATAGACTTAAGATAGCCTAGAGTCACCTGAAGTCCTATGCAGACGTAAGGAGAAGGGACTTGGAGTTCCAAATTGATTATTGGGTTTTGTGAAAGTGCCACCTATGAAGAGGGTGATGAGATTTGGAAAGAAATGAAAGCTCAATCCTAGATATGTAGGCCCTTACAAGATCTTGAAAAGGGTTGGTAAAGTGGCTTATGAGTTAGAGTTACTAACAGAACTAGTAACGGTCCATCGGGTTTTTCACATTTCCTTGTTAAAGAAGTGTGTAGGTAATCCAACATCCATAGTAAGGATAGTCTCACTTATGAAGAGGTACCATTTGAAACTATTGATCGTTAGGTTCGAAGGTTGAGAAACAAAGAAGTCATTTCAGTTAAGGTGTTGTAGAGGAGTCAGTATGTAGAGGGAGCTACTTGGGAAGCAGAAGCAGTCATAATGGACAAGTATCCTCATCTCTTTCCTTCTGATTTCATTCCAATTTGAGGTAATAGTTCTTGTTCAGTCTTTCAGTTACTCATGCATTGATACATTCATAGTATCATGTTCTTTCAGTTATACTTGCATTTTTAGCGTATTTGCATGTTCTTGGAACTTAGTTCAGTCAGATTTCAGTTTCTAGTACTTAGTGGTAGGGTTTCCAGCTCTTTCCCTCCATATTCAGATAGTTTAGTCTTCATTCGAGGACAAATGTTACCAAAGAGGAGATATTGTAACACCTCAAGAGTTGTCATACTAGAACAACAGAAAATAAGTGAACCACGGCGGGGTTCACGGACCGTAAATGGAACCACGGTCCATCAACCTGTCTGTGGATTCACAACCAGCCCACAAATGGTGGACCATGGGACCCTTCACGGGTCATGGACCATCACACGATCTTTTCGGAGGCTCATGGAAGCCAGGCAGAACCCACTAGGCGCATACATCAGCCCACGGGGCCCTTCACTAGCCGTTGTCATGATGACAGCCCATTGTGGCTTTCATAAAGCCAAGCTAGTAGGCCCCTAGCCCAAGTGAAGGACCACAGGGACCTTCACGATTCGTGATCCTTCACACAGTCTGTAAAGTGGATCGTAGAGAGAAAGGCCAAGAACCAGACGTCACTGGCCCAAGAACCATGACCCATACAATGGACCGTGGTCTTTGTGATGGTCCGTCATTGCGTTCGTGGTCGGGTCCTACCAAATTTTAAGTAGGGTTGTTTTGGTCTTTTCCCCTATGTGTTAGACACCTAAACTACATCGTTTAACCCCTAAACTACATAGTTTTGGTCAGTTAGAACCTAGTAACTTAATTAGAACTTACCCTAATTGGTCATTCACCTAATTTCACAAAAACTAGAGCAAAAAGAAGAAAAGCATCCTTAAGAACAGCAACAAGGTTTTTTCTTCAATTCCAGCCTTGAAATCAAAAGATTTCTTCGTGAAATTTGTCACCAGGTATGTGGGATTTCACTAGTGGGTTCCTTTCACCCATTAGGTCCCTAGAATTCAGTCAGATTCTTGATTCCCTTCATATTATCTAGACCTAAGGTTTCTAGAACTTCAAATAATTGCTATGATTTAGTTGTTGTCATATTCTTAATGATATTATCATGTCTTAGTAACGTTTTTGCGTAGATTCTTACATGAAACTCAGAACCTAGTTCTTTTAGTTCATGAATTACACTAGCTAGGACAGATAAACATATATACATGCCTCAATTTTCAAATGTCTCATTATCAGTACTTAATGTTGCATTTTCAGTTAGCATGTCAAAATTTTGAGCTATCCAGTTTATTTGCAATTATGTTGTATGGTACACATTCTAGTTGGGAGTAGGCTTAATATCGAGTTAAAATAGGGTAAGTCACCCTCAAAGTCCCAGAACTACATACCCCTGTAGGTTTATAAGTCCCCTCTGTGGGCATCATTTTAGTGATCACTCCAGCAATGCCTCTTTACCTTTGGCAAGGTATATTGGATCCTCTCGATGGGGTGTATACATCGTACTCCAAGTTTAGCTCAAGTGGCTTTATGTCGGTAAATAGTATCTCCCACAGTCAGACTCTAGTGCATTGACCATGTTACCACTTACACTTTCAGTATACAGTTTCAGCATGTTATGTACTTGATCACAGCATTCAGTTTATTTCATATTCAATATGTTAACTATGTTTATCATGTTCATCTTATATCATTACTCCGTATGTTTTGTTTAGTTATGTATATTGTTCACCTTTATCAATCCTGCATGCTCAGTACCTTTCAAGTATTGACGCATACTATGCGTTACATCTTCTCGTGATGTAGGTTCAGGTCCTTAGCATTCAGGTTGCGTGTAGATCGGTCCCCGATCCGCATTCAGCAATATCAGTGGTGAGTCATCATTCTTTAAGGACGATAGACATGTTTTCTTTTACTTTCAGTATTTCAGTTTTGGTAGAGTTAGCTGGGGGCATGTCCCAATATCTCTAGTCAGTTAGAAGCTTATTTCAGACATAGTTAGAATCACTTCTAGTATTGTGAGTTATAATCTAGTATTGTAAACTCTTATTCAGTATGTTATTCAGATCAGTATTGGGTATTCCACTTTTCAGTTTATCTATTAATTTAAAGCTTCCGCACTATATTTGTCATTTCAGTAAATCTTTAAGTATGTTTATGATATGCCAGTTCAGGGTTAGCTTGGGGTCACTCGTGATTCTAGGTCCCGTGTTACGTCAAAGTGGTAGCCTTGGAGCGTGACACATACGTAGAAACAACATTTTGATAATCTCATGCAATGAACTAGTTATGTGACTTGTGGTTTCAAGTGTTATTCCTTTTTTCTAAAAAAAAAAAAATTAAAATTTTAAATTTATTCCTCTCAAAATTAATATATTTACCTAAGAATATGAACTATCCATATTCATAATTCAATAAACCAATTAATTCATGTAAATTTTAAATAAAACAGAAAACGAGACCTAAAAGAGACCTACAACTCGTTATACATCTAAATATACCAAAGCTCACAGGACGCAAAGCACGTAGAAAAAGCTAATGAATGGTGCCCCAAATGTATAATATAATAATACAAGGCAACGCAACCATGTCATACACAACAAACTATGATTGAATAATTAATTTTCTTTTGCCAAGGTTGCTGGGGAGGGAATTATTTCTAGACTACAGATATTTTTGAACCCAACTGTGGGCTCTGATAAATAAATATATGCTGAGAGTAAGAAAAAATAAAAAGAGTATAAAGTAGTTAGTTCTAACAGTTAGTTATAACTAATTGTTAGGTAGTTAAAAAACAATATATTTCTCTCTATATAAGAGAGTCTTATATATGTAATTGAGTTAACAGTTTTCTTCTTCTTGTGAAATCAATAAGAAACTTTTTCCTCTTCTTCTCTGCTCCTCATCTTCTTTCTTTGTCCACTTCTGGAAAATAGTTAATTCTAAGAATAATTTCATGGTATCAGAGCAGATCGACGATTCTACAGTTGAAAGTTCACTTTAGGTGTAAAAAAAAAAAAAAATCAAATTCAAGGTCAGAGATCTTGAAGAATTGGAACAATGGTTGATACTGGAAGTTCAGCCACAGGGACGACTGGTCTAGGTGGGATTCAGTCCTCTGCTCAAGGTGGAATGCAGCCTCATGTAATTGATTACAATCATCCGCTATTCCTTAATCCATCGGATGTAAGTGGTGCTCAGATCATATCATTTCAACTCACAGGTATTGAGAATTATTCAATTTGGCATAGATCCATGCGAGTGGCTTTGTTAGGTAGGAATAAATTGAGTATGATCGATGGAACTGGTGCTAAAGATAAGTTTCCTAGTGAATTGGGGAATAATTGGGAGAGGGTTAACGCAGTAGTGTTGTCCTGGATAATGAATTCGGTTGCTAAAGAATTGCTTGGGGGTATAATGTATGCATCTCTAGCAAAAGAAGTGTGGGATGATCTTTATGAAAGGTTTCATAAAATCGATGCTGTGAGAACCTTCAATTTGCATAAGAATATAGTCTCCATGTCTCAAGAAAATATGTCTGTGTGTGCATATTTTTCAAAATTGAAAGATTTGTGGGATGAGTTTGAAGCACTTGTTCCTGCACCAAGCTGTCAATGTGATAAGTCTAAAGATTTTGTGGTACATCTTCAAAAATTGAAGTTGTTTCAGTTCTTGATGGGATTAAACGAGTCATATCTTCAAGCAAGAAGTCAAATGTTGCTTATGAGTCCTTTGCCTTCAGTGAATCAAGCTTATGCTATGATTGTAAGTGATGAGAGTTATAAGGCAGTAGCTACAAGTGCTGGAGTACTGGGAGTTAGGCCAGGTGCACCGTTGAGAGATTATGAAGTAGCTATGTATTCAAGAAGTCAGGGACAGAGGCTTAAGAAGAACTATAATGTTCAATGTGATTTCTGCAAGTTAAAAGGTCACACCAGGGAGAATTGTTGGAAGTTAATTGGTTATCCTCCTGATTTCAAGGCCAAGAGAAAGCAGAGAATAGAAAGTGGTGCTGTCTATAATGCAGTGGGTGGTCAGTCTGGTGAACAATACTCTCACGTAAAGGCAAGGACAGGTGAACAAGAAGATTCTGAAGTACAGATGTCTATGATAAGCCAGATAGGTAAATCAGCTTTCACACAAGAGCAATATAATCAGATTCTAAAGATGATCCACACTAGCAATGTGTCAACACATGAGAATGAGGCAGCAGATGTGGCAAATGTCGCAGGTATAAGCAGTGCCTTTCTAGCTTGTTCTAAATCACAACAATGGATTATAGATACAGGAGCCACTCATCATATAGTGTCTGATTTAGGTTTGCTTAATGAGTCGTCTGTGGTAAAGTCTGAAAAAGTAAAAAAGGTTTGTCTTCCTAATGGTGATACAACTGTAGTTGCTAGTATAGGGAAAAGCTGTTTGACAGAGGGAAACAACATTTCTAATGTGTTGTATATTCCTCAGTTCAGTTATAATCTACTTTCAGTGTCCAAGGTGACTAGAGAATGGCAGTGTTCAGTAAGTTTTTTCCCTGATTTCTGTGTATTCCAGGATCTCTGCACTGGGAAGGTGAGAGCGATTGGAAGAGTTAATGGTGGTCTGTATTTTCTAGCTAATCAGAGTACTCGAGAAGCAACTAGTTGTGGAGCCAATCAAGTGTTAGTTGCTAACTCTGTTGAGCAGAAACAAGCAGAAGTGGACTTGTGGCATATGAGGTTTGGGCATGTATCTTCTAATGTACTCAGAAAGATTTTTCCTGTTGAGAAATCTTTGGATATAGAAAGTAGAATAAAGTAATGTTCTGTATGTCCTAGTGCAAAACAGACTAGGTTACCATTTTCGTCTAGCAATATTAAGACAATTTGCTGCTTTGATCTTGTGCATATGGACGTATGGGGGCCTTATAGAATTCCCACTATGAATGGAAATAGATATTTTTTAACAATTGTTGATGATTTCAGTAGAATGACTTGGGTGTTTTTGTTGAAGTTAAAGTCTGATGTATATATTCAAGTTCAACAGTTTGTTAGTTATGTACAGACTCAGTTTCATAAGGTAATAAAGATTGTAAGATCAGATAATGGATCTGAGTTTGTGAACTCATTGTGTAGTAGTTTGTTTAAAAAACTAGGGATTGTTCATCAGACAACTTGTGCCTACACTCCACAACAAAATGGAGTGGCTGAGAGAAAACACAGGCACATTTTAGAGGTCACAAGAGCACTACGGTTTCAAGGGGAAATTCCAATAAAGTTTTGGGGGTATTGTGTACTGGCAGCTGTGTATATTATAAATAGGTTACCAAGTTCAGTTATTCATTATCAAACTCCTTATGAAAGGATGTATGGAAAGAAACCTAACTGTGATCATCTTAGAGTAGTTGGGTGTTTGTGTTATGCTAAGGTTGTGAATGAGCATGACAAGTTGGTGTCTAGAACAAAGTCAGCTGTCCTTATGGGTTTCTCTGATACTCAGAAGGGATATGTGTTGTATGATATGGTGAGTGATAGTTTGTTTATAAGTAGAGATGTATCTTTTAGAGAAGATGTGTTTCCATTTAAAGAAAAGAATAAGGTCCCTCGAGAACCTCAATATATATTTCCTTTGAATGGACAACAGTATGAGGTAATTGATACAGCTATAAGTGGAGAGTCTGTGAAAGTTGTTCCTGACATAAGGAATAAGGTTTCTGATACTACAAGCTCACAAGGTGCAGTCTCAGATTATCAACATGAGGTAGCACAAGATGATACAAGCAATTTACATAGAGTGCAAGATCAAAGAAAGTCGACTAGAGAGAGGAAGACACCAGCTTGGATGACTGATTTTGTGTCCTTAAACATTCACAATGAAGTGCCATATGCTTTATCAAAGTATGTGTCTTATGAAAGATTGTCCAAAGAATATATGGCGTGTGTTGCAACTTTTTCTTCTGTTACTGAGCCAGCTACGTATTTAGAAGCAAGTAAAGATCCAAGATGGATACAAGCTATGCAAGATGAAATAGAAGCCTTGAATCACAATCATACTTGGGATGTGGTTAGTCTACCTGAAGGTAAGAAACCAATTGGTTGCAGGTGGGTGTACAAAGTAAAGTATAAGGCTTCAGGTGAGGTAGAGAGGTTTAAAGCTCGGCTAGTTGCAAAAGGGTATAATCAAAAGGAAGGAATAGATTTTACAGAGACTTTCTCTCCAGTGGTGAAGATGAAAACTGTAAGAACTGTGCTAGCAGTTGCAGCAAAGAAAAAATGGTATATCCATCAAATGGATGTCTATAATGCTTTTCTAAATGGTGATTTGAATGATGAAATATATATGGACCTGCCTCAGGGATTTGCAAGTCAGGGGGAGAATAAGGTGTGTCGACTAGTTAAATCCCTATATGGATTAAAGCAGGCTCCTAGGCAGTGGAATACAAAGTTGTCAGAGGCATTGGTGAAGTTTGGTTTTGTTCAAAGCCAGTATGATTCCTCTGTGTATGTTAAGAAGACAACTGAAGGAGTCATACTTGTGTTAGTATATGTAGATGACATGCTGATCACTGGTGATAGTTTGAAATTGATAGAGGAAACAAAAGTTGCTTTGAAACAAGTTTTCAAGATGAAAGATTTAGGAGAGTTAAGGTTCTTTCTTGGTATTGAGTTTGCAAGATCCAACAAAGGAATTCTAATGTATCAAAGAAAATATACATTAGAGCTGCTGTCTGAGTTGGGATTAGGAGCAGCTAAGCCAGTTGACACTCCAATACACTATAACCTGAAACTTACTTCAAAACAGTTTGATGATCATGTAAAAATCATGAAACCAGGTGATGATCCTCCTGCTGATCAAAGAGCATATCAGAGGTTAATTGGAAAGCTTCTCTATCTAACAATGACTAGACCTGATATAGCTTTTAGTGTGCAGACTTTAAGTCAGTTTCTACAAGATCCTAAGAAGACACATATGGAAGCTGCACTTAGAGTGGTGAGGTATGTTAAAAATCAACCAGGATTGGGAATTCTCCTATCCAGCAGTTCAGAGGCAAAGGTTAGTGCCTACTGTGATGCTGACTGGGCAGCTTGTCCACAAACTAGAAGATTTGTAACTGGTTATTTTGTAAAACTAGGAGATTCACTAGTGTCTTGGAAATCAAAAAAACAGACTATAGTTTCCAGAAGTTCTGCAGAGGCAGAATTTAGGAGTCTTGCAGCAGTAGTAGCAGAGTTAGTGTGGATACTAGGTTTGATGAAGGAAATTGGATGTGAGGTAACACTTCCAGTAAATGTCTTCAGTGATAGTAAGTCTGCAATGCAAATAGCAGCAAATCCTGTATATCATGAGAGGACAAAACATATTGATGTTGATTGTTATTTCATCAGAGAAAAACTGCTTCAAGGAATGATGACTACAAATTACATTCCAACACAACAGCAACCAGCAGACATGCTAACTAAGGGACTTACTAAAGTTCAGCATACTTTTCTTGTTTCCAAACTAGGAATGTGTAATATATTCTCACCTTCCTAGCTTGAGGGGGAGTGTTGAGAGTAAGAAAAAATAAAAAGAGTATAAAGTAGTTAGTTCTAACAGTTAGTTATAACTAATTGTTAGGTAGTTAAAAAACAATATATTTCTCTCTATATAAGAGAGTCTTATATATGTAATTGAGTTAACAGTTTTCTTCTTCTTGTGAAATCAATAAGAAACTTTTTCCTCTTCTTCTCTGCTCCTCATCTTCTTTCTTTGTCCACTTCTGGAAAATAGTTAATTCTAAGAATAATTTCAATATATAATACGATACAGTAGGGAGTATCAAGGAAATGCTGGAAACCTTAAGGAGGCACACAATGGCAATCTCTAAGCATTCAGAGCTACAGCGTAGACTGGCATTGTAGCATTGACTCCTTAGGGCAGTGTACTCAACACTGTAAATTCCTCTACCAAACAATATTCACAGAGTAATGCTACATCTCTTTTGAAATCAGGTTGCACAATACAAAATTGTAACATCTGCTTCCAGCTAAATGCATCATTTTAGCCGCAAAAACTCAAGCTCCTGTGAACATAAATATTCATAATAATAAAGCCGTTAGTAATAATATTCTCAATTGTAGAATAAAGATGGGCACAAGCATGCCGCTCAACAAAAGATGCACAGGCCGCCATTGCATAGCCACATCCATTGTGTAAAGCCCCTTTCAAGTAAATTGTAACTTTAAATTTCCAACTCACAGATGATGCCTAAGCCCAACTTCTAGAATCTTTATAGGAAAAAAATACTTGGATGGATATATTTTAATAAATAATTACTGATTTTAGCTATTTTTTTATTTATTACCATTTAAAGCAATACATAGCAATACTATGATAAATTTGTAATATGTATTAAAAGTAAATTATGTATGTAATATATATGTATTATAATTGTTTTAAAATATATTATGCTCGTTCATTGAGAAATTTACACATTATATTAAAATGTGTGACAAATATATTATTCATCAATAAAACTTGTATTATATGTGTTTTATAAATTGTTCCCCATAATATGTATTAAAATTGTCTATAAATGTATTAAAAGTGACTAAATGAAAAAAAATGGTATCACTATAAATGGTAAATATTTTCTTAAATATAGTATATTTATGTAAGTTTCCCATGTTTATATGCTCGATCACCAACACACCAAAACGAAAGGGTTGCAAGATTATCAATGATAATTGATCTATTTCTGGACCAACTTAATAAATTCTGCAATTCAAAGAAAAGAAGAAACCTGTAGGCTTGTTTTTCCACATCCATTCCTGAGCAGCTTGAATTCCCTGTGAAGAGTAAGAAGATGAGGTGATATGTAGGGGTGACAATTTGAGCCCATATTAATGAAATGAGTTCATTTTGCTCATATTTAATGACTTGGATCATTTACATTTTAATGAAAAAAATGTATGAAATAGAAAATTATTAATTCAAATTAAATGTTATAGTCATAGTTTATTTTAATTGTAATTCGCAGTAAACATCTCTTTTTTTGTCATCTGATTCGACATATAATTAGCCATTTTCGGTATACAATTAGTCATTTTATACATTTCGGTATAAAATGTATAAAATGCGTTTGTGTTTGTCTAAATCGAGAGAAATGTGTATATACAAATACAAATATATATATTTTTGTCCTATACACTTATAATTATACAGATACAGATCTTACTATACAAATTACAATATATAAATGAATTTATACAAAACTGAACAATTTGTATAAAATTGGATGTTTGTAGCGAATTATATAAATCAAAAGCTCCATAGCAAACATAAAATTTGTTATGGAGTGCAATTATGCAAACTATAGTTATAACGTACAAATATGATTTTTATGTTTGTTATATGTGAAAGTTGCTCTATTTTAATTGGTCAAATATGGGCTTCAATCTATTTTAAGATTCTCTACAAATATGGTCAAAATGGGTTAAATATGGGCATCCACTTTGACCCATAATAGATCACTTAGTTTTCACTTCCACTCAAAATTCTTAATTGTGCTAAAAAATAAAAATTTTAATATTAATTTTTAAAAATTCAATTAATTTTCAAACTTAATTGAAAAAACAGATTATTATTTTTTTTGAAAAACAAAAAAAAATTAGGGGTAGGTTGATGGAAGGGGGACGCCCAGGGGTGGGGGGTGCTCGGGGAGGGTGTAATCACCTATATGGCAGTCAAATGCATCACACGAAGTTCATCACCCATTATACAACAATAAAATAATATTGTTGACCCTTTTAGAAATTCATTATTTATTAAACTACTGCTTATAAGACCCTTCTAGATGCTTCATCAATGACTTTACGACTTTTTCAGAAATATGTATGCATAATTGTTGCATTATGAAAGTACAAGTAGATCAAAATGTTGGATTCTAGACTCATGTTAAAGAAATATTCTCGACCATTAAAAAATTAAAAATGAGTCTAACATAGATAACTCAAACGCTCAGCAATGACTTGGGACATAAAGGACAATAAATCTATGTTAATAGACATATCTTTTGTAGCTTAAGATATTATTTTTATTTAGAGCAGGTTTTGCTTCATATCCTTCAAATTAAGCTTGCCGAAAATAGTCATAATTCACACAAAAAAATATTTAGAAGAGCCGAATGAGAAGGAAAAAAAGAAAAATATTAAAAGGACAAAAGGTTTGTCCAAGTGAGATCATATACATACCAAACGAAAAATAATCAATACAACTTTAAGGAGACAACAAAAGAGCGAGAAAAAACATACATTAGAGGGAGTAAGCTATGATATACCAATGATGATAAGAAATCATTCTAACCAGAAAATTTCACATGTTTTGAAATAGCATACCTCAAAAAATTAACTAACACTTCAATCAACTTTCAATCCTTAAAGTACTCATAATATCCATTGATAAAATTTAGTAAAAATAGATTACAACAACATAAAAACCAAAAAATATGGCCATGCAAAGTTATTAACTCTTACAGGATTTTCTAAAGAATACAAAATCTCGTCCTTGTATGTGAAACAATGACGTTGTTGTTGAAGAAATTAGAGATTTGTAAGGGCTTTTTTTATTGTACCTTCAACAATTCCAGTAGAGTAAACTTGTTTGAATACTAAATTAATGTTTGTTATTTAATTTGTACTAACAAATACTTATAACAATAATTTTGCAGAAAAAAACAAACTTTAAAGCATGTACTCAAAAATAACAATTAATAATATAAGCATAAATTAATAATCGTGAAAAACATACCAGGATCTGTAACAATAGAATGAAACAGAATGAAGAAAATCGAGTCCACTGAATGTACAGTGTCCCCTTAAGGAAATTATTTCTCTCTAGTACCCGAGGTTTAAAGGAATAGATCCTTTCTAGATAAAACAATTCTATTCACCAATGTATTGATACAAAAACAATGGTGTAAGTGAGTAATTCAACAAGAGCAAAGTACACAAATATTTAATTGTCCAAAAAAAGAAGAAGTTCAAAATTTTTGTTATTTTAAAATGAGAGGAAATTCCTCTATTTGTAGACAATAAAGGGTAGTGTAAACAAATATTTTTTGTGTCTTATCAGAAATGTCACAACTCTTTGGAAAAGTTTCAACCCTTCGAAAAGGACACAAACTTTCATAAAAGCCACAACTTTTCATAAAAGACGCAACTTTTCATGAAAGTCCAACTCTTCATAAAAGTCACAAATCTTCATAAAAGTCGCAAGTCTTCATAAAAGTCACAATTTTTCATAAAAGGAAATGTTAGTTTTGAAAATAAAATAAATTAAAAGGAAATCCTTGTTTGTGGTGGCGCCACGTAAGCG
This sequence comes from Solanum bulbocastanum, assembly GCA_037074985.1. NCBI lineage: Eukaryota > Viridiplantae > Streptophyta > Magnoliopsida > Solanales > Solanaceae > Solanum > Solanum bulbocastanum. Next base: position 40,399,235 of record CM073597.1, on the reverse strand, counting down.
GGTGTAAGGTTCTCTTTTATATATATATATATATATATATATATGATTGATTTCTTGCTGATTAAAAAAAAAAAAAAAATCTTCCATCTTCAAGAAAGAAGTCAGTTCATCTTCCCAAAAGTTTCATACATAATACAACAGTAGATCAACTCCTTTCAGTAACACAAATTGATTTGAAAAATATTTTTAATCTTGAATAAATTAAAATCTATTTCAAGAATATTTTCAACCCTAGACAAAGCTACTAAATCAAAATCAAAAGCTTTCTAACAACAATAAATCGATGGTGCACTGGGATACGCTTCAAAATCTTTTTCAATTCATCAAATTCTATTTGAAGAATATTTTCAAACCATTCAACAACAATCTATTTGAGCTTGAAATTTGCAATCCACTTTGAAGCTTGGTGTTTTATGCGTCAATGGTGGTAGAATTTTCAACCACTTTCAACAACAACAAATCCATTAGAATTCGAAATTTTCGATCGATTGTAGACCCACTTTAAAGCTTCAAGTTTTATTTATCAATGGTGAGAATATTTTCATTACCTTTTACCAACAAATCAATTCAAGATTGAATTTTTCAATTCAATAGCAGACCCACTTTTAAGCTTTGAAGTTTTGTCCGTCAATGGTGATAGTATTTTCAACCCTTTTCAACAACAAAAAATCATTTGAACAAAGAATTGAAATGAGTCTTATTTTTCATTGAAAGCACATGCTATTGTGTTTTTGTTTTGGTCAACTTTGGAGAGGGCTGAAAATAAAGATAATTAAAAAAGAACGTAGAATTTGGGAGTGTCTTTGTTTGGGTACATTATTAAGATGTTAGTCGGTGGGTGGGTGGGTAGGTTATAATATATAAGCAGGTTTTTATTAATCAGGTGGGTCTCTGATTTTGGATTAAATTTCAGTAAAATATCAGGTATGCATAGGATACGCGTCCATCTGTTGGCATTAAGAATACAAATGCTCCACTTTTTGGACAGCAAAAACCCTGATATCTCAATAGTATAACAAAGAATATATGTATATCATTTTCGATGGCAAGGGTGTATTTATCCTTTTTCCATACTTTTTATAAGTTCATCCAAACAGGTCATTAATAGTGGGAGTAATAAGAGATATACGATATAGAGACTGGAGTTGCTTAATTGCATGAAACGAAACAAACAGGAGACCATATGACGTCCACAAAGTAGCAAAAACCGTAGAGAACGAAAATGAACTCACAGAAATATAGGCGTCAAGCAGAACGGAAAACAAGACCTAAAAGAGCATGTAAATATACCAAACACCATAGGACACAAAGCACGTAGAAAAAAGCTAATGAATGGTGCCCCAAGTATATATAATATAATAATACAAGGCAACGCAACCATGTCATACACAACAAACTATGATTGAATGATTCATTTTCTTTTGCCAAGGTTTGCTGGGGAGGGGATTATTTCTAGACTACAGACATCTTTGAACCCAACTGTGGGCTCTGATATAAATATAATGAGATACAAGGAAATGCTGGAAACCTTAAGGGGGCACACAACGGCAATCTCTAAGCATTCAGAGCTAAAACGTAGACTGGCATTGTAGCATTGACTCCTTAGGGCAGTATTCAACACTGTAAATTCCTCTACCAAAAGATATTCACAGAGTAATGCTACATCTCCTTTGAAATCAGGCTGCACAATACAAAATTGTGACTCTGCTTCCAGCTAAATGCATCATTTTAGCCGCAAAAACTCAAGCTCCTGTGAACATAAATATTCATAATAATAAAGCCGTTAGTAATAATATTCTCAATTGTAGAATAAGGATGGGCACAAGCATGCCGCTCAACAAAAGATGCACAGGCCTAGCCATTGCATAGCCACATCCATTGTGTAAAGCCCCTTTCAAGTAAACTATAACTTTAAATCTCCAACTCACCGATGATGCCTAAGCCCAACTTCTAGAATCTTTATAGGAAAAAATACTTGGATGGGTATCTTTTAATAAATAACTACTGATTTTAGCGATCTTTTTATTTATTACCATTTAAAGCAATACATAACAATACTATAATAAATCCGCAATATGTATTAAAAGTGAATTATGTATGCAATATATATGTATTATAATTGTTTTAAAATATATTATGCTTGTTCGGTGAGAAATTTACACATTATATTAAAATGTGTGACAAATATATTATTCATCAATAAAACTTGTATTATATGTGATTAAATGAAAAAAAATGATATCACTATAAATTGTAAATATTTTCTTAATATAGTATATTTACGCAAGTTTCCCATGTTTATGTGCTCGACCACCAACCCACCAAAACGAAAGGGTTGCAAGATTATCGGTGATACTAGAGCTATTTCTGGACCAGCTTAATAAATTCCGCAATTCAAAGAAAAGAAGAAACCTGCAGGCTTGCTTTTCCACATCCATTCCTGAGCAGCTTGAATCCCCTGTGAAAAGTAAGAAGATGAGGTGATATGGCAGTCAAATGCACCACAAGAAGTTCATCACCCATTATACGTACCGATAGTCCTCAATTTATTCATTAGAGAACTACACCGTAATCAGCACATTACAAAATAATTGAGGATCCTTTGATCAATCAACTCATTCCTTACTGTTACTACAGATAATGCATTACTCACGCTACATAGTTATACCATATATGTTGGAGATAAAACAAACACCATATAAAAATCTATATCATTAAAGATTTTTTTGGTGAATAAAAGGACAAAAAAAGTTTAAAATCTAGCAGAAAGTTGGATGGCAGAGAACGTAAAGCAGGATACAACAAATGACCCTTCTGGCTCAATTGAAGCTTACAGGTTTCTTTGACCACTAATAGAGTGAAGGTTGCACCAAACTGCCTTCACACAAAAGAAGAGAGCCCTGTGAGAAAGCAGATTAGGGGTTGAGGAAACAGACATTGGTGATGCCAGCCACTATTTTGCTAATTCAACTTAAAGCCATACTTTAAGTTGACTCTTATTAGACTAAAGAAAAAACAAAACCAAATAGAGACAAGGTGCACTTGGACCCAGAGAAAACACATACCAATAGAACAGACAATTTTCATCGTTTCCCTTCTCAGCAATTGGTTGTGCTGAGGGGGAGAAATATGGACACAGGTATTTTGTCAAGTACTGTGGCAAGGGACTGTAGAAGCCATGCCAGGGAGAATCTCTCATCTTCAGCACAAAGGGTAATGCAGAAGGCAGGTATCAGCAGAATACAAGCACACAGATGATTTCATTACCAAACACTAAGTTTAAGATATTTCTATATTTTTTAGATACTTCACAAGGAGTCAAATTGAAGAAACAAGATGGCAATATATGACTTAGTAGCTGAAGCAGAAGAAAAATGCTCTCAGGCACGTCTATCGAAGATAGGAACTAAACTATTTTCATTTACAAGTGACTTCTTTTCCAGGCACTTGGACGTCATGATCCTTTGGAGGAAACTAGTTTTTCTTCAATCACCCATTAGTGATTGTTTAAAAACTATATATTTTTTTGAGAATTAATACTGTTCATAAACTTGTTTAAAAACTAAATTTAAAGATTCAGGTGGATAACAAAATTTATTTATTGGCTGGTGACAAGTCATTCAAAATTATTACTCCCTCTATCCCTAATTATTGTCCACGTTTGAATTGACACACATATTAAGAAAACAATAATTGACATAGTGAATTTACCATATTACCCCTATTAATTATGAAGTGGATGAATTAAAAACTTACAATTTTCAAGAAGTTCTATCTTTTTCAAAATAATTAATTGAGGGTATAATAGATAAAATATTGCTGTCCTTTCTTGATTTGTCAAAATAGACAAGTAATTAGAGACAACTAAAAAAGGAAAAATGGACAAGTAACTAGGGACAGAGGGGGTACGAGTTATCAAAATCAGGAACATGGTACAAATGCTTGGAGCGCAAAAGGAATTTAATCAGGAAGAGTCATGTTGTGGTTTTGTCGTTCAATGTGTTTGGCCTCGGCGCAGTGTGGCGATCTTCCCAGAAAATGGAATTTCAAAGATCATCTGGCAAACTTCTACTGTTCTCATAAATATAAATAATTTTGGCAGTATTAGTCTAGCACTTATGGTCCTCTTTCAAAGCAAATACAAACATCAATGTGGGAATGGAAGATCATTTTGGATAGATAACTGGCTTGGACAGGTGTCTTTAAAGATCTGTTCCCTGATATCTTCAGTTTAAGCTAACAACAGGATGCAACAGTAAATCAAATAGGGGCCCATCAGAATCGGAACATGAACTTCAGAAGACCGCAACAGGATTGAGAGATACACAGAGTTGATGAGTTTATTTCTTCTCTGGAGCATTCAAAGGGTTTGAGGAACAAGAGGAAAAATTAATCATCTTTTGATGATTTTATCCATACTGGTCAACAAGCTACATTGTGGCCTTGAAAACATATATGGAAAGTCAAAATTACATACTATGTAGCACTTTTTGTTTGGCTGATCGCTAAAGAGGCCTGCCTGACTGGAGATAAATTAACAAGAAGGGAAGGGGCATTCAGTTATGCTCAAAATGTCATCTCTAGAAGAGTCAAAAAGTAACAGATCTGTTTATTCACCGAGCAATCACTAACCAGCTTTTCTTAAACATGAAAGTTATCAGATGAACAATTCCTAGACTGATTAGTGAATTACTGGCATGTTGTAGAAGCTTGGGCAGAGGTACTAGGCAGAAGAACAAATGGAAAATAATACCTGCTTGCATTTGGTGGACTATTAGGAAGGAAAGAAATGCAAGATGTTTTGAAGATATACTCAAGTTCCATTCAGAAAATAAAGTTGAACTGTGTCTTACTTTTTCATTATGTGTAAAGAAGGCTTCATAGAATATTCTGAGTCTATTTTAGAAGTTTAAGAATCTTCGTAAAACCCTCGCAAGTAGCACCAAGGATGCACTGATTTTGATGTCACTTTGTTCTGTAAAAATGGCAACTAGCACGGCCTTCATTCTGAATTTCTATAATACTCATAACCTTTATTTTATTAAGAAAGACATGACTTAGCAGTTGATACTGTACATCACAAGATATAAATTCTACATCACCATCCTGGCATATATTTTACTGTGAAGAGAGCCATATTTTCTACAGTTGAGTCAAGAGTGAATGATCTACAAAGATTTAAAAATTATAAGATCAGAAAAATGAGAAGCATAATGGTACCTGAATCGGTTGTTGACCTGTCATTCCAACTGTGTACTGGAAAATCAAAAATATATAATAAGAATTCCACTGAAATCCAAGTCCTATAATGAAAAATGGTTAAATAGTAAATACTAACCAGAGTAGCTTGAGAAGCTTGTTGCGATAGTTGAGGGGGGCAGACCTGGGTTGGGACATATGTTGGAAGCTGACTTCGAGGCTGTGCTTGCATTTCAGGAACTTGTTGGGAAGGAAACCCCTGTGGTTGAGCCTGATTATGAGACTGTTGAACTGACAGTTTTTGCTGTTGTTGTTCATATGATATCAGCTCCTCCGGCTTTTCCCACTAAATTTCAAAAGCAACGATTAGTAGGTGGCCTAAAAGTATATAACTAAACCAGCAGGCACTATATAGTAGATGTTTACCCTGCTTTCTCCAGTAGTACTGCTGTAATAGTACTTGAATCCATCAGGAGATGTGTGCTCTGTCCAATTACATTTCACCAGACTTGTAGTCTGGTTCATTCCAGATGTAGCAGGAAGTGCATCTGCTTTTGGTTGGACAGCAGTGGCACTAGGTGCCGCTTGTTGAACAAGCCCAGGCCATGGAGACTGCAGGACAGTATACATAGTCAACAGCTAACCTCAATGTGCACAGTAATATTTACTCTTAATACTCGAATATTATTGAAATATTTATAGTTATGGCAAGGAAAACACAAACTGAGCCCCAACTAGAACTGGCTGAAACAGAACATATTTTGACCCATAGAACACACAGATTAAAAGAGAACAGTGGCCAGTAAAGACCATATATCATTCCAACACCATGGAAAATTATTTTCAAAAGGAAAAAATTGAGAATCTCAAAAACCTATGTTACAAGAAATTCTATTGTGAAAATATTCTCAAGTGTACCTGTTGTTTAGCATCTTGTGTGCCCTGCTGGCCTGCTGAGTTTTGGCTAGATGGTTGCATGAGCTGCAATTGCTGCTGAAGCTGAGTAAAGGTTTGCTGCGATGATTGAAAACTCGCCTGCAGAGTTTGGGTCTGTTGAGACAACATCTGTGCTAGTTGTGAAGGTGACCGTTGAAGATGTTGGACCGACTGCTGCTGGAAAGGCTGCTGGTTTGCATTTGCAGATGCAGCATGTATTTGCATGTTGTTACTTAAGGGTGTATGTCCAATGACAGGTGTCATATTGCGCTGCACCTGGGGCTGAGAAACAGTTGATTGCCCAGTCAAACCAAGAGACTGCTGCGATGGCGCTCCCTGACGGAAAGGACTTTGACCAGCAGAGTGGGACATTTGTACTTGATTTGTCTGACCAAACAAAGCATGAGATGTTGGTCCCTGTGACATAGGTATTGACGCTGGAGGCTGAAACTGCACGGAAGATGGTATATGCTGTGGTGACTGAAGTGGCTTTTGTAGTGAAGAAATTTGTGGGCAAACAGTGGGGAATTGTTGAGCAGACTTGCCAACAAAAGACACAACTTAGCACAAAAACAACAAACACAAACCATTCTTAAGATTGAAATAAAATGAAGCAAGTTTCTACAAACACATACCAGTTGCGGTGTAGGAGCAGAAGAAGCTGCAATTCCTGTAAGCATCCCATTTCCAGTGCCATTAACACTCCTGAAGGAGCCACCCTAAAAGTTTGTGCAGGCAGCATTAGAACAACACACCATTTCTATACATGTACAAAATGTACTTTATATACATATAGAGAAACAATCTTCAGGATATACAATCAACAATTACTCAATCGAGAATTAGTTGAGGTCGATTTCTTCTGGAAATTGCATTTAAATAAGTTGTAGTCAGTAATCACTCATAAAGTAGTCCAATTAAGTATTGTGATACAGCCAAAGGTCACAACCATATACAAGCTCTTCTACTTGAATTATGCCTAGCAATAAAGTTGATGCCACTTTAGCTCGCAGTTTCCTATTAGAAGTTCAGAAATATCATTCAGATTAGATCATCAAAACACAAATTGTGTAGAGAAAAACACTCTAAATTAGGCTCTAAAAACACACAATCCTAGAGGAATCAAGCAAAACTTTGAACAGGGAACCCTAAAACCTGATGAGAGAAGATAAGAACACAATCACAGAGACATGATCATTTTATGCCTCTGTTCTATTAATTAGTATGTTAGCTTCTAAAAGGACATAGTATCAGATATAAATTATAAAGAAGAATCTTTGAATTTAAGAGTAACATGTGTTTTAAAAAAGTATATGAGTAGTTAAGTGTTTAAATGCTACAAGGACAGGTAATAAATAAAATTTCCTCATTAACAAAAGCAGAAATCACCCAAAGAAATTTGACCCAGAATGCAATAAGAAAACATGTTCTGCAGATAAATCCAGGAATATATTACAGGTCTAAGAATTGGTTCTAGTTATATGACTAAAGCACGTAGCACATGGGTGCAGCATCATTTTTAGAGGGTCTGAGCAACATAGACCATGAGGTCTCAAATTCAAATCTCAGCGGAGGTAAAAAAACACTAGGTGATTTCTTCCCATTTGTATTGGTGGGAGGTAGCAGGTACCTGGTGGAATAATCGAGGTGAGTGAAAGTTGGACCGTCATTAAAAAATGACCATAGCATGTATTCGTAATAAGGACACTCAATCTAGTTTCCCAGGAAAGGGTAGGTAACAGATGGTGTAGGCCATTTGCAGTAGTCCATCCCTGATGTGTCTCTCTATCCAACCTAGCTAGACATTTTCGCAGGTACAAATATATGTCAAAGAACTGACTTGCTTCCGTCTGCAACAACTGACCACCAACACATGCAACAATTGACCACCAACATATGCAACAATTGACCACCAACATACTTGGAGGAAGTACATTACCAAGTAACCCTTGAGCTATATATTATATAGCCTTAGAATTCATTTCATATGAAAGCTTTTGAACCAAAAGGACAAGCACACAATTACATCAACACAGTGCATGATGGCAAAATTTAAATAAATATTGCAACTTTCCCCTCATAAACAGTTAATCTAACAGCAACAGAGGATTCAACATGTTTTCCTTACCAAAGCAGAAGGCACTGTGGTATCAGTGGATCTAGGAGGAAATTGATTTCCAAAACCATGCATCCCTTGGTTGGAAATTGGCCTGAAACCTTCAGGACTCATAGGACGCCAAGCATTAGGACCAACTTGTCCTTGCAAAGGCTCGCCAATATTAGGCGGTGGTCTACATACCAGAGAAAACAAAGAGTCTGAGTTCTAAATATTGAGGAAAACCTCAGTTGCAAATGCAAAAGCTTAACTAATACCTAATCCCAGCTGTTGGGAAGCGAGGTCCAACACCAGGTCCACCAAAAGCTGGTCCACCACCTCTGAAAGGAGTGAAAAAGAGTGATAAAGCAAACTATAACTAATTAGCAGAACAACAAATGCACTGGTCAAAGCAAAGCCTACTCAGAACATCTTTGCTTTTATTAAAATAAAGAACATTGGTATCTCATGAAATACCTAGGTTGTTCTCCAGGTTTAGGTCTCTTAGGGTCAGCAAACCGAACAGTTAAAGGTTGATCGCACCCCTGGAATTGTAAAGGCAATTACAAATTGATAAAAGGGTTTAATAATGGTAACAAACAAGACAACTATTAAGATATCACAACCTTACCCTCATTGTATAATTTCCACTCAGAGAGTTTATAGCAGCCATTGCCATATCTCTATTAGAATATTTGACAAATCCACAACCTTCAAAGTAGTTATAGTTAAATTAGCGAGGGTGAATATAAACTACCAACAATAAACCCCAAGACTTCATGCTTGAATTATTGTTGCTAATGTTCAGCATCCTTCGGTGCAAGTAGTCAAGTACTTAACAGGAACTCATTAAGAGGCTGCTTGATACAAATGGATAAGAATAGTGTTAAATATGGTATTAGTAATGCTTGCATTAGTTATGCTGAAATTATTTCTTATGTAGTGTTTGATTTGGTGTATTAAAAATAACATGTATTGCATAATTTCTATAGAAAGAAATATTTGTTTAAAAAAAATACCCTCCATAAACTATGATGGAAAGGATGTGACAACGGTTTTGAGGGGCAACTGTCTTTCATCATGCTAATATATGTGCATTAAAACCCACAACATTACTAATACCATGGATTTCCATGTATTAGTTATACATACCTTAATTCCAAATAGAACTTATGCTTCATTAGTTATACATAGGTTGAAAAAGTGTACCAAACAAGGTACTAGTAATACACAAAGCTCATGCATGCATTATTTTGTCTAATGCACTCTACCAAACGACCCCTAAGAGAACAAACCAGGACTATGGAAAAGCTAAGATTATATTTTTCCCTCAGCAAGGAAACGTCTAATTTTTCTTTTTAAACTATTAAATTAGTGAAAACAAAAGGAGTGTGTACTTCCTAGTGATATCTAAGAGAATATTGAAAAATGAAGTGTGAAGACAGGTTACATAACAATATGGCTCCAAAGACCATAATGTATTGTTCAAGATAAAAAAATTATATATATTGGACATCTAAGAAAGGATGAGCCTATAGGTAAATCTTTATAGCTAAAGCACCAATGGAATAGTTCAACAATAGTTTTTTAAGTCATAAGTTTGCTTCAACCTGAGATATGGAGATCAGAGCCTTTAGGCACTATCAGGGAAAAGAAACTGGGTCTCATCATATAGCAAAAGCACAGGATAAGGTGCACATTCATGCAGAATAAAAAAGGAATCAATAACACAAACCACGACTTTGTTTCATATCATCACGCATGAGATAGACATCTTCCACACGACCATATGGTAAAAATATCTGAAAAGAATTGAAAAGAAATATTTAGTAGCTGTTTTTCAATAAAATATGAAAAGAAAACAACAAAAGCGAATCATTCAGAAAATTGTCAGCATTTCATATTCCATGCCAAATAGGTTGAAAAGAACAAGCTATGTACAGTGTGGTTGTGGTGTCACATTCACATGTCATGATGCAGCTATATGTGCATCACCCAATTGAAAAGTTTTCAGCGCCTCACTGGCAAGCAATCACTACTATAATCAATCAACAAAGACAGATGTACATGTATGCATGTTATGAAAATTTAGTTGGGTTTATAGATACAAGGCACAAGCTTTGACTTGTTGAGGCCGTCACATGCTATGCGAGTAGATAGATAGCTATCTATGCAAAAGATAAAATTCCAAACCGAAAAATAGAACATGTGAAAAGAAAAAAATATCTTGGTAATGCATGTACATACTTCTTCAACTTCCTTCTCTGTAGCTTGTTTGTTCAGTGACCCAACAAATAACTTGTATTCAACTGCACCTATCAATGGGGAAGAACAAAAAATGAGTAACAAACTAACAAGCATAAAGTCCCTTTCAACCAAGTCACACGAAGTACTATCTGAACTAAAATGCTGAGGTACTTGGTAAAAGAGTGTAAAAATTACCAAGGCGTTCACGTTCACCATCTGCATACCTGACTTGAATAGGACCAATTCCCTGGTTAAATACACAGATGAATTAAGAACTAAAAAAATGAGCCAAACAATTTTCCAGTATCTCAGCAGTAGAATTTACCCCAGGCAAAGTATATTGATTGTGCAATGCTCTTATAGCTCTATCAGCTTCAACTGAAGTACCATACTTAATAAAACAACATCCTGCAGAAGTCAAGTTTATATCCTGATATTATCAGATTCCACAAAGCTTCACCAGAATGGACTTTAAGGGATAGCAAAGGGGTAATAAGTCATTAATATAAAGATGAGAAGTCCACGACAACAAATCATATCTTTTTCTGATATGCAAAAGTAATAGTATAGTTTTAAAGCCCACAAAGCGTCGCATGAACACACATATATGATACTCATTCATTCCATCAACAGTGAAGCATACACGCAAACAGGTAGGAATCTCTAACCGCAGATATGAGATCCAACCAAGGTCACCTACTTCATTAACCCCCATATAAGACCATTTGAAGCCCCATTGGCTTTACAATGTTTGACTATTCAAAGACAAAATTATGATAGTTATCAGCCTCTTCGTCTCAACCTTTCCTTGGTCACTGATGACTGAACTGAGTTGCTGAACTCAGACTTCTTAGAATGCCATTTTAGACAGTCAGGTTGAAGATAAATGGAACTAAATCAAAGAACTGAGGGAACAATATATTCTGCTATTGTAACATCGATCCAGCATTCTTTTTCATTCAGTTACTTAATCACACAAAAACTAAACTGTAGAAGAGGAGAAGCATGCACGCATTATCCTCCCCAAACATTTGAGAAGTTAATATAACCAAATACATTCTGTAGAAAGTGAGCAGTGAGCACTATTGATTAACTACAGCACAGAAGCTTGTAATTTTCTTTGTATCTCAGAAGATGCACTTCATAAAATCATAAAGATAAAAGTAAAAAATAAGAGCAGTTGCAACGAAAACAACAAGTGTCATCTCAGAAACAAAATTAACAACTAAGGTGGAGAAACAGAGGAAATCTTGCAACTGAGAACATCATTTGAAAATTAAAAGTTCAAATAGCACAAAACTTAATGTAAATCAAAATACTCTAAGTGGGTGTTCTTCCACTAAATCAGACAACATGAATGGGGCTAAACCATACACCACCTTTCATGTATGTAGTACAATCAAAGATTGCATAAATCAGGACAAGGTATGCAACTTATCACTAAAAACATTCAATCAAATATCATAATAGCCTGACAAAGATCAATTAACAAACACCTATAAAGAAGTGAATGAAGGCCAGAAATGGGGAACTGCATCAAAGCCCAAGAAGCAGACAATGGAAATAACTTAAAGATGCAAAGCACAAAACAGAAACCAAAGTGAGAACCCCGTCACTGAAAATCAGTAACCTGACTCACTAGAGAATTAACTCATCAGCACCACTTTAGCTGTAATACCTTTAGAATAAAAAACTTGTACTTCCCTGATTTTAGCCTAGTGACAGGCATCAAACATCTTTCATATCACTATTACTCCTTTTCTGATACAGTTTCTACAGACCCTAGTAACTTTAGTGGTGAAACTGTTTTCATCTCATGCAGTGTTGACCAACCATGTCATTCATGCAACTGCTCTGTCAAATTTTTAACTCTAGCCACCTTTTGTGGCATAATGATGACATATGGAAAAAATTAAAATATAGAAATTCTCAAGGTCCAAATCATACACTCACTACCATGTGTATAAAGCAGGACCTTATTATGACGGTCCCCTGCAGACAAAATAATATGTTGTTTGATAGAGCTCAATAAAGTCATGAGCAAAATAATCTGTTGTTTGATGGGATGCATATGAAGCTCAACAAAGCTCAATAAACACACCTACTATGCACCCCATGGGTTTTGGTAATGGAAAAGCATCACAGGGACTCGCAATTAATATACACAATCAACCACACCAGTAGAACGAAGCCAACCATATATAATCTAATATATCTTATGAGGGAAATTGCTAAAGAGCCTGCATAGATGATGAACTTCATCAAGAAAATTACACATACATATCCATTAATGTACTCAAATATTATATTGACCATGCCACCACACAGCAAAAAGCAGTGTGCACAACCCCCTGTTTGTTCTATAAGGGTGTCACAACCCTGTTTGTTCTATAAGGGTGTCACAGCTCTGTAATGGAACAAAATCTAGAATTTACACAACGTGGCATACAATGCACATGCATTTTGTTAATGAACAACTACAAATTAATTCTGACAATTGTTATTGACCATGAAGCCAAAACTCAAAATCAACTACACCAAGAGGATTACATAAATTAATAATTAAATTAAAACACCTTCTAGTGCATTATCATAAGAACCTCATTCACCCATGAACATCATCGAAAAAACATTAAGAAGCATTCAGTGAAGAGCTCACTCGCATCGGGGTAAATAATGCAAGATAATTCACAAGGCCCCTATCAGCACAAGCAATAAATTGAAGATGGAATATTAATATCCTAAACATCACATTCATCCTGGTATATGTTTGAAAAATCCTGGGGATACATTCAAATACGTGATATTGCACCAAAAAAAAGAGAAAATGGCAATGTCATGTCATCCAGGCATCTACCAACCAAACGCACTCATTCACCACACACCGCATGTTGCAAATGATAAGCATACGGACGTATCGAGGAACTATTAACTAAAGGAGGGTGTGGCATCAAAATCAACCATACGCATTCAACTGACCAGGATATGAATGGAGAAGAATAAATGTCTACATACACATAGCACTACAGAATGATTTCACTAGCATCTCAAATCAGCATCTAGCAGCTATGTCAGCCTTAGCACTCTGATTAAAGAGATACTCTATTTGTTTGTTCTGTTGTTCTGTTGTTTGTTGTCATACACCAACCACTGATAAGATAAGCTTCAGATGAGATCTAGGAAAGCCTCAATAAGTCGATCATTCTCCGGAAGTGAAAAGTAGCTGATATTAGACTGTTAATTAATATGACAATTTACCAAGGAAATAGTTTGCAATTCATCACTCACTTCTAAAGAGATATGCTAAACATTCAGCTGGACACACCATTTCTATTTGATGATCCAACTTCACATTACAAAAGAAATCCACAATTGGATTACTACAGAGTCAAGCATGCATCAACATGATGAATTTCCACATCTATAACAACTGAATAAATCATATCACTACTCCAATGGAATAGAAGTTGGGCACATCACTACGTAATAATCCAAATGTCAATCATTTCAAGTGATGTACATCCAGAGATTCCACAAAGTAAACACAGAAAACAGTTGCGCCCACATAACCTAATACAATAATCTCTAATTTCTCCAACTGACGCCTATTCTACAAAACAAGAACCTTTCTTCACTATTGTCAACTTCCACAGGAAGGTTGATTCACAAGTTTTATTCTTGTCTTCTCTTTGGTTGACAGGATGAACGCAAAAGACAGTTGCAATCAATACTAGGCACCCAGACAATTGTGGAAAACTAACTGACATCAAACATAATCTTATACTGCTCCTTCAGCCCTCAAATGTCCTGAAAAGAGACATGTAGATCCAAAGCAAAAAAAATTTAGCAATACATACCTTGTTGTTGCCCAGTTCTCTTATCTTTGATGAAAGCAACCTCAAGAACTCGTCCTTGTTCCTCAAACAAAGGTCGGATCTGACATCAAACAAGAATGATCAGCTAATTGGACTGAGAGATGAGGAAGAATACCAAGCACATTCTGAAATGATACAGGTTGAATAAAAGGAAAAGATCGGATGGCAGCATTCTTGGCAAACAATATGCATTGATGTGTAGAAGTTAAAAGGAAGCATATCCAGTGAAAATGAACTTCCTAGAGCATACAGTTCATGGCAAGCAAAATCATAGTGGCGCCCTTGTCACAGGCATGACCATTGCTCAGAAAATGTTCAGCTCAACTACTTTCTCTTAAGAGAAATCAACATCAACTGCAAGTTATCAATCAATCCGAATACCAACATATTATGTGTCCCTTCGCAACAAGTTTATTCTTCCCTCTTTGACAGGATATCAAGATCAATAGTTTGCTGACACAGAGAACTAAGTACATGCCAATTAGGATATAAAATATGGTAAAGAAGAGAGGTGCATGATCCGGAAATCTAGGAAGCAAATATAGTAGGAACCAGAACACAAAATACTAGTGTCACCTATTATGAGTACTAATAACAATGAGGGAAAACAAGACAAATGACAAGTTTAAAGATTAGCAAGGACTTACATCTTCTTCAGTTGCCGTTCTTGGGACAGATCCAACAAAAAGTTTGGCAAAACCAGCTTCATCAACTTGTTCTGAATGAATATGGATAACAATGAATACACTAAAAATAATATTTAAAAAACAAAAACAGAAAAACAGAGAAAAATTAAGGACCTATCACGTGTTAATTATATACTAAGAGAATAACGAATGTCACAAAGCACCCTTAACAGAACAAAGGATCTGCATTACATTGACCAAGCAATATACAATTGCCTTTTAGTCAACAAATTTCATACATATATATTAAAAGAAAAACATTTGACCAACAATATCTTACAAAAGTATGCCTACAAGTAACTACTACATTATATACACAGGATTTCCAGTTAAAAGAGCCATGATGCTAGACATTTTGATCTAGGAAGTACATAAGAGACATCTGAATAGAATAATATAACTTAGAATACTCTTCAGGCTCGAGGTGCACATAGAACTAGAGGACAAAGGCGGGGATAAAAAGTTGTACATGCTAGCCAAGGCAAGGGAGAAGATGACACGTGACCTGGACCAAGTTAAGTGCATCAAGGATGAGGACATCAAAGTACTGGAGGAGGAAACACTCATTAGACGGAGATGATGGACATCAAAGTACTAGAGGATGAAACACTCATTAGACGAAGATGACAGTCATACTTCCATGAACTCTTGAATAAGGGGGTGACCGAGACATTGCGTTGGGGGATCTGGATCACTCCAAGAGGAGTCGCGATTTTGGGTAATGTAGGTGTATAGAGGTGGTGGAGGTCACATGTGGTATTTGTAGGATGTGTAGGGAAAAAGCATTCAAGCCTAATGAGATCCCAGTGAAATTTTGGAAGTGTCTAGGCAAGCCAGGTATGGAGTGGCTGACTAGGTTGTTTAATGTCGTTTTCGAACAACGAAGATTCCAAAAAATGGAGGTGGCATACAATGATACAAGAACAAGGGAGACATTCAAAATTGCAACAATTATAGAGGTATCAAGTTGTTGAGTCACACTATGAAGATTTGGGAGAGGTGGTGGAGCTTAGGGTAAGTATAAGTGTGTCTTTTTCCAAACACCAATTCGAATTCATGTTAGGGCACTCAACTACAGAAGACATACATCTAGTATGGAGACTAGTGGACCTGTATAGGGAGAGAAGAGGGACTTACATATGGTGTTTATCGATCTAGAAAAGACATACGACAAAGTCTCACGAGAGGTTCTATGGAGATGCTTGGAGGCTAGAGGTGTACTTGTTGCATATACTAGGGTAATCAAGGACATGTATAATGGAGCCACGACCAGGGTAAAGATAGTGGGAGGAGACTCGAAGAACTTTCTCGTTGTGATGGGGTTGCACCAAGGGTCAACTCTTAGCCCTATTTTTATTTGCCTTGGCGGTGGGAGTTAACACTAAGTTAGAGGTATGGAGAAAAACCCTGGATTTTAAAGGGCCAACATCAAAACAAAATATATGAAGTTCAAAATCAGTGACGCAATGGATGAGGCTGACATAGAAGTGAAGCATGATACACAGTCATCCAAAAGAGGTAGCTCCAAGTATCTTGGGTTTAATAGGGTTTAATATCCAAGGAAATAGGAGATAAATGAGGGTGTTACTCACCATATGGATGTACGGTGGATGAAGTGGAAGCTAGCATCCAAATTCATATGTGATAAGAAGATGTCACCAAAACATAAATGCAAGTTCTACAGGGTGGTGGTTAGACCAACTATGTTGTACGAGGCGGAGTGTTGGCCAGTCAAGTACCCTCACATTCAAAAGATAGGTTGAAGAAATAAGGATGTTACAATGGATATGTGATGTACTAGAAGTTAGGATTAGAAATGAGGAAATTCGAGACAAAATGGGAGTGATTTTTGTAGAAGATAAGATGCAAAAAGCAAGACTGAGATGATTTGAACATGTGAAGAGGATATGCACGGATGCCCCTGTGTGGAGGTGTGAGAGGTTGGCTATGGACGATTTTAGGAGAGGTAGAGGTAGACCGAAGAAGTATTGGGGAGAGGTGAGTAGACATGACATGACACAACTTTAGCTTATCGAGGACATAACCTTAGATAAGAGGGTGAGGAGGACACGAATTAGATAGAAGGTTACTAGGCAGCAGTGTGTTGTCTTGTTGCCCGTTCATACTAATAGTCGTAGTATTGCTCGTGCAGTTTTTCGTCCTTTTATTTCTATTACTATCTGTTGATTCTTTGTACCTCGATTATCATATTGTTTCATTGTAGTTTATATTTTGTTACTATCTATTATTTTAGTTATTATTTATTGTTTCTTGTACTTTTGTTACTTCTTTTTTTGGACTGTTGTATTAATCATTTAACCATTTGATTACATTTGTTTTATCTTGTCTTGAGTGTAATACTAGCTAGTAGGTATACATCACAACCTCAGCCTTAAGGTCCTTAACTATTAATTTCTATTTTATTTTATTTTTATGACAAGGGAAACCCGCATCCGCTACCCTTTGGGTGCGCACAGGGTAAACCTCCACTCCTATGCAATAACTCGTAAACCACATAGGAAAGGTAACCCGCACTAGGCAAGCCCGGTGCGACGAGCTCGACCCAGAAGGCAAACCCCTTGCTTTCGTTGGCAAGGGTTTTCAAACTTGAGACCTCCAACATGAAGTCCCAAGCCCAAACCACTGGGCAACCCCGAAGGGTACTATTAATTTATATTTTTGGGAGGGTTTTTTTTAGTAAGCCTTAAGGTCCTTGACTACCAACATCATAAAGAACATATCAATACTTTTTCCTTTTGGATATAGCGGGACGAGGTTAAATAAAATGGAAATTCTTCTTTTAGAGACTCAAATTAAAATTGCACATAGCAGCAAAAGAATTGTGCTTGAAAGTACAAAAACTAATTGGGCGTTCAAATGTATCCTTCCGTCAAATCTATACAAAATCACATACAATTCATGGTGAGATAAAGAAATAGAGCGAACCAAGTACCCGTGTCTTACCCTTTCAAGGAAGGGGAAAAAATGACATTATATATATAACATATTTAAATAGAAAATAAACAAATCCTATCTTTGAAAAATCCTATTGTGAGTAGATTTAAAATGAATTAGAATTACGAAATAGGATTTTAGGGATAATTAATAAATTAAACAAACAAACCATGGATAAATCCAAGTGACCTTTTCTCAAATTCAAGCAATCTTTTCGTAAGCGTTTGCCCCCGATTCAATCGGGGGGATCGAATTGATTATAGAAACATGAGTTTAATTAGTCGATTTATTAGTGAACAAGGAAAAATATTATCAAGATGCGTGAGTAGATTGACCTTGAAACAACAACGATTAATTACTCTTGCTATAAAGCAAGCTCGTATTTTATCTTTGTTACCTTTTCTCAATAATGAGAAACAATTTGAAAGAACCGAGTCGACTGCTAGAACTACTGGTTTTAAAGCCCGAAATAAATAGGCTTACTTTTTCTTCACTTGAATCATAATTACAAGAATCTAGATTCATCTGTTATCCATTCCACTATACCAAGTAAATTTTGTTCCAATTCTAAATAATCACATTCAACTTACCAGTAATAAGAAGAAAAACAAAAATGAGGATAAACTTTAAGGTATACCTGGAGACGGGTAACCCCGTTTTTGCCCCGAAAGAGGACGAGGCGGTGGTGGCATCTGGTAACCCGAATGCAACCTTCCAGAATCAACCCCACCACCAGTAGCAGCAGTAGTATCAGTAGGGTGCCGAGGAGGGCTATTGAAGGCCCGGTGGTGACGGGGACCACGGTATGCATCCGGACTTCGACGATGATGATGTTGAGGGTTCCCAGAACCATCAGAAAAAGTTCTAGGAGATGGAGGACCCTTTGAATGGTTGTATTGAAATGGGTCTGAGTTGTACCTCTCTCCTTTGTGTCTATCCATGGAAATTGGGTTCACGAATACAGCTATTCTTGAGGATTATAGAGAAAAAGGGGTCGAGAATTGGGACTCATAAACCCTAGAGTTGTTTGTGCTAAACCTATACTGAACGAAGAAGCGATTATGTACTTTGTGTTTAATCGATGACGGAAGTGATATCTGTGATTCGATTATCGCAGAGTAAACTGACGTCGTTCCGCTTGGACGAGCATACAATGTATCTCCTCCTTTCCATACTCGTTTGTGATTGTTATTAAAAATTGTTTATTTTTAGACATGAAAAACAAAATAATTTATTTAAAAAGTGTTTTAACATGATGATATATATAAAAAAAATATATCAAATAAAAAAAATTCAAAAATCATTCCACAAATGAAATAAGTTCATATGAAAAATTCAACACAAAATAAATAAGTATAAGATATATATTAATAATATGTATATATGACACAGATATTTTGATTTTGAAAAAGAAAACTAATTTTCTAGCTTTTTTTTTGGTTTTCTTTTTTCGGAAGGTAAAATTTTAGCGTCTTTCCAATAGCAGAAAATTGTTTCTGCTTCCATTTAAAAGCAGTTTTACTTATTAGTCAAACACTCTGATTTTTCAAGAAAAGTGTTTTTTTTTCTCAAAGTAAGTATATAAGCTTTTAGTTTATTTCCAATAACAGAAAAATTGTCTCTGCTTCCAATTAAATGTAATTTTACTAATTGGCCAAACACCCTAATTTTTCAAAAAAGGTGTTTTTTTTTCTCAAAATAAGTATATAAATTTTTAGCTTATTCCCAATAACAGAAAAATTGTCTCTGCTTCCGACTAAATGTAATTTTACTGATTGACCAAACATCTTGATTTTTCAAACAAAAAACATATTTTTTTTCTCAAAATAAGTGTTTTTAGCCTCCCAATGACAGTGATAGACTTTTTAGGGGATCATCAACCCATAACACCAAATTTTATACTAAAATGGTGTCAACACTATTTTAATGTAAACTAACTTTAATGTACTATACCAAATTTTAGACTAAAAAAATATTCTATTTATATTCTTCTCTCTTTCTTCAATATAATATTATTATTTTTTATTGCATTTATATTTTCTTATTTCATAAATAAATTTTTTCTTCTACTTTCACATATTCACCCTATAATTCATAATATTTTCTTATATAGTCATTTAATATAAAATTAATATGTACCATAATTTAAATAATTTACATACAACTTATTGAGCTCATGTGTCAGGCAGTTCTAACCGGGTATGAAGTGCCCTACTTATCAAACTCCTTTTCAGGCTAATAACCACGATTGGCCAGATGAAGTCACTAAGACAAAGCCAATAAGAGTAGTACTAGATTCGACTGCACTTCGATCTTGGAACCAAGTCGAAAAGCCATACTAAAATTCCTTTATATTTAAATAAAGCTTAGATCTGTTCATGGTCTATATAGGAGAGAAGTTAGTTATTCGACATAGATAATCTTTAGCCGGACATAGTCCTAGCTAGGTGAGACGTACTAAAAAGAAAGACTAAAATAATTACACTATAAAGGACGTTGTCTCCAAGCTCAAGTATCTCTGAAGAACTGACCGGTTTATTTATATGAATATCGGAACAGTCAAAAAGAGAGTCTTTACAAAGGATTTACAAAACTTAAAGAAAAGAGAGAGCACTTGCTAAATTTTTTCGATGCCCTTTCCTAAAACAACTATCACAAGTCTCATTGGACTGAAAGTCTTTTATCATGGGGATTGATCTGTTTAAGAATCCCACCGTATCCAATGTTAGACGCATCAGTCTCAATAACTTTTTGCCAAGCAAGGTTGGCTAAAGCTAAGCAAGGCAGTGATTGTACTCTCCGCTTGATTTCTTTTACCAAGATGGTAAGACTTTTAGTCCAAGGAGACTTATGATCCTTTTTCAGTCTGTTATATAACGGGGTTAAGTCTCTAGAGAGATATTTGTAGAAAGGGGAAATGTAATTTAAACTACCCAAATATCTCTATAATTGAGTCTTGTCAGTAATAACATCAGGAAATTTGTTAGCAAACTCAATAGCTCTTTGAATAGGAGTAATCTTTTTTTGACAAATTTGATGTCCTAAAAAAGGAACATCGGTTTGGCATAAACTCATTTTAGGTTTAGAGATAACCAAACCATTTTGTAACACAACTCTTTTAAAAATATCAAGATGCTTGACATGTATTTCAAAAGTTTTTGAAAATACTAAAATGTCATCAATATAAACAATGATAAAATCCATATATGGGTTGAAAATATCATTCATGATTTTCTGAAATTCAGAAGGAGCATTTTTCAAACCAAAAGACATGACATTCCATTCATATTTTCCAAACAGGACATTAAAAGCAGTTCTATAAAAATGCTCTTTAAAAATTTGAATTTTCCAATATCCTGATTTTAAATCAAACTTGGCGGGAACATATGCGCTCAGGATGTTGGGGATCTCAATTATGCCGAACAACATCGACAAATCTGTGGACTTCAGCTCATCCAAATCCTTGCCCAACCTAACAACATCGGCCTTCAAGGCCGTCAAAGTAGCAGAGTCACCTCGGCCCTGCTCAGAAGCCTCAAACCGTACCATAAGGGCATCTAGAGCCATCTTGTGGCCATCAATCAACTCTCAGTGCTCCCTCATCTTAGCCCTAATAGGAGCTAAGACAGCAGCAATCGCCCGCTCTATCATTCCAGGCACAACGGCCTCTACCCGAAAGGCACACACATCAAAAGAATGAGCCAGATGGCCCATCTTGTACAACATAGACTAGGTGATAGGGGGGAGGCAGCAACAGCAACAGAAGAAGTGGGAGGGAGTGCAACAGTGGAACTGGGAGTAGCAGAAGTAAAAGGACCAAAGGTATATGTAGTCTCACTAGCCTAAGGGGGCAGTGCTGCTTCGGTTGGCAACATGTCAACATCAACTACCAGGGACATATCCACCGGTGCATCCTCTTCCTGTTAGCCTCATCTATCAAGTACTCGGTGTTATGCCGTAATTTTACTATCTTTAGAAAAAATCACTTTTTGAAATGTTCTAAATAAAACAATTTGAGAAAAATACTTAGAAAGAGTCACCACTTAATTTTTTAAAGAAATTAAGAAAACTTAATTTAAAAAGATTTTAACAGATTAAATCTGTATAAATTAGAGAAAAATGGGTAAGAGGTTCTAATTTATGCTTCAAGAAGGTTTTTAAGGCATTTGAAGCGCCTGCTAACACGTGGTTATCCTATGACTTAGGTTAAATATTTTTGGATTTTCTTTAGGAAAATGATTAAATATATATAAATAATAATATTTATTTACAATATTCGATTAAATTGAGAAAATAGATTACATAAATGACACATTTTATTTTATTTTGTTTAGAGAAAGGTGCCTAAAATGAAACATTTGAATTAAATGCGAGTGATTAAAATTTTAACAAGCTAGATTAATTAAAATTTATTTGACTCATAATAATTTGAACTAATTTAGTCAATAAACCAAGAAATCATTTAAAACTAATTAAAGACAAATGAAAGTTTCAACTAAAAACATATTTAAATATGTAAAGAATACAAGAGTTGATAAAATTGAAATTTTATTAAAATAAACTAACATAAAGAATATAGTTCATCTTTTGGGGATTTAATTAGTTAACTAACAATTTTAAAGTTAGAGTTAAAATAAAACAAAAATAATTGCAATCAAATGATAAATAGAGGGAGAGAAGAATTTAGGATTTTGGGCCTATTACTACCCAGAAACATTGGGCCAACTGCATAATTTGGGCCTTCTCCAGCCCATTTTCACTTCTGAAAACTGTGTATACAGCCAGTGTATACTTTGCATACGGGTCGTATTTTGACCCATTTTCTTGTATATCGGATTGTATACCGAGTGTATACACTCCCCTTCAACCCCTGCAATCTTTATCAATTTTTTTCCCTAGTATTTGTTGCATTGAACCTATATACCAGTGTATATTTAGTGTATACAATCTGTTTAAAGCTTTTCGGAACAATGTTTTCAATTTCCAGCCCTTGTATTTCCATTTTACTAATTTGGCTGACTCGAGAGAAAGATGATTTGGGGGGCCTTAATGACCCATCCGAAATGCAAAGGGGGAGGGAAAGTAGAGTCTGAGAGGACTCGGACGGTATCACATGCAAGAGATAAAAGAGGGTAAAAATTAGTGTCAGATAGTAATATCTCAAACTTGTAACTTTAAATGACAACGAGGACCAGTCACTTGCAACTTAACAAGCAACAAATAATCAGCAGTAACCATAAGTTGAGCGAAATGCAAGCAAATGATTAGAAAACTAAAGCAAGTCATGGTGATCAGATTCTTCAACTTAGATTACTGTTTCTGACTAACTTCTCTTTTTTCTTATCAAATTGATGAACGAATGAAGCGAACAAGCTATGGACGACTTGAAATATAAAACGATGATTATAACTAAGTGAACTTATATGAACATTCAAACATGATGAGTTAATCTATTCATACTCTTCCTACTCAACAAACTTGAAACAATGATGAGGGGAGTTGTATAGTTACATTGATTATAGCATTTAAAGACAAACAAACTCATATGCTAAAGACCCACAGTTTAACGGATAACCATTCTTACCACAAGAGATACTGCCTCAGAAAACCCAAATAGTCGAACACCACAACATGATCAACTACCATGTATTTAACCGAATCAAGATTAATTCAAAGACATGAGCAAGCTAATATAATTTAAGAAACTTGAACCATACGAGGGACTAAAAAGAGAACAAATAAAAAGGAAAAAACTAAGCAATGAACTGGAGAGAAAACAATATGTTGGAGAAAGCCTAAAATCTAGAAAAAAAACTATAGAACTTCGTATTTTTAAGAGTTCAATTGCAAATAACAAGCATTTTCGACTAAAAAATAGACGAGATGAAGACACAATTTAATACAAATACGATAGTTTTAAGCAGTAGGACAATCACAGAGTTGCAAAATGGAGAAAACGAACTGCTGCAACCAATAAACAACAAAGAACACAACATATAACTTTCACACTAACTAGTTGAGATTTCGCATCTTCCTTAAAATAAAAGCAAACCAACAGTAAGAAACCCCAAGCTTAAATAACGAATTCCAGGCTTAAATCACGCACCAAAACAAACACATTTTTTATCTTCAACAACTAAAGGAATGCCAACTAGAAACCAAATGAACAATTACTGGACATTAACAGTAAACCAAGAAGGAACGGGGAGGATTTGAGAAAGGAAGAAAATAGTCGACAAAGAGTTTCCATTCACGAATAGAGAATTAAAAACCAACTAAAACAAATTAGAAATTAAAAGAAGTTTACCTTTTTGGGACCAGCGACTGAGACGAACTAGCAAGGGAGGATAGTGATTCTTCCACCACAGTATCCAAATACGAACAACAAACCAATAAAATCTGAGTGGCGACCTTCTCACAACTTAGAACCACAGAGCTAAATATATAATTTAAGTGTAAAATGACTATTGCCAAAGAACCAAACTTAAAAAAAGACCTCCCCTAAATCACTCAATGTAGAGAACAATTTATAGGGAAAAATGGGCGATTTAGGGGGGGGGGGGGGATCCATTAAAAGAGAAAAAAATTCAAAATCCTTTGAATTTCTTTCCTTTTTTCAAAATCAAACATTGGAAGAGATTTGAAAATCTTTGAAAATGGGGAAAAGGGACAGCGATGTGATCGATTAGGCTGATAGGTTATAGGTTTTGCAGGGTAGTTGGACAAGATTTTCGAATTTGTAGCGCGATTTGCTAGCTGGATGTCGATTTTCACATGAAAAAGAAAAAGACGAGTATGGGGTCGGATATCGCTGCGGGATCGGGTGAGAATTGGGTTTTGGTATTGAGAATTGTTGATGGGTCTCTTTGGAATTTTGTATTGGTGTGAGCTACTGATTGTATAGTTATTGGGCTGAGAATTGAATTGAAATTGGGCCCAAAATTAAAGTTGAAAAATGAGCTTAAAAGGGGAGTGACAAGATTGCCAATTGAATTGCAATTATAGCCAATAGGAATTAAGAAGTTAGCTAATTGAATTTAATTTAGGGAATTTGACTAAAACTTAAATAAGATGAATTAATATTAATTAATTATCGAGCTTCTTAATCTTAAAGAAATAAAATAATTATTTCAACTATAAACTATTAATTTTAAAATATAAACTATTGAATAATTAAATTAATTAACCAAATATTTAATTAAGCGAAGTCTTTTGAAACGATCTTCGAATATTTATAAAATGTAGTAAATATACACAAAATTATTAGAATACATAAATTATTTTTAAAATTATAAAAGTGACAAAATTACGTTAAAATGATTTGGAAAATATTTTGAATTTTATAAAGTCAATTATTTCAAATCGTTTGGCATTTTAAGAAGCTCGATGATGTCAACACTTGGCCTCAATTCGCCGGATGTCAGTAGAGGAGGTGGGTGTCACCTCTACATCCAACTTTTCAACCATGGGGACATGGGCCCATTTGCACAGCTTGGTGATCAGCACCGGAAATGGAAGAGAGGTTTGACTCCGTTTAGACTCATAGACATCTCTTGCTCAATGAGCAAACCCAAATTCAACCTCTGTCGATCCATAATAGAACCCAGACAAGCAGCCTTCGAATGTTGGAGGATCGACTCATTTTGTAAAGGCATGATGGTGCTGCTAATGAACCTGAACTAGTATCGAGTATCCACGTTTAGGTCCATCTTCTCAATCTGCTTCCTCGATCCACCTTAGAGTCGTATCAGAAATGAGGGGTGCCAACCAACCCTTTAGATCATCTAGGGTCTTCTTCTTGATCAAGTCAAGGTAATCATTCATGAAGTCCCGTGAACACCCGAGTACCTCATTGATCTCTGTGCTGCTACACTTTACCTTCTTCCCCCGAACCACCATGAAGTCAACTAGTTTGAAGGCGCTGGCCTTCTTCTTACCTTTCGGCACCAACTCTTTGTATGTCGCATAAAACTCTTGGAACCCAAGTAGGGATGTAAGGGCCTTAAGGTTTAGTAAAAACCTCAAATATGTGGAACTTCAAAGTGTTCTACACCTTAGGATCCCTGTATACCACACCATCGGTAGACAATCGATTTTCTTCTAAGATGGTCCTCAAACCCTCGGCCTTTAATCTGCTGAGTGACTAGGGAGGAAGACTCTGAATTGGTGGAGCATGTACCACTGCTTGGGATGGAGCTAGAGCTGGAGGCGGAGGCGTAGAAGGTACCAGGATCCTAGACGGATTATTCATAGATTTGGAGCATAGCTTCGCTCTCCTAGACTGTAGGAGCAGATCGTCTTTCGGTTCTAATACAGAGGCTAGGGAACTATCCCTTGAATTGCCCTCACTATCAGACGTAGTGAGGTGCATAGCATAAACACCTTAACTATCAGAGCTCCCCTCTGTAGGTGTGGGTTGCATAGGGCCCTTGCCCTTGTCCTTTCCTCATTTTGGAGGAAGTTTGGTAGTCGGGGCCCGAGAGGCAGCAACCTCCTCATTTATGACGATTCCTTGTGCCCGCTTTTAGGGCGGTTGATTCCTTCCTGGAACTTTAGGTCTATCCATTTCTACAATACAAAACTACACATGTTAGATGCAATTTGGAGAAAAAATCAAAGTATGAAAAACTGCATAGAAAGACTCACCGATTAGTTTGGCAAGTCACCGAACCCCCTTGGCGAGCCAAGTTGGGCTCGCCAAAAGTTCCAAAGTAAAATCACTCAAAAATAATCATAGGTTGGCAATGTCCAGGGCCATTCGGCGGATCGCCGACACCATTCGACAAACTGAAAGTAGCTCATCGAATGTTATAGAACAATTTTAGAAAATAAGTGCGCAGAAGGGCAATCAGAAGGTATTTCGGCAAGTCGCCAAGTAAACTTGACGAGCTCGGGCATATCACCAAAAGTTACTGAATTCAAACAAACAACATAGAGAAGTAAAAAGGCAATCTAAGGGACTTTAGGTGAATCGTTGAACCACTCGGCAAGCTCAACCCAGCTCGCCGAATAGTCCAACCTGCCCGATTTCAACTCCGACCTTCAAAATCTAACCCGCAGCCCACGAAAACAAAATTAAACTATTGTTCTATGCAATTTAACTAAGATCCATAATACCCATGCCCACGAGGTACTCAAAATTTCCTCATTTGGCAAAAATTGTCCAACTGACATCTTTTGCCCTCAAGAATGATGTCAACCACTCTATCATTAGGCAAAATCCAACAATTAGCACAATTCGGGGTTACTCGGACTTCACCCCACTAGACCCATGGCAAATTTAACACAACCCAACAATTTTAACATACTTAGATACGAGAATTCATGAATTAAGGCCAATTAATTACGAATTAAACTAAATACAGGAAACTAAACCACCACACGATTAACTAATCAACACTAAGCACAAATAACAACCACAAAACAATCATGCATTTGATTTCAACTAAATGTAAAGCGGGGTACGGAAAACCAACCTTGTATACCAAAAGTTTGAAATGCTAGGCAAGCAAAAAATCCAAAAATCCCCCTAAGTCGTAAATCCCAAACAAAAAAGTAAGAAAACGAAGTACCAAAGCAAGTAAAAACGGTTGTGAAAGTTTGAATATCGAAAAGTTTGAAAATGAAGAGATTTTGAATTTAAAACGATTTGGCCCTTAAAGACTTTTCAGTTCACGCGCCAGTCGTCGACCCATTCGGCGATACGCCGAGTGGTACTTTAGCCCGCTGAGTTTTTAGAACTCCTAGCAAGCTAGGTGGTTCCAATGGTCGTCTAGGTCGGGCTCGCTGACTTGTTCGGGGAGTCACCGATTGGACCTTTGGCTTGCCTAGCTGCAATTTTCCCAAAATTTCAATTTTTCAACCAGCACATTCAACACCCGTTATTCAAACAAGAATATTAAAAAATTAAAAGCTTGGGTTGCCTTCCAAGAAACGCCTTATTTAACGTCATGGAATGATGTGGATACGTTTTGAAGGGTAATTTTTCGGATCGCCAAAGTATCACTTGGCCTTGGGTTCAAATAAGCTGAAATTTGACCCATTTGCGTTTCCAGTTGTTTAATGGACACTGAGTGAGAGGTGACCGTCTGGTTGAGCATAGAGACGTCCTTTTTCATTTATTTTAGCACCTTGTCCGAACCTTTCACTTCATTGAGAATGCGTGCAAGCATGTCTTCCGTGCGAAAGTTCTCCTGGTCAGCCCTTTGCTCTTTTGGCGTTTGACGCTCATGGGGTGGAATGTATCTTTCCTTGTCACCATCGCGTTCCTTCCAATTAGTCCCACGATCACGCCATTCTTTGTTACGGTCTCTCTATCCATCGTTCCTTTCTCTATTCCAACCTTGATTCCCTCCTAGCCTTGGATAGCTCAGACGAAAACCTCATCCTTGATTTGCAAGGAAATTCACTTCTTCATTATATAAAGCCTCAAAGTGTGCATCCTCGGGGTTTGCTCCACTAACACTAACAACATTCACAACTCTAAACCTACTACCCATCACATTTTTTGATAAAATATTCAGTTGGGTCATCATTTTGGCCATATATTGGTCTCGCTCTTGATCCTTCTTGATCTACTCTTTTGTCATCCTAAAAGTTAGAGGAGACACCTGGTCCTACCGAATGTATCATGCACTGTTAATCTTGGTCATCCCTTTGAGGAGACTAGATGCTATTTCAAAAGGGTGTTACATTATACCCCCTAGGACAAGTTGATCAGCCATACCTTTGTTCACTGAGTCTAGACTCTGATAGAAGTGTTGTAACAACATGTTGTTTGGAAGCTTGTGAGTCGGACATTGAAGTAACAACTTCTGAAATCTCAGTCACGTCTTATGGATTGACTCACCCTCTAAGCGTTTGAAGCCCTAAATATTATCTCTTAATGCCATCATCTTTGAAGGAGGAAAGAAACTTATGTAGAATGCCTTCGTAAGTTCATCCCAAGTGATAATGGAATCCCTCGATAGATCAACTAATTATTTGGTAGCTCCCCCCATCAAAGAAAAAGGGAACAACTGGAGACAGACTAATTCTTGTGAAATGTTTTTGAACGAGAATGGACCACAAACGTCCACAAAGTTCCTAATATGATCATATGGATCCTTATGAGCTATCCCTCTATATAATCCTTTCATTTGCAAGAGTTACAATATCGTGCTAGTCACGTGGAAGACAGTATTCCCTACAACATGAGGTAAACACATAGCACCAACGTCACCTAACTGAATTGGGTCATTGACATTATTCAAATTTTCGATGTCATCTTGGTGGCCAAGTTGTATACCGTTACTTCCGTTTACAGTCATCTCGTCTTCCGTTAAATAACAACCAATAACCAACACAAAATAAAGTAACTCGATTCAACTACAACACAAAAAAATCACAAGTTAAACTTCAATTATAGAATTCTAAATACCACTCCCCGGCAACGACGCCATTTTTGATAAACGCTCCACTACACCTTATCCAATACTAGGTGTAGGCAATCGTAATCTAGTATAAAACCCAACGAAGAGTTGGGGTCGAACCAAAAGGGAGCGGTACAAGTTCGAATTTAGTTATGAAGTTATAAATGTGGTCTAATTGGTTACAGGAATAGAAATTATCGAAAACATTAAGATAAATCGAAGGGGTGACATGATGGTCCGATAGGGGGTTGGTTTGTCAATTAACAACTATAGAAAATATGAAAATAGGGGAAAAATAGGTAGAGAGGAATTCTCGGGGATGGGATTGGTTCTAAGCTAATTTCGCTATATGGGTAATTGTAATTTACTAACAATTGCTGAATCTCAGTGGGTAGGCAAGACTATAGATGCAATATCTTTCTCTCGAACAACTATTACGATTTAAGCAAGTTCTCTCAAACCTCGACAAACTTAACACTATAAATAGTCCAATACCTCAATTTATCTACTCTTTCTAGCTAGATAGGTAGAATCGGGTTTAGGATTCACTCTCTCAAGCTGAACCCACAACAAGCCAATAACTACAATCATCAATTAAAAACCTTAGTTCTAAACCTCTTTCTCAAGCAAGCCAGAACACTAAGTTAGAATTGCATTTGCAATTATAATTCATAGATTAATACACAACTATCAATTAAACCCAGCTTAAATCAACATTTAAATCAGTAAACAACAATATCCACAAGCTAATTAAAGCAAATAATAACATGATCACACCCTAAGAATTTGGGGTTTTAGCGACACATCATAAAAAGGAAGAAACAATTAGCAATTATGTTATCCATGAACTAGGTAATGGCATCCAAATCTCTACAATGCTTCAAATCAACTTAATTCAAAAACCCAATTGAAAATTCCTCAAAACTAGTCTCAAAAGCTCTAATTTCTACAAAGGAAAACTCAGGAAAAACTGGATTCAAGACTGGGTAGGACTCAACTCTGCTCTTCAATTTTTAATTTATAGTTTCTCAAATTTTGTCCTTCAGGACCATTAGGCGAAGTTAGTTGAGCGTCAGCGACGCTCCTATTGTTGCATTCCATTGCTAGTTTGCCATGACTTTTTATCCTAAGGGTTATGTGACTTTAGGTGATCAAGATCAAGGTCGTTGATCCGTTCGGAGTTGCGCCGATTGTCCATTTCCATCGCCAAGTAGGTTCTTCCCCAGGGCTGGCATGCTAGAACTTTTGGCTAGCTAAAGAGCCATTCGACGGCTCGCCGAGTGCAATCACCAGGATTGCCTTTCTTTAACTTTTGCATGTTTCTTCGCTCCTTTTTGCCCAATAATGTCCTTACCTTGCTCCTTAGCCTTAATTGTTGCACCTCAACACTTTAACATCAGTTTAGAGCATAAAGTAGGTGTTGAGGACAATAAAACTATGAAAATAAAGCCCTAAATGAGTCAAAATTTCAAAATCATCAGTCATCATCCTTTCTATGGTCCGTAGACCTCTTCCGTAGAACTTAACTTTGAGTACAAAATATCACCAAGCATGATCATTTTTACGGATCCTTCCTACTATCCGTGAAAATTTCTAGGAGTCGTAAAAACTATTCGTAATCCTGATGTTTCCTGTTACTTCTGTGAGCCAACTCTACGGGCACTTCTTATGGCCGCTAGGACCTCCTACGATTCATCCTATTCATTTGTAGAACACCATCAAAGACTTGATATTTTTCAAAACTCAACTTGGTTCCTACGACTGCCTTCCATAGGACTTCCTATGGTCTATAGGTCAACTTGTAAAAATAGGTACCCACCATTTTTCTGCAATTTTCCTTCAAACTCAACTTCTAATTTTGGAGGTGTTACATGTTGATGAATAGTTTCACACCAAATTTGGTGTGACGCTATTCACACACTAAAATAATGTAAAAATGGTGTAGCATTGGAGCTCTAAAACACCTAATTTGGTGTTGGGTTTAAGATGGTCTTAGAACAAAATAACGGAAAAGGGCCTAAAATACCCTTGAAGTATTGGAAATGGTACCAAACTGCCCTCCATCCACCTAGTGGCTCCAAAACACCCTTGCCATCCACCTTTGGGTCCAAAATTGACCACTTATTTAACGATTTTAGATTTAAACTATTTAAATATATTTTTTAAATATGTGGCACTCAACTATTGGTTATAATTTAATTTATTAATATAAATTATAAATCAACCCATTACTTACCAGTTACTAATTAAACCCACCCCAAACCCGACCCAATTACAAAGACGCCCCAAATCCACCTATTAAACAAGACCATGAACCCTTCCTTGTCTTCTTGTTTATAAGATTAGTGTTTTAATAAACCGTTCATTCAACATTAACAAACAAATAGCCCTATTGACTTCCAAACAAGAGCTAGAGATAGTAATATAGACCAGTTAACTGAGAAAGAAGCAAAACACAAATCTTCTAAACCTAGGAGAAATTTTTCTATCACTTTTTCATCATGAATCAATTTTTCTAAAACTCACGATTGGTTCTTTTGAATTTCAATTCCATTAAAATCCAACCAAAAAATAGAAAATTGACTAGGCAATTTTGCAATCTGTCTGAATCTTGGAAATCACTGGAGGGTTTTGTTAAACATAGGAGAAATTGTCTGAGAAGAAGACAATGTTAGAATGGAAGGGTTTAGGGTTTTGTTTAATAGGTGGATTTAGGGCGGATTTATTAATTGGGGCGAGTTTAATTAGTAATGGGTGGGTTTATAAATTATATTAATAAATTAAATCATAACTAATAGTTGAGCGCCACGTGTTTAAAAAAAATATTTAAATAGTTTAAATTTAAAACCGTTAAATAAGTGGTCAATTTTGGATCCAAAGGCGGATGACAATGGTATTTTGGAGCCAATAGGTGGATGGAGGGTAGTTTTGTACAATTTCCAATACTTCAAGGTTATTTTAAACCCTTTTCCATTTTAATAATGCATGTATACAACCAGTATTAAGGTAGATATAATTAATACATGTAAATTTATGATATTAGTAATATAAAATGCTTTAATGTGTCTATAAGTATGTTTAAAAACATAATTGCCCTTCAAAAATTTTTTCATATCCTTTCCTCGTATTTATAGAGGGTAAACAAATTTAGAAAATTAGGAATTATTTATACATGTTAATTTTAATACACCATATCAAACACTGCATAAGAATTCATTTCACCTTAACTAATATCAGCATCACTAATACACCATATTTATCATTATTGTTATACACTCTACCAAACAATTCATACTAAATATACATGGGTCAATCAATAAATGTTACTCTCTATGTCCTTATTTATTCTATACATTTAGATAGCAATCAAATTTTTATTATGTATTTTTAAATATTTAAAATTGTGGTTTATAGTGCTTTTTACTTCATTTGTAAATAATATGTGTACTTCCTTTGGCCTAGTTTATGTAGCGCACATGAAATTTGGAGAGTCAATCAAATTTTTATATATTTTTTAAATATTTTAAATTATAACTTTTTACATAATTTTCAAATAATATATGTTATTCCCTATGGTCCAATTTATGTGGTACTTATACAATTTCGAAAGTCAAATAATTTTTTATATGTTTTAAAAATATTTAATGTTGTTAATTATTCTGATGTATAATAATTTTTACGTAATTTTCAAATATATAAGTGAATATATAAGTTTTTCATTATTTTGATTTATAGTATTTTTAACATAATTTTCAAATATTTAATATATTTGAAAGAAAATTAAGACAAATGAATTGAAATAAAAATTACTAAATATTTCAGAAATACCCTCGACTAGAAGCAGATATGTCGATCAATGGTGTAGCCAAAAATTTCATGAAGGGTTTCAAAACTTTGGATGGTAAACGTTAAAAAAATTGATGATTTAAAGTACAAAAAAAAATCAAAGTAAGAGATGGGAATCAAACTTGGGACGTCCTACACAAACTTGAACAAAAAGAAAATGGACATGAATGGAGTAGAACTAGAGCACCCTGTGGCTTAGCAAGAGTTTTTACCACTGCGAAACAATATTCTTTTGATTTTAAAAGTGTCGAAAATACAATATATACCCATATAAAGTTAAACTTTACTAATATAGTGTAATTTTTAGACGTAATACCATAGCTCTACCCCTGATGTCGACAAACAAATGCATGCTTCTAGCCAAAGTGACCCCATACATTTGGAGCAACAAATATATTTGGTTCCAATCATATATGTCTTTTAAGAATTATGTACGTAAAGCCTCTTATTATAAGTAGTACATTATTAGTACTATGCCTATTTTTATTTGTTAAATATTCACTTGGTACATTCCTAAGAAGCAAAAAAATAGATAAGTATTCACTTGGAACACTCCTAAGAATAAAACAATAGATAAATATTCACTTGAGACACTCCTAAGAAGCAAAAAATAGAATAACGATTTTATTATATGGCATTTTGACTACGATAAGTTCAATATTTCAAAAAATATATTTTAAAATAACTATAATTGGTAACAAAAATAAATTACAAACTAAGAGATAAATTATAGGATAATGTCATAGACGTTTCCTTATGTTTATCTCTCACACTGACCTCCCTCATGATTTACGATATTATGCTTACCTCCCTTATTTCAATTTTTTTGGTTACATAATGTTGACAAATCTCCCTCCTTTAATAATATTAAACCCTTCAATTAATTATTTTTATCAAAATATCAAATTTGATAAATTCTTTAAATAAATAAATAAAAAATAATAAACACAATCCCTTTGCCCAAAAAATCATTTCTTGCAAACAGGGATCATAGTCGTCTTATATTGTCCCTCGCGATATGACTGTTCTGAAGTCCTTGAATAAACAATACCTTATCCAAGATGCACCATGGACATGGAGTAATTAGCCTCATGGTAGAGGAAGAGGAAGAACACATGGGACCCACGTTTGTAAAGAAAAAAAAATTTTCAGCAAAGGAATTACAGTTTATAAACATTTGTTTTTTTGTTAAATGTAATATTCTAATTAAAAGAATTAATATTATTAAAGGGTTTATTTTTCAAAAGTATTTTATTTACATTAATAAAAAAAATAGGTAAAAGGAATTGTTACAAAAAATTTAAAATAGGAGAGGTACGCGTAATTATAAACCATGAGGAGGTCGGTATGATAAAGTTGAGCGTGGGGAAGGTCTCTGAAATTATCCCATAAATTATCACTTGATTTTAAAATTAAACAAGTATTCCCTCTGTCTCAATTTATGTGACTTACTTTTCTTTTTAGTTAGTCTAAAAAAGAATGACACAATTCTATATTAAGTAACAATTTAACTATAAAATATCTATTTTACCCTTAATGAAATAATTTACCGCTACACAAATTTCTATCATTTATTTTGAACCACAAGTTTTAAAAGTCTTCCTTTCTTTCTTAAACTTCGTGCTGAGTCAAACTACCTCACATAAATTGAGACGGAAAGAGTATAATTAATCATCTATTTTTAATATACAAGTAAAAGTGAATAGACAAAATATTGTATCATCCCACGTGCAATGCAGATGATATTGATAGAAATTCATTATGTAGAATTGTAATCTCACTTATTGAATACACTAGAATATATTATATTAATAAAATATGAAATATCATCTAATTTTTCAATATAATACACTAAATTAACAACAATATATATAAATGGCTTGACAAGCACCTCTCGGGCATCTTGCCAGCTTGCCGATCGATCAAGGGATATTTTGATCATTTCATGTAAAACAGTGCAATACGTGTAGAACCCTTACAATAGTTGTTACACGTGTAACTTTGAACAGAGTTTAAAGATGAGAACGAGAAACTCCAGTTTGTACTCTTTTTCTTTAGTTTGTTTGTGTTGGAATGCTTTTTGTTCTCTCTTAGTTTGTTTCTTGTTGAAAGAGCTTTAATTTATTTGAGGTTCTACTTGTGTTTCACCTTGCTTTTCTCCTATTCTATAGAAGCATTCTTTCTTTACTGCACTGGTGTACAGCCGAAACGACTTCTCTCAACAAGAGTGAAGTTATAAACTATTTGGTTCTTCAATATCAGCCACTATTATAATAGTCTTCTGCAGTATAGTTTCTTCATGTAACGTTCTACACTTAATATATGATGAGATGCTGGTTTAAAATAAAAGAGCATCATTGCGACTTTTGATGAGTGGTAGATTTTCACTCGTTTAAGGTCCATTTATCTCAATAATTAGTGTCCTCAATGCCTAACTTTGTCCTATTCTAATAAAATATTGTTGATTTGCAGCTAAGAAGACAATTGGACAAGGCAAGGATTGATGTTTTAAAGAATGATTAAAAATACAAAAAGAAGTGCAATGTGAACATTGCTGATTCCCTAACATGAAGGGCGAATCGCCAACTGAGCACAACCTCGCTCAATTGCTCAAATTGACAGTGTAGTGCACTTGTCTTTACCAAAGAAGGTCGGTGAACTTCAGTAGAAAAGCTGATGCGTCGAGTGAGAACGACGGTCCTGTTGCACACCTTCCAAAGTAACAGTATGCAAGGCAAAAGTTTAATGCTCGAATGACAAACCAAGGTGGTATTCGGCTATTCACAGAACGTGAAAGGCTGACTCAATCGAGTTCGCCAACTTAGCTTCAAACACCTGAAGCCTAGAGAATCACAAGATGAGCTGAGGAGTGAAGGGCGGGTCACCGATCAGGTTTGGTGAGCCTAACTAATATCGCCAAGTTGGCTACAAAGTGAATTTTGGGCCAAATTTTGGGAAAGTATAAATATCCCAAAGAATACAATCTTTAGGGGAGTTCGATTATTAAGTTTTTGAGTTAGAGTTTGAAGAGAGAGAGAGAGAGTGTTTAGAATACTTTACCTTTGAAGAACACCTTTCTAGTTTTTTGGGGTTTTACAATTTGAAGCTTGAATTTGACAAATTGAAGTTAAATTCAAAGTGGGTTTACTATTAATCACTTGATTTCAAGTTACCCATGATTGCTTTCATGGAAAGTATAATTCTTCACTTTTTGTGATGGGTGGCTAAAACCTCAAGATCTTGGGGTGCTCAAATGGGGTTGATGTTTATTTAATTTAGTGGGTATTGTGTTATGATCTATTTTGTTGCTACTCAAGCATGAATTTGGTCTAATTACCACGAGGTTAACTTATAGGTTAAGGTTGCAAACTTAATTCCTACTTCTGATCTTCGGTTGATGCTCGAAATAGATTAATTGAAGTGAGTAATTAGCTCAATACTAGAAATTTAGGTTTGATGTTTGTAGCTTGCTTGAAAGAGGGGTTATGAGTCGGATCTATTTGCCTAATTCTTCAAAGAGAGAATAGAGTAAGGTATTAGGCTGTTTAGTAATGATATATAGATGAGACCGAAAAGAGATTCTATGCATAGATGCTTTGAGATCGAAAGATGATTAGTATCAATGAAGATGACTTAACCTATTCATGAATGTTAATCACTATAGACCAACACAATTACCCCTATGTGACATTGATTTCCAATCTCCACTCCCCTAGATTGCTTGCTAACTCTTGATTTTTTTGATATTTTAGTTTAATTGCGAAAATTGATAAACAAAGATTGCTATTAAGTTGGTGGTATCATCCACCCAATTGTTCTTACTGTTGCAAATGAGCTAATTTAAAGTTCAAATTTCTTGATAAGAAAATCTTTATGATATACCATTTCATATGGGATTCGATGTTGACTCTTTGTTGGATTTTTTACTAACTACGAACACTCACTCTTTTAATTTATTTTGGAGGGTGATTTGAGCGTTATAAAAAATGGCACCACTGTCGGGGAGTGGTGGTTGAGAATTCTAATTTGGAAATTAGATTTTAATTTGGTTTAGTTGTAGTAGATTTGTTGTTTGGTGTTGTTGTTGGCTGATTTGCAGGTTGAAAATGATTGACCATGGGAGTGACAATAACCGTCACTATGGTCAAAATGACAACATGGGTGGTCCAAATGACATGCCCATTAATGTCATTTAAACCACAAGAGCAATCCAGATACCTCCTACATCTAGGAGGACGTTGTTTCACATCACCAGAACTATGATACAATTGCTCCAAATGAAAGGAATTTTCGGGGGTCTAGCTCATAAGGATCCCCATGACACCTTTAGAATTTAAAAGAGGTATGTTGACCTTTTGTGTTGAAGAATATCTCCCAAGAATATGTAAGGTTGAGGTTATTCCTGTTCTCTATAATGGGAGAGGCTACAAGATGGTTAACAGTGTTGCCAAATGATTCATTTCTCTGTGGGATGAGCTAAATGAGGCATTCTTGGAAATATTCTTTCCACCCTCAAAAATGGTTAAACTTAGTCTCCAAATCCAAAATTTTAATCGTAATGGTTAAAATGACCATGAAAGAGATGAGAATATGGCCATAATGATGACCCTGATCGATCTGTTGTCTAAACATGTCGTGGAAGGTGGAACCAAGTCAGTAAATATGGTTGGAACCAATATCGGGCAGTTTTCGAATGATGCCAAATTTTAGGCATTAAACAATGAAGAAGTTCAATACTTAGGAATCAAGTAGGGGGTTCTCACAATAATTATCAACGACAAGGTGGGAACCAAGGTTGGAACAAGGATATAGATGGTGGTTGGAAAGACTGGTAGGGTGTAAATTAGAGAGATATGGAGATGGACAAAGATAGGTATGTGCCTCCCCATGATCGTCCATGCCCAAAAGAACCAGCTGGGCTAGAAGGAAGTTAGATAAAAGACATGCTTATAAGGATCTACAATAAGGTTGAAAGGTCCGATAAGGTCGAAGGATTTGAAAAATGACTTCTCTAATTTATCTCAGATAATGAGTTCACACTTAGTTTCTATCAAGCAGCTAGAGACCCAACTGAGTCAAATTTCCACTCATCTAAATCCACTCATCTAAATCCAAGGCAAAAAGGGAACTTTGCCTAGTGACACTATCCCGAACCCCTAAAATGATTGTTGAGTTTGAGCAATATGTTGTGCCATGACATTAAATAAGGTGTTTCTTGGGAGGCAACCCAAGCCTTTGTTTTTGTTTTTACTGCTTTCAAATTACGTGCATTGTGAGTGCAAGTTGAGAAGAGGTTGGAATATTGAAAAGGGAAGCATAGGCGATGCAAAACCCAAATGGAGATCCACTAAAGGCATTATGTGGACTAATTCATGTCCGCCTTTTGAGTTGGAATTGATGAAAAAGTGTATTTTCAAGATCGACGATTAGAACTCCAAAGGGTGATTGGCTGAAGTACACTATGCGAACTCCATCGGGTCCACCGAATCAACCTTCTGGTTTGGTGTTTGTTCAGGCATGTTCGACTAGCTTAAGCTCCAATTGGAGATTCGCCGAATATGTTAGGTGACGTTAGGCGTGATTGCCGAACGAGCCTAATATAAAAAGGCCAAGAGTCTTTTCAATTTCAAAAATCAAAAAATTAAAACCTTCAAAATTTGAGAGCCTTTCCGATTCCTTACTATTTCTTTGTACATTTTGAGTGTTTGTGAGTCTTGTGTGAGTTTCTTCAAAGTGATAGGAGTGCATTTGCTTGGAGCTCCTGTCAACCCAACCCCAATCCCTCAGTTTCTTGATTGTTTTTCAGCATTAAGGTTGGTTTTTTGACTTCTTGTTGTTGTTTTTGAGTTTAGAATGCATATAGGGTGTGGGCTTGAGCACTTTAACTAAGATTGGGTGCCTGATTTTTATGAGTGGCATCATAATGTTGAAATTAAATGGTGCCCATGTGATTTTAATTGTGAATGCTTGTAAAAATTGTGAATCGTGATTGTATTAGTTAAATTGCTGAACTATGGGTTTATGCCTAATTTAATGGGAGCGAAGTTTGAGCAGCTCAATGTTTGCCCAAATTGCATGATTTTGCCTAATGATAGACAAGATGACTATTTCCTTAAGGGCAAATCGTCAATTAGTGCAATGTTTAGTGATAGGTGGGGGGAATTTGAGTCCCATGGGTAGAAAAACATATAGGTGGATTGTAATGTTGGGGGAAACCAGTATTTGTTGTATGTGTTGGTTGATCTGTGAAAATTAGGCAGTGGGCTGAAATTTCTTGTTTGGCGGGCTTGTTTTAGCTCGCCAAGGAAGTTAGGCTAATCATTGAGTAAGACCCAGCTCGCCTTCTTTAGCATATGCATGGCTTTAGGTACTGTCCCATTTGCATGCTTGTCTTAGTCCACCGAACGCACTTCGAAAATCGCTGAGTGGGAGAGGACATATTATTTTCCCTTTTGCACTGTCTGTTTGGTGAACTTGTCTTAGACCACCAAAACCAATTCGACAAATCTCCGAGTTGGCATTGACTTTCCCTTTTATGCCTAAACCCTGAGTAATTGGTTGTTATCCATTTCAACGGGCTCATCAAAGTTCGCCGATCTTATGTGGTGATCCATTTTTTGGATAGGTGAGCCTCAAGAGTGTTTTTGAAATATGATTCAATTTTCTTTCAAATTCGTCTAACCTTCATAAATCCATTGTTTGAACATGTGCTTTGCAGGTAAGAGCAAGAAAAAATGATAAACATGTGGTTTCTTCCGACACTGAGTCGGATAGGGAGCTTTCTCCTCCTGCTCCACTTAAAAAACATCGAGGCATAACCATTGATCTCCAGTTGATGCTCAAAAGAGATTAATTGGAGTGGGTAATTAGTTCAATACTAGCAATTTAGGTTTGATGTCCTTGACTTGCTTGAAAATGAGGTTATGGGTTAGATTTATTTGCGCTATTCTTGAAAGAGGGGATAAAGTAAGGTATTGGGTTGTTAAGAATTGACATTAGATGAGATCGAAAGAAGATTCTAGGCGTAGATGCTTCGAGAGAGGAAGATAATTAGCGTCATTGAAGATGACTTAGCCTATTCATGTATGCACATCACTATATAGCAACACATTGATCCTTAAATGACATTAATATCCAATCCCCACACCCCTAGATTTCTTGTTAATTCTTGATTTCATTTAAATCTTAGTTTAATTGTGATAATTGATAACAAAATTTTTATATTAAGTTGGTGTTACCATCCACCCAATTGTTCTTAACATTCCAAATGAGCTGATTTAAAATCGTAATCTCTCGATAAAGAATTCTTTACAATATACCGTTCCTTGTGAGATTCGATCCAGACTCTTCGTTGGGTTTTTTACTGACTACGAGCGCTCCCCTTTTTATTTGGTTTTGAAGGGTGATTTAATTGTTATTAGGGGGGAACTAGTATTTGTTGCGTGTGTTGAATTATCTGAGAAAATTACGCTCTAGGATGAACATTTCTTGTTCTGTTGGCTTGTCTTAACTCGCCAAGGAAGTTAGGTGAATCTTTGAGTAAGACCCAGCTCACCTTTTTTAGCATATGTATGGCCTTGGGTACTGTCCCATTTGGAGGGCTTGTCTTCATCCACCGAATCATTTAGCAAATCACCAAGTGGGAGAGGATATCGCCCATGATGTCGATGACTTTCCCTTTTCACTGTTAGTTTGAGCAGACTTGTCTTAGCCCACCAAAACCAACTAGTAAAATCACTGAGTTGGCATTGACTTCACCTTTTATGCTTGTACCTTGAGTAATTTGCTATTGTCCATTTCAGAGAGCTCGCCGGAGTTCGCCAATCCTGTTTGGTGATTCGAATTCCCATTAGGCGAGCCACTAGAGTATTTTTCAAATATGATTTAATATGAGTTTGATTTTAACTAACATTCACAAATCTTTTGTTTGAATGTGTGCTTTGCAGGTAATGGTAAGAACGAAGGGAAAACAGGTGGTTTCCTTTGACACTTAGTTGGATATAGAGTATTATCCTCCTCCTTCTCCACTAAAGAGACATCATAAACAACAAACAAACCCTCAGACCCCTACCAGCGGGGGTAAGAAAGTACGAAAGCACATCGCCACTAAGCAGGTGAATATTTGCTCAAAATTGGTGTCGCCTTCAAAATATACAAATCTTTCTTCTCACTTCTCCTAATAATAGCTCTGAGGTATTCAAATAAGATCAAAGCAGAAAGGGAACATACAATTTTAGAGGAGCGTTGACTCTCAACTGACATGGTCATGAAATTTCACAAGATGGAGAAGTTACAAAAGCCAGTTAACCCTATGTGCCAAAGTGGGTACAAGAGTTTAATGATGTCTATGCCAAGGCTTTTTCGAAGAGAGGAAAGGGACTGTCTGGAAGATAATGGATGATGTCAAATTACGAGGTAAAATGGTTCAGTGTCATGCCAATGAAATTAATGTAGTAGTGTGCACCTCAGATAATCAGGTTGATGAGTATAAGACTTGGGTAACTAAGACTTTAGATGCACTAAAGGGGTGGTTGGCTGCTTTGATATCTTGTGAGTCTACTCCTTCTTGGGTGGGTGAAGGTGCCAAGATAGAGAAGAAAGACCTAAACATTGTGGCAAGATACTAGTTGGGGTTTGTTAGCAGCAACGTGATGACATCCATAAACGAATCAATACTCTGTCATCCAAAGGCAATTCTAGTAGATTTTATTATTGAGAAAGAAAAGATCAATGTTAACGACAAAATTGTGGAGGAGATATTACTTTGGGCCAGACAAGAGCAAACCTCTTTTCCCTTACTGATCGATTACTCAACTGTGCGAGAGAACGAAAATTCCCTTCTAGGGGAAAATATATATTAGGGTCACACCAGTCTTCTCCAGTGATATTCGAAGGATCGACGGTGAGTATTTACAAGATCATACGGATCAGAGAAAGACGCTATCACTAAATTCTACGCCCATGGTTGACCCCAATACCTTTACATCGAAGGATAGCACATATGCTCCTTCTGTGGAGTAGGCACGTACTTCCAAACTTTTCTCTAGTGTTTGTCCTTATATTCCTATTTCTGCATGTTGTGAGGCCTACTTCCTCTCTTATTGCCTGTCCCCCTTTGACCTAGTCTATGATCTACCAAAT
The DNA here is from genome assembly GCA_037074985.1 of Solanum bulbocastanum. Classification (NCBI taxonomy): domain Eukaryota; kingdom Viridiplantae; phylum Streptophyta; class Magnoliopsida; order Solanales; family Solanaceae; genus Solanum; species Solanum bulbocastanum. Next base: position 40,356,844 of record CM073597.1, on the reverse strand, counting down.
GGGCAGCCTTTCTCAGTCAATAGATGTTTGAACTATCCAGGTTTAGATGGACACGCCCAAGCTCATCAACTAGGCTATTAAGAAAGCCTTGACTCTTTTGACTGAGTGGGTGGTCAGGTGTGAGGGGGCTATTGAGTTGAGGTTGAATGATCTTGCTTCTATGATAGAGGCTAGGGAGAAAGTCGAGGGTATCTTTGGTGAACTAGACACTATGAGGGCTGAGGTTGCTACCCTACAAGCGGAGGTGGTCTAGTTACTATCAACAAATAACTCTATTATTTAGGGAGAGGTTCCCCTTCTAGATGTATTGGTTTTTGAGCCTTGGGTTGTTGTGCATAATGAGACTGTGGCTGAGGATGAGAGTGAGAGGGTCGAGGAGAATGATGAGGGAGAGTTTCGGGTTGATGAGCAGGGGATTGATGAGATGCTGACAAAGCATTAGGAGAATGAGGAGGTCATTATTGAGGTAGTGCTAGAGAGATCTATTCCAGAGACTTCAGAGGTTGGGTCTAGTGGAGCCACTCCAGACTCTCCCATCCCTCGTACTGCTTTATCGGGCATTGATTCCTGAGTTGACCCTTCCCTACCGCCTCTAGTGATCCTTTTGCCGGGCATCGATTTACCTCTTGAGGCTTTACCACCCAAGACTCCAGATGTGAGTGTTCCACAGGCATAGCCTGTCAAGGGTACCCTTTATCTTATCCTCCTAGTACCTTTATTTGATTTGCATTGAGGACACACATTCTATTTTTGGTGGGGTGAGGGCCTTCGTGCCAATATTCCCCTTTTTATTGTATTGTTGTTATTTTGAGTATTGAATGGTTGTAGTACTAATTAATGTTTATATTAGAGTACTTTTTTGGGTTAAACCTTGATTCTCTATTTTAGTTTCGTTCTCCCTTTACATTGCAGCCCCATGAGTTTGAATTATGAAATGCTTAAAGTTTTCATTGATAACATTTTGAGGGTCGATTGTGTTCAATATTGGTGAATTAAATATTACTTATGATGAGCATCATGTATTGAGAGAATGAAATAGATGTTGTAACACCTTTGAGCGATCTCTTTGAATCTTTTGTTGACTAGCTGTGTTTAGATGTGAGCCTCGCAATGAACATCGAACATACACATTTGATCTTTTCCAGGTGTGCTAAATGAGTGTATTTCAAAGTGCTATGTGTGGTAAGGACTTGTTTGAAAGCATGCATGAAGTCCTGGAATTTGCCATGTTAGTTTGATTGTGTGAATCTTGGTGATTGTGAGACAAGATCTTGGGCAAAAATTTAAAGAGGGAACCAAATTTTCCATAAAGCCTTTGTGACTACCTTGTGAGGGTGTGGATTTATTTTGGCTCCATTTGAGCCTAACTTATTTGTTGACAACCAAAACATGCCTCTTGAACCAAATTACCCTTACCTTCTCACCAAAAATCTTTTTTGAAGCATTGTATTGTTTAATAGTTAGGGTGTTAAAAGGAAGGATGAATGAAACCCAAGTGAACGGCAAAGAAAGATGAAATGAGACTCAAATCTGAATGTTTTGCAAAAAAAGAAGAAGGAACCCCTCCTTATAAATATATATATATATATATATAACTTTAAAATGAAAATGAAAAAAGAGATGTGAAGGCGAGAAAAGGGGAATTCCAAATAAATTGACAAGTCAAGGTTTGAGTTCTCAAATGAAAAAGAAGAAAAGGAAATTGATAAAAGATGATGATTACTGCAACAATGCTTTAAAAAGGTACAAGTCACCAATCCAAATTGACCATACCTTAACCCTCAACGCATAACAAGCCTAAAAGACTCTCGAGATCTTGCATGAACTAGGTGGTATGATGATCGGAAAATATGAGCTAACCTATGGGACAAAGCTTACATGTGTTTCTCTTTTGAGAGAGTGAGAGTTTCATTGATTCTTATTAGCATTGTTGACTTGCTTTGTTAAAGCATGAAATCATTCTTGATTTGAGGGCACTTGAATGCATTTGTTGAAACATGTTGCATTAGACAAGAAGCTAAGGTGAGCTTGAGCTTGTGTTAAGACTAGCTAGTCATCATTTGAAGATTTTATATTGTGATTGAGGGTAACATGCTATTGAGAGTAGTCTTGCTTAGGGGCTTGCATGTTAGCTCTTATTCAGTACTTTTGTAGACACCCTTATTGAGCTTTTTGTGATATTGATTTACTTGAGGACAAGCAAAAGTTTATGCTGGGGGTGTTGATGAGTGGTAGATTTGCACTCATTTAAGGTCTATTTAGCTCAATAATTAGTGTCCTCGATACCTAACTTTGTCCTTTTCTAATAGAATATTGACGATTTGAAATTATGAAGGCAATTGGACAAGGCAAGGACTGTCGAAGAATACAAAACAAAGTGCAAAGTGAACATTTTTTATCGCCTAACATGAAAGGGAAGATTGCCACCTGAACACGACCTCGCCCAAGTTGAAGGTACATAGTACTAGTGTCTACCAAAGAATGTCGACAAACACCAGTAGAGAAGGCGTGCGTCTAGTGAGAATGGCAGTCCTTATGCATATATCCCAAAGTGACTGTGTCGTATTTTGTTTACACAGAATCAACTGAGGCCTTCCCGACATATGTTGCGAATCAGAACCTTTAAGCATAGGTAGGATTTCGACTCAATAATAGCCTACCTATCGGGTGCAAATAAAAGAGAAAGTTTTCACATGGGCTGTGCAAAAAAACGTAATGCGCTGGCTCAATTAATGTCGCTAGCTGGGGTTCAAACATTTGAAGCCTAAACCATTACAAGGCAAGCTAAGGAGCTAAGGGAGATTCACCGCATAGGTTTGGCAGACCAAACTAATGTCGTCGAGTGTATTTTTGGGCAAAGTTTTAAGAAAGTATATGTAGCCCAAATGATACAAATTATAAGTCTAGTTTTAATAACGAGAGTTTGAAAAGTACCGTTTTGAGAAGAGAGAGTCTAAGAACACTTCACCTTTGAAGAACACTTTTCTAGATTTTAGGGTTTTACAATTTGGAGTTTGAATCCAATGTGGGGTTACTCGTAATTGCTTAATTTTATTTTACCCATGGCTACTTTTATCGAAGGTATAATTTTTTTACTTTTTGTGATGGGTGTCTAAAACCCCAGGATCTAGGGGTGATCAAATGGGGTTGGGTGTTGATTTAATATAGTGGGTATTGTGCTATGCTCTGTTTTGCTGTTGTTCATACATGAATTTGGTCCAATTACCATGGGGTGAACTCAAGGGTTAAGGTTGCAAACATAAGTCCTACTTCTAATCTCCAGTTGAGGCTCATAAGAGACTACTTGGAGTGGGTAATTAGTTTAACACTAGTAATTTAGGTTTGATATTTGTAGCTTTATTGAAAAAGAGGTTATGGGTCGAATCTATGTGCCCTATTCTTGAAAGAGAGAATATAGTAAGGTATTGGGTTGTTTAGGAGTCACAATGAGATGAGGCCGAAATGATATTCTATGTATAGATGATTTGAGATCGAAAGATGATTAGTGTCAATGAAGATGACTTAGCCTATCCATGAATGTTAATCACTATAGAGCAGCACAATCACCCCTAGTGACATCGATTTCCAATTCCCGCACCTCTAGATTACTTGTTAACTCTTGATTTCTTCATTACTTTAGTTTAATTGATATAATTGATAACAAAATCTTTATATTAAGTTGGTCGTATTGTCCACCTAATTATTCTTACTATCATAAATGAGCTAATTTAAAGTCCAAGTTTGTTGAAAAGGAATTTTCTATAATATACCATTCCCTGTGGGATTCGACCCCGACTCTTCATTGGGTTTTTTACTATCTATGGTCGCTCACTCTTTTAAGTTGTTTTTATGGGTGATTTAAGCGTTATCAAAAATGGTGCCACTGTCGGGGAATGGTGGTTGAGAATTCTAATTGAGAAATTAGATTTTAATTTTGTTTATTTGTAGTAGCTTTATTGTTTGGTGTTGTTGTTGCCTGATTTATAGGTTGACAAAATGAGTGACCATGGGAGTGACAATGAAAGTCACTATGGTCAAAATGACAACATAGGTGATCAAAATGACATGTCCATTAGTGTCATTCAAACCACAGGAGCAATCCATCCTACAATCATGAGGAAGGTGCTTCAGATCACCAGAACTATGATACAATTTCTCCAGATAAAAGGAACTTTTGGGGGTCTTTCTAATGAGGATCCCTTTGTGTTCAAGAATATCTCCCATGAATCCGTAAGGTTGAGGTTATTCATGTTCTCTTTAATGGAAGAGGCTACACGATGGTTGGCAGAGTTTCCAAATGATTTAATCACTTTGTGGGAAGAGCTAAATGATGCATTTGTGAAGATATTTTTTCCACCCTTGAAGATGGATAAAGTTCATCTCCAAATCCAAAATTTCAAACATATTGGAGGAGAGACTTTGCCTAAAGCATGGTTGACGTTCAAGAATTCGCTCTCGCAATGTCCACCGCCCGGCATTCTTGACAATTTGTTGCTTCAATACTTTTATTACAACTTTGAATCTGTCAATAAAGGTGTGGCTGATCAATTAGTCCATAGTGGATTAATCAGACAACTGTATGATGTAGTTGCATCATTGCTAGATGATATGACTAAGGTGAACCGAACATTGCATACTAGAGATGACCAAGTGCCTAATCTACAAGTAGGTTTAAGCAAGGAACAAGTCGAGAAGGACCATGAAAGAGATGAGAACATAGCCAAAATCATGACCCAAATCAATTTGTTGTCTAAACATGTCATGGGAGATGGAACCAAGTCGGTAAATATGGTTGGAACCAATAGCGGGCACTGCTCGAATGATGTCAAATGTAAGGCATTATACAGTGAAGAAGTTCAATACTTGGGAAATAAAGTGGACGATTCTCACACCAATTATCAACGACAAGGTGAGAGCCAAGGTTGGAACAATGATAGAGATGGTGGTTGGAAAGACTAGTGGAGTGGAAATTGAAGAGATAGGGAGATGGTGAAAGATAGATATGTACCTCGTCATGATCATCCACGCCCAGAAGAACCAGCTGGGCTAGAAGGATGCCAGACTGAAGGCATGCTTGTAAGGATCTACAACAAGTTTGAAGGTTCAGATAAGGTGTTAAAGGATTTGAAAAATGACGTCTCTACATTATCTTAGACGGTGACTTAACACTCAGTTTCTATCAAGCAGCTGGAGACCCAAGTGGGTCAAATTGCCACTAATCTAAATCTAAGGGTAAAGCGAACTTTGCCTAGTGATACCATCTCGAACCTCAAAAATGATTGTGGAGTTTGAGCAATATGTCGTGCCATGATTTAATAAACCTACAAAATAATAATTGGAAATTTCTTTTTTATTTGATACAATAATGAGGTTTGGTCCTATCCTTCTTGCATAACTATATTCTCCTTTACAATATCCCCCACATGGATATCCTTATAGTAAATGATAATGCCTACCAAGATGACCTTTGGATGCCGGAGGATTGACTCATTCTGAGATGAAATTAAGAAGCTGCTGATAAACCCAAACCAGAATCGAGCCGCGGTGTTTATTTCTTTCTTCTCTATCATCACTCTGTCGGCCAACCATGAAGGAGTCACATATGAGATTAAGCATACCAGCCACCCTTTCACGCGCCCAAACTTTACTTCATATGAAATTTATAAAAATTACCCATGTTGCCTCTCGTGCCCAGGACATCTCTTATCTCTCACTAATGGAGTTGAACCATTTCTCCTGGACTTCCATTTCCTTAGGGGGTCTCAAAATAACGACCTTCCTCTTTTTAGGCAACATCTTTACATAGGTGCTATAAAACTCACAAACCCAAGTTGGGACATACGGAGGTCGAGCTTTTGTTAATGGAACAAACCCATGGAATTTGATCATGTCCCATATGGTTGTGTAGTCATTGATGACCCCATTTGTCGACAAATGCTTCTCGTCTAGTATGGTCCACTCCCCAGCTTGTTTTAGCCTGTAAAGGGCCCTTGGAGAAATTATTGGGAGCACCATTGAAGTACTCACATTTGTGGCACGGTATTCAGGAAAGTTAGAGCATATTGCGCTCCTTTTCCTTAATGCAACCTTTTCGACATTCTTTTGCATTTCACTCACACGCATAGAGGTGTGTGGAGTGACCTGCTGCTACTCGGAAGACTAATTTATCAGTACCCATCTTTGCCTTTTAAGCAGAGGTGGAGGAGGAAAGGAATCTGACTTGAAGTTTGAAAATACTACCCTTGAAGAATATAGACATTTTTTTTTCTGTAAAACACAACATTTAAAAACAAATAATGAGTGATTGTTAGTTTAAAAGAAGTTCACAAAAGATCAAAGTTGAATAAAGTCTTGAGGCTCGCCGAGTGGGAAGGCGATTTTCCTAACAGGTTAGGCGAGCTTAGATGAGCTCGTATAAGTTGACAGCTTCAAAACGTATTTGACTTTGGCATGAAGGGAGATATTGTCAACTCCAACTCGATAATTTACTGAGTTTGTTCGATGAGCTAATACAAGCCAGCCAAATGTGACACTGCAAAATAGTTCAAGCTAAGGTCTAAAGGGCGATACCAGCTCTAAATTAGTGATCCACCGAGAATGTTCGGTGATCTAAGACAAGCCTGTCGAAAGGTGACTATACCCTAGTCAGAAATTCAAAACTAAAATCTCATTGGGACTTATTACTCAGTGATTCACCTAATCACCTTGGCAAGCTAAGAAAAGCTCGCAGAACAGGTAATTCCATCCCAATTCTAATTTTCAAAAATTAAACATCCTAATGCAACACTACCAAACATCTAAGCAATTTAACAAGATAATCATATGCCTAATTACCACTAGGTATTCGGAGTTCCCCCAAATTTTAACAAAGGATTATCAAATTGACGATTTTCCCTTAAGAAAGACATCACCATATCTATCATTAGGAAAATACAAGACAAATGGAAAATGCTAGAAGACTTCACCCAATATATATTCAACCAAAACCCACTAAGTTTAACGATCAATTTTCAACTTTTAACCTTCACAATGAATTTAAGAACTTATAGGCACAAAATTAACTATTCTAGTTCTTGGGCAATCATCAATCGACTACATTTAAGCAATCCACATGATTCACATAGCACATTATCAAAATCAACAGCTAAGCCAATCAATATGCATCAACATTAATAAAAAAACACTAAAAGGTAAACTCAAAAACCAACCTCAAATGAGTAAAGATTAGCGACCAAAGAGAGAGGAAGGGTTTGGGTCGAGAATCATGAGTAATAACACACTCCACACATGTAAATCAAAGAAAAAGACACAAACCAATATTTAGGATAAGAGTCTAGAGTTTAAGAAGTGAAAAGTTTAAAAATGATCAAAGAGTGCCTTTTCAAAAGCGAAAAGACCCTTTGCCTTTTTCTGTCATGCATGTTCGACAATCTACAAATAAAGTTGTCAAATGTGTTCAGTGAATCACCAAAGAAGTTTAAGCTCACTGATGATGCCGGTACAGATACTAAACCTAAAGTTCAATTCCACAGATACGATGTAGTTCATTCAATGGATCACCGAATGCCTGTAAACCAAAGTTGACAATACCACATGAAGATGTCTACCCAACCACTCTGGCAAATCGCCGAATGGGGTATTTGAATCGCCCATTGTGTCTTCTTCAACTTTTGACTTCATTTCATCACTCACAACACATTTTATTGAAAGGAATAAAATAAACTTGGGTTGCCTCCCAAGAAGCATCTTATTTGATGTCGTAGCACGTCATAGTTCACTACTAAAAAAATCCAAAAAGCGTTGGACTGCGTCGTTTTTTTACTTTTTTTTTTAACAAAAGCGACGAACTCCGTCGCTATATTTTAATTTTTATTTTTTTAATTTCCAAAATGCGATGCAGTCCGTCGCTTTTGTGGAAATTTTATTTTTGAAAATCCCAGAAAAGAGATGGACAAAAGGGCCCTGTCCGTCGCTTTTCTGGAAATTATTTTTTTGGAAAATTCAAAAAAGCGACGGACAAAACCACGTTGTCCGTCGCTTTTCTAGGTTTTTTTTAAAAATTAAAATCCTTGAAAAGTGATGGACAAAACCCCGCTGTCCGTCACTTTTTCTGCAATTTTTTTGACAGCAAAATTTGGCAATTTCTACTGCCCACCTGCAAATTCAATTCAATTCAATTCTACACTATTCAGCCCAATCAAACACACTCAATTACAAACAATCTACACAAAACATGAAACAACAAACTTATAATTACATTCGAAAGTATCTAAATCAAAATTTAAAGACTTATAAAGTCTTTCAAAATTCGTTTCAAAATTTTAAAAAATTCATAAATGTTCAGAGAGCTAAAATAGGGAGTGGGTTCTACATAATCATCCTCATCATCATTATAGCCGTCGGTATCCTCGAGAGCCGAAGTAGTAGGTCGATGAGCGAGGTTCATCACTTGTTCTTTGATTTGCTGAACGGTCTTGCTCCTGCTTCACTGTTGAGCTTCTCTTCTCCGTTCCAACGCTGCCAGTGCTGATGTAAGTTGTGCTATTTGAGTCAACAAAGCAGCAATCTGAACACCATCAAGTGCCTCGGCTTGACTTGATGATCCAATACCTTCTAAAACTGACTGGAGTCGTCTTACATCATTTCGAGATCCTAGACCATAGCATCTACCCTTGTGTGTCCCCCTACCACTTTTTCTTTCCAAATCTGGGTGGACAATTCAAATGTCAATTGGACCGAACTATCTAGATTCTCAGCGACGTACTGATGAAAGCCATTCTGCATATTAAATATAAAAATGTACATTAATACATAATACATATCATACATATCATACATATATTCACTATTAATATATATTATTCATATTAAATAACTTACAAAAGTTTGTTCAGCCCTTTCCTCCACCCACACATCCGGATCTGACTCACTTTCTTTCTTCCTAACATGAGTTTTCTTGAAAACCTTCGGTTCAATGGGAGTGCGTCTCAATTCTTTTTCCTATAAATACAAACTAAAATTTATAACGATATATATGAAACAACTAATTATTTATTTAAAAGTTTGAATTAGAACTTATTATCTCTCTTGCAATTATTCCAATGCTCTTTGCACTTTCTATGTGCAACGAGCCACCCTTAAGACTACCTCTAGCCTTTTTCGCTTGTTCAGATATTGCCTTAAACTTGTTTGTGTTCCAATATAGACCCAATTCATCAAAAACATGAGGTAACATCCAATCCGTACTTTCAGCAGTATCCCACCTTAAACCCCGAAAGCATCATTGATCATTTTTATAAACCCTATCATGTTCAACCCTATCCTGTTCATCCCTAATTTGACCATGTGGTGCAATCATATTATATTCATCCACAAACATCGAATTATAAAACATACCATCCAATCCATCTCTTTCTCCATGATCAACCCATACAAAATATCTAGGCTTAAATCCATTACGGTACAAATGAACCATAACTGTATCTAGTTTAAAAAATTTTAAACACTTGCATGCACTACAAGGACACCTAACCAATCCATTATTCTTGAAAATGTCAAGTGTCATTATATGTTCAGTAAAATTTCTAACACCGTCAATAAACTCAGGTTTCAAACCAGCACCAGTTTCATAATGCATATTATATAATGCATATTATACATACACAAATGATGATCCATCTACAAAAATATAGATATTCAATTATATTATAAGTTAAATTTAATTTTAACTTATTTAAACAACTTAATAACTTTACTAGATTAGTTTTGACTTAATACAACAACTAAATCCACCAACTAAACCACATTATTTATTTTAACTTATTTAAACAACTTAACAACTTTAACTAGTTTAGTATTGACTTAATTCCACCAACTAAATCACATTATTTACTTTAACTTATTTAAACAACTTAACAACTTTTTAACTTTAACTAATTTAGTTTTGACTTAATTCCAACAACTAATTAAATCACCAACTAAACCACATTATTTATTTTAACTTATTTAAACAACTTAATATCTTTTTAACTTTAACTAGTTTAGTATTGACTTAATTCCAAACCAACTAAATCACATTATTTATTTTAACTTATTTACACAACTTAATAACTTTTTAACTTTAACTAGTTTAGTGTTGACTTAATTCCAACAACTAAATCACATTATTTATTTTAACTTATTTAAACAACTTAACAACTTTTTAAAGCTAAGTGTCAACACTAGATGGACACAAATTGATTTTGCAAGAAAATCAATTTTGTCATCAATAGGATCAACTAGTGTTGGTATTTATGCTTAACAAATATATTATTTCTAAATTTAAAGCTAAGTGTCAACACTAGATGGACACATATCGATCTTGCAAGAAAATCAATTTTTTCATTAATAGGATTAACTAGTATTGGTACTTATGCTAAACAAACACATTATTCCTAAATTAAAGCTTAATATCAACACTAGATGGACACAAATCGATCTTGCAAGAAAACCAATTTTGTCATCAATAGGATCAACTAGTGTTTGTACTTATGTTAAACAAGCACATCATTCCTAAATTAAAGCTTAATATCAACACTAGATGGACACAAATCGATCTTGCAAGAAAATCAATTTTGTCATCAATAGGATCAACTAGTGTCGGTACTAATGCTTAACAAACAATCGATGGACACAAAAAAATTATCACAAAATTAAAGCGAAGTATCAATACTAGATGGACACAAACATATTATTGAAAACAATTGTACTTGAACTTTAGAAATTTAGAAGCACCAACCTTATCTCCTACTTTGATGAAAGAAACAATATAGTCTTGTATTAACTTTTTTAGTTGTTGAGCTTCCTCAGTTGCCTAGCACGAAAAGTTCTAAAATTAGTTAAATATAAACTTCAAATCCAAGAATATTAGTGTTATATATATATATATATATATATATATATATATATATATATATATATATATATTCAACTTTTAATAAGTTCAAGTTTTCAATTCAAAGTTCATATCTAATTTCTAAACTTAATTAGTTATATATTCAAGTTAATTAGTTCCAAATTCAAGTTCTAATTTCAAGTTCAAGAAGTTCAACTTCAAATTCTAAGTTCAAGTTCTAAGTTCAAGTTCAAGTTCTAATTTCAAGTTCAAGTCTAAATTCAACTTCAAAATATGCTTTGTTTGGTCTAATTAAGTTCCCAAAATATGCTTTGTTTGGTCTAATTAACTTCAATTAGTTCAATATCTACAAAGTTAAAGCTTAATTAATTAATCAATACTAATTATTTAAGTTCAAATTAAGTTTCAAATTCTAGTTAATTAGTTGATCAAAATTAAGTTTATATTAATTCCTAATTAAGTTTTCAAGTTATTATAAATTAATTAAGTTTAATATAGTTCTAATTAATTAAGGTCAATAAGATTTTCAAGTACTACAAAATTCTAATTAAGTTCAAATAAAATCCAACTTCTAATAAGAATAAAAATTAAGCTCTAATAAATTAAAGTCAACAACATTTCAAATTCATATTCCTAATTAAATTCAATTGATAGTAAATTCAAGTTATAATTAATTATAAGTTCTAAGTAATTTGTACTAAATGTCAAATTCAAACTACCTAGATAGTGTCCCAAATTCAAACTATTAGTCCTAAAATATCAAATATAATTCAAACTAGTCCTAAATTCCAAATTCAAACTAGTCTTAAAATCACAAATTCAAAGTACTCCTACAATTCAAAAATCAAACTAATGCTAAAATCCCAAATTCAAACTATTAGTAGTCCTAAAATCTCAAGTATAATTCAAACTAGTCCTAAATTCGAAATTCAAACTAGTCTTAAAATCACAATTTCAAACTAGTCCTAAAACCCTAAAATCTGACTAGTGCTAAAATCCTAAATTCAGACTAGCTAGCTATTCCTAATTCCAAATTCAAACTATTAGTCCTAAAATCTCAATAATAATTCAAACTCTAGTTAGTTCTAAAATCCGAAAATCAAACAAACTCAAATAATACCCAAATTCAAACAACTCCTTAAATTATAGCCTAATTCAAACTAATCCTACGATCCCAAAATAAAACTAATAAACTCAAGAAATACCCAAATTCAAACAAATCCTAAGATAAGCTAATTCAAACTAACCCTAACATTAAATTTTTCAACTCACTCACTAACTAATAATCCTAATTCAAACTAACAATCAATAAACACAAATTCAATAAACTAATTACAAATAAATAGCTAACAAAATAAAAATATAGTTCAATCTGAAAAAAAATTTGATGCATTATTAAACCATAACCTTAAAGGAGAAGAAGAGATTGAAGAGAGAGGAGAGGCAGGCGACGGCAGTGGCGTCTGGTCCGATAGCTCCGGAGAAACAAGTGGTGACAGCGGCTAGCGAGCGGCGGGTTTGGCGGCAGCAGCGACGCAGTGGTGGTGGTGAGAAGTGGAGAGAAATAGGAGATTTTACAAATGGGGAAATGGAGAAATGGGAGAAAATTGCGAATCCTATTTTTAGATATTTAATAAAAAGCGATGGCTAACATCTCTATGTCCGTCGCTTTTTTTAAAAAGGTTTGACTAACATTTTGACCAAAAAGTGATGGACTATAAGACACTGTCCGTCGCTTTCTTTAAAATATTTGACCATATATTTTGACCAAGAAGCGACGGAAATAAAGAGTTGTCTACCGCTTATTTAAAAAATAATTAAACAATTAAAATTAATAAAAAGCGACAGACTGCGTCGCTATCTATATAAAATAATTAATTATTGATTATATATATATTTGGTGCAAAAATTCGCAAAAAGAAAAAGCGATGGACTAAGCAATGCCGTCCGCCGCTTTTTAAAAATAAAATAAAATAAAATTATTTTTATTAAAAAGCGACAGATAGTGTGGCTAATGGCGTCGTTTTTTGGAGCGACGCCGTCCGTCGCTTTTACTTCCATCGTTTTTTAGTAGTGGTTCTCACTCATCAAACATTATTTTTGGAATTGGGGATAGTATTCCTAGGCAACATTCTTTTTTCCCTTCGATTAAAATGAGTGGAAATTTGACACATTTGAGTTTCGAGTTGTTTAATTGACATGTAGTGGGAAGTAACATTTTGAGTCAAAGTGGAGAAATCATTTTTCAAATCTTTCATTACTTTGTCAAACCCTTCAACCTTGTTAAAGATCCTAATCAACATATCATCAGTTCGAGTCCCTTCCGATCTAATTTGCTCTTTTGGTTTGGGACGCTCATGTAGTGGTATGTATCTATATTTCTCTGCTTCATGATCTCTCCATTTACCTCCCCTATCTCACCAATCTCTCCTGCCATTATATCTTTCCATAGTCCAACCTTGGTTTCCACCCTGTCTAGGATAGTTTGGTTTAGAACCCTCCATTTGGCTCCCCATGTATAGTACTTGTTCATTGTATAATTCCTCAAATTTGGCACCATCTAGGCAGTGACCACTGCTTGTACCAACTACATTTATCATTTTGAATCTACCCCCATGACAAGTTTGGATAACAAGTGCAATTGAATCATCATCTTTGCCATGTTTTTATCACGCTCATGGTTCTTTTTCATTTTTCCATGATCATACCCAAATATAAAGAAGATATTTGATCCTCCCTACTTTGACATGCTCTGTTTATCTTGGCCATATCATCAACAACCATTGTTGCTAGATCAAACGATTGTTGTATCATCACTCCTTGAATAAGTTGGTCAGTTGTATCAAGGCTACGATAAAAGTATTGTAGCATCAAATTATCTGGAACACCATGTGTTGGGCATTGTATCACTAACTTTTGAGACTGCCACTAGGTCTTGTGTGGAGGTTCACCCTCCACTCTTTTGAAATTTTGGATGCTATCTATAAGTTGTACCATTTTTGAGGGAGTGAAAAATCTCTCAAGGAATGCTTCTGTCAGTTCCTTCCACGAAGTTATAGAATCATTTGGTAGTTCAAGTATCCACCTGGTTTCTTTTCCCGATAAGGAAAAAAGGAAACCACCTCAAATGTATGGACTCTTGTGAGAAGTTCTTCAAGACGAAAGGCCCACCGATGTTCACAAAATTCTAGAGATTTTTATGGGGGTCTTTATGAGAAAAACATCCAAAGATTCCTCTCATTTGGAGCAATTGCAACATAGTTCCACTTACATTAAACATAGATATCCCAGTAGTAGGAGATAACGAGATTGATATTAAACTTTTAATGAAATTAACATACATGTCACTTATATCTCCCGTGTTATAATTCTGCCCATAGTGACTAGTATCTTAGTTCCATTTTCGCTTATGTTTCAGCCTAAAAATGGGGCACAACAACAACACCAAACAACAATGTATTCTACTACAAGAAAACAATTTCACATATTAACTTCATAAATTGAATTCTTAGTTACCACTCCCTGGCACCAGAACTATTCTTTATAACACTGAAATTATTCATAAAAATGATTAATGAGTAAGCGATCGCTATAAATACCCAACAAAAGAGCTGGGGTCCTTGGGGAGTGATCTAAAGGTAAGAATTCAATAAGGAAATTGAAAATGCAAATCATATTATTATAGTAATTAGGACAAATGGGTGGATGATTCCGCCTAATTTAACTTAAGGTTTTAGGAATCATTTATCACAATTTAACTAAAAACAAGGAGTTAAAAAGTACGAGACGGTCTAGGGTTGTAGGAGTTGGTATCAACATCAAATAGGGGTACAAGTGCTTGCTCAATAATGCTAAACTAACATGGATAGACTAGGCAATCATCAATGGCACTAATCTCTTTCATTCTCAAAGCATCATGTAGTAGAATCTCCTTCCAGCCTCATATATGTAAAATACAAATCAACACATTCCCTTGCTAAAATCTCTCTTTTGAATAGATTTTGCAGTTAGAATTTAACTACAATTTCTCTTTCGAGCAAACTACAATAATCAAACCTAATTTACAAGTATTAAACTATTTACACACTTCAATTAATCTCTTTTGAGCATCAATCGAAGTTTTAAGAAAATATTAAGTTTGTAACCGTAATCCATAAATTAATTCCATGCTAAATAGCTCAAATCCATGGATGAACAACAGAAAAACAGAGCAAGTCACTAGACATACTAAATTAAACAACACCCAACTCCATAATCACATCCCTAGAATTGGGGTTATAGCCATGCATCATAAAAAAATTATAACAATTACACTTTCTATCATTAATGAGTCGAGAATCAACAAAAATCTTCAACACCCACTATGAATTGAACTCTCAAATTTCAATTACAAGATTGTTCAAAACCCTAAAACTAGAGAAAAACTAAAGACTCTATTTCTCCAAATCAAAAAGTTAAAAAGTTCAAAAGATAAATTCAATATTCGATACATTTCTCTCCTTTGGGCTATTTATAATTTCTCCAAAAATTAATCTGATATTCAATTTATGAGCTAACGTGTGATGTTAGTCGGGCTCACCTAGCAGGATCAATAATTATCATTTGTTATTTAGCTTGCCATTTCTCTTGCTTTAGGATTTAGGTTTTTAGACCTAAGTTGTCAAGCTCAATTTAGTCAGCCTTTTAGATTCGGTGAATAGTCGAATACCACCTCATTCGCCCATTCAACGTTCATTTTGATTCATATTTTTTTCACCTTCGGTGATGGAACTTTTAGCTCACCTAACCACTTCGGCGAATCACCATTTCAAATTTGCTTCATCGGCCAACGTTGAAAATTCTCAAATAAGAACACTTTCATTTGAGGTGAGGTACGACCTATTGGGGTATATTCATTTTTTAAGGAGATCCTTAGTAATGGGTACTTATTGTGAATAGTGATCTTGTTCACCTGTCGGAAGTTTATACACATCCTTATACTACTATTATTTTTCCTTACAGACACCATTGAACACAAATGTGATGAACTCGAACGAACAAACGCTTTATCTAAAAGCTCTTGAAGTGGAGCCTAAAGTTTTCTCAACTTAGTTGGGGCCATGTGGTAGGAAGGTATAGATATTGGACAAATTCTTGTATCCAAATCTATGCATAAATCAATATCCCTATCCAAAGGAATACCCGACAATTTTGTGGGAAACACGTTTGAAAATTTTGAAACTATGGAAAATGACTAAATGGAAAGTCAAACCCGGATCGAATAAAATAGAAGCAATTGAGTCACAAATAATAAAAGTGATTGTTATCACGGTGACCGACGCCTCATCCTTTAGCTTCTCTGGAAAAGTGTAACACTGAGGTCTATAATAATTTCGAGCAACTCATTTACCTGGATCTACCACTTCTCTCCCACCATTACCATTTACTAAGCCCTCAGAGCCTTCTTGATTATTACTACTTCCACCCTACGGGCGTCTCTACCATTAACGACTCCATAGAACTACAATTCTAGTATGCCACTGCACTATGTTACCTATCGAGGGATAAGGTCACTCCCTTCTAAAGTGGCCCACCTCACCATAAGTGAAGTATGCTCGGTTAAGTAAAAGTCTGCCTCCTGAGGGATAAGAAATATATATATGCCACCTTGAGGCTGAGACGGCTATATGACCTAGTGTAGCAAACTATAGAAGCAAGAAATGCTGGATAAATAAAAAGGGTTGAATACACATACTTACTAAACCTTTTGAATACTAACCACTATAGTTACCCCTATTTTTGGGCCTCTTAGCCAATGACTAAGCCTTCATAATCTGATGAACTCCTTCAATTTTCCTAAAATAGTTTGTTACCTCATTGTAGCTCTTTCACGCTGAAGTCATGTGCATCGATAAAACCTACAACTCAGTGTTCAATCCCTTCATATTGAGGCAAAACCTCTCCTTCTCAGTGCTTACCAATCGAGTATAACAATGAGACAAGGCATGAAATTTGCCTCATAGGTAAAAAAGACATATTACCCTACTCAAGAGCCAAAAACTCATCAGTCTTTGAATCTGTCAAAGTACGTGGAACATACTTTTTAGGAGAAATGGATGTAACTAAGTCAAATTCAATGGAGGTAGGATCGACAATCATAATTCCACAAAAATCCCTCCACCATTGGCATCACTCTACAACTGGAAGGCAAGAAACTCTACCCTCTGCTGATGAAACCCAATTTGAGCAGCCTCTCATAAAAGTTAAGAATAGATGCATACGCATCCCTGCAAGTTTTGTTCTCAAGTAGAACCCCTGCGACTTTGGTTCTCTCTCTACGCTTACCCTTATCTTTTCCTTTTCCTCTTCGTTGAACTGAAAGTTCCTTCATCGGAACAAGCACTTTGACTTCGTTGTGCCTAGTATCTACCTTCTACAGACAAAAGAGTGAAGAAGGATTAGGTGTTAATTTGGATCAATAGATACAAATTGGAATCAAGTTTTAATATGAAGTGAAAAAAAAAAGAGGATTTTCCCTAAAGTTTTGTAGTCTTTTGATGAAAAGTGCATACATAACAATACTTTTTTGTAAGACTCTACTAGACCTTTTTTTGTATCACGACATCAATGAACCTAGGAATCTGATACAAAGTTTCTCATAACCCTGACGCCATCATGAATGACACCCAAACTAGCCCTTTGGTTGGAGTACCAACTACCAACCCAAACCTAATGATGAGTAGTAGATTTGCACTCATTTAAGGTCCATTTAGCTCAATAATTAGTGTTCTAAATGCCTAACTTTGTCCTTTTCTAATAAAATATTGATGATTTGCAGCTATAAAGGCAACTGTACAAGGCAAGGACTGAAATTTGAAAGAATGGCTAAAAATATAAAAATAAGTGCAAAGTGAAAATTATTGATTGCCTCACCTGAAGGATGGATTGACAATTGAGCACGACCTCACCCAAATTGACAGTGTGTATTACTTGAGTCTATCAAAGAAGGTCGGTGAACTCCAATAGAGAAGGCGATGCATCGGGTTAGAAAGGTGATCCTACATCGTCCAAAGTGACAAAGTGAAAGGAAAATATTTAATGCTCAAAAGACAAACTAAGGTAGTATTCGGCCAACTTGAAAGGCCGAATCATTCGAGTTCACCAACTGAGATTCAAATAACTAAAGCCTAGAGTATCTCAAGGCGAACTGAGGATCGAAAAGAGATTCACTGAGTGTGTTTGGAGAGCCTGACTAATGTCACCGACTTGGTTATTTAGTGGAGCAAAACTTTTAGAAAATATTAATAGCCCAAAGGATACAATTTTTAGGGAGTTCGACTATTGATTTGAAAGGAGAGAATTATGAGTTAGAGTTTTAGAACACTTTGCTTTTGATAGAACCTTATGCTAGTTCTTTGGGGTTTTACATTTGAGACTAGATATTGATAATTTGAAGTTAAATCTGAAATGGATTTACTCTTAATTGCTTGATTTCAATTTACCCATGGCTGCTTTCATGGAAGGTATATTTTCCTTACTTTTTGTGATGGATGGCTAAAACCCCAAGATCTAAAGGTGTTGTAATGAGGTTGGGTGTTGATTTAATGTAGTGGGTATTGTGCTATGCTTTGTTTTGTTGTTGTTCATTCATGAATTTATTCTAATTACCATGGGGTTAAATTATGGGTTAAGGTTTCAAACTTAATTCCTATGTTCAATCTCAAGTTGATGCTCGAAAAGAGATTAATTAGAGTGGGTAATTAGTTCAATACTAGAAATTTAGGTTTGATGTCTATGCTTTGCTTGAAAAAAAGGCTATGGGTCAGATCTATTTGCCCTATTCTTGAAAAAGAGGATAAAGTAAGGTATTGAGTTGTTTAGGATTGACAATTAAATGAGACCGAAAGGAGATTCTATACATAGATTCTTTGAGATCGAAAGAAGATTAGCGTCATTGAAGATGACTTAGCTTATTCATGTATGTACATCACTATAGATCAGCACAATCACCCCTATGTTATATTGATTTCCGATCCCTGCACCCCTAGATTACTTGTTGACTCTTGATTTCATTCCTATTTTAGTTTAATTTTGATAATTGATTACCAAAGCTTTATATTAAATTGGTGGTACCATCCACTCAATTGTTCTAACTAGTACAAATAAGCTGATTTATAATCCAAATTTCCTGATAAGGAATTCTTTACGATATACCATTCCATTTGGGATTCGATCCCCACTCTTCATTGGGTTTTTTACTAATGATGATCTCTCACTTTTTTAATTTGTTTTAGAGTGTTATTTGGGAGTTATAAAAAAGGCACCACTGTCAGGGAATGGTGGTTAAGAATTCTAATTAAGAAACTAGATTTTATTTTGGTTTATTTGTAGTAGTTTTATTGTTTGGTATTGTTTTGTTTGGTTATTTGCAGGTTGACAAGGTGAGTCACCATGGGAGTGAAAATGATAGTCACTATGGTAAAAATGGCAATATGGGTGATCTGAATGACATGACCATTAATGTCATTCAAACCATAGGAGCAATCCGAATACCTCTTACAACCGGGAGAATGGTGTTTCACATCACCACAACTATAATACAATTGCTCCAAATGAAAGGAATCTTTGGTGGTTTAGCTCATGAGGATCCCTATGAGCACCTTAGATTTCAAGGAGGTATGTGGACCCTTTGTGTTCAATAATATCTCCCAAGAACCCATAAGGTTGAGGTTATTCCCGTTCTCTATAACATGAGAGGCTACAAAATGGTTGGCAGAGTAGCCAAATGATTCTATTTTTCGTGGGACGAGCAAAAGCATTCTTGGAAAGATTATTTCCACCCTCAAATATGGTTAAACTTTGTCACCAAATTCAAAATTTCAAATGTATTAGGGGTGAGCCTTTGCATGAAATGGGGCTGAGGTTCAAGAAGTTACTCTTGCAATGTCTTCAGTCAATAAAGTTGTGAATGATCACTTAGTCTATGGTGGATTGATGAGGTAGTTGTTTCATTGCTAGATGATATGACTAAGGTTAACCGAGCATGCTATACTAGGGAGGACCAAGTGTCCCTTCTACAAGTAGTTTGAGCAAATAATTAATCAAGAAGGACCATGAAAGGGATGAAAACTTTCACGCCCCGAGGCTACCCCTTGATGTAACAAGGGAACTAAGATCACGAGTGACCCCAAGCTAACCCTGAATCTGACATATCATGAACATACTAAAAATAGCTAAATAAAATGAACCAAGAGGAAGCTAAATCAACTAATATTTGAAGAGGAACGAGCCCAATTAATCTGGATAATAATATAACATAACACAAAGGTTTTAATGAAGACTAAAAAAACCAATTTAACAACTCAAGCTGAATCTGCTACTATGTCTGAAAAGCCTCTAACTGAGTTGGGCTGCTGGGACATGACTTCCAACTAACTCTAACAAAACTGAAACTAAAATTAGTGACTAAAATGAAAGCATGTATATTGTCCTCAAAATGTCCTGAACTCACCACTGAAGCTGCTGAATGCGAACTGAGAATCAATCTAAGCATGATCTGGATGTTGAGTACCTGAACCTACATCATGAAACGATGTAGTGCAAAGTATTCTTTAGTACTTGGAACGTACTGAGCATGCAAGATATAGATACTAAGCTGAATAAAAGATATAAAAGTTGAACAATACAGAACTGAGCAATGATGTAACCTGAGCAGAGATATAAATACTGAAATAAAACTGAAAAACTAAGCTGAATACAATGACCAAGTACTAATCATAAATATAATATACTGAACTGTATACTGATATAAATGTTGAAAACCTGGTAAATTCATGGAGAGTCTGACTGTGGGAGATACTATTAACTGACATAAACCACGTGAGTTAAACATGGAGTTCGATGTATACGCCCCATCAAGAGGACCCAATATACCTTGTCAGAGGTATAGAGGCATGACTATGGTGTGATCACTAAATTTGATACCTATTAGAAGGGACTCATAATCCAACGCGGGCAATGAGGGTACGCTGAACCCTAGTTCGACTTGATGCTAAGTCTATTCTCAACTGAATGCATATGAAGCTAAAATGCAAAAATACTGAATAACTCAAAATACTGACATGCTAACAGAAAATGTGACATACAAAATCTGGAGCATGATTTTCTGTTTAATGGACATAGCAAGTATAATTCATTAACTAATAGAATTTACACAAAATAGGGTTCTAAGTTTTATACAAGGAATTAAGCAAACTTTGCAAGAAACACGTTATTTCGATTAAGGATACTACAACAGTCAAAGCAAGTCTCCAAGGTTTTAGAAATCGTAGGTCTAAACAAGACATGGATAATCAAGGAACTGACTAAATTCTAGGGACCTAGTGGATGAAAGGAATCCACTAATGAAATTCCACATACCTGGTGACCAAATCTATGGAGAAATCCTTTGGATTTTGGGGCTGAACTTCGAAGAATGCTTTTGCCTGGTCTTAGAAGAGTTGGTCCCCTCTTTCATTTCACTCTAAGTTGGATGATTTTTTGAAATGAGGGTTATGGGTATGTTTGACTATGTTATTAGGCTTGGACTGAGTAATACGACATAGTTTAGGCATCAAACAACGTAGTTTAAGGGCCCCAATGCATAAGGAAAAGACCAAAACGACCCTGACTTAAAAGCTGACGAAGGCAATCCACGGTGGAACTGACGAACCGTCGTTTGAACTATTGGACATCAATTGGGGTTATGTTTCATGGTTTGCCCGACAAGGCTTGACTAAAACGAGCATAACTTTTCACTCCGAACTTGGATTTTAGCAAACTCGATGGCGTTGGAAAGAGGATTGAATTATATTTAATTTTATAGGTCATGGTCCACCTAATTTATCTTATGCTAAAAAATATGACCGTTTGAAGTTGACCCAACAACCATTTTCCTCTAAATAGTTGCTCACCCTCACCTATGGTTTGTAGGTCCAACCACGGACCGTACGAGTTGACCGTGGATGGGATCAGAGACCATCAAATTTTGGACCCAATGACAGAACACCACCTACAGACCGTGGGTCCATTGACGGACCATTGTTGTGAGCTACCATACATTACTGGGACTTTACATTGTTGGAAAACTTAACTCATCATCCACGACACCCACCAATGGACCGTCATCCCAACTACGACCCGTGGATGGTGTCGTCAGTGCTGGAACCCAACTTCTTAAAAACCAAAAATTTTAATCTTTTCGATTCAGAGGTGTTACAAAAGCATGACCTAAATGATGACCCAAAATGATTTGTTGTCCAAACTTGTCATGCGAGGTAGAGCAAAGTCAGTGGATGCAATTGGAACCAATAGTGGGCATTGTCCAGATGATTCCAAATTTGAGGCATTATACAATGAGATAGTTCAATACTTGGGAAATCAAGTAGGGGTTTTCACAATAATTATCAACGATAAGTGGGGAATGAAGGTTGGAACAATGATAAAGATAGTGGTTGGAAAGACTGGCAGGGTGGAAATTGGAGAGATACGGAGATGGATAAAGATAGATATGTACCTCCATATGATCGTCCATGCCCAAATGAATCATAGGGGCTATAAGGAAGTCGGGTAGAACATATGTTTCTAAGGATCTATGAAAAGGTTGAAGGATTTGAAAAATGACTTCTCCACCTTATTTGAAATGGTGAATTCACACTTAGTATCTATCAAGCAGCTGGAGACCTAATTGGGTCAAATTGGCACTCATCTAAATCCAAGGCAAAAGGTAACTTTGCCTAATGACACTATCTCAAACCCCAAAAAGAATTATTGAGCTTGAGCAATATATCGTTCCACGACATCAAAAAAGGCGCTTCTAGGGAGGCAACCTAAGTCTTTATTGTTGTTTTTAGTGCTTTCAGATAACATGCATTGTGAGTGCAGGTTGAAAAGAAGTTTGAAGATTGAAAAGGGAAACATAGGTGATGCAAAAACCCAAACAGTGATCTGCTGAAGGCATTGAGCGGACTAACTCTTGTTAGCCTTCCAAGCTCGAAAATATGGAAAAGTTCACTATCATGATAGGTGATCAAAACTCCAAAGGGCGATTATCTAAAGTGAATTAAGTGGACTAGGTTTGATGTTTGTTCAAGCATGTTCGACAAGCTTAAGCTCCAATTGGCGATTCACTGAACACATTCTGTGAAATTAGTTATGTTCACCGAACGGTCCTTATATAAAATGAACAAGGGTCTTTTCAAATTCAAAAATCAATATCTTTGAAATCTGAGAGCTTTTTCAATTCCTTCCTCTTGCATTGTCCTTTTTTAGTGTTTTTGGGCCTCATGTGAGAATATTGAAGGTGCTAGGAGTGCATTTGCATGAAGTTTGTATCAACCCAACCCTGATCCCTCAATTTTGTGATTATTCTTGACTTTAAGGGTAGTGTTTTAATTTCCTATTGATGATTTTGTAATTAGAATGCATATAGGGTATGGGCATGAGCCTCTTAACTATGTTTGAATGCTTGGTTTCGATGGGCAACATATTCTTGAGATTGAAATATGACCATGTGATTTTAATTGTGAATGCTAGCCAAATTGATGAATTATGTTTGTTTTGGTTGAGTTGTTAAATTGAGTTGATAACATTGTTGGGTCTATATCTAGTTTGGTGTGAGTGAAGTCTAAGTAGCTCAGTGTTAACTCGATTGCATCATTTGGCCTAATTAAAGATAGGGTGACTACTTTTCTAAGGGAAAATTGTCAATTAGTGCAATGCTTAGTGATAATTGGGGTAAATATGAGTACCCATGCATAGAAAAGCATCTAGGTGGATTGTAATGTTGGGGGGGGGGGGGGGGAGGGGGACTCTAGTATTGTTGTGGGTGTTCATTTTTCTGTGAAAATTTGGCACTAGGCTGAAACTTCCTTATTGGCGAACTTGTCTTAAGCCACTAAGGAAGTAAGGAAAATCACTGAGTAGGACCAATCTCACCTTCTTGAGCATGTGTATGGCATTGGGTATTGTTCCATTCAACAAGCTTGTCTTAGTCCACCGAACCCACTTGGTGAATCACCGAGTAGGAGATGATATCGCCCTTGATGCATGTTTCTTTCCATTTTGCACTTTAAGTTTTGGTAGACTTGCTTTAGCTCGCCAAAACAAACTCGATGAATTAATGAGTCAGTATTGAATCCGCCTTGCTTGCCTAAGCCCTGAATATTTTGACATTGTCGGAGCTCGCTGATCCTTCTTGGCATAGCGCTTTCCTGTTAGGCGAGCCTTTATAGTATTTTTGAAACTTGTTCAATTCACGTTTTATTTCAACTAACTTCAAAAATACATTGTTTGAATGTGTGCTTTGTAGATAATGGCAAGAACAAAGGGAAATAATTTGGTCTCCTCTGATAATGAACACGAGAGAGAGTCCTGTCTTCCTCCCTCTCATTTGAAAAAGCAAAAAAAAGTCTCAATGAATGAGTCTTCTGGGGCTTCTATGACACAATAGCCCTATGCCTCCAACTATTGTGCCTAAGGCTTCTGTGGATACTAAGATGGATGATGAGGATGAGCATGAGAGAGCCGATGATGAGTTGTCCAAGGAGACTGATGAGTATGGATTGGGAGATGAGGATCAAGAGATCATTGAGACACTGGCCGAGCTGCATGAGACTGATGAGGTCATTCTCCAGGTCGTGCTAGAAAGGTCTCTTCAACAGACTTTAGATGTCGGGTCTAGTGTAGTCACTCCAAACTCTACTTTGCCTCCTGTTGGTAAGATGGGCACTAATGACAACTTGTACCTTACATGCTGCCTCATGTGATCCTTTTACCTAGCATCGATTTCCCCTTGAGGTTTCTCCACCCGAGACTCTAGCTGAGAGTGCTCCACAATCATAGTCTATCAGGGAACCCTTTCTCTCATCCTCCCAGCACTTTTATTTGTTTTGCATTAAGGACACTACATTCTATTTTTGGTGGGGTGAGGGCCTTCATGCCAATATTCCCCTTTTGCTTATATTTTGTGATTTCATATTTTGAACAATTGTAGTTTGTTAGTTGTTTATAGTGGAGTGCTATTTTGGGAAATTTTGTGTCTCTTCAATTTTTTCTCATTCTCTCTTGATATGTCAACCCCCCAGCCCACGAGTTCAAATCATGAAGTTTTCATTGATAACTATTTGAGAATCGATTTTGCTCATTATTAATGTCTTAAATAGTATTCATGATGAGCATGATGCATAGTGTTGGTGTTGCGAGAATGAAATCGATGTGGATACACCTTTGAGCGATCTCTTTGAATCTTTTGTTGACTAGCTACGTCTTGATGTGAGCCTTGTAATGAATCTCGCACGTACAATTTTGATCTTTTCAGGATATGCTAAATGAGTGTATTTCAAAGTGGCATGTGTGGTAAGGTTTTACTTGAAAGCATGCATGCGGAGTTAAAGAATTCTCCTTGTTAGTCCAATTGTATGAATCTTTATGAATATGGGACATGATCTTAGGCAAAAATTCAATAAGGGAACCAAATTGTCCATAAGGCCTTTTTGTGACTACCTTATAAGGCTGTGAATCCATGTTGGCACTAATTGAGTCTAACCTATTTGTTGACAACCAAAAGAAGCCTTTTAAACTTAATTATTCCTACTTTCTCACCAAAAATCCTTTTTGATGCATTGCAATATTTAAATACCCAACTGCCTAAGTTGAGGGTGTGGAAACAGATGATGAAGGAAAGCCAAAGGAAGGGCAAAATAAAGAAGAAATGAGACTCAAATATGAAAGTTCCGCAGAAAGAAGGAACCCCTCCTTATAAAAAATGTGTGTTATATCATTTTTGTGATGGAATAAAATGAAAAATGAAATTAAAAAAAGGAGTTAATGAAATAAAGAGGGATTCAAAATACTGTGAGTGGAAAGTAAAGATTTGAGTTCTCAAATGAAAAAGAGGAAAAAGAACTTGAGAAGAGGCGATGATAATTGCGACAATGCTTTGAAAAGGGTATAAGTCATCAATCCAAATTTACCATGCCTTAACCCTCATCCCTATTACAAGCCTAAAGACCCTTGAGATCATACATGAACTAGGTTGTATGATGATTGAAAAATATGGGCAAACTTATGGGACAAAGCTTGCATGTGTTTCTCTTTTGAGAGAGTGAGAGTTGCATTGATTCCCATTACCTTTGTTGAATTGCTTTGTAAGAGCATGGAATCGTTATTTATATGCGGGCACTTGAATGCATTTGTTGAAACATGTTCGTGCACTAGACAAGAAGCTAAAGTGAGTTTGATCTTGTGTTAAGACTAGATAGTCATCATTTGAAGCTTTTTGATCATGATTTAGGGTAACATGCTATTGAGAGTAGTCTTGACATGCTGCTTGCATGTTAGCTCTCATTGAGTACTGTTATAGGCACCCTTATTGAGCTTATTGTGTTCTTGATTTACTTGAGGACTGGCAAAAGTTTAAGTTGGGGGTGTTGATGAGTGGTAAATTTGCACTCATTTAAGGTTTATTTAGATTAATAATTAATGTCCTCAACACCTAACTTTGTCCTTTCTAATCAAATGTTGATGGTTTGCAGCTATGAAGACAATTGGACAAGGAAATGACAAAAGTTTGAAATAATGGCCAAAAATATATAAAAAAAAGTGCAAAGTGAGCATTGTTGATCGCCTAACCTGAAGGGCGGATCGCAAATTGAGCACGACCTCGCCCAAATTGACAATGCATAGCACTTGAGTGTAACAAAGAACATCGGTGGACTCCAGTAGAGAAGGCGATACACCAAGTTAGAAAGGTGATCCGGTTGCACATCACCCAAAGTGACAGTGTGAAAGGCAAAGATTTAATGCTCGAAAGACGAACTAAGGTGGTATTTGGTGATTCACCTAATGTCAAAGGCTGACTCAATCGAGTCCGCCAATTAAGGTTTAAACACCTGAAGCAAGAGCATCACAAGGCGAGCTGAGGAGCGAAGGGCGATTCACCAAGTGTGTTTGGCGAGCCCTACTAATGCCATAGAGCTGGTTATTTATTGGATTTTAGGTCAAATTTTGGGAAAGTATAAATAGCCTAAAGGATACAATCTTCAGGAAGTTTGACTACTAAGTTGAAAGGAGAAAATTGTGAGTAAGAGTTTTAGAATACTATACTTTTTAAAGAACACTATTCTAGTTTGTGGGGTTTTATATTTTGAGACTTGATTCTGATAAATTTAAGTTAAATACAAAGTGGGTTTACTCTTAATTGCTTGATTTCAAGTTACCCATGACTGCTTTCATGGAAGGTATATTTTCCTTACTTTTGGTTATGGGTGGCTAAAGCCCCAAGATCTAGTGGTGCTCTAATGGGGTTGTGTTTTTATTTAATGTAGTGGGTATTGTGTTATGCTCTGTTTTGTTGTTGTTCATGTATGAATTTGGTCTAATTACCATGGGGCTAAATTCTGCGTTAACATTGCAAACTTAATTCCTACTTCCGATCTTCGGTTGATGCTCTAAAGAGATTAATTGAAGTGGATAATTAGTTCAACACTAGCAATTTAGATTTGATGTTATGGGTCGGATCTATTTACTCTATTCTTGAAAGAGAGGATAGAGTAATGTATTGGGTTGTTTAGGATTGGCAATTAAATGAGACTAAAAGGATATTCTATGCATAGATTCTTTGAGATCGAAAGAAGATTAGCATCATTGAAGATTAGTAAGTTTATTCCTATATGTACATCACTATAGAGAAGCACAATCACCCATATGCTATATTGATTTCAATTCTCCACACCCCTAGATTTCTTGGTAACTCTTGATTTCGTTCCTATTTTAGTTTAATTTCGATAATTGATCACCAAAATATTATATTAAGTTGGTGGTACCATCCACCCAATTGCTCTAACTTTGTCCAAATGAGCTAATTTAAAGTCCAAATTTCTTGATAAGGAATTCTCTACAATATACCTTTCACCGTGGGATTCGACCCCGACTCTTCGTTGAGTTTTTTAGTGACGACAATCGCTCACCCTTTTAGTTGGTTTCAGAGGGTGATTTGAGCGATATCACTTAACCCATGAAAAAATTTGTAAACCAACACAAGATATAAAACATAAATAAAGTAGTCTTAAAACAATTAAAAGTGTGAATTCAGCCAAAAACTCAACTAGACAATTAAAATGGTTGCAGAAGAAGATCCCTAGAACCTGCAAGGCATAGTATCAAAAAATATAACAATCTAGGATAAGGGGATTCAATCCCAACAAGAAAACATAACCTAAAGTCTAAGTGTTTGTGTACAAAATGAGGGATAGTAAGATAGAGAGGAATCTGTGGCAGCCTTGAAAATTTGCTCATCCTTGTATTCAAATATTGTGCATCTCACAACTGATGTCTCAAAACAACTACTGAAATATGCCCTCTACTCAACAAAGGAATAACAAGTGCAGTATTAGTACACAACCACAATGTACGATAGGATCATTTTCATTTTCTGTATATGAAATATGTACAAGCAACCACAACTCAATAAGCACCTGATACATAATTACAACACAATTACAACATAGTCTATGTTTGATATGCATAATAAGCATGAATCAGCAGAGCACAACAATTCAATTCAGTTTCTCATAGAACCCACTCATAAAAGTTGTTAACGTACCGATGTGGTACCCGATCCGAAGTTAGTGTACCAACATTGTACCCATTCCCAAGTTAGGGCACCGAAGTGGTACCCATTCCAGATGTTAGTGTACTAGTGTGGTACCCTATCGAATCAAGAATACACACAGCACAATCACAACCATCATAAATCACAATCACACATGTACATTCATGCAACACATTCATTGTATGTGATTGACAAATCCTTTCAATTTCCCTAATCATTTATCATTCATGCATTACTAACGATCTAGTTAACAAGCACATATAGCATAGATTTGGAAAATCATAACTATCACCTACCTCAATTCTAATCCCGAAAACTCTTAAGAACTTGAACTTTCTCTTTGTTATGAATTCCAACTTGTTCTTGGTCAAAACAATAATAAAACACAATAATCAATTAAAGATAGCCTAAAAATATTGAGATTAAAGGCGAATCCTAACCTCAGACCATTTCCATGATCACTCTACCCAAAAGGGGTTCTTTTCCACCATTGATTGAAATTAAAATCCTTCCCCGCGATTAACAATCTAGATTTTAAGGACTAAGAATCAAAATGAAAGTTGGGGAAGTAATTAACTCACATGTACTGGAGAGTTTGGTGGAAAAATGGAAGGAAAAT
This sequence comes from Solanum bulbocastanum, assembly GCA_037074985.1. Classification (NCBI taxonomy): domain Eukaryota; kingdom Viridiplantae; phylum Streptophyta; class Magnoliopsida; order Solanales; family Solanaceae; genus Solanum; species Solanum bulbocastanum. The sequence goes on along the minus strand of CM073597.1, from coordinate 40,327,702 downwards.
GATCTAAATTGCCCTTTCCGGTTCCAAGAGTGAAATTGCAAAAAGTAAGAGGTTTTTGGGACTTTTCCACACAAAATCCTGACTAAACCCGCTATATAGGCCCAACCTGCTATAGCAGCATCGCCATAGCGGCCCACCCGCTACTAATTTATCCTATTGTGGTAACGTGACACTTGGTATAGACTCGTAAATACTTCCCTAAACCCCCATTTTACAACACACCTTTGAATTTTGATGCTCTAAACCGTCCCTTTCATGTCAAGATTGATTTTGAGAGCTTTAATTACCCAAATTCAATTTTGAAAAGCCTTATAAATTCCTTAATGTCTTAGCTACTAGAAAATATGATCCAACCTTAGACATATCATTCCATCCACTCCCGGATAGCCATAGACCTCTTCGCACTCATATTCCATTTGAGACTGACCTAGCCTTGAATTTTTAAGACACGACCCAAAAAGTTTTCTGGCCTAATTATTTCACCATTGGCCTCCCCATAACAACTGTAAGGGGTCGTTACATGTGTTATGCACCTATTAATACATTCTCTCTACATTTCTTCTAGTCAAATAAGGGTGAATTTTTAATTTACTTCACATTTCATGATATGTAAAAATTAAACATACAACATAGAGCAACACAAAGTTGATGATGAGGAAAGCAATCATGCAGAAATCTTTGTAAGTAGCCTTGTTAATCCCCTAACTTTATTTGACTGGGGACGTTATATCCATGAAGCCTCACAATCACTTAGTTGATGTAAGATATCTACTTAAGAAAAATTTTTACGTAGATTTTTGTAGGTCTGCATTCCTCACAATAAAGTTTGTGTTGCTCTAAATGTTTGGTTGAACCATCACATAACAGGATCAATAAGTGACGCAAAATTAAAATTTTATCCTTATATTATAAGCTAAAATGTATAGAGAATATGTTAATGCGTCAATAACACATCAACATCTATAACGCAACATTCCTATGATTTGGTAATGGTGGGATTCCATAAATATGTCACCCTTGACTAATTGAACTTATAATTCAATCATTAGAAGAACCCACAATTAAAGTGGTGAGGTTTTGATAAGAGAATACATGCCAAATAATTTAGTGTTTGTTACACACGGGATTGAGAGAACAAAATAAATCAATCATTTGAAGAACCTACAATAACAGTGGAGTTTTTTAGGAGAGAATGCATGCCAAATAATTTAGTGTGTTGGTGTTTTTTACACAAGGGATTGAGAGAACAAAACTTGAAATTTCTTAAGAAACTCTCAAATATGACTCTATGATTAGTTGTTACTTTGAGATGGGTATTTACAAAATTAGGGCAAGAGATTAGTTGAATTGAAAAAAATTCAATTGATTCATATTTTTTTCACCCTTAAATTTGAAAGCTTTCCTTAAAAATAACCTTAATCTAAAGTCACACCTTAAAGTCGAAGAAACCTTTTAACGCAAAATTTCTTGATTCACCTTATTTTGGTAAATAAATTTTAACCAAAAATGACTTAAAACTTTCCCAGACAATAACTTATGTCATAGAATGACCTTAATCAACAAGATCTTCAATTATTATTTAAATATATGAAGATTCAACTTTAGTTCTCTACTGGGACAACATATAACAAATTTGGGGTAGTAAATAACCTCACTAAATAAAGTTTTATGATGAAAAAACAAATCACAAAATAATAAAAAAAGTACTAGTTATGTCATAACCAAAATAATTCCAACGATTGAACTTTATACACACCCTTAATACCAGTTACTGAACTTTAAGATACGAAGACCGTTGTCATTTCTCAAGACTCGTCATGCCTGATAGTTACGAACGTAATCGTAGATGTAAAAGCTTACCTAAATCGACAAGCTCCATAGCGCTTCTTGTTGGGTTATGAAGGTGAATAGGGTGTCATGCAGAAACTTATAATTTGCAAATCATATGACGATAAATTAGATGACAAATAAAACTATATTAAAAGACATGATATTATTATATGATAGGATCAATTGGCCTACATAATTAAAAACTAATAAAAAGTCATTAAAACTGTAGAGAGAAAATCTCCCCATAAACAAAACTCTCTAAATAACTACATTGTAGATTCTATTGTGTTTTTGATATGAGAAGAGGGATCTTCAATTTATAGAGTTCCAAACTTTTCTTCCAATGAAAGAATAACTCAAATATGGAAGAATGTTATATTTTCCTTTTAGGAAAAGTAAAAACATTTATGGTAATGTTTTGTCTTTTCTTTTAGGAAAAAATAAACTTCAAATAAGGTAAGAAAATCAGGGCAAAACCCTAACACTTCTCCGTCTTGTGATTATGATTTTTCCAAATATAGATGTAAGTCGCTCTATCCTTTCCAACAATTAGATGCTAGAAAGAAAACCATAGTTCTGATTTGGGGACCATAAGTCTATATTTATAATAGGAACAAGTTTATGTTATTCTAACTTGGCGGAATAACCTGGGAGGCCCTCGTACTTGGCTCTGTTTGTAAGTTGAACCCTTGTACTTCTAATTTTGCCAACTGAATTCTTAAACTTATTCAAACACAATATTTTAAACCTCTTTCTCATCAGATGTATGTGCGTGTATTACACTCGTTTTACACATGAAATTCCACTTCATTTTTTAATAACACATCAGTATTATTATTATTTTTCAATGACACATCATAAATTAAATATTTAAAAATAAAAAATGTTTTAAAAAAAAAAAAGGTGCACATTTTTTCTCTCTCACTATACTCATTTTCCATATTCCCTCTTCATCTTCTCCCTCCCCACCCTCTACCCTTCATCCCAAAAATAAAAATCACCATTTTTTGTCTTCCTCACACTTAAGTTTTTTCTCAATGACAAAATGTGATAGATTATAATTAGCTCTTACACATGCTTTTGGATTCTATTTATTTAGATTTGGTAAAAAGATATATCAAGAAAACTTCAAATTGAAAAAAAATATATATGTTTATAAGTAAATTCAAGCAATAGATCGTGAAAAATCAAGTTTTAAAAAAGGTGAATGAGATATTTTTTTAACAAAAGATTTTTATTATGATTATGGTAATGGAGTGTATGTCAAAGAAGAAGAAAAGAAAAGGGGTAGGGGAGGGGGTGGGTGGGTGTGGGGGTCTGGGGCTGAAAAGAAGACGTAAAAGGTGGGGCTGCGCTGAAGAAGAATAAGAAGAGAGAAGGGGTGGCGGTGGCGATGGGTTAGGTGGGCTGAAGAAGGAGTTCTTGATTTATTTTTTTAATTTATTATTATTATTTTGTCTTATAATTTTGAGATTTTTAAAATAAAAAAATTGTATTCACTTGCTTCAAAACGCGTGTGATCACGCGTTTGTCCAACTCAGTCATTTTAATGCTACATAAGCTCGATCAATGGTCAGAGGGGCTTAAAAAATAGAGTTTCATCATGTTTAAGAATTCATTTGGCAAAGTAACGAGTATAAGGGTTCAACTGACAAACAAATGCAAGTACATGGGCCTCTCAGGTCATTCTTAAACTAGAAATTACATCTAGGTATCTATACATAAGACCACATACTTTGTGAGGTGTATTTTAGAACCATTAACTTCAATCATTAGCATATCAGTCTAATTTGGGTTAGCCTTTAACGATAAAAGCAGCATACTATTATTCATTATACAACATATATGAAATCCCATAAAAGATCTAACAACTACAACTTGACAAAGATCATAAAATAAAAAGTATATGCATTTTGATAAGTTTATTAGCATATAATTTCATTAGTTATAAAATAAATATATGCCTTTTGATATTTAGTCTTTATTTTATTTAAAATTTCACGTTGCAAGAGTTTGTGCAAATTAAATTTGGAGATTTAAGCTTAGTTTTCGTCATGACCCAAAATACACCCTATACATGACATGTTGAATATGACCCTGTGAGCCCTAAACAAGTCACATGGCATAAGTATGACACTATGAATATCAAACAAGGAGAATACAACATAAGAACGAGGTATAAGTCTCAAAACTATTTCAACTCTAAAGGAAAATATCAAGAGATGAATGACTAAAATAATGGGAAAATAAACTATGTCTGACTAAAAGCCTTTTATGGATGTGGTAAGGATAAATCTTTAAACCACATACAAAGTCTGAGATGGACTAACATCAAAGCAATAAAGACATATGGTGGCAAGGTCCCTGAAACATGTGGATATAGTTTCAAATTTTGCATCCTCTGGGCTCAATCCACTACTAGCACCAATAACATTCATAGATTTAAATCCACCCTCCATGACATGATTTGACAACAAGTCAAGTTGGGTCATTATTTAATTTATTCATGTTCTCATCACGCTCTTTGTTCTTTTCTAATTACTCTTTAGTCAAACCCATATTGAGAGGAGACACTTGATCTTCCCTTGTAAGCCATGCACGATTTATCTTGGTCGTCTCATCAAGCAAAGTCGAAGCCGCTTCAAATGGTTTTCTCATGATTCCACCTCGGATGAGCTGGTCACCTATCCCTTTGTTCTTGGTATCAAGACTTCGGTAAAAATATTGCAACAACAATTTATCTGTCAACTCATGATTAGGATATTGTAACACCTACTTTTGGAACCCTAACCATGTCTCAGAGGACATGTTCACCCTCAATTTTCTTGAAATTTTGGATGTTGTCCCTAAGTTTCACCATCATCGAAAGAGGAAGAAACATTCAAATAACACCTCAATTGGCTCTTCCCATGAAGTAATTGAGTCCCTTGGTAATTCAGTCAACCATTTTGATGTTCCCCCATTAGAGAGAAAAAGGAACAACCTCAACCGAATGGACTCCTAAGTGATATTCTTGAAAATAAATGGACCACATACATCCACAAAGTTATGAATGTGCTCATGGAAATCTTCATGAGCTAGAACCCTAAACATTCCCTTCATTTGGAGTAATTGAAGCATGATTCCGATTACATGAAATATAGAAGTCCCCACAATTAGAGGTAACCGGATAGCTTCCGTACCTCCTATCACATTAAAGTTCACGTCGTTCAAATTTCCGACATCATCATTCTTCCCATTTTGACTAGCGTCATTGTTTTCAATGACACTCATATCGTCACCTATTAAGAGAACAACAATGCAACAACTGGTAAGAGTATTCCACTACAACTAAATCAGTTCACACAATTATTTCATTAAACCAAATTCTAAGCATCACTCCCCGATAACGACATCATTTTTATAAGGATAAAATTACTTGTAAAACAATTAAACAAGTAAGTGATTGTTAGTTATCTAATTACCCAACGTATAAGGTCGGGGTCGAATCTCACGGGGAGTGGTATGTGGAAGAATTCAACTATGAAGTCAATGTGTGATCTAATCTATTGTACTTAGATGGTAACAAGGGTGGATATATTTCGAATATCAAATTAACATGATTTAGTAACCAATTTTGACAAAGTAAACTAAAACTAGTGTTCGCAAGCAAGCGGAGAAACAATCTAGGAGTGAGTGGAAGTAGGTATCGATTTTAATTGGTGGATCAATGTGATTGCTCAATAACATTAATTAATCATGGATAGGCTAGATTAATCTCAAACACATATTGCATATTTCAATCACAACATGTTTATCATAGGAGTTCTTCTCAGATCCTCCCATGTGAAATCTACTAAACAAACTTGTTACCTTAACATAGACTTCTCTCTCAAGCAAGTCTAGCATTTAGAGATGAAACTCAAAATTTCTTTCTCAAGGAAATAGGGAATTCAAAACTAATATGCAATCATCAAACTAATTACCCACTTCATGTAACCTTTTTGAAGCAATACATGAATATATTAAGTATAATCAAGTTTGCAAACTTGATTCATAAATTAACACATGAAAATTAAAGTAAAACAGAGCAATACACAAAAGTCCACCAATTTAATCAAAACTCAACTTCATTTGCATACCCCTAAAATTGGGGTTTTAGCCAATCATGCTAAAATTAAAAGAAATTATACCGAACACATTCTCAGTCATCTGAATTGTTGGTTTACAACTTCAAATCTAGAAATCCACTTCCAAATTCCACCCAAAAGATGGATTACAGTCTTGCTTGGCACTCAAGATATTGGAAAGTTATATTGTACTCTAATTTAAAAAGGTGTAGGATGTAAGATCTTTTTTTCTCTTTCTTCTCTGCTATTTATAATTTCCCCAAAACTCAGATAAATTTTCATATCGTGACTCAGTTGCCGAGGTTAGTCAGGCTCTTTTGGTGAGTCACCAACCAACTTCTCTTCTCGCCCTTTAGTTCTTTATTTTAGCTTCAGTGTTTTGTCACTTTTTTGTGAGCTTGCAAGAATTTGTAGATTAAGTTTGGTGAGTCACTGATTTATTCTCTTATCTCCTTATGCCTTTAGTTTTTAAGTAGAAGACAATCATTTTTGGTGAGGTCTGGCATGTTTGGCGAGTCACATTTGGTGACCATTAGCTTCACATTTTCATTCTTTTTCCATGTTTTTGCCTTTTTTTGTGTGACTTCATTGCTGCCTTGTTCTTAAGCCTTAATCATCAGATGTGAACATTAAAAGGTATTGAGGATGCTATTTGTTAAACTAAAAGGCCTCAAATGAGTCAAAATCTCTCATTCATCAATCTCTCACAGGAATTGTTTTCGACTGGTACATAGATCTTGAATCTAGTTCCATCAATAGTTGGGAGTAGATGGAGTAGCAATTCCTTAAGTGTTTTATAGCCTAAGACATGTTGTAAGAATGATAGAGCTTACTAATGCCCGCCAAAGGAACGATAAGCAAGTCATTGACTTCATCAATTGTTGGAGGAGCTTGAGCCTTAATTGCGAAGATCTCCTTAGTGAAACTTCTGTGGTTGAAATATGCATCCAAGGTATGCATTGGGATCTTCATTGCATATTACAAGGCATAAAACTTAAAATGTTTGTAGAACAGGCAACTAGTGCTCATGATATGGAACTGAGTGTGGCTACAAATAAGGATCAAGAGTTGTCCAACTTTGAGCCTTATGAGGAAAATGTACATGATATTGAGGATGAGGACAAATTTTCGTTCGAAATCGAAATTGAAGAGTCTATGTAAGTTAACATGCTCCTTGATGTACAAGCCTAAACTGAAAGCTATAATGCTCCTCGATGCATGAGCCTAAAATTCATGTCATAAATCTCATCAAATTTGAATTAAATCTTCATGTCATGAAGCTCGTAAAATTCGAGCTAAGTATTCAAATCATGGAACTTCTCAAATTTAAGCTAAGTCTTCAAAGCGTGATCTTCCTCAAATTCTAGTAGAATCTCCAAATTGCAAAGCTCATCAAATTCGAGCAAAATCTTCAAGTCAAAATGCTCCTCAACGCATAAGCCTAAATTCTTCAAGTCAAAACAGATTCATAAAAGAGACCTCATGAGGTCGCTTATTTGTTTTTTGTGTTTTAATTAAAGTGACCTCATGAGGTCTCCATTAAGGAATTCAAATAAATTTGATCAAGTGTAGAGATCTCACAAGGTCTCTTTTTGTAAATATAAAATAAAAATAAATAATATAATAGTGACTCATGAGATCTCCTTTATTGAAAATAAAATAAAAATAAATTACAAAATAGTGCCTTATGAGGTCTCTTTTTTTTTTTTTTTAAATTCGGAAAAAATATTGGCGACCTTGTGAGGTATCTACAAAAAAACTACATACATTATAGCGACCTACCATTGAGGTCTCTTTATAGGTATCTTTTTCATAAAAGAGACCTCATGAGGTCTCTTTTTACAGTTTTTTTAAAGTAGTGGTGTTGAAAAAAAGTGACGAAAATTGAGCTTGATGATGCCGCAAATTGATAATCAACCAACGTAAGAGCATGCGTATTTATAACTATCAAAAGTACATTAATTATGTTCCTACAAATAATGGAAAACTCATAGTTGAAACAAAAGTATGGTAAGTTTTCATAGAAACCAAACTATGTTAAGTTTTTATAGGAATCAAGTTATGGAAAATTCCATTGGAATCAAGTTACGGAAAATTTCATTGGAATCAAGTTATGAAAACTTTTCATTAGAATCAAATATGGAAGTTTTGAAAAACTTCATACGAAAAAATATATACTTCAATCCTTGTCTTAAGGTTCGACAAGTCAAGCACCACAACAAGCCTCGAAGCAGGAGGCACTTGTAGATAGTAAAATTTTAAGTTTTGGATTAATCCATAAATTCATGATATATTAACCAAGTCAAATTATTGATGAATAAAGTTGAATTAATATTTAATTCAAAATTATAGACTTAAATAAAGTCCAAATTACATTTGGGTTAGTCCATTAAGTTGACAAGATGAGTCAAACTCATGCTCTTCAACCCCAAGGTCCTCTAAAATTACTTGAAGACCAAAATACCCCCAAAATCCTAGCTCACAACTATGTAAAGGGGTCTTCATAAGACCAAAAGTGAAGAAAAAGAAGAACACACAAATACATAGAGAATCGTTGTTCTTCTGTGGAGATCTGCAAGAAGTCTTTGCTCCAAATGTTGAGCCACAAGCATTTCATCAAATAAAAAAAAGTCATAAAGAGAAGAATCATGGGATTACATTTTTTTTTCTTAAGATTTTATAAAGATTGTAACCTTCACACAAATTCAAAGATAAATATTATTGTTTGCTTTCTCGTTTTCCCTTTTTAATTGCTCTATTTCAAGAACGAAACTTTAATCGCATATAACTATTAATAAACTAATAAGTAGCTAAGTACACATTAAATTTTAAATTAGCTAACTAATTGAAATATAATTAACAATTGAACAATTGATACAACTATTAATGATTATAAAATCAGCAAATAACAAATAATTAAAAAAATAAATAAATAAATAAAGGAAAAGCCAAAAACGGCAGTAAGGAAATCAAAAGAAATTTTTTTAAAATTGTCATATTTGCCTCTGTACTTTTTGAAAAGGGTTATATTTGCCCTTTCGTCATACTTTTTTGGTATATTTGCTCCTGTCATCCAACTTCAGGTACACAATTTCCCTTTGACCGTTAAATTTTATATCCCCACTTTCATTATCTTATGTGGCGCCTACATGAGCATCTACATGAATATGTATATTTGTTCCACTTAAATTTTCTCCTAATTTAATTTCTATACCCACCGATCTCATCCATAAAATCAAACATCTAAATATTCACTAATCTAACCCATAAAATTTAATTCATAATATATCTACTATCGCCACTTTCCGGAATAACAACAAGAAGACTTTTATAGAGCGCACGCCTTAGGGCTGCTAATCCATGTCTTAATTCAATTCAGGGTCGTCTCGACTATAAGGCACCAAAGCAATCGCTTGGGGCCCCAATTTTCTTTTATATATATATATATATATATTGTTAAAAAAAATTCATGTATTGATAAATTTGAAAAGAAATTTTTGTATAGAAAATATAATTGAGAAATTGAATATTGTTTAGTTGATTGTAGTATCTTCTCTATATTCTTATGTCGCTAGTTAATTGTAGTATCCTTCCTAGTTCCGCATGTGGTTGTTTATTTTGTTGTCTAACTCATTTATATTCTGACGATTATCATGAACCAACAATATTGTGTTCTTATACTTACTTTGCTCCCAGCCTACACCCTGGACGTGGCCAGCACTCAAGAACCATTGCTGCTGGCCCCAAGCGAACCCTTGACCAAGCTAAACTCTTAGCGGAAGACTTAAGCATCAATAAAAGAAATAAAATGTAAACTTTACTCAATTGTCTCAAAAGTAAACTTAGAATATTATAGAAATAAACATTCAACTATCCCAAAAGGTAACTCAAGTCTTTAAACATTTATAACTGAAAAATAAAAAAGACTCATGAACTATTGTCTATCTATCTATGAAGCATCTACTAACTGAGATGGACGTCAGGACAAGACCCACGACATCCTAATAAAACTAGAATGATATAGCAAAATAAAGGAATCCTTTGGAAGCAAAAAGGCTCACCAAATAACTTTGGAACTCGACTGGATCACCAAACCGTTGAATGTTGATCCTGGTTATCTATATCTGCATCATTTAATGCAGGCCAAATGGTATCGATACATGATATGTATGAGCATGTGAGGGAAATTCTAAAACAAGACATAAGCTTGAACTGGAACTGAAGAAACAACTTACCTCGTCTCAACTCATTTCAATATAAAGTAGTGATAAAGATGCAATATAAAGAAAAGCTTTTAAAATAGTAGGCAGAAAACTCAATGTATTGCAAAATACAATATAACTCAGCTTGTATATATAAAGATACAAAATAACTCTATGGGAGATTCTCTAACCGACAACCATCACTATGAGCTATGTGATGATACAACGTCTAGCCCACGCTGGCAGAACTATCCTATACTTTGCCAGGGTATAGAACCTACTAATAAGTGGATCACTAGTCTATGCTAAAAAACAATAAGGAATCATCTAAAAAGTATGACCCTTTTTACCCATGTTGACTACATGGTTTTTGGGGGCTGTGAGTTGTATGAACTCTCCCTCATATCGATGTTCAATACTACTCCCAAAATATACTAGCTCATATATTTTTAAAAAATATAACTCTTCCTATTGTTTGCGATTATTACTCAAAAATCTTTCTCTTAAAAGAGATGGTACTCAAAACTGCTCATGAAAACTCTTTTGGAAATCGATGTTTCCTCTTTCTTAAATGTGAAAACATTTCTTTCGGGAATACTTAGTTCCCATATATCATTTTAAAGAAAATGACTCAACCTTAATCTTTCTCAAACTCAATGCTCAAGTCTTAAAACAAGTTCAAACGATTGTAAAAAGACTTCTTAAAATGACTCGAAGAACTCTTAAGACTTGACATTTAGCTCTACCTTGAATTTGAATTATGGATTCTAGGGTTATGATCTCATGTTATGGATTCTCTCTCGATGTTTGGACATACCTTAGAGTGTATAAATCAATTAGAAAACATAGGTACGATTCGAGGGAACTCATACAAAAAGAAGGTCGAAAGGGTAGAGAACCTGGCGCACTAAGTGGCGCAAGTGCCAAATCCTAAACTACAGAAGGGAAGTTGGGGTGCAGTGAGTATAGAGGTACCCCAGGAGCCAAACCACAGACCCTCTTCTCTGGTGCACTGCTAGCGCGGTGCGCCAGCCCCTTGTCCAGAAAATCAGACAAAATTTCTTACTCATTTTTTGATCTTAATTCGCCTAGAATAGAATGGTTTCTTTACCAATCACTTAGATTCGAATACCCAACATTAGTATACGTTAATCCACTCAAAACTACCCTCAATAACCCAAAATTATCTCAAGAAATCATCAACCCATCCTAATTCAAGAACGAAAAACAATACTTTCAAGAAACTAATCAAGAACTCAAATTCTTCAACTTAAAGAACGAAACTTTGCTGAAAATAACATGACTGGCATGAGGGTGAATGAACCCAACACTATGAGAATTCACATACCTCTTAGGAAGTAAACCCTTGGCGAAACAACCTTCGATTTCGCAAGAAACTTGATGAACGCCTTGACTATTCTCCTATTTTCTCTTATTGAAATATTTTCTAAGATCCTAGCATAAATTAGGATTGTGTAAGCTGAAACAAATCAGTTTAGACCCTTTATTATTACTAAAAAAGAATTAAATATGATAGGGTAAGGAAAAGACCAAAATTTCCCTCATATTTTCGGGTAACTTTCCTTAACTGGACAGCCTGACTTCAAACGGACATATCTCCCGCATATGAGCTCAAAAATTAGCAAACTCAATGGAGTTAGAAAGAGGATTCCAAGACCTTTCATTTGATATCTTATGGGACACCTAACTCATCCTGTACTGAAAGTTATGATCATTTGAAGTTGACCCTAAACTCATAACTTATGCATAACTTGCAAAATTTCAAATTTTGCTATTTCTAATTTAGTTCTTTCTATTCTTAGCTCTTTGAAATACCAAGGTGTTACAATATCTCCCCCTTGGAAAAATTCGTCCTCGAATGAGATTACTTTAAGTAGACTAAGGGTGGTAACATCTGACACTCAGCTTAAACACTCAATATGTAAAGTAACACAACATTTCAACTTGAAATAAATGTCAAGAAGAGAATTAGTACCTTAATTTGAAATTTCTCCAGACTCAAAGAGATGTGGGTATATCTTTTTCATATCTTCCTTAGCCTCCCAAGTAGCTTCCTCAACAAATTGATTCCTTCATAAAACCTTGACTGACGCTACCTCCTTGGTTCTCAACTTGCGAACCTGACAATCCAGAATCTGAACAGGAATCTCCTCATAAGAAATCTATCCTTAAAACCAATGTCTTTAGTCGGTATGATTAGTGAGGATCGCCCATACACTTATTCAACATGGAAATGTGAAATACCAGATGAACCGCTGCTACTTCTGACGGTAGCTCCAATTCATAAGCTACATTGCCAGTCCTCTTGGATATCCTGTACGGACCAATATACCAGAGACTAAGCTTCCCCTTATTTCTAAACCTTATAACACCCTTCATGGGTGAAACCCTTCTGTAAACCCAATCATCTACTTCAAACTCTAAGTTTCTTCTCTTGACAACAGTATATGATTTTTGACAACTTTGTGCAGTTTTCAACCTCTCTTGAATAATCTTCACTTTCTCCATGACTTGATAAACCGAGTCTGGTCATATCAACCCAGCTTCATCAACCTCAAACCATCCAATAGGAGACCTACATCTTCTCCCATAAAGAGCCTCATAAGGAGTCATCTGGATGATAGAGTGATAACTATTATTGTAAGAAAACTCTATGAGAGGTAAGTGATCATCCTAATTACCCTTGAAATTGATCACACACACCCTCAACATATCCTCTAATGTCTTAATTGTACGCTCTGCTTGACCATCCATATGAAGATGAAAAGCAGTGCTCAAGTTTACCTTGGAACCCAAATCTTTCTAGGAAGACTTCCAAAATTGTGCGGTAAATTGCACACCTCTAACTGAAATGATGGACACTGAAACTCCATGAAGTGTGACTACCTCTTGAATATATAACTTAGCATAATATTGTACTGAATGGGTAGTCTTTACCAGTAAGAAATAGGTTGATTTAGTGATCGATCTACAATAATCCAAATCGAATCATGATGCCTACGAGACCATGGTAAACATGTAATGAAATCCATATTGATCATCTCCCACTTCCATTTCGTAATATGTACGTTCTGAGCCATACCACTGGTCCTCTAGTGTTCTACCTTGACTTGTTGGCAATTCAGGCACTTAGTAATAAAATCTGCAATACTCATCTTCATACTACTCCACCAATAGACTTCTCTCAAGTTGCGATACATCTTTGTGGAACCCAAATGGATAGAATATCTTGAGCTATAAGCTTCCTCCATGATCCTCTCTTGAAGTTCATCCACCTTTGGTACACATAATCTACCTTGATACCTCAATACACCATCTCCTCCTTGTTCAAAAACCATCACTTTCTGCTTATGAACATTTGCCTTCAATTCAAGCAAAATAGGATCTTGATCTTGTTTCTCTTTCACTTCAGACACTAATGATGATTCAATCCCATTCATCACTACCACTCCACCTTCATTGGAATCCATTAATTGGACTCCTAATCGTGTAACTTTGTGCACATCTTTTGCTAACTCTTTCTTGTCCTTCTCAATATAAGAATTACTTCTCATAGACAACCTATCCAAGGCATCAACAACAACGTTAGCCTTAACTGGGTGATAGAGAATACTCATGTCATAATCCTTGAGTAATTCCAACCACCTCCTCTATTTGACTGAACACATACTGAAGACTCTTCTGATCGGTGAACACATCTACAAAAACACCATAAAGATAGTGACGTCATATCTTCAAAGCGAATACTATAACAACTAACTCTAGATCATGGGTTAGGTAATTCCACTCATAAATCTTAAGTTGTGTGGAGGCATAAGCTATAACCTTGCCATTCTGCATTAATACATAACCTACTCCAACTCTGGACGCATCACAATACACAACAAAATCTTGTGTACCCTATGGTAAGGTCAATACTAGGGCAGTAGTCAACCTAGTTTTCAATTCCTGAAAGCTTTTCTCACAAGCTTCAGACCATTGAAAGTTAACTGTTTTCTGAGTCAATTTGGTTAACGGGGACGAAATAGATAAGAACCCCTCGACAAACCTTCTATAATAACCAACCAATCCCAAGAAACTTCTAATATCAGTTGGAGATATGGGTCTAGGACAGTTATGTACTTCCTCAATCTTTTGAGTGTCAACTCGAATCCTATCACCAGAAACAATGTGACCTAAAAAGGCCACAGACTCAAGCCAAAATTCACACTTAGAGAATTTAGCATTCAACTCTCTATCCTTGAGAGTTTGAAGAACTACTCTGAGATAACTAGCATGATCTGCCTCATTCCTCGAATAGATTAGAATGTCATCAATGAATACGATAACAAACATATCTAAATAAGGCTTGAATACTATGTTCATAAGATCCATGAATGCTACAGGAGCATTAGTCAAACCAAATAACATGATTATAAACTCATAGTGACCACAACGGGTCCTAAAAGTTGTCTTAGGGATGTTACTTTCTCTTACTCTCAACTGATGATAGCCAGATATGAGGTCTATCTTAGAAAAACAAATGGCACCCTAAAGTTGATCGAAGAGGTCATCAATTCTTGGAAGAGGATACTTATTCTTGATAGTAACCTTGTTCAACTGACGGTAGTCTATGCACATTCTAAGAGAACCATCGTTCTTCCTCACAAATAGACCGGAGCACCCTAAGGTGAGACACTTGGTCAAATAAAACCTTTATCAAGAAGTTCTTTCAACTGTTCTTTTAACTCTTTCAACTCTGTTGGAGCCATTCTATATGGAGGAATAGAGATATGATGAGTATTAGGAAGAATATCTATACTGAAGTCTATTTCTCTCTCAGGAGGGACTCCAGGAAGATCAAATGGAAAGACTTCTGGAAACTCACTCACTACTGGAACTGACTGAATAGGTGGTGTCTCAACACTAGGGTCATTAACTCAGACTAAGTGATAGATGCACCACTTGGAAACTAA
This sequence comes from Solanum bulbocastanum, assembly GCA_037074985.1. Classification (NCBI taxonomy): domain Eukaryota; kingdom Viridiplantae; phylum Streptophyta; class Magnoliopsida; order Solanales; family Solanaceae; genus Solanum; species Solanum bulbocastanum. The sequence goes on along the minus strand of CM073597.1, from coordinate 40,312,585 downwards.
CTTTTTGGCCTTAAGGTACAAAATCAAATGACCCTTGGCACTGCTGAACTACTTTTTCACTCTATAATTGGCTCATTAGGAAGCTGAAACTTGACTACTCAAGTCCTACAATCTTAACTTATGCATAACTTGCAAAATTTCAAATATTGCTATTTCCAATTTAGTTCTTTCTATTTTTAGCTCTTTGCAATACCGAGGTGTTACATCATTATTCTCCTTTCACTATTTTTTATTCTTTCATGATTGAATATTCTAAAGTCTCTCAAACGTTCAAACCTTCTACATTATGTAAAATCTATTGTTGTGTGTTTATAAAAAGATCAAAATTGTTGGTGTCTTGTACAAATTTCAAGCACTAAAACTAGTCAACACTATTTTAATATTATTATTATATCAACTTATCAAATTCATTGCAACACTATTTTAATAGCATCATATTTTTTAAAATATTGAGTCATGTTTTATTATTCTAACTTTATATTATATAATTTTCATTGAAAATTTACATTATTTGCATTCTTATTTCATAATGTCTGCATATATCCTGCCTCTCCAGATCTCATTTGTAGGATTACACTGAGTATGTTATAATTATTTAATTTATATTTGTCAACTAAAAAAATAGAACCTCTTTATGAAGTTTGGTTTTAGCCCCCAAACTTGTTGAGACATACCTGATTCAATTTGACCAATTTGGTGTTGAAATAGTGCAGAAATGGTGGTTAAATAATGTTGACAGGCTGCTGAAACTTGTGGTAATAGATTGCAAAAAAAATATGTTGAAATTTGTATTAAAAAGTAGGGCTGAAATGATGGTTAATTTGTTGGTGGGTTTTTGTGTGTTGAAATGATGTTGAAGAAATGGTGGTTAAATTGTGCTTAATTTGCTGTTGCATTTTTGTGTATTAAAATAGAGCTGAAATTAAATTGTGCTAAGATGTATTGAAAAAATGATAAAATGTTGCTTAATTGTTTGGGACGCGGCTCCTACAGACTTGTATAGTTCAAGGTGGATATTTAAGAATTGGGTTCTATGGGATAGATGGTGGGTATAATATTGAGTTTGGTAAAATGATTAAATTATGAGAAAATTTTAAGTAGAACAAATGTACATAACTATGTAGGTGTGCCACGCAGGATCATAAAACTGAGGATATAAGATTTAATTGTCCAAGGGAAAATATGTGTCTAAAATTAGATAATAGGGATAAATATATTTTAAAAGTATGACAAAGAACAAATATAATCCTCTTTCAGAGAATACAGGGGTAAATATGACCGTATTCCGTATTTTTTTTTTATAACACACTAATTTAATGCGCTATATAAGTTTCATCAACATAACAATCCCAAAGCCTAGTTCCTTATAAATTTTATATAACCCACTATATTAGTACTCCGCTTGTCGTAATTTAGTGATACGTTTTGAAATTTTGAAATTCAAACAAGTTTATTTTTTACTATTAGTTTTTCATATATCTTTTAAATATTTTGAATTATTAATTATTATTACTTACAATACTTTTTGTTAGGAGCCCTGATTTTCTTATCATATTTGAGTTTTAATTTTTAAGAAAAATTAAAGCATTACAATTATTGTTTTTAGTTTTCCAAAAAAAAATATAGTTCTCTTCCATATTTGGTTATTTTTTTCTTAGGGGAAATTTTGGAGATCTATAAATTGAAGATCTCATTGTCATAGCATAATACAATAGAATCCACAATGTAGTCTTTTAGAGATTTTTATTTATAGCAAAATTTTCTCTCTACATGCTTTTAATTAGTTTTTAATTATGTAGACTAATTGGTCATATCATATAATAATTTTATGTCTTTTAGTATAGGTTTATGTGTTCTCTAATTTATGGGCATATGATTTGTAATTATAAGCTTTCACATGACATCCTAATCACTTTCGAACCCAACATATTTTACCTTATTTACAAATATATAAATTCTATTTTTAAAAATTTAAAAATGTATGAGCAAATTCTCGACCAAATAGGATACATCATATAAAAAAGGCAGAATGACCTGGGAGACCCCTGTACTTGGATCCGTTTGTCAGTCGAACCCTTCTACTCATCACTTCGCCAAATGAACCCTTAAACTCGATGAAACTCTATTTTTTAAACCCCTCTGATCATTGACTAAGCATATGTGGCATTAAAATGGTTGAGTTGGACAAATGTGTGACCACACACGTTTTAAAGCAAGTGAATGCAATATTTTTATTTTAAAATTATCAAAATTATAAGACAAAATAATTATAATAATAAATAAAAGAAAAAGAAAAAAAAATCTCAAAACCTTTCTTATTCAGCCCCTTCCACCTCACCCCACCCCACCCCTTCTCTCTTCTTCTTCAACCCCACCCCATTCTTTTTCTCTTCTTCTTTAGCCCCAACCCCCCTCCACCACCCCACCCCTACCCCTTTTTTTATTATTCTTCTTTGACGTACACCCCATCACCATAATCATCAAATATAAAATTAAAAAAAGCTTTTGCAAGTACATATATCATTCACCATTTTCATAAATTTAAGATCTATTGCTTGAGTTTACTCCTAAATATATTTTTCCCAACTTTAAGTTTTCTTGATTTTTTTTATCAAATTAAAATAACTAGAACCTAAAGCATGTGCAAGAGCTAATTACAATCTATCATATTTTATGATTGAGAAAACTTTTGAATGTGAACCGTGAAGAAAAATGAAAATGATGGGTTTTTTATTTTTGGGGTGAGGCGTAGAGGGTGGGTGGGAATGATGAAGATGAAGTAGGAAGGGGGGAAAGAGAGAGAGAAAATTGCACTTTTTTACTTTTTAATATTATTTATTTTTAAAATTTAATTTCTAATGTGTCATTGGAAAAATAATAATAATAATGACGTGTCATTAAAAAAAGACGTGGTATTTCATGTGTAAAATGAGTGTATTACACGCACACATATCAGATGCGAAAGGGGTTTAAATATTGTGTTCGGATGAATTTAAGGATCCATTTGGTAAAGTCATAAGTACAATGGTCAAGTACAAGGGTCTCCCAAGAAGGTCTATTAAAAGGGACAAACAAGTTAGTTAATTAGGTTGGAGTCCTTCACGTCTTAAATATTGGGTAAAAGTGACAAATGAATAAATAATATTAATTAATTAGGTTAAAAGATGTTTTCTCAATAGCTCTAAACTTTTAACATTTACACTTTTACCTCTATATTTTTTACCTTAAAATATCTAAAATTTTACCAAAATAATAACAAAAAGGGCGCTCTTTCTCAACTCCATCGTCTTCCCAACAATCCTCTTCAACCGCAGGTATATTTGTCAATCCTTTCTTCTTGTTCTTTTTCTTCATCTTTCTTTGTCTACAAAAATATGTGCTTTTATTGAAAAGATCTATCAAGAAAAATTTATGAAAAAAGAATGTCAAAATATATATATGTTTGAGTTTTTTTGTATTGCATTTGTTTTATTTGAGCTTTGAATAAATTAAAAAGAGCATTATTGATTAGTATGAAAATCACTTTGTGTCCATTCTTAAGCTCCGTTTAGTGAACCCAAAGTGATTATTTCAGTCAACAACTTTTGTAGTTGTCCGGGCGAATGTCGAAGTTGTTTGTTAAAATAATTAAATATGTCTGAGTTGATGTCCAACAAATGTCTTTAGTTGTCCGGCAATAGTAGAAGTTGTCTCAACAACTAGTGCAGTTGTTTGACAATTGTGTTCTATTGTTGGCCAATTGAAGAATTATAAAATTTTTTAAAGCTACTAAAATTTTCTTACTATTGTTGATAGTTGCGAAACAACGAAATAGGTGGAAAAACAAGTATTAAATATTCTTTAGTGATTTCAAAGTTGTTTGATGAATGTCTCACTAGTTGAAATATTGTGTGATGTCTTTAAGTATTGTGTCCATCTATGGAAGAACAAATGATAATTGCAGTTGATTTACATGGTGAATAGGTACAGAATGCTACTCGTTATACTTGGCGATCAAAGGGTCGAGAAACATTACCAATAAAGATAAGTGAGAATGTTACGTATAATGAGTTTGTTGAAATCATTATTTCTAGGTTTGAGTTAAATTGTGATAAAGATTATCTCTCTATTACTTACATGTTTGGCTTTATTGAATGCAAAAAGGAGCTCCTTCTAGGATAAAGAATGATCGTGAATTACGATTTTTTTTGAATGATCGAAGTAGGCCCATTTTAAGAACATCTGTTGAAAAGATAGCATAGACAACAATTCAGTTGCAAATGATGAAGAACATCATGTTACTATTGATATTCCTATAAACAAGGACGATTCTCAACATTTTATACCAACACAAGGCAGCCACATGGATGATGACAGCACAAGTTTTTATAAAGGTAAAATTTTCAAGGACAAGTGAGAATTAACTAAATTGTTGAAGCTTGGTTTTGTGAAGAAGGATCAAAGACTCAAAATCAGTGAAGAATTCTAAAGATGTGTATTGTGTTAGATGTGTAGATCAAAATTGTGATTGGTGGTTGCGAGCAACAAAACTTCAAAGTTGTAATAGATTTGAAATTAAACGATACCGCAACATTCATTGATGTGGAGCACAACATCTTACAAGTAATAGTGTATAGTTTCATGACTTTTTGTCATATTTATAACATGTACTTCATGATACGTTATTAGTTCAAACAACTTATATAGTTGTATCTCAACAACTTCTAATTTTATATCAAAAGCTTTTAATTTTATATCAACAACTTTTAATGTTGTTGGACAATTGTAACAGTTGAAGGGTCGAGTCCTTCAAACAACTGCATTAGTTGTCCAACAATATTGAAGAGTTGTCCAACAATATTGGAGAGTTGTCTAACAACTTTGCATAGTTGTCTAATAATAATTGAAGATTGATCTAGCCATTTTGTAAATTATTAAGTATAAAATAAGTTGTTTAATAATAACTGAAGATCGATCTAGCCATTTTGTAAATTATTAAGTATAAACTAAGTCGTTTAATAATAATGGAAGTTCGATCAAGCCATTTTGTGAATTATTAAGTATAAATTTAGTCATTTAATAATAACTAAACATCGATCTAGTAATTTGCGAATTATTAAGTATAAACTAAGTTGTTTAATAATAACTGAACATCGTTCTAGTCATTTTGTGAATTATTAAGTATAAACTTAGTAGTTTTATAATAATCGAAGATTGATTTAGTCATTTTGTGAATTATTAAGCATAAACTAAGTAGTTTAATAATAACTGAACATCGATCTAATCATTTTGTGAATTATTAAGTATAAACTTAGTCATTCAATAATAACTGAAGATCGATTTAGTCATTTTGTAAATTATTAAGTATAAACTAAGTCGTTTAATACTAGTTGAATATTGATTTAGTCGTTTTGTAAACTTTTAAGTATAAACTAAGTCGTTTAAGAATAACTGAAGATCGATCTAGCCATTTTGTGAATTATTAAGTATAAACTAAGTCGTTTAATAATAGTTGAAGATCGATTTAGTCGTTTTGTAAGCTTTTAAGTATAAACTAAGTCGTTTAATAATAACTGAAGATCGATCTAGTCTTTTTGTGAATTATTAAGTATAAACTATGTCATTTAATAATAACAGAAGATCGATCTAGTCATTTTATGAATTATTAAGTATAAACTAAGTCGTTTAATTATAACCGAACATCGATCTAGTCATTTTGTGAATTATTAAGTATAAACTTAGTTGTTTAATAATAACCAAAGATCGATTTAGTCATTTTGTGAATTATTAAGTATAAACTTAGTCGTTTAATAATAACCAAAGATCGATTTAGTTATTTTGTGAATTATTAAGTATAAACTTAGTCGTTTAATAATAACCAAAGATCGATTTAGTCATTTTGTAAATTATTAAGTATAAACTAAGTCGTTTAATAATAATTGAACATCGATCTAGTCATTTTGTGAATTGTTAAGCATAAACTTAGTCGTTTAATAATAACCGAAGATCTATTTACTCATTTTGTGAATTATTAAGTATAAGATAAATTGTTTAATAATAATTGAATATCGATCTAATCATTTTGTGCACTATTAATAAGTATAAACTAAGTCGTTTAATAATAACTGAATATCGATCTAGTCATTTTATGAATTATTAAGTATAAATTTAGTCATTTAATAATAATCGATGATCGATTTAGTCATTTTGTGAATTATTAAGTATAAACTAAGTTGTTAAATAATAATTGAAGATCGAATTAGTGAATATAAACTAAGTAATTTTATAACAACCAAGGCAGTTACAGGAACAACTGAACTAATTGTAGGAACAACTGTACAACTAACAGTTGCACGGAACAATTGATAGAGTTGTACAAACGACTAAATAGTTGCACAGAACAACTGAAGGAGTTGTACAAACAGCTAAACAGTTGCTCAAAACAACTTAAGAAACTGTACAAATGACTAAACAGTTGCACGAACAACTGAAGCAGTCGTCCAAACAACTAAACAGTTGTACTAACTACTAAATAGTTGTAGAGACATCTGAAACACTGAAGCAATAACATGGATAATTAAAGAGAAAAAGAGACAATTAAAGTAGTTGATAACAAATTCACAAAAACTGAAATAATTATATCATAAACTAACACACAAAAATAGTTGATAACCAATACACATAATACTGATCCAAATATTTTGTAAATTAAGTACAAAAACCACCTTCATACACAACTACTCTCTCAAGTAGTTAATTCCTTCTCAAGCACCGCAACAACATACTTCATCCTAAAATTATCTTGTATGCGGGTGTTGCAGCCATCCATTTAATCATTCTTGGAATTGTTCTTTCAGATGAAGAATTCTTGGCAAACCGTTGAATTAATGGAATAGCTTCAAATGCCACAGCCTACAATATAACATTAAAAATTGCCAAATATACATAATAAAGTCAAATAATAATTTAACTAAAAATCATAAAATGAAAACATCGATTTAATTACTTACGGCAAACGCCCATGGAAAGCCATGAAGATTGTGTTGAGATTTTGTTGAGTTTAGCTTTTTCAAAAGATACTCAATGGTAAGATCAAAGCTTTCTCGACTCCATGGATATGAATTGAACACACTTTTTTTCGATGCCATCTTTAGCCAATTAATGTTTATCTTTCTTATCTGCATTTTTTAACACAATATACAATGCACAAATCAAACTATACTAATAGGAACCTTTTGCTTTTGGGTTAAGCTTGGATCACACATTTTTTCTATGAGTACAACAACATTTGGAGATTTACCCACTTTATCAATAAAAAATTTCACTTTCTTTTCCAATTTTTGCTAATTGCTGACTTAGAAGAGGAAGAGAATTACATCGAAGTCCAATCATAATAGCGAATTCATTAATGCCAAAACAAATTGGCAAACAATTATAACCAATCCAAACCTCTTTTTTCTTTTCAGAAAAAATACGACGAAGATTAAAATCATGCACTAACTTCATTCAAAAAGTGACCAAAGCATGATTTTTTAAAATCATTTTCAATATTTTGTGCTATTAGAATCTTTCTAAACTCAACAAATTGAACTCCACAACCAACTCTCGCATTGATTCTAGAATCATAAGACCCTGACTCATTCAAGTGAGTCTTAAATTTATACGTACCATTGGCAATAATTTTGACATAATCTGGAGAGGATTCAATATCTTCTTCTTCTTTTTCATTTGATTGCTCACATTCACTTTCATCACTTTTTTCTTCTCCACTAGATTTATCTCCATCGCTTTCATTATTTTTTCCTCTCTACTTGATTTATCTCCATCACTCTCATCATCTGTTTCTTTTTCTCTTGAATTTTTGTTGCCACTCACATCACTTTTTTCTTCACCTAAAAGGCCACTGCTGCTCTTACTACTTTTTTCCATCTCACTAGATTGCTTGCCACTATTTTCATCACTTTTTTTTCTTTTTCTAATATGTCACTACTGCTCTTACTACTTTGAAGTGTTTCAGTACCTCTTTTTTTAGCAGCAGTTAAGCTATCAGAATTTTCTCCAGCATCTGGATTGGATGAAGATGTTTCAATTCTCTTCCTCTTATATTGACGCATTATATCTAAACTAAAATAGTTAAAAAATTAGTAAATAGTATAAAATTAACTTAATAGGATCAGTAGAAAATGTGTAATTGTAGTACATTAAACATCAATAATTATAGTATTTGTCTTACAACTAATCAATTCCTGATCAACAACTGAACATAGTTGTTCAACAACTATCATAATTGTGGGAACAACTTATCTAGTCGTCCGACGACTACATGCAGTTGTTGGACCATTTTGTATTCGAAAGATATGCCTAATTATTCAAATAAACAGCTTCAGTAGTTGTCCAGATAACAACGAAAGTTGTTGGCTGAAACAACTATATTGGATTCACTAAATGCATTAACACAAAATAATTTTATACGGACGACAAAACACTTTTGAGTTAATTTCAACTTCAAACAAAATAAATGCAATGCAAAACAATAAAAAAATATCATAGATAGATGATAATGATTTTCTTCTTTATGAAACCTAGTTTTAATATTTTGAAATAGAAATGAGAAGAAAATTTACCTTGTATGATCAGGAAGAAAACACAATAGAAAATGTTGAATGATTTTGAAGTTGAAGAAGAAGCAAAAAGTTAGAATTTTTTTTTTCCCCAATTTTCGTCCCTTCATCCTCCCCGTCGTCCGGTTGTGTTCTAACTGAAAAGGAACTCTTCAAAAACTAATGGGTATATACAATTTAGTCTTTTAGTTTTTATTACAATTTTAAAATTACTATTTTAAGTCCTTAAGTTTTTAAAATTAATAGTTTAGTCCTTTTTTATTAATATTAAAAATCAGAAAATAGAAAAAAAAAAAGGAGGGACCCACTTGTCTTTTTTTAATTGAAAACTTAAGAGGCATTTTAACCTCATTTTCTCTATAAAAAGTTTAGATGAGTTTTGTAAAAGGAACTCCTAAAGGAAGTCAAAAAAGATAAACCAAAAAAATGGTAAAAAGTAAATTGAGTCACATGATTTAGGAGTCCCACAAATTATCCAAAGATCTTTTTTTCAATTCCTTGTATAATTACAATACACAATTCAAAAAGACAACTCTCTTATCAACTTTTTATATAATATAATATCCTCGACTCTCTCTCTCTTTTTATTATCTATATATTCCTTGTCCATTCTTCTATCAGATTTCACTGTTGCCGAAAAAGTGTTACAAATATTGAATGGCTAGACACGAGGAATTACCAATTCCAATTTTCTCTGATCTTGAACCAGTTTATGGTAGTGGATCACAGCTTGAAGAGGCTCAACTTCGATTCAAGAATTTGAAAGCCACGTTTATAGACTTATTTGGTCAATCCCCTCATGTCTACGCTCGATCCCCAGGTCAATTCCACTTTCAAAATCTCAACCTTCTTTCTTTCTTTCTTGTGGGTTTAATTCAAAATCTGGGTTTTCAAAATCTTGTCGGTTATGTTCAAAATTTGAACTTTAATAGTATGCTATATTCGTATTGAATCTTTGCTGTTGTTCAATTATGGTATGCAGGGAGAGTGAACCTGATTGGAGAACACATAGACTATGAGGGTTACTCTGTTTTGCCTATGGCAATTCGACAAGACACAATTGTGGCTACACGGAAACACGACTCTAATGAACCTCAGAAGCTTCTTAGAATTGCCAATGTGAATAGTGATAAGTACTCCTTGTGTACTTACCCTGCTGATCCTCTGCAGGTTTCATAACTTTGACTATGTTCTTTTGGTTTGTGATCTCTGATGTATTTGAATTGACAATGCTGGTAAAAGATCCGGCATGGTTTTTACTCTGAATTTTTTTTTTGGGTGTTATCATTGGTGAGAGAATATGGAATTTGAGTTAACCAATTTGAGATTTTCTCTGTCACTTTTTTCATCATTATTTTGCTTTACACACATACATATAAGATGTTGTGACATCCTTCGAGCCCTATTTGGCCAATCTTTTAAAATGAACTTATTTTGAAAAAAATGTTTTTTCTCAAAGTGCTTTTGCGGAGAAGTGTTTGTGTTTGGACAATAGATTTTAAAAAGACTTTTGAGCACCAGTTTGTGTTTGCTCAAGCTTTTAAAAGTGTTTTTAAGTGTATTTTTCTCATAAGTATTTTTCAAAAACATACTTTTATGGAAAAAATATTTTTTTTAGCTTTTGAAAACCAACTTCTATTATTCCCCAAAAGCTTTTAAGAGATAACTGAATCATGGTTCTTGAGTACTGCAATTTTAGTTTTTTTTTTTTTTTTTTTTTTCGTCAATAACCTTATGTCTAACTTTTCAGGAGGTTGATCTGAAGAATCACAGATGGGGTCATTATTTCATTTGTGGGTAAGACCTTACTTTCTTGATTTCTTCATCCAAGATCCAGAGAATCAGATAGTATTGAGATGACACTACAGGTTGACAGACATTAAATTTTACTTCATTTATCATGCTTTATGTGAACTCTTGGGAAGTATGTGCTGTGAGAAGAAAGTTAAAATATAAAAGTTGAAACTATTCATGTATGCATGTCATATTAAAACTGCTAATCTGTGTGTGCAGGTACAAGGGTTTCTATGAATATGCCAAGTTGAAAGGGATAGATGTTGGTGAACCTGTTGGACTTGATGTTATTGTTGATGGTACAGTTCCTACAGGTATATATATGCCTTCTGATCTTGAATACTGTCCAGAAGTAATTAAGTAGTCCTCTTTTATGGCTTATTTCATGGTTTCCATGTTTGTTGGCTTTAGGGTCTGGACTTTCGAGCTCTGCAGCATTTGTTTGCTCTTCCTTTATTGCTATAATGGCTTCAATTGGTGTTAACATGCCCAAGGTAGTATCCTTACCATATTATGCAAAGAACTTATTTCTTTTCTAGCTTGGTAATTCTTTGCTTTTGTGTATAATTAACCTAATGTTTGGTAATTAAGTTTTGTTTAGCTTATTATTGAGTTTAATTTGAATTTTTTTTTGTTATATAAAATTAGTCTTTCTTTTGTGTTTTCATAGGCTAAGTTTCTGTAATACTTCTTTTAAGTGATAAACCTAACAATAAATCTAGAGACAAAACTTCAAAAGTTATGTTAGGGAAAAAACTAAAATATTAAATTAGAGACAACTTCAAATTTTGTTAGAGCAAAAATTTTTCAACTTTTTCTTGATATTTATTTAATTCAGTTTGTTGCTCCTTTTCTTTTGGTTGGGGATTTCTTTTGTTATAGGTATTAATATTGTTAGATGACTATAGTAATGATTAAGTTGATTTTTGGTTAAAATGAAGTGAAAACAAACCTTTTGAAGTAAACAAGTTATTTGTTGAAAATTTTAATTCAACTGTTTTGAATAAACGAATAGTTTCAAAATATCAATAAAAGAACAGCGAGCAAAACCTGCTTGTCATGGTTGACCTTAAATACTCGTGCTGCCGTGGTTGGAAAGATTCTGTGTTGAACCTGCTTGAAAATCTAGGTCCGCCACTACTGTGGCATCCATCTATGGCTGTTTGATCGGCTTCCCCCCTGAACATTTGTTTTGGATCTGATTTCTTTTCCTCTTTAGAAGTTTCTTTGTAAGGAGTACAACATTAAGATGAATGAATTTGTCATGACTAATTTCTTTCCTAATTTGTTGAAACTATCTTCCTTTTCTTCTATCTTCATTTGCTTGAGTTTGCAAAATTTGAATCTGTTGGTAGTGTTAGCTGTATCTCTGCTTTGACCTAGAAGTGATAATATTTTCTCTGCAGAAAGAAATTGCTCAACTCACATGTGAGTGTGAAAGGCACATCGGGACTCAGTCTGGTGGAATGGATCAGGTAATGCAATTGCACTAAATCTTGGTTATTTAGTTACAGCTGGACCAATGCAAAGTGCAGTATATAATTAGTTGTCCTAATTATTGATGTTTTCCGTATTCTTCTCCTGAATTTCAATGTAGTGCGTCTCTATGCTAGTTCAATATAGCAATGCAGACAGTCTTGACTTAATATTTGATTCTTAAAGGCATCAATCGATTATTTGTGCAGGCCATCTCTGTTATGGCAAAATCTGGGTTTGCTGAGCTGATTGATTTCAATCCTATACATGCAACTGATGTACAACTGCCTGCTGGTGGAACTTTTGTGATAGCCCATTCATTAGCTGAATCACAAAAAGCAGTTACTGCTGCAGTTAACTACAATAATCGGGTTGTTGAATGCCGACTAGCTGCTGTAAGATTTGACACCCTTTGATAAATTTCTGATGTTAGAGCAAAGAGGATGATTTTCTTATCTCTCTGATCATAATAGTTCTAATTATCTATTTCTCAATTGGTTTCTTGGGGTTTTTAAATTTCTTATGACATCTTATTTTAGTATCTTGAAACTTGAAGCTAAATACTTAGTCGAGTGGTTCAGACATCACCATTATAAAAAATAAAAATTAAACTACCTAGATTTATGACATATTCCTTAATTTACACTTTGCTTGGTGGTTCATTAATATCTTTTACAAACTCAATGTCCTTAGGAGACTGTAGTCCTTGGAATTAGTGTTGTCAAAGGCGAGCTTAAGCTCTAAGCGAGGCTCAAAACATGGTGAGCGCTTCACCTCGCTTTATGTGCACTTCAGTGTCATCATCAAGGTTCAAGGCATATTTATCCTTGCCAACAAGCCTCTATGCGACACTAAACAATTGATATTTCACGCTATCAAAAAAAAATTCAATTTCTTTGTTCATATAATTGTCATTCATGTTTATATTTATTAGTTTTGGACTAAACATATATATTTGTTTTTTTTCTCCCTTTACACCTTTTTTCATTAAGGCCATGCTTTATTTGCGCTTTTTGCTTAAAACCCCAATGGACCTTAGAGCTTTTTTGTGCTTTTCGCCTTTGATAACACTCCTTGGAATAATGTAGATTATGGTATATTTTATTTGACATCCATGACAATAATTCTGAGTTCTAAATGGTTTAGATGGAAAGACAAATTTGGCATTGTGCGTGTGGTAGTAGAACTTGCCTTTAGCATGGTATATTTTATTTGCTAAGAGTTGCAGGAAAACCATGCTGTTGACTATTTATTTGCTTTTTGTGCAAAACTAACAAAGATGCACAATGCTTCTACTATCTGCTGCATGTGTTTCTGTTGCTTTATCAATTCAGCCCTTGTGAATCTTTGTTTCGTGGTCTGTTAGCTATTTTCTAGTCAATATTTTGACTGAATATGTCAGCAACTTACACGTTCTTGTTTACATTTATATTTACATAGATAGATATTGCCTCTTGAATGAGCATTGCAGAATAACCTACTTGGATATGCTAGTTTTCCCCTTTAGATGCTGATTTGAAATTTTGCAGATTGTACTGGGCATTAAGCTGGGGTTGGAACCTAAAGAGGCGATATCTAGTGTAAAAACTCTTTCTGATGTTGAAGGGTTGTGTGTATCATTCGCTGGTACACACAGTTCTTCTGATCCTGTTGTTGCTGTCAAGGTAGGTACTCTATAATCTCGGTTCATTCCCCTCTTGCCTGACATCTGTCTTTGTGATTTGATTTCATTAATTACTAGTTTGCCTCCCTGCCCAGTGGGTGATATCTGTGATTGTCATTTTCTTCAAGTTGAATAATCATGAGTAGGTGGATTGGATTTTCACTTTGCTTTTCTTTTTCATTCTCTCAGTATTAGTTTGTGGTTGTGGTCCATGTTATGTTCAAAGAGGGGTTTATGCTTTTACTCTTGTTGTTTGCTTATATGACATTCATCTGTAACAATTCCCACCACTCCTACAGGAGCTATTGCATGAAGAACCATATACCAGCGAAGACATTGAGAATATCACCAAGGAAAAGCTGGAAACAATCTTTGCCGCCTCGCCAACTTCTTTGGATGTGCTTCGTGCTGCTAAGTGTTACAAGTTGCATCAGGTCAGTATGTGCTTTCATACTTAATCCTTTTTTGTTCTTTCTTCATGTTTCCATCTTCATAGTGGGCCTTCACCTGTTTCAAATTGTTTTGCTTCAAATCCTTTGTCCATTTTATTCCTTAGAAAGATGTTGATAATTAATAAGTTCTCTTGCATAGGCCTTTTATTATTTCCACACATACCTTTGCTTGTACTTCTTTAATAGAGGATTGTAGATGTTTGTTCCTTTAGTCATGTTTGCTTATATTGATATATCATCAAATTGTCATTTCTTATTGCATAACATCAGTATCTTTTACTCCACTTGAATTTTCACAAATTAGTGATCTTGTTTCACCTTTCAGAGAGCTGCCCATGTATATTCTGAAGCCAAACGTGTGCACGCTTTTAAAGACACCGTATCGTCAGAATTAAGGTCTGTCATGGAGGATGTGCTTTTCACCAGGTTTTTCCCAGTTTTTCTTTTCGACGTACTTAAAATAGTAACAAATTGGTCATTGCAGTGATGAAGACATGTTGAAGAAGTTAGGTGACCTTATGAATGACAGTCACCATAGCTGCAGTGTCCTTTATGAGTGCAGGTAAAACTCCAGCTTTACTGTTGGACCTTATTACATGGAACTTCCATTCTTTTTATAATATTTCCCCCTCTGGATTGAATTATCTTAGTCGATGAGTTTCAATTATTTGTTGGAATCAGTTGTCCAGAATTAGAAGAACTTGTGAAGATTTGTCGAGATAATGGTGCTCTTGGAGCTAGGCTTACAGGAGCCGGATGGGGTGGTTGTGCAGTGGCTTTGGTGAAAGAGAGTCTTGTTCCACAATTTATACTCGATTTGAAGGTTAGTTTCATTGCCATCTCTAGTTAACAAGTCATGAATATTTTATCGTAATCGTTCTGCTCTAACCATACCCATATTATGGTGGTTTATTATGTTTCAGGAGCAATTTTATCAATCAAGGATTGACAAAGGAACCATCAGTAAGAATGATCTTGGCTTGTACATTTTTGCATCCAAGCCTTCAAGTGGTGCTGCTATTTTCAAATTTTAGGTCCTTCAAGTGGTGCTGCTATTTTCAAATTTTAGGTCTTGTTACCCTAGTTAACTTTTATTACCTTCAGCATTTTCAGTCCAAAATTCAAGGTGAATTCTGAAGTTTCTATCTTATCAATAATATAAATAAAAATAAAGGTAAATTATGGTACAAATTGTACACTTGATGAAACTCATTATATATTTTTTAATTTAATAGTTACATGATTTAGCTCCATCAAGGGTTGCTTTGGCAACATTTGTGAATTAGGAGTTGTTGATCAATTGAGGACGTGTAGTGTTTGACTGTGTTGTTTTGATGGTTACTTAAACTGTATTGTTAAATTTATTCTTTATTGTTGGGTAACAAAGAGTCATTTTATGTTATACCTAATTTGATATGGTGGTATCATTATTTAATTTTTATTTTATGTTCTTGTTTATTATTTAAAATTAGACTTATCCGGGCTTCGCACGGCAACTCATGATCTCATTAAGATTATGAATGATCATTTTTAATATTTGAATATTAGAAATTTTGTATTATCACGTATATTAGTAACTTTAAAGATCATGAAATTCTTATTTTTAATGAATTTTATCTTCTTACATATTTTTAATTATAATATTTATTCTTTGATATAATTGACTTTTCAATATTAAATGACTTTTCATAGTTTAATCAATTCACGTTTTCTATTGTTTTGTTCACGTGCATGCAAAGTATAAGATAGAAAAAAACTACATAAACGTGTCATAAAAGTCAAAATAATTACATGTTCATATCTCAATCCAAAGTAATTCAAGAATGACTCATTCTCTCAAAAATAATTACAATTATACCCCCATTCATTAAGGTTGATAAATTTCAATTAACTGATACTAAATTAGTATCATACAGTGTATTGGTATCACTAAAACTGATAATTTCATCAATTGATAATAAATAAGTGTGTGTGTGTATATATATATATATATATATATATTGGTATCATTAATGTTTCTTGTTCAGAAATTACTCATCAGTCAATGATACTATGTCACGGCCCAAACCATCGTGGTAGACACCCATACTAACCCTTCGGTGGGAGAACCATTAATACTAATTAGCTAACCATAAAACTAAGCATTTAAAGATACAGAAGCAAGTTTAAATGCAGAATTAAAGTAGAGTTCCCATAAACTCTAAAAGTCTAACAAACGATTGCGGAAATAATGCCTAGAACCTGAAAGTTAATGTTCCAAAACTCTAAACAAGAAGCCATGGTCTAAATAAGTGGGTACAACCCAAACTAAACAAGAGAATTATCTAAAGAACTAGTCTAAGTCCGAAGAAATGGACTAAACAATAGGAGAACTCAAGGCAGCCCAGAAGAATTGGCTCACCCTTGAATTCGAAACGATCACTGATCTTCTAATTGAGGTTTGTCAATGGCCGCTTGAAGATGTCCTGTACTCAACAAAGAAAGAGCAAGTGCAATATCAGTACACAACCACAATGTACTACTAGGATCACACGGCTTTCCCATTAAGTGCAACATATATAAGTCATTACAACAAAATAATAACATGCATACACCGAACATATACGATATCAACATCTTTTACGAACAACGAACAATTTCACATTTCTCAAGATATACAGTTATGTCAAATCAATGGTCCTCTCATGGGACCTACACCCAAACTGTTAGCGTACCGGTACATCGTACCCAATCCAATATTTATGCCGGAACGTGACAATCAATCTCAGTTTTATGCCTAAACGTGGCAAACAATCCAAGTTAGTGTGTCGGAACGCAACACTCGATCCATTCAACAAGCCACAATCACAACCACAAGTATATTCTCAAAAATCATACAATTAAGTCATGATTCATGACATTCATCATTCATCTATCTTCATTTACAATTAGTGTGATCAATAATGCAACATCTGAATACATATATGTATTATAATGAAGCAAGAACAAACATACATCACAATACATGAAATCACAATCATTACCTACAACCAACGACGCTCAGAAACTACCCGTTCACACTAAGATCAGTTTCGGGAGTTCTACTCATCCGAATTTAATTTAGTAAAGTCGTACGGGTTCCTTAACGTCTTAGCTATCTACTCATGTGAAAAAAATTCAAAATTAGATCTTTCAATTGTTTCCATATTTTCCTAGACCTGATTGACTCCGATTTCATCCAAATCTATACTAGGTTGGGAAATTACAAGTTACTACGAAAAACTTTTTCGACCCAAAATGTTTTCCTATTGGCTTTTCTGTAACGACGAAAACCGGTCGTTATAATAGATACCAATTTACCCATCACTCGTCCCCGAGTGACAAACTTAGGAAAAATAGGCTAAAGAAAGAATGTAGTAGTACTTGAATCGACGAACAACTGGGGATACTTGTCTCGCATGTCCTTCTCCGTTTCCCAAGTAGCTTCCTCAACTAGAGGATGCTTCTACTGAACTTCACGAAATTCATCTCCTTGGTCCTAAGCTTACGCACATCACGATCAAGAATTGCAATCGATTCCTCCTCATACTGAAGGTCTTTGTCTAATACAACTCAGTCCCATTTTATGATGTAATTCCCGTCACCATGATATTTCTTCAACATGGACACATGAAATACCAGATGAACTCCCGATAGGTGAGGAGGTAAATCCAATCTATAAGCCACTGTACCTACACATTCAAGAACCTCAAATGGACCAATGTATCGCTTACTTAGCTTGATCTTCTTGCCAAATCTCATTACCCCTTTCATGGGTGATACCTTAAGAAAAACATTCTCACCAGTCTGAAATGCCATGTCTCTTAACTTATGGTCTGCGTATTTCTTCTGTCTATTCTGGGCCGCTAAAAGCTTAGCTTGGATGTTTTTCACCTTATCCTGAGCATCCTTCACTAAATCAACCTCCAAAGGTTTCACATCTCCAGCCTCGAACCATCCTATGGGTGATCTACATCCCCTCCCATAAAGTGCCTCAAATTGTGCCATATCAATGCTGGAGTGATAACTATTATTATAGGAGAACTCACACAATGGCAGGAAATTATCCCAATGCCCTCAAAAATCAATCACACATGCCCTTAACATGTCTTCTAACACTTGAATAGTCCTTTCTAACTACCCGTCCGTCTGTGGATGGAAAGTTGTACTAAAATTCAGTTGTGTGCCCAATTCATCATGTAACTTCCTCTAAAACTTGGAGGTAAACTGCGTACCACGGTCTGAGATGATAGAAAGGGGCACCCCATGCAACCTCACTATCTCTTTCACATAAACTTTAGTCAATTGTTCAGCATTATAATCTATTCTTACTGAAATAAAATGGGCTGACTTAGTCAATTTGTCAACTACTACCCAAATAGAATCAAATTTTCCTAAAGTCTTAGGAAGACCAACCACGAAATCCATGGCTATCATTTCCCACTTCCATTCCGAAATTGACATTCTTTGAAGTAAACCTGCATGCCTTTGATGTTCATGCTTTACTTGTTGGCAATTTTGACACTTAGCCACAAACTCCGATATGTCTTTCTTCATGCCTGCCCACCAATAAATTCGTTTTAAATCTTGGTACATCTTGGTCACAACCGAATGAATAGAATATTGCGATCCATGGGATTCTGTCAATAATTTCTGAACCAAGTCATCAACTCGAGGAACACAAATCCTTTCTTTAAAACAGAGCAAACCTTTCGCATCAAGAGTGGTCTCTTGTGCCTTACCAATTGCAGTCTTATTCTTATGCTCGTTCAAAGTTTCATCCTCAAATTATTTGATCTTGATCTCCTCAATGAACGTGGCCCTAGCTTCAATCCTAGCTAACACCTCACATTTTTCTGAGATGTCAGCTGCATGAACTTAGACTCCAAGGTCTGAATTTCCTAAGCCAAAGGTCGTTTAGTTACCCTCAAGCAAGCTAAACTATCCATACTCACCGCTTTTCGACTCAAAGCATCTGCCACTACATTAGCCTTACCCGGATGTTATTGAATGGTCACATCATAATGCTTAGGTAGCTCCATCGACCTTCTCTGTCTCAAATTTAGATCCTTTTGAGTGAACACATGCTGCAAACTATGATGATCAGTAAACACCTCACACTTAACACCATAAAGATAATGCCGCCAGATCTTAAGAGCAAATACTACCGCTGCCAACTCCAAATCATGCGTTGGATAATTCCTCTCATGCACCTTTAACTGCCGCGATGTATAGGCTATGGCATTCTTATCCTGCATCAATACCCGCACCTAAACCAGAATGTGAAGCATCACAATAAACTATAAAATCTTTACCTTCAACCGGTAGTGCTAGAATAAGTGCGGTGATAAAAAAAAGACTTGAGCTTTTGAAAACTCTCCTCACATTTTTTAGTCCATTCAAATGGTATCTCCTTTTTGGTCAAATTTGTCAAGTGAGTGGCAATAAAAGTAAAGTTCTTCACAAATTTGAAGATAGTAGCTAGCGAGCCCCATAAAACTCTTAACTTCCGTCACAAAGCTAGGCTTAACCCAATTCTTAACCGCCTCAATCTTTTGAGGATCTACCATTACTCATTCCTTTGAAACTACATGCCCTAATAATGCAACCGAAGTCAACCAAAATTCACACTTAGAAAATTTCACATATAACCTTTGTTTCCCAAGAACACCCAAAACAATACGAAGATGGACGACATGCTTGTCCTCACTTTTCGAATAAACCAAAATGTAATCAATAAAGACTATAACAAACGAGTCAAGGAATGACTTGAACACCCCATTTATCAAAGTCATGAAAGTTGCAGGTGCATTAGTCAAACCAAAAGACATAACTAGAAACTCATAGTGCCCATAACGAGTTCTAAACGCCGTCTTGGGCACATCCTTAGGCCTAACCTTTAACTGATGGTAACCAGACCTTTAGATCAATCTTAGAGAAAACTGATGCACCTTGCAATTGGTCAAAAAGGTCATCTATTCGAGGCAATGGGTACTTATTTCGAATGGTGACCCTATTCAGTTGCCAGTAATCTATACACATCCTCATACTACCATCCTTTTTCTTAACAAACAAAACTGAAGCACCCCATAGGGAAGCACTAGGATGAATAAATCCTTTATTAAGAAGTTCTTGGATTTGAGCCTTAAGATCTTTTAATTCTATCGGAGTCATGCGATATAGAGGACTAGAAATGGGGTGGGTACCACGTTCCAAATCAATGTAGAAATTTATATCTCTATTCGGAGGCATACCAGGCAAATCAGTAGGAAACACTTCTCTAAATTTTGACACCATAGGAATAGACTCAATAGAAGGAGACTAAACCTCAACATCCTGAATATGAGCCAAATAAGACAAACAACCCTTCCCTACCAGTTTCCTAGCCCAAATGGAGGATATGACCTTAGCTTGCTTAGGCTACACCCCTTCCCACCTTAACTTTTCCTTTCTCAGAATTTTTAGAGTTACAAACTTAGTATTACAATTAAGCACAACATAATATAGGGACAACCAAGTCATGCCCAAGATTATATCAAATTTAGTCATATCCAAAATCACCAAATCAGCCCAAGTCTGAAAACCCACAAACAAAATAGGACAAGCACGATAGATATGGGTGACCATGACAGACTTTCCAACTAGGGTAGAAACATGGATTGGGGCATCAAGTATATCATAAATCATAACAAATGCTGAAACAAAACGCACAGACACATAAGAATAAGTAGAACCTGGATCAAATAGCACATTAGTCATCCGGTCACAAACAAGAATAGTACCTGTGATCACTGCGTCAGACGTTACTGCGTCAGACGTCTCTGCCTCGGTCTTGCTCGAAAAAACATAACACTGAGCCCTATCATCGTGACGGGCAACTTCCCTGCCTGGCTACAATATATCTCCCCTCACCCCTTCCACTGTCTTCAATGCCTTAGCCTGATCGTCTCGCCTCACCCCCTCTACTTTCTTCACAAAATTTGTTACCTCATTGCAGCTTTTCCGTGCAGAGGTCATATGAACAGATAATATTCGCAACTCATAATTTAGTCCCTTAATAAATAAACGGATCCTCTCTTCCTCAGTAGTCACCAATTATGTATAATATCTAGACAAAGCATGGAACTTGCCCTCATAAGAAGCCACCACCTTACTCCAAAACCATGAACTCATCCTTCTTACGATCTCTCAAGGTCCGAGGCACATACTTCTCTAAAAATAGAGCATGCAATTGGGTCCGCGTAGACCAAGGGCGAACACTCATCGTTTACGGCATGGACTACCAGGGTATCTAATCCTGTTCGCTCCCCATGCTTTCGCACCTCAGCGTCGCGAATTCAGAAAACAGAACGAAATTTGTAAAATTTGTATTCAATGCAATTGATCCTAATGAGCCAAAATCGGGGAAAAAATCGATTGGAATAAAAGAAATCAGTAAAAAAGTACCTCACTGGTCCTATAAATTAATCACCGAATTGGACCAACAAATGGGTGAATTTCAAGATCGCGCATGGGGGTAAAACTGAAAATCTACATTCCATATAAGCTCTCCACCACTGCTTAGCCTCACCTTGAAGCTGAAAGGTCACAAACTCAACCCCATGTAGATGGACAATTCCCAACTTATGAAGTCTCTCATAGTAATCTAGGATGAACTCATATGCGGAACCATGGAACACATGTGGTTTAAACTTCAAGAACTTAGTCAACATCTCATGTTCATTACCAGTCATAACAGGACCCAACAAAGGACGGAAAAAAGCATCATTACCTACATTTCCACCCACCTTGGGGACATCGATAGCAATTGGGGGATTGTCGGGAGGTTGAGTTTCTTGAATAGAGGGAAGCACTCTAGAACCAACCAATCCTTGATTTGTTGAGCTAACACTGGGCTATAGGAGGAATACCTGTAGTCTCAACCTGCACCTCTTTCTCTTGTCCTACATTCTCCTCATTCTCAACCTCGATATTCTCTTTTACCTCTTCATAATGCGCAGGAGGGGATTATTTCTGGGAGGATTCTTAACTGGTGCTCCATTCCTAGCAGGGGTTACCCTTTTTCAACCTCTACCCCTAGCTCTTCCTGTATCCCTGCCTCGACCGCGACCTCTCGTTGTAGATTTCTCAGCTGGCGCGTTGATGGGAGCTGTGGGCCTAACGCCGTTGAACCTAGTGTTTACCATCTTCTTACAGAAGAGTGAAGGAGGTTAGATACCAATTTGAATCGCCAGATATTAATTGAAATCAAGTTATAACATGAAAGGAGACAAAAGAAAGTAGAGAGATTTCCTAAAGTCCTATTGCCTCTCGAAGAAAAGTACAGACGTCTCCGTACCATTCCGCAAGACTCTACTAGACTCGTTTTGGTACATCGAGATCAACGAATCTAGGCTCTGATAACAACTTTGTCACAACCTAGACCATCGGGATTGACACCCATACTAACCCTCATATGGAAGAACCATTAATACTAACACCCAAATTGTTAGCATACCAGTATGTGGTACCCAATCAAATATTTATGCCGGATCGTGGTAACCGATCCTATTTTGATGCCAGAACGTGGCAACCGATCCAAGTTAGTGTGTTGGAATGCAACATTCGATTCATTCAATAAGCCACAATCACAATCACAAGTATATGAACAAACATACATCACACAACATGAAATCACAACTATCACCTACAACCAACGACACTTTGAAACTACCCGTTCACGCTAAGATCAGTTTAGAGAGTTCTACTCACCGAAATTCAATTCTGTAAAGTCTTAGCTATCTACTTATGTAATCAAATTCAAAATTAGATCATCCAATTGTTACCAGGTTTCCCTAGACCTTACTGACTTTGATTTTGTCCAAATCTGGACTAGGTTGGGAAATTCTAAGTTACTACGAAAAAGTTTTCCGGCCTAATATTTTTTCCCGTTGGCTTTTCTATAACGACAGGAACCGGTCAGTACATACTAGAAGAGTATTTGTATATTATTATGGTATCATTAAGGTCTTTTTGTTCATAAATTACTCATTAGTCAATGATACTCTAATAGTGTGTGTGTATATATATATATATATTGTTGTGGTATCATTAAAATTTCTTGTTCAAAAATTACTCATTAGTCAATAATACTATAAGAGTGTCTATATATATATATATATATATATATATATGGTATCATTAGATTTTCTTGTTCTGAAAATTTTCAATTCGTTAGTCAATGTAACTAGAGAAAATTGTATGAAATAGCAAACTATTAATTCAAATTAAACGTTATTTCTATAGTTTATTTTAATTGTAATTCGCAACAACCATCCCCTTTTTTTGCCATCTGATTCGGTATACAATTAGTCATTTTCGGTATACAATATGCCATTTTATACATTTTGGTATTAAATGTATAAAATGTGTTTGTATTTGTATAAAGCGAGAGAAAAGTGTATATACAAATACAAACACATATATTTTTGTGCTATACACTTATAATTATACAAATACCGATCTTACTATACAAATTATAATGTATAAATGAATTTATACAAAACTGAACAATTTGTATAAAATTGAATGCTTCTAGTGAATTATACAAATCAAATAATTTGTATAACTATAACTATAACTATAACATACAAATATGAGCAAGAAACTTTAATGATACCAATACAGCATATATATACTGATCAACCAAGCAAAATTATCAGCCTTAATGATACCAATATATTATAGAGTAAATTTTAGGAATAACAAACATAAAAATCATATTAGCGCTTTATAGAAATAGTTTTGTTATTTGCGTTCCATAGCCAAAATATGTTTGCTATGAAGCATCTGATTTGTATAAAGTGCAGCAATTTGCATGAAAATGGTGTTTGTTTATGTATATGTTCTCTGTGTTAGGCTAGAGTGGCGAGCGAGATTGGGAGAGAGAGAGAGGAGAGAGGCAAGCGAGAGAGGACAGAGAGTGGAGAGGGATAAATTGTGTATGTATATCGGTTAGATATTTGTATATATGTAATTACTATGTATATGTATCAATGATTGTGTTTGTATATCTACATAAGTTTTGAATGCGTATACAATTGAATCGAGTTAAAACATTTGTATTTGTATATCAAATCTCTCTTGTTTTATATAAACACAAATTGTGCATTGTATTTTGTATAATTGGTGTTTGTATAAAGCGAGGGAGAGAGAAAAGCAAAAGAAAATTAGGCAGAGAAAGATTTGTATTTGTATAATTATAAGTGTATATGACGGACATATATGTATTTGTATATAAAATCTCTACCGCTTTATACAAACACAAACACAAATACATTTGTGTTTGTATAAAGTGAGAGAGGTGAGTGAGAGAGGGCTGAAAAAAAGGAGAGTGGCGAGCGAGATTCCAGAGAGAGGGGAGAGAGGCGAATGACAAAAAGTTTGCTGAGAATTTGAATTAACTTAAACTTTAGCTATAACATTTATTTTAAATTAATAGTTTGTTGTATTGCACAATTTTCCCTACATTATATGATATTAATTTAGTACCAATTAGCGGAATTAGTTCTTTTTTTTTTTTTTGGAGGGGGGGGGGGGGTATATAGTGTAATTATTTTGTGGGGTATAAATGTAAAAGGGTATATGTTTGTAATTATTTTTCTTTTATGGGATATTCGCTTAGTTTTCCCTATAATATACTCAATTTGATAACCTATTATTCATTCTTTAGCAGTAGTAGCTAGTTTTCTTTGCTCTTCCATGTCATTGTTTATAAACACGCTTAAATATGCCATAATAAATTTATCATGTGAATGATATTATCCCTTCGTATTCTCAAATGTGTGTTCCTTGAATATTCTAGAACTAGTAAATCATAAAAAAATTTCATCAAGTTTATAAAACTTTTTAAATCATATTTAAAAAACTGAAAAATATTTTGAAATACATTATTTTTGACAAAAAAAAGAATAACTAAAAAATTAAGTCACATGTTTGTTATTCTAGAGGCTATGGGGAAAATATTGGAAATAGAAAAAATTACTAGTAATTAGGAGAATCAAGAAAGATTATAAGTAGCATTAGTTATAATAGTTGAGACTCTCCAATTTTTTTCTGTATTAACTATTAACAAAGAATAGAAAAGTAGTAAGTGAAACATTTAACTTTTTTCTGAATAAAGAATGTGAAAGGTTATGAAGCAATATGTTAAAAATATGTGATAACATCTATCTAGTTTTTCGGCACGTGCGTTTCACATGAATATCGAGTTATGTAATACGTAATTTTAAAAACAGTATTAGTATTACTAAAAAAATTGATTAAGAAATATAACTAAAGGGTAAAATATAAATTTTTATTAAAGATCATTGTTGATTGTCTTATAATGTCTTGTTTTTTGAGGTTAAGATAATTCAATATCGTTTATATCTACGAAGGTGAATAATAAAAATTTAATTAGATTCATGTAAAAAAAATATTTATTTTTTATGAGATATAAATGTATAATGAAGCACACCTTATCGAACACTTCCTTATATATATGACATTAGTATGCTTGTCCGTGCTTCACGCAT
Source organism: Solanum bulbocastanum (assembly GCA_037074985.1). Lineage (NCBI taxonomy): Eukaryota > Viridiplantae > Streptophyta > Magnoliopsida > Solanales > Solanaceae > Solanum > Solanum bulbocastanum. Next base: position 40,287,027 of record CM073597.1, on the reverse strand, counting down.
CGCGCAGATATAAGAAAATGTTAAATATATTTTGTAAATATTTCAATATCTGATAAATAGTCTAATAAATGATATAATAAAAGGGAAAATATAAATTAAGTTACGATTCTAATTTTATCTATTTAGAAAAAATTCTAAAAAAATCACATGCTGCATTTTCAATATAAAATTGTTCATAAAATAAGATGAAAACATAAAAGTTGATATGAAAAGATTCAGTTAAGTAACAACCTAATTTCATACTAAATCAGTGATTCTTATAAAATATTATTGGTTCAACCAACAATATTAAATCTAGTCGATCATAAATTACGTGACTTTCTTTTTGTATAAATGACTCTACAATAAAAATAAACAAATCAAAAGATATTTGTGCTAAATCATGGTGAGAAAAAAATACTTGAATTATATTCAAATATATTTATGAACAAAATTCAAAAGTTAGAGAGATTTGTTTTTTAATTTTTTTCAATATTCAATGCTTGTACTGGCATTCATTTAATGCATATTTGTGTTGCATAAGATCGTTTGATATTAAAAACTAATGAAATTATCCGAGCTTCACGAAGCTATATGAATTAATTATAAGATAATAATATGTAATATTTATATTTAGGTTAGTATCGAATATATAATATAATATTGATATTTCTCCCTGAAGCGAAGGACGGGAACGAGCGGAATCAATGTGTTCCAATTTCTGGCCCTGCACCAACCATCCAATGGACCATGGACTAAACGGCCACTGCTTGAAAGGACTATGTCCAGGCCCCCCACCCCCCCAGAAGGTATATCTCGCGCCTATGGGCCGCTATAACTATCCAAGAAGACACTCGAAACTGGAAGGATAAACAAACCCACCCGGTGGACTGCCGAGCTACAAGTCCTACGACACAGGAGCGGGATTCTCTAAAAAGCCAAGGTCGTGGGTGGCCAAGAGGGCCCACTTGGAGACTTGGGATCTCAGCAGGAAATGCAAAGGTTGCAACAAGCCGTCCGGCCAAAGAGAATCAACCAGTTTAGTTCTGATCTGAGTAGGCTCATAATTAGGGAATACCCTAACCCTGGAAACCGGGGCCTGGCCATCCTTCGTTTGCGGTCGATGTTCTGGCTTTGTCCGTCGACAGCTGAATGTTTCGATCTGGTTCGATTCATGATCGCATCTGCAAACCTTATCCCGTGGGCTTTAGCGGACGTTTTTCATTCTTCACCCGGTCCTTAGTAGCCTTTCCAAAGTCAACCTAACCGCTTACCTTTGGAAATGCGCTAAATAGGCCTTCGCCCTTATGCCTTTATATATAATAGAAGAAAATTAGATAGTTGTATATAGAATTAGCTAGATCGTCTGAAGCATGAACAGAATCGCCTTTGTTCTGAAGGCCTAGCGAGTTTCTTTTTTTTTTTTTCAAAGGCGGCCCCTTTCTTTCCTCGGACCGATGACTCGCTTGTTCAGTACTGCTAACTATTATAGGAGGATGCCGTCCCCTCGGGACTACCAGTAGCTTCAGTTGTTGAATCTCGTGCAAGTTAGGTTGTGGTTGTATTGGCTGCAAGCGGAACGTAGGCGCTTTAGGTGTGTGTTGACCATGCACTCTCGCTTCGTGTAATGTCATATGTATGATAGAGGTAGTGTGGTGATTGACCTCAATGCTAATGGTGATCCCCAAGGTTCAACGAATGAATGAAGCTATGATCGTACCCGGATAGAGATGGTGGTCTTCCTTTGATGTCTCCAAGCCGGCCATAATAGAATAGATAGGCGAAGCAGTCAATAGCAGTCTGGTCTCGCCTATCGATAGATAGCAGGTTGCTTCCAAGCTCAAACCATTTGAAATGGAATTGCTACTTTTTTCTTGTTATTGATAGAGTGGTATTCTCTCCCCCTGTCAAATAAAGTAGAGGGGGAGAATTGGAATAGAGAAGGAAAAAGAGCAAAGGATTGACAAGTCTAATGGGGGAAGAATGGCTGACACGTTGACTGCCTTCGATAGACGAAAAAAACCCAAGCGGTCTAACCTAACCCCTAGGGCGGACCCCAATCGAAAGGCACTAGACGGACTAAGGGCAAGCGAGATAAAGAAAGCAGCTGGCCCTATGTGTAAAACCTTGCCGCGGGAGAGTCTTTCTCCAATGAGAATAAAGAAAGATTTTGGGCAAGACAAGAAAGGAACTCGCCCTTTGACACCAAGGGATAAGAGCTGATTGCTGGCGATGACTTGGTGAAGGGAATCTATGAGAGAAGGTTCTCGAACCGGGTTACGACCAATGCGGAACCAACGAGTTTAGTCGAACAAGGTAACGAGTTTAAGGGAAGGATCAAGCCTGAAAGGAATTGACAGGCGTAGGCTTAATAGTGAACACAGATCCCTCTGCTTATAGATATGAGATCAATGAATTAAATAAAAGAAAGATGTCGAGAGAAAGTCTTAGCCCTTAAAATGCGTTGCGAAGAGAGATCGAAGACGAAAATTTTCTGACGCAGTGCGGGCACTAGATGGAAAAGACAGATAAAGGAACAACCCACATGATTCTAGTACCGATATGAGTAGCGCGCGTGTCTAGAAAAAACCCAAATTTTGTTGGGTTAGCTTTTTGGTAGGAAAGGCGGTCACAGGAAGAAATGCCCTACCAATGAATAGATTAGTCTACTAACGTCAACAATCTCTTTCTTCATATACGAGACCGTCTGCTTTTATATCCTAAACTATAGATATGAAAGAAAAAAGAAAGATAGATATTCCCATGGTAGGAATAGGGCAGTTGCACTAAGGAAGAGAGCTAGGGATTTGATAAAGGTGATAGGACAGGGTTCCAAACCTGCCTTAGTCTCAAATAGGGCACAAGATAGGGACATTACTATATGAATGAGACTTCATCCTTATTACATTACAAGAGATACCTCAAATTCCTAAAATGCTCCTCTAGTCCCGAGCTTGGTAAATAAGGCCGTGGTAAATTCTTTTCTTCCGGCCTTGTTGTGATAGGGGGGAGTCACTCTTGCGTTCTCTCTCTTGGGTAGGTCAGTTTCGCTCTCTCTTGTCGGTAAGTATATCTGTTATGGTATTGCTGTCGTGCCGTTCTAGTAGTGTTTGTGAGTTTTTCGTTTTGAGGGGGGAATGAAAAAAGGTAAATCAAGACCTTAGCCAAAAGCAAGGGATTCCCGGGGCTCGAACGAGAGCAGAGGCAGCAGGGTAGGTATTCTCAAAAAAGAAAGAAAGGAAAACAGGCAGGGAGGTAAGAGCGAGTAAGACTAGGTTATAGCAAGACAACAGAGGTTAGATAGCTCTTACCGGAGGAAGAGGGTTCAGGTCACCCGTCCCCTTGACCCAGACACGAACTAATCCTTCTCTCTCTTGAATGTATGCCTGGTTTTCGTAGAATCATTTTGATCACCTTCAAAAACAAACCGAAATTCCGTCTTGACATGATAAATAGTGATGCCCACCTGCAGAGCGTAGTCCTCCCTGCAGCCTTGAAGTAGACTATTTCTCGAGTCTGATCTTATTCCCAAAGCCTTTTTGCAAAAGGAGTAGGTAGCGAGATAGATGACTAAAGGCTGATGCTCTTTGCCTCTTACTAGTAAAGGGAAAAGCCCTATATATCTTATTAGTCAAGCCTAAAGGCCCTTTACTAATATAATAGAAGGAAAGACCGGCTTTCGCGCGGCAGCTGCGCCCTTGCTTCTTGCCCATAGAGAGTTAGGATATTTTGTGAGCTCCTTCGCCTAGTGGAAACGTCCGCTTTTCGGCCATAATCCCGTGCTTTACCAACGCATTCAATGGATTCCACCATGAACTGGGAGTGGGCGAAGACATGCAGCTTCCATTTTAGGGGTACACAGTCACGTGCTGAGAAAAGAGGTATATATCACACTCATTCACAAGCGCAAGGTGCGGTATCCGCCTAAACGGGGAGAGGATTTCCCTAAAACAAAGATAGGCGTGTCAGGAAACAACGTGAAGTCACCCCTATTTCGCTGTCCAAGGAGCTATTGACTAATGAACTAAAAAATGCATGACGTTTGGGAAGCATGAGCAACCCTTCGCGCACGAGATAACAATGACAGGAGATTGACCGGTCGGGGTCGAGTGATCTCAGGGGTTTAGGGGTGCTTCTCCTGCTGCGACTACCCCCTCTTCTATTTGAAAGGTAAAGGCCCACCAGAGAGAGGCTAGTGCTTTCATGAATGAATGCGGTAAACCCATCAATCTTTTCGTTACATATCGGGGACAGGGAACCAGCCCAGCTAACTCGATTTCCCGAAGAAAAGAGGGGGCGCTCTTCCAATATTGAGCTCCTAGCCCTACCTCTCTTTTTTCAAAAGTATATAGAAATGGTAGGCACTGGGAGTGAGTGAACTACCCGGGGAGAAAGGGGCAACCTCTTTATAGAAGGGAAGGGAAATGGTTATCCGCCCATAATGATTGTAGAGTCTCTCGGGGTTGGAGGTCTAATAGTAGTCACATCAAGTCCTCCCCCTCTTACTCAGAATAGCTAGCGAGAGGAATACTACTGATTATCTATGAAAGAAGGCTTTTAAGAATGAAAAAAATATTATCTTCAGGATAGAGAGCCCCCCGCTTGCCTTTTCAGATACGAGTGAGTGAGCGCTTTTTCTGCTATGAATGAATGACCTCTCCATTTATTTTCAAGCTTGCTCTTCAAACCGACCTATCACTCTCCTATATGAAAAGGTTCTTCCGTAATCACTCTCAATAAGACATCCATTCCCCTTTCAAATGAAAAGAGAACTAGACTTTTCTCTTCATCATTGAAATCCGCCATTCAATCGCAGTGCGGTGCTCTCAAAAAGCTCAATCCTCTAACGCTGAAACGAATAGATCAGGAATTCGACCTGGGATCCTCCCGTTTTGATCCTTGCCTACTAAACTGTTGCACCCTCGGATATATATGTTGGGAGAACCCCATGATCCTTTCGTGTGGAAGGGAAGGTGCGGAACGAAGGCGAACACGAATACTAAAAAACGGTTTATGGGGACCCCAAAAAAGGGGATAGAGAGCGCGGAACGGGCTTTCCAAGCATAAAACAATCCCTACCTATACATTCCATGGCAACAGACAGAAGGCAGTTTTCTCGTTGTTCTTAACCCCAGGCACATTTCCGTTCCCAATAATCTCCATGAAAAGACTACCATGATTCCCGAACGAACCGAGGGAGAGTCGAGGCATGAAAAAACTTATCTATGATCTGCTTATTTCCAAGTACGTATTATCTGCTGCATTATTCGCCGTCTCTGCGGCCGCCAAAAGCCTACCCTCTCTCGGATATTGAGTCGGTTGACCGGGAAAGAGATCCGGATGAACCTTCCAACAAGCAGAATAGAAGTTGAACACAAGGCCATCTCTGTGGGAGGCTGTTACCCATAAGGCCATCTCAGGCATGGGAAAGAAAGGCGGCGGACAATCGACTTAACTAGAGAGCCTAAACAGCATTGAGGATGAGTCCACCGATCGACAAACGGCTTCTATCTACAGGTGCTTTCATTATGGATCGGTCGACTTGCCACGATTGATTGCTCACACACAATTAGGTTAGGCAGGCTTGGGGAGGTGATCTGAGGAAAGACAATCACTGAAAGGTGTACCGATATGCTTTCATTACACAATTGCTCATAGGCTTTCGACCAGATCCCCCTAAAAACCGTACATGCGGGTCTCTCTGCATGCGGCTCACGCCATTCGAGGTGGCCCAGCCCAGCATTCATTCGCAAATCCTGTAGTGAAATTGAGATTGCTCAACCTCGAAAGCTAATTCGCGTGTAGGCAGCGCTGTCTGTCGTACCGTTAACTCTATCTATTCATGGAATTTGCTTTATTTCATTTTCTATTTTATATAGGCTCGCTCCATTTCTTTCCAAAAATTCATCCACTTCCCCTTACTCCATAGGGCCTTCTCTAATAGGGAAAAGCCTTCCATTTCAGTCAAATGACCCGGCCTCCCCTGGCTCTTCCACTGTCCTGGCTCCCTTTCCTCCCTATGGTATGCTCCCCCGGCGCAGGCCTACCATGCTTCGTGCCTGCGGCATTTTCGCCAGACGGTCTTTGCCAGTAGTGCCATCTTCCCCGCTAGCTGTATGGGCGGGTTGTCCCTCGCTGCTGCGTTCTTTTAAGCTATGGATTAAAGGAACAAATGTAGTTGAATGGAACAGCAGGCGGGTTACACGTTCCACTGTGCCGAGATGTGAGGTGCAAGTGGTGATGATCACCCCGGGGTATGCACTAGCGCCCTTGACAGGCACTCCAGAATCCGCCAACGCTCGTGAAAACCCTGGTCGGTCGATCTTCCATTCATCCGACCGGAGGTATGGATAACGAGGCCACCTTTACAACCTTCTCCCTTCTGTCCCTATGTTGGAATAAGGTAAGGCGGTTCGCTTGAGTTGCTCAACCGCCCATTAGCCCGGTGCTCATGACGTGCTACGGAACCTCCACCGTGTCGGGGGAGGGGGAACAAACAGGGCATAGCTAGCGGCATAGGAGCCGACTCGAAAGCCTCTCTTTATTCATTCTATAGGGCGGGGTTGCGGACCAACAATCCAGCAAAAGGGTTGAAAAGCTCCTCTCCTCGCGGCTCCCTGCGTTGATATTTGAGGAAGTAGCTCTCGCCACGAGGGATATACAAGAAAGACCTACTCTAGATCCCTAAGTCTCCATGGTCGTTCTTTTTAACATCTCTTTCTATTCTTCTAATGTAATGCTATTAGTCACCTCGTACTACCCCCTATTGCGCATCCTGTGTAACATCAAGGAAAGGGAAAGCTCATACTACCGCGGCGAGAGGTCGTCTCCCAACACATTCCCCCTATAGTTGATCTGCCACAGATTGAGGCATATCTTTTGGAGATGGTCACGTCAGCGGCGACAAGTGGATCATTCATGCGGAGACTTAACTGAAAAAGAAAGATTCCTTTTTGTTACCGACCTTCTTCCCTTGACTGGTGTTTTAGGTCTTCTTATCCAAGAGGACACTTTAATCTTGCTTTAGAGGCCCGAATGCTTATCATTCTTGCCTTCTAAACTTCTTTATATCGAGGGATGAGGAACCATATTATCCTGCATTCCTTAAACCTATGTAGTGAGTCGTGTAGGTGGCGTGTTTAAATTAGGACCATACGTTGGGTTTCTTTTCCCCTCATCGCTAGCTAGTCGGGATGCTATCTCTCTTCTCCTTCGTCACTCAACCATCAAAATATGGTATATAATTAATAAACTCTTTTTTTTTTACTTAAAACTATACTGAACCACCTATCTATTCCTTTTTTGGCGTTGTCCTGACATTGATGAGCATCACTTAGGCCTTCATTCATGATACTCTGCTAGGATCTACAGTGCTTCAGTAGGCCCTAGGCACTGATGTGAGGTTAAAGTTTGAACCAATGCTTAATACTATCCATAAACATTGTACTCCCATAATAAGGCAAGAAAGCGGAAAATTTCAAAAAAGGAAAATCCTTTTGATTTGCCAGTTTCCAAGAGGGAGAAGGTCTTATGGCAATCTCAGGCATACTACTAATCGGTTATTTGGCCTGATCGAGCAACCTATGAACAGTTGTCACCTACATAACCTACCTCCCAAACCAAGGGAAGAAGGTATCAAATCGCTTTTGAGAGCCCTTTTGTGAAACCAGTTCCTTTACTCTTTTTGAATGAATTACAGTTAGTAAAGTAATCTGGTGGAAGGGGTCCATAGAATAAAAATTGGCTTCTTTTTCTTTTTTCTATTTTTCGTTTTAGAATATAGAAAGAGTCGAAACTAAGGGTACGCTCTCTAGAAGATTTGCTCGGAGCTTTTGGTCGCCTGCTATCTTGAAACCTCTTTGCTTGCGGGGGCAGAAGTGGAAAGAGTGCTTCGCGAAAGAATCGTGTGGCGCGGTGAAAGGGCTAAGACTTTCCCCTGCGAGAACATATTCGGACACGCGCGCCACTCATATCGGTACTGGAAGCACCCAGAGCAGGCCTGGAAGACTATGAGCCCCACCTTTTGCGCGCGAGCCGAATGACGTAGGTGCACAAGAGTACTTTGCGCCACAACCATCTCCTTTTTATAGGTTCTACAGATCGATGCCTGCTGCTTCATCTGGGAGAAAAGAATCATAGATATGTCGATCATTAGAAGGAAGAACCGCCATAAAAATATTCCTCATGTATCATCTGTAGCAAAACTATGAACGGGAGCTAGCAATCCGGACCGTATTGAAAAGGTTCCTGAGACACAGCATGGAAAAGTAATAATATTAAGAAACGAGGTCCAAGAATGAAGAAGGGGTAGAATTACTGAATGAATACGAGCTGTGGCTAATACCCGAGGCATAAAAGAAGCATTTTCTACGGGATCCCAAAACCACCAGCGACCTCGACCTAATTCATGATAGGCCCACCAACTTCCTAGCAAAATGCCTACGGTTAAAAACCACCGACATGTCAAGATCCAAATTCGAATTGGTTCCTGGTCCTGGTCAGAGACCACTGTGTTCGTGCCGGCGGTCCAACAAAGAGGCGAAGTAGTGGTATCTTTCTTTCCATTATGAATGACACGCTTCGCTTGTTCCCTCCCCGTGTCCACTAGCGCTCCTGTCCAGAGCGAAGAGAGGGCGAAAAAGTGCCGCTGAAGCAGCATAAGCAGGCTTCTATTGCTACATAACAATAAAGCAGGATAGCATTTTGCACCCACATGTTTGAATTTGAGGGTAAAGAGCTAGCTTGTTATACGGTATCCAACGCATCCAACAGAGCGAAACAGTGTTCCATTCTTTTTGGCGGCATCCTTCCGCATTGGCGGCGAGTGGAGTGCCACAATCCCATTCATCATTTTTGATCTACATAAGCGAAAGCCCATAGCACTGGCGACGTCTCCGGCATAAATGCAAGGAGGATGTATAACTGATATAGGATCTTGTGGAATAGGATTTGATTCTGCAAGCGGTTCAGTACAAACGAAGAAATTTCGAACAAAAGGGTCAGAACTCGCTAATAGGAAAGGAGAGAAAAACAAAGCAATGCCAAGAGCTCTGTCAATCCGCTGTTCATCAATAGACGAAGCTCTCTCTTTATCATCTAGTGCCAGATGCAACATTCTTTTTCCTTCTCGCGAACCACGGGAGCGCCTAGCGCCCATAGGAGCAAAGCTCATTTTCCTTTCTGGGTAAAGCGGCACATAAAAAAGGGCTGGCCCATCAAAAGTCCGGTTCCTTCGCGAACGAAGTTCAGAATCAACAAGGGTTCGTAGAACAAAGGGAGTGTATAACTGGGATTTCATTCCACTTTTTTGTTCGTAATGAGGGAGATATAGAATGGAGTTCTTCACGAAGTTCGAAACAAAGGAATAAAAAAAACTTTCTCTATGGCCTCCTCTCCTTACAGTCAAGTGACTTTCAGCTCCTCGTTTTGAGACATTATGGCTTAGGGGTCGACCCCGGTAACAAAGAAGGAATCCATAAAAACTTAGGATTCGACACCATGATAAAATACTACCCTCATGATTAGACCATGTCCCTGAGATTTGATAAAAGAAAGGTGCATTGGCGGTTAATACGTTGTAATTGGATAAGTTATTAGGAATATGACGGAACGAAAGACCAAGGAAAGAATGAAGAATACACCAAAATGCAAATGTTGCACCAAACACTGGTGGTTGTTTCTTGTTGTAAGTGAATGTAACGAAAAGACCTGGAAATAACGATTAATGAAACAATTCATATATTGACATTTCGTGCTCATTTTCAAATTTCTGCTTTGTTATTCCCATCATCCGGTAACCACAGGATGATCCATAAGAAAGGTGGCAGGATTCGAACCTATGGCCGACCTGCCCCTAACCTGCTGGGTTGGGTGGTCGGGTTAGCACCCCTCGTCGCCTCTGTACCCGAAACAGATGTGCTGCACTACCCAGCGCCTAACCCTGTCTCCCCTACTCCTCTTCTGGTTGTGCCATTACCAATCGCGGGTAACCCCCGATCCGACCGTCCCTGACCTAAGAAGAACTATTATCCTTATGACCAAACAAGGATCAGCTTCTTACTTCTCAAGCGACAGTTCCACGATCCCGACCAGCAACTTCTTAGGAATAGGGGCATTAAAGCTTGCCCAACCTAGTAAAGGGGCTTGGGGATAGAGGGTTTTTTGGGGGAGAGAAAGTTTCCAGGTTGGATTTTTGTAGATCAAATAGTACTAGTTGGGTAGATAGAGGTGGTGAAATCTAACCTTTGCATCAATCTTCTTTAGCAGGGCGGGTCGCTTGAGTGTCAAAACCAAGCCAAGTGGTGGTTGTTTTTCCTTGGCTTATCGAACCAGCGTATGCCCATTCCTCCTTTGATGACTCCCAGTAGAGAAAGCCTCAATTTTCTGATGTGGATTGAAAGGAAGTTGGGGATGGACATAGACCCTTCTGCTTATCCGGAGTGTTGGAAATATAGCAATGTCTTTTGTATTTTTTATTTCTCGATCATTGGAAGCAATCTTCACTGGCACAAGGATCTCCTCACAGCAACCTCCACTACGATAGAAACCGACAATGAGTTTACGAAGGCTTCGAGTAGTGCGGGATAGGCTAATCACCAGACTGCTCTGGAATAGGTTAATCGCTAGAGACAAGAACGAGTGAATCTAGTTTCGAGAGCATGCCTTACTCTAATAGGGGGCGTAGAGTTTCTAAGTGAAGGCAAGCGCAAAAATATATGTAATATCCTAGCTGTCAGCAAGGCAGGTCCGCTATAAAGCCTACCGGCCAGAAAGTCCTTAAGAACGAGAAAGCCGACTAAAAGGCTATTCCATAACTGACTCTTGTTGCCGAGTCAAGGGGGCGTTCAGCCATTTGATTGTAAGGAGAGGGGGCTTGGCTGGTACCAGGCTCTAAAAGAGTTTTCTTCGAGTGAGCGGTCTTTCTATCTTTTTGGGTTGTATGCCCAAGGCAATGCTTTTTGTAGATTGAGATGGATTGATCTTCGCTATCGTGCCTCCTCCTTGTACCAATTGATGCTAGGGCAGTGCTTAATATGAGTTTTCTCCTGCCCCAGACAGCTTCGAGGTTCCCATCGATTACAGAGGTTTCTACCACTGAACTTGCTTATGCTCCCCTTTGATCGAGTGCTATTTCTATAAATAAGATTGAGTAGGAAAATGTTGAATTGGCTTCAATCGAGATTGCCTCGGCTTCTTAGGCACATGAGGAACCGACCTAGCATCTTTTCAATCGAAATCCCAATCAAAGACAAGTTCTACCAAGGCCAGGATCTGAAAGAGAGGATTCACTTTCCAAAATTCCAAGTGACATGATTCCTCCTTCAGAAGCTAAAGTTGAATGATCGAAGTCTCCTTTAGGTTCAGTCGAAGAGATCGAAGCGAAGTCATCAATTCAACCATTCGAATGGTCTCCCCTAAGATTGACCTCTTTTCCAAATAAACCAAACCTCGATACCACATTCATCAAAAAGATATGGCCATCTCTCTAGGTTGCACAACCCCTTTAGATCGTTCTATTCGTGCTTGAAAAACGATCCCATCGGTCCGCTCCTTTTAATGGACATTCTTAGCTGTCCTTCGAGGGTTAACACCCCATAGATCAGATCGTGAACTCTTTCAGAACCTTAGTTTCACTTGGTTGGGGCAGAGTTTCAGCTTGCCTTCCACCGAATATAAAAAACCTTAGAGCTGCCTAACCTGCTGACATCCCGGCGAAGAGAGTCATTTTTTGTGTTACATCTTTGAATTCGAGAGAGGGCTTTCCTCTTATCTCTCAAATTATAGGCATTGAAGCGATCAAAAGAAAGTAAGAAAACTATTGCACACACCCCTCATTCGCCCTTTACTAATATAATAGAATGTAAGGCAAAAGCAAGAGTGAAACTACGAGCTAAAAGCAGGCGTGCCTCTCTTATAAGAGAATATGATACCATCCCCCACTTTTGGCGCACTTGTTTGATAAGCTAAGCCTAAGCGCCATATAAGTAAAAAGCTAGCCTGAGACCTAAAAAAGCAAGGTCGAAATCCATCCCTCTTTTTCCTGTATTTGACTAGTAGGGCTAATGAACGACCCTTTGATCTATGTCGTGTTCAGCCAAGTCTAATTAGAAGTTCTAAAATGAGTGGAGCGAGGGGCTTTAGAGGGAAAAAAGGGGGGGCGGGGCGAGCTTTAATTGAAGTAGGGGCGAAGCTCCTCTCCTTACAGTCAAGTGGCTTTCACTCCTCATAGAGAGTTAGAAAGTGTCAGTTCTCATAGCGAGGCTTAGGCCGACGGGGTAGGGCGCGGCCCCCCAATTCTCAACCCTGACCTACACAAGTGGTTTTTTAACCCACATTAGGAAAAGTTTTGTTAGGTTCTTAGTAGCAATCGGCGACCTTTTCTTCTTTTACTTCACATAGCTTTTTGTCTCCTTGATGGCTGGAAGTTCTCCAAAAGTATGAAAAGCTGGAGGACTTTGTACCATCCATTCCGGTGTGGTTGGATTCTGTTCAACAGCCCAAGGACTTGGAGCACATCTTTTGTTCTTTCCACTGCTTGAAGTGATTGTTACGACCACGAAGAAACGACAAATCCCAACTATGGATATATAAGAGCCAAAACTGCTAAGGGCATTCCATCCAGCATAAGCATCTGGATAATCTGGAATGTGACGTGGCATACCCGAAAGCCCTAAGAAATGCATAGGAAAGAAGGTCATATTAACCCCGAAAAAGGTGATCCAAAAATGGATTTGACCTAAAGTTTCTGGGTATGTCCGACCAAAGATTTTACCTACCCAATAGTGAAATCCTGCAAATAAAGCAAAAATGGCTCCCATAGAAAGTACATAATGGAAATGTGCAACCACATAATAAGTATCATGTAGAGCAATGTCTAGCCCAGAATTAGCTAGAACTATTCCAGTGAGTCCTCTTATGGTGAATAAAAAGATAAACCCTACAGCAAATAACATGGGTGTTTTGTATTGTATCGAACCCCCCCACATGGTAGCGATCCAACTAAAGATTTTGATTCCAGTGGGGACAGCTATGATCATGGTAGCTGCGGTGAAGCAGGCATGGGTATCAACGTCAAAGCACACAGTAAACGTATGATGAGCCCAAACAAGAAATCCAAGAACACCTATACTGATTATGGCATAAACCATGCCTAGATACCCAAAAATTGATTTTCCTGAAAAAGTAGAAACGATATGACTTATGATACCGGATCCAAGCAGAATGGGAATATACACCTCTGGATGACCGAAGAACCAAAAGAGATGCTGGTATAATATGGGGTCTCCCCTTCTAGCGGGATCAGAAAAGGTTGTATTAAAGTTTTGATCGGTTAATAACATGGTAATTGCCCCTGCCAGTAACGGAAGTGATAATAAAAGTGGGAATGCTGTCACTAGAACGGACCACACAAATACAAGTGATCTATGCATAGTCATTCCAGGTCCACGCATGTTGAAGATACTTGTTATAAAATTAATAGAACCTAAAATGGATGAAACACCAGATAGATGAAGACTAGAAATTGCTAAATCAACTGCTCCTCCAGAATGGCTGGTAATACCACTTAAGGGCGGATAGACCGTCCACCTAGTTCCGCTACCCACTTCTACTAAGGCTGAGCATAATAGGAGTAAGAGACTTGGAAGCAACAACCAGAATGAAATATTATTTAATCGTGGAAATGCCATGTCAGGCGCACCTATCAGAATCGGAACAGACCAATTACCAGATCCACCTATCATCGCCGGCATAACCATAAAAAATATCATTAAAAAAGCGTGAGCCGTTATTAAAACATTATAAAGTTGATGATTCCCACCAAGAATTTGATCGTCGAGTCGTGCTAATTCCATACGAATCAGTATTGAGAAGCATGTGCCCATCACTCCAGCAATGGCACCGAAGATGAAATAAAGAGTCCCTATATCCTTGTGGTTAGTGGAGAACAGCCATCGGACCGAATTTATCGTAAAATTGAGATTATTTAGTTTCCTTCCTTATCAGAGAGGGGCCCGCGGGGCATATTTATTGAAAAAGGGGGAGTGAGGGGGGGGGGGGGGGCGGGAGGAAGAATGGAAAGCCCGAACTTTATTGATGGGACATTTTGATGCCCTTTTCCTCTCATCCTCCCTCAGTTCTGGTTCAGGAAAGGGTCAATGCAAGGATCTTATTTCGAAGCAATCTCTGGAGTTTTCCCTTATCCCGAACGGGTCTTGTAAGAAAATAGGATTTCATATTGAGCTCCAAATATACGCTATTGGGATGGGATGGCTCCTAATAGCTCTCCCCCCCTAAGAACCGCACATACGAGTTCCCCCACATACGGCTCAAGTGGTGAAGGCCCTTTCCTTCGCGCTTGGTAAGCGCTTCACTGTAGCCAAGCTTACAGCTAGCCTATCGGCTAGAGCCAAGCTTCGACCGCAACTGCTTGTCGCTTCTGGCCGCCTTATTCCGTCACCCGAGATCCAAGTCAGCACCGGCAAAGATCTCTTGATTCCTTGCGGCCGGGCCGGCTTGGAAGCAAGCTACCTCTTGCCTATCTCACCCCCTTCCTTCAGCTGGGTGAGCCTTCGCTTTTTGGATCGTCTTCTGTCCAATGCGGTACCCCCCATTTTTTGGTTCCCATTGGGTTTACCTTGTTCACAGGTCGACCCCATGGCAGCAAGAAAAGGCGATCTTGTGCTATACTCCGGTGATATCTTTCCTACCGAGACACGCAAACTCCCATTGTGTCTCAGATCACATTTCGTGAATCAAAAAGGGAAGCCTACTCATCTATCAGCTACTCTCATAGATCGGTGCAGTTTTACGAAGTGTCTAAGCACAGTTCACTCGCGTTGATCAATCAAGAGGGTTGCCGCCACTCCTTAAGGTTATCTGTTGTATCATACACTTCTTGCATTCTGTCCCACGCTTCATACCTCCTCTTTCTTCTTAAGGTAAGATAAAGGGCCAGGCATGGTGGGGTAGGAGCATCCAGTCGGCAATCTTTTTGGCTTGACCAAGAAGTCTTATGTCCTCCGAGTCGCACGGCGTTTTAACCAAAAGAACTTCTTGCGCAATTCATGCCTTTCTGTTTTTATGACCAGAAATTCTTTCTTGATTTTCATAAAAAATTGTTCTCTGGACTTTTTATCAATATGAGGTGATCGTAACACAATATATAACACTCGTGATTCAGGAAATCCAATCTTCCGTGTGTAAGGCGGAAGCCCCCAAAAATGGTTTTCCAAAAATTGGGTGATCAAAAGATCGAATTACTATGACTATCTTGGTGGTCGTTACTTTTGGTGGTCTTTCTTTTTGGCTGACTTGTCTAAAAAGTACTTATGGTACCCCGGAGTGGGTAGGAGCGGGTCGAGTCCGTATCGCCGCGAAGCAACAGCAGCGTCCGAATCTGATCTATTTACTCGACAATTCATCCGGTGACTTCACGGTCGCCAAAGAAGCCCCAAGAGAATGAAACGCACGTAGTGGTTATTATAGTGGTTCCTTCTTTTCCTAGAAAACGTCCGAAACAACCTGCTACAAAACTACCGAGCATAGGTAAAAATACGATAAGTAGATACATAATTTCGAGTGTGATCAGACAACCAAAAATTAGATAATGACAGAGCGGCATACCGCAAAAGAAAGCAAGAAATAGGAACGAAATAACTCGACCAAGAGGAGAGAAAAGAAGAACGAAACTTTACGACAGCTTTTTCGTAGACGTTCGACTTGCATGTGTTAAGCATATAGCTAGCGTTCCTTCATAGATCTCCGGATTTCACCCTAACCCAAGAATTTTCTTTATATAGAGAGACTCGTGCCCACGTGCTGCAAGATCGAGTTTGACTTGCTCATCGAACTCGATTTCCTTTATGTCTTTCTCTACTGGGCCCCATGAGCGGCTTTTTGTCCAATACCTCTCGCTTTCCGAAAAAGAAATCCAAAAAGTCCTCAGTAGGATTGGCAGCATCCCCCCTCAAGGCACGATTCCGAGAAAGAATCTCTTGAAAGAGAAAAAAACATGAATGTTTTCTCTCCCTGATTTGTAGATCTCTGTTCTTGAAACACAGTAACCTGTAATACTCTTTCTGAGAGCCACAATTGTGAAGTGTGGTCTTTACTTCTGACCAATACTCCCCTTTTGCTTTAGAAAGCAGAAAAAGGCAATTGTGCCTTTCGAGCTTTCTTATTCGATTGAGCATAGAGGCCTCCATACTTTCATTTCTTCTTATGAAAAAAGGTTCCCCCCTTTCTTGCCCAACTATTTCGGGTAGAGGAAAATGGAGACCCTGCGATGGGGCTTTAGGTAGGGCATCGGGAACCTGCGGGTTCGCCTCTTGTCTCCCGCTCAAAGTTTCTTGTAAACCTGTCACAAAAGGCGCGACAGCTTCTAATAACTCATTCATTTTTGTATTTTAGAATATATTCCGCCCCTAAGGCTAGCTCCTACTCCTCCTCCTTCTCCTTTAGGATAGGATCCTCCTTGGTCCTTTTTACATAACACTCTCGGCCGCCCAAGAGGACAATCTCTCAAATACACATGTTGGAGTTGTTGACCCGTTTTTCTTTTCTTTGTTGATTCCTCTCAATGAAATTTTCCATGTTGCACTAAGTTACTTACGGATGTATGCATGCGGTCCGGGAACACTTTGGGGTGAACACCCATCCGAACAAGTAGGGTCAATAGTTCAGCATTTAGGCCGTAACATTTAGCAACCAAAAAATATTTAACCCAACAAGTGCTCTCCGAACCAAGCTAGATAGTATCCTATCACTAGGCTCACCAACCAAGCTGGACTTTTTTTTTTATTCCTACCGGATATCAAAACAAACCATAAGGATTGTTTCCAGTCATGAGTTCCCCTATGACATAAGTGCTTTTGGGTGGGGTGGGCCATTCCATCAAATTTTTGAGAAGGGGCCCAGTCTCGTATTTGATGGTCGGCGTGGCGATAGGCTTCGTTTCTACGACTGCCTTCCCAGCCATTAAAAGACTGAGCGAGAACGGTAAGGGGCGCACAAATAAAGAATGTCGTTGTGCAGGGATGCGATTCGCCAAGCTGGGGCAAAGAAAGCCGTTCGACCCTACTGGATTAGGAATGTGAAGGCCTCTCCTTCGAAAGGCGACCGGGGAAAGAAAGAGCTATGCTATTGACCGGACCCTTTTTTCTCATTTTGTTTGAAGCGGGCCAAACAGAGAATGAAATGCATAATAAAAATAGGGGAAGGAAGTCAGAGACTCACTTTTTTTTGGTTTAAGGGCTGCTCGCCCTACCGAAGTACCAAAGGCTTTAGAGGCTTACACCTCCCTATTACAGGATCTAAAAAAAGGCTTTCAGTAGCGCCCTTAGATTCTAAGCCTTTTGAAGCGCCAGTAGTTGTAGCTGTGGCCACACCAACCCTTTCGTTCTTATCGCTCCGGATTTCGATCTATATGACCTCCGGGCGATACAAAGTAAACCTCTTCTGTGGAAACAGGTAGTAACCTAACCTTTAAGAATTTGTTCAAGGGAGGACCCTCTGATCTATCAATGGAAAGATCTCCATGTGTGGCGTGATAAGGAATCCTAGAAAAGATCGATTGAGACTCCCTCCACGGTCGCACGAAGATCTCTATGTACTTGTCCAGGACAAGTGAGATCTTCGGCCTGCGTGCCTGGGAGTAGCTCAAACAAAGAAGAGTCTGGTCCGGTCTGAATTCAGGCACGGCCCTCCCGTCTGCTGCTAGGTCCGAAAATGGCGCCGGGCGAGGGTGCCACTATGCCCCTTAATGAATCGAATGGTCCTTCGACCTTCGTTTGATTCTGACGGCCGGCATAGATCTCATGAGACCGGCCCATTATTACTACGAAAAAAGCCCTGCCCTCTCCTTCGCTACTAGGAAAGTACGCAACTTCTATTAGCGCTGGACCTTGAGTCGAATTGATTGTGTCATGTGCAACGTCCATCAATGATGGTTCATTAATGTCCATTAATTTAGACTCCTTCCCCCTTCTCAACTACGAAAAAGATCGAGAGGGGCCCAAAAGCCCCCAAACAATGGAAATAGAATTCGATTCACTCCCCATTCTCTCTTAAATAAATAAAGCTCACCCTGGGAGATGATAGGATCATTAGACACGTCTAAAAGGGCCTATAAACGGACCGGAGGGAACCGCAACATGGGAATGTCCGCGTCTCGTCGCAAAGCTCATTTTTCGTTATGGGTCATAAGGCGAGTAGCTTTATCTGATCAAGGGCCGGGGCACAAGGGTCTTGGTACTATCCAGGTGCGAAGAACCTCGGAGGTGACTGCAATGAGTAGAAATCTCACTCATGGGCCTAAACGACGAGCAAACACTCGAACGTGAAAGCAAGGGATCACCCAACGAATGGACGAGCTCAAAGGGGGTAGGGAGGCAAGAACCATGCTTTCAGAGACCTAACCCAACCCGGTCCGAATCTTATCTGAACTGTGAGAATAACTGACTAAGCCATGCCATAAGGGGTCATTCTCCAAATGAGACAGGGCCAAGCATTTAGGTTGTTTAAGTAGGTTGGGTGACAGATCGGCCATAGGAGTACTCCGGGATATAAACCAGGGCAACAAAAGTGGAGCATACGATGATGCCGCCCGTTTTCATTTCGTGGAAGTCCCCGGCAGAGGAAAGGGCTGTAGGTGATGACGCGTTCTGCTTCTTATCTAGAGAGGGGCGTTCAACCACTTGACTGTAAGGAGAGGGGTGTCGAAATCCTTTCTATTGGTTCTTGCGTGGCAGCTGGTATAGATGATGAAAGGCGGGCCGCTTTTTCGGGACCTATTCTCTTAATAGGCGGCAAAGAAAAATAGGAAAGGGGCCGGGCTGACTGATGAGTGCCCTTTTAGCCTTTATTTAAAAGGCTCTCATGTGGAGCTAACATGGCTGGCTACATACAAGTATAGCCAAATCAAGATGAGATGGGACGGCCGTTCAGAGGCCGCAGCGGGACTACCATAGGAAAGCCCGCCCCCGCTAGCTAACATAGAAAGAGATTCCCGAATAGCAACAGTCTCTATGTGAATCTCTTCCCGACCGGCCAGGTCGAATCGGGGCACCACTTGGGATGGAATGGCTCAGCCCATATGCATCATTTGATGAAAGCACTCCAGTTGCCTCCGATGATTGGTTTGTCAACCACGCTTTCTCTCCCTTAAAACAATGCTCCTCACCAAATGCCCTTCCTTGGGTTGGGGCAACATAACAATGAGTAGTTCGCTCCAGGACCCCACCCCCTTGAGAGCAAGATGCCAGCCGAGATGGAGCTGGGAGCAAACCTAGACTTTCCTGGGGCTTGCCTTACCTCAACATCTAAATAAATAAAGGGCGGGCGCCGAAAAGGAACCAGCCCGCCCTGCCTTTTCAAGAAAGCTTTGCTTGGTAGGCGCTGCCCACTCACTCGGACAATGCTCTGAACACGAAAGTGTACAGTTTCGCCCCCTTCTCCCATGCTGAGTCACAGGCAGCACCTCGGAAAGCACGGGTGAGCCACATGCAGAGAAACTTGCACGTGTGATTCTGGCAGGGGACCCCGGCATACTGTACTAATATGTGTAGGTTCCCGTAATTCGAGTGAGATTGTCATGGCGCAAAAGCAGATATGGTTCGGTATTCCCTTGTTCCCTGTATTGGTTATGTTCTTTATATCTCGTCTAGCAGAAACTAATCGAGCTCTGTTTGATCTCCCAAAAGCGAAAGCTGAATCAGTTGCAGGCTATAATGTAGAATATGTGCGGGATGCGATCCTTAATAGTTCACTGTTGGCGGAAGCCAATGTCCCGGGGTCTCGGGGACTCATTCTAACTGAAACAAGAGGCGGGTCTTTACTAACTTCCAAATATTCTATTTTAGGGAAAAGGTGAGCGCCTAGCGCGAAAGGTTGCTTTACTAAGTAAGATAAGGCAAGAAGCAAGGGCGCAGCAGCTGTACGAAAGCCCTTGCTTCTTAGCGCATCCCTTTTCTTGCTCGTTAGCGCTTGACTAATAAGATAGAAAGAGCCTTTCTTGCTTGTTTAGTAAAGTCTCGCTTTTTTATAAGAGTAGGTGCTTGCTAGGGCAGGGCACTTTTCATTCTTCATTCGAAACTAACAAGTTTCGGGTCGGGGATTTCTGCCTTGTTATCAAAAAGGGAGTTGGGTAAAGTAAACTCTCTCCTTGGTTCATTGCAAGGAAAGACTAAAAAGAAAAAAGGAAGCTTTCGGCGGACACAAGCCCTCGGGACTTGACACTTGGACACCGAGAAGCTTGCCCTAGGGTCTTTCATTTGGAATTGCCCTTTTCCTTTCCAAAGTGGAATTCCTCCTTGCTTTCCCCTTTGACCTGTGCCAAACTCCACTTTTGCTGTTGCCAGGTGGAATGATTCATTCAACCTCGGTATCGGCAACCAAGACACCCATCTCTGTCGAATGAATCTTCAAATCATCATCTTTAAACCACGACTTCGATCACGGTTTCCAGTTGACTTTAACTCATGTGACAGGGGCAGGAGAACACTTCACAAAATGCGCTTTGACAGCGAGCGAGATCTTTGAAATTCAATCAGAACAGAACTGGGTGGGTAAGATATAGGATTCTTGTCTGAGTCACGTGGATCACAAAATGGATCTATGATTTCAAGTCCACTCATTGATTTCGAGAAAATCGAATCAATTGGCTTTTTCCAAGCGATGCCTCCAACTCGAGATTTTAATTCATAGAAGTAGCCATCAAATGTATATTCATCCATTTATCAGCTGCGTCTTCTTTAGTGAATGAAAGAGGGACTCGTTTCATAGGTAGCAAGGATAGGAAGAAGGAGTTCAATAAAGGCTGCTGTTGAGGTTTTTATTCCAACTAGCGAGGAAAGGCCTCGTTTTGGTCTTGTAGAATGAATGTGAAAAGCAAAATCCTCAGAATCGTATGATTCAGATACCTGACAAAATGAACAGATAAAAGATCGGGATAGCTGGGATGACCTATTTCAAGATCAGATGATCCACCTCTTTGTCCACTTGGGAGGGCTAACTCGGATAGGTCAGATACGAGGGAAAGAGCCTATAAAAGAGAGATCAGATGCCCTTTTCGATGAAGTTCACGATGCGGAGCTGCCAACTAGCTAAGCTAGGTAGTTTGTTGTTAGAATATCTATCCTAGTAGGAAGATGGAAAGAATATACTATACACTATAGGAGAGTCAAAGAATAGGCCTGTTGGAACTATATCAAGATTAGAATGACAAGGAATATCCGTATTCGTATATAATAAGTTGGGCTCTATCCTTCCCGCCCACCTCATTAATATCTGGAGGGAAGAATCCGAGGGTAGGCTGATGATTAAGGGACAGGGACACTATCAACAGGGTATGGTTCTTTTTTATCACCCCGGATGACGCACACTGCTTTAAATAAAGCGCAGTGAATAATGCGCCAGACCGTCTAACCAGTTGAACCGTTCTCTTATAGAACGGGTAAGCCACAAAAGAATGTTCCTTGCTTCCAGCTATCCTCATGAGTCATTTTTGCTGTAATCTGTCTCTCGATAAGAAGCTTTCTTTTGATCCGGGGTAATCTCGTCTTCTTGAAGAATTACGGATTCCTAAACCTAGTAAGGGAAAGCGATTTTACTCCAATTGCATTCATCAGTTGGATAAGAGTGAGAATAGAAAGGAAGCCGGGAGGAAGAATGGAGTATAGCATTACCTCTAGAGTACAACCCTACTCCTACGCCCCTCAATCCCATATCTACTACTTAGTCAAACCCTTAACTACTTCTATATCTTAGAACAACCCTGCTCTCTGATCGACGTTTTATAGTCTTCATATCTATGGAAAGAGGAAGCTAGGAGAGGATTCTAAACAATTCTATCGAGCCAAACAACAAAAAGAGAAAGATAGAATACCTTTCTTAGCTAGCCTAGCGTGCTATAAACCTACAGGGAACAAGAGCCAGATCGAAGACATTCCTTTCCTTCTTTTATACCCCTCTCTTCTTAGTTGCTCTTCTTTCTAGGGATCTAATGGTCGTAGATCACCTTCTTGTGACTATGTTGAAGAATTCTTTCCCCCCTTTGAGTTCTCAAGTGAAAGGGTCCAAGCCATAGGAAAATATCCAGTTTCTCTCACAAAATATCTAGTTTATCCTGAAGCAGCATTTCTCGAAGTAGCATTCCCATAAGTAGAGGATGAAACCCTTGCTTGTTTATCCCAACGAGGGTTTATGAATCACTCAAACGAGCCTTTCTAGCCGCATCTGAATCGGCATCCCTATCCATATGTTTATGCGCAGGGGCATCCAAATCCGAATCTATAGAATCTATTGGGGAATCCCCATTCGCACCCGAATTGGCTAAATCTAGTATAGTGGATCTTGTTACGATGCAGGAAAAAATCTTTTTAAAAGGCATCTCGGTGAAAGAGGACTGAGAACCATAAGGCGAGCGCCAAAACGCTAGCACAAACTGCTCCCATAGACACGCATGATAAGGGGGTGTGGGGACAACCAGGCCACCACTTTTACCAGATATGGGTCCGGACGACCCAAGAGCCCGCCACTAGAACCCAACCCTTAAGAGGCTAAGGTCCAAGGGGCTACCGCAGGAAGTAAGCTTCACCTGTAACCTTAAGGAATACATAAAGTTACCCGGAATTCCTAGCAAGGACTTTGCCTGCTATTCATTCCTAAATCCCTTTCACCCTTAACTAGCTAACTCGATGGGACGTCAACAGTGGGAATGCCAAAAGCAAGACCTAGACCTGGTTCACGCAGTCAAGCAACAAAGACCTCTTTCTCTTTGGGAGCTTTCGTAACGGCTATAAAGAATGCTACGCACCTCGAGAAAGGCTATTGGGATTGATCCCTTCAACCCTCCTTGGCATGGAAGGTCGCAAGAGAAAAGAAAACTATTCTTCTTAGCAGCTTTTTCAACCTACCCGAGGTAAGGTGCATAGCAGCAACCAATAGCCTTTTTACCTACTATGCCTTTCACCGGGTGAGCAAAAAGTAGTTACCTTTAGCCCGGTCTTCCTTATTAATTATTGATAAGGCACAAGGGAAGCATCATCCTTATAAGACTGTTGCTAAACAAAAGAAATTCTTTTTCACATTCAACCATATGAGGGCAACTTGAGCAATCAAAACTACGCCCTCTTCCATTGCTGACTATGAACAATTGATAGCTAATGATTTCTACTTTACTAAGCCAGTTCGGTAAGTTAAGGTCCATGCTTGAAACGAAAAAAAAGAGGAAGGGGAGGGGGTCGCCCAAAGCTGTGGAGATAGGGTGGAAAATAAAAAAGCTATATTTATAATAATAAAGAGAATCTATTCAAATTCATATTCGAAAATGAGATTATCAACTATACTTGACTGGAAAAACCAGCCAATCTACTCTCTTGGTCTCCCCCCTGTAACTTGAGAAATGATAAGAGAAGAAGAAATCGTTGCGTAGAAAGTCGTGCTTACTATCTCCTCCATCGTTGTTATGTAAGAGGAAAAGAGCGAAAAGCTTACTTTTAGGTAGTGGCCTAAGTGCTAAGAAGTGAACATCATGCTACTCAGACTATATGCTTAACACATGCAAGTCGAACCTTGGTTTTCTCCATTCGAAAGAGAAGGGGAAGAAGCGGGGAAAGACGTTGAAAATATTTTATATGTTTTAATTTCCTCTATCTTTTGTAGGAGTACTAATTTTCTATACAAACTCTTCGTAAAAATAATAATTTGTTATGTTTTTATTATTACATTTGTTTATTATAATTTTTTAAACATAAATATTTACGAGAACTATGAAAAATGAAGCATACAAAAGTTATAAATAATATTTAATATTAGAAGTTACAAGTAGGAAGAAGAGACATGAGTTATAAATAATTCAAATGTATACTTTTATTAGACCTTAAGGGGTCGTATGGTAGAGTGTATTAGCAAAGTTAATGCATGCATTAGCTCTGTGTAGTAATAGTACCTTGTTTGGTACACTTTTTCATGCTATGCATAACAAACGCTAACTAATGCAAGCATTAGTTATACACTCCATTGTGTACTGTGGTGTGTATTACTAATACCATAAATTTCTAGGTATTAGTAATACAAAGGATTTTAACACTCGCATTAGATTAACTAGAACAAAACTACCCTCAAAGCCTTTTTAAAATATTTTACTCCTTTTCTCTCTCAGTTGTTACCTAACAATTATTGAACCCAATTACTCTGAATTATCAGTACTCAACTTCGTCATTAACCTCCTAATCATTAGGCATCATTAATCATACATTCTTCTTCATGAATTCAGTACCTTTTTTTCTTATGACCCTGGAGCTAAACACGAAAATACTTCAAGTTCTTAATTAATATCTGGTCCCTTATTTGATAGGCAAATAAGTTTAGAATTCAAAATGCTAACAAATATTTAATTTTATTTTGGGAAAAAAGAAGAAGGGCTAGTGACATTTTAGTAAAAAACTTTATTGCGATGTTTAAGCAGTCTTCACCTAATGAAGCATCACCAATCCTGCATCTAGACTATGTCAAAGACATAGCAAGAGTAGTATCAGTACAAAACACGCATACTGGTAGGCATCATTGGTCACCCGATTCCCACCACATAATATAAGAAATCAACTAATAGGATCATGAAATAAACACTCGCTTCTCCATCAACCTATCTAACAGGTACTTGATCTTAGCCTAACCTTACTAACACGTTGAGAATTCCCCCAACTACAACCACCAACATTTTAACAAACTGATCACGTCACACCCCTACTTTCTCGCCATCCAACACAGGAAAACTCCTTCCACTATACCCAATAAGTCCAACATGTACAAGTCAATGAATAATATAATCACATGTATAATGAACATATACAATATCATCACAATTCATGAACAACGAACAATTTTCTCAAGTCACACAATTAAGCCACATCATTGGTCCTCTCATGGAACCCAAACTCAAACAGTTAGTTATGCTGCAACGTGGCAACCGATCTAAGTTAGTGATGCTGGAACGTGGCAATCGATCCATTCAACACATCACAATCACAAAACATAAGTATATCCTCAAGATCATACATTTAAGTCATGATTTCATGTCAATGATAATTCACCCATCTTATTCACAACAAGCCTGATCTACAATGCAACATTATCAACATACGTTAATTTGTCATGCTTAGTCTAGTTCATCATCTAAGGCTTCTTTCTAGGGTTTAATCACAATTCATGTAATTCCTCAATCAGTCACCCTAATTTATAGTCTAGCATATGTTCATATATCTAGTTTTGTTCATGATTTCATAGTCTTATTCTTGAAACAATTCTATCCAAGATAGCAATTCTAGAAGCCCTAACAAATCATTGATTTCCCTTCTCAAGGCATAAACCTAATTACTCGATTTCTAGGAATTACCCAGGGAATTTGCTCGATACATGAAGGTCTACACATGAACCCTTCTATTGATTTACAAATATCACGTGATGAGCACAGATTTAAACTACTCAATTCATAAAACTTAGCCTACCTGGGCGCCAAGCAGTTATATGGAGCTTTGACTTCGATTCGGGTTTTTCGGGCTTTACGATGGTGGATTTGTCCAAGAATGCGCAAGTTTTCCTTATCCTCACGCTAGAAATCTCCTTCTTCTTCATTTCCCAGCTTAGAGCAGTTTTTCTGAGGTTTTTAGGGTGTTTTACGACTTATTTAGATATTTTAGAAAAATGGAGAAAATAAGATTTCTCATAATTTATGTTCTGCCTCACCTATCCTGCTATGGCTCCAACTTATCCCGCCTTGGCGCCGCCGTCCTAACGGCAACATGCCGTTGTGGCAAAATAGTGGCCCAGAATTTTCCCAGATTTTTGTTCAACCTAAATAACGACTGTTCAGGTCATTACAATAAATAACAATTTACCCCTCGTTCATCCCCGAACGATTATTTTACGAACATCACACGCTCTACATTGGGACACTACTAAATATCGAATTGATTCCACATGGAAAACACAACGAATCGTGACTTTTTAGTTAACTGACACACGAAAAGGTACTATACCCCAAGGTTAGAAGAAAATTCTAGGCAACATATGAAGATCAGACACGTTTTTAAAATCACACAGCCGGGCCCTTCAGGGCGTTAGCCGCCCGCTGAGGCGGGGCCGCTGTGGTGAGGATTCTCCCACTGTAGTGGGAGATCGGAACAGTAAAGGGGGGAATGAGGAATGTTTTCCTTATTCTCCCCTTTTTCAAACTAAAACTCCCCAAAAACTCTCTTGAATAACTTCTCCCTGAACGTCAAAACTCAGGTATTTTTTGCATTCCTTACACTTCTTACTTCAGTACTTTGCTAACAACAATTGCATGCTACTATTTAATCAGTTAGAACGGGTATTGGGTGGTTATATTCAAAATGAACTAGGTTGCTTGATTTTTGATAAATAAACGTCGCATGGACGTTTCCCTTACGTCCCCAACATCTCCACCACGTCCTGGGCGTAAGGATTTCGTAAAAACACGATTGAATTGGTATAAAAAAATGGGTGGGGGATGTTGAAAGGTCTTCTTGACATAAACTCAAAATTGGGCACTGTTTAGGGGTTATTTGGTTGAAATAATTGCATATTTAGGTTCTAGGGTAGTTGTACTCTAATCTGTTGGAATTTTGTTGAAATCGAAGATTTTGGGATGAGGAGACGCCTTGCTCGCGCCTACTCTTCATCCCAGATGAAAACCTCTCCTCATCCCGCCCTGGCGGGATTCTGGTTGCTATAGCGGGATGTGCCAGACCAGTGGCGTGTACCCTTTAACTCAGAAATTTCACTCTTCCTTTTTGTCTTAGTTGTCTAATCAAAGCGCGTTCTAGCTCATCTTCAACTTATTGCAGGCTCTCTAATGGTAGATCAGAATGAAGAACACTACCCCTCATTTGATTCCCCGATGCCGTGAGTCGAGAAAGACATCACAACCATCACAACACGGGGTTCTATTACGAGAGAGGTTTTGTGCTGCACCGGCTGGAGGAGAAAGAGCTTGCCTTCTATGCTCGTCTGGTAGAGTTTGGGTGGTTCCCACTGACTGAGGCTCCCTCAGATGCACACTCTACCTTGGTGAGGGAGTGT
Organism: Solanum bulbocastanum; assembly: GCA_037074985.1. Taxonomy (NCBI): domain Eukaryota; kingdom Viridiplantae; phylum Streptophyta; class Magnoliopsida; order Solanales; family Solanaceae; genus Solanum; species Solanum bulbocastanum. The sequence continues at coordinate 40,259,949 of CM073597.1, read as the reverse complement.
TATGTTATCCTCCTTATCGTCTGCTGAGATGTCTCTTACCCTATCATCCGGGTTAGGGGAGTTGACATCCCCTTGAATGCCACCACTATCAATGAAGTACTAGAGTTACTTGAGATCTCGAATGATGATTATGAGGCCAAGCTGAGGGAGATGGACCTGGAGTGGCTGAGGACACATTGGTTGAGCCCACGCACCGGGATTGGGTTTACTGGGCTACTGGTGAGGGTATTACTAGCACAGATTGGTCCCTCAATGCTAAGATGTGGCTATATTTGGTGACTAGGAGGATCCACTCGTCGGGCAACCGTACCAATGTGACCTTTCCCCTAGCATTGGTGGAGCCATGCGCCATACAGGGCATACAACTGAACGGGGGCGCATATCATCTTAGAGTGGAAGATGTTCTATAGGGGTAACAAAAAGGCGTTCTTGTTCCCCGATCTTATCACAGCTCTATGCAAGTGGGTGGGAGTACCACTATTTGATGCTGACGAGGTACTTCCTATGGACCCCCCCTTTACCCTCTTTTGGTTAGGTCAGGTTCCACTTCTTAGGCAAGAGGAGGAGGACTGGCAGGGCTAGCAGTAGTAAGGCGGCCATGGGTTCAAATGACGAGGACCCACTCTCAGGTGCACGGGTCGAAGTGGATCTGGAGACTGTCCGAAAAAAATGGGGAGCGCCTATGCTAACCTCACTCCGGTTCCACCCGTACTGCCTTAGAGGTCGAGATGCTCCATCGCCAGCTGCGCTAGGAGAGGAGGAAGGGGGTGGATAGGGATCGTCTAATGATCCAGATGTGGAAGACTATCAAGGCTATCTTTACTTGTATGGCCCCTGGCAATGATATTCCTCAATTAGATCCAAAGGAATTTACACAGTTCCCGATGCTGAATGAGTCCTGGGCTGGCGTGATAGCCCTAGAGGACCTCAACTCTGACATGGACACCACCCAGTCTAAGAGTTCCTGATTGGCTCCCCTTTTGCCCTTCTTGGGCTTGTAATTTGGACAACTCAGTTTTTATCTTTTTCGTTCTCCTAAGTTTTTGTAGCACATGGATACTTATGTTTGCTGTTATATACAACTTTAATTTAATTACCAGGCATTATAATCTATACCTAGATTGTTGAACACTGAGAGGGTTGGCATGAAATCACACAGATCCCCTTCGGGGTTGGGGATTTGTAACTAAGGGAAACAGGGGAGGCATGGCTGAAATTCTGCCTCGCCCTGTCCCGTTTTGGCGAAAATAATGCCGCTCTAGCAACCTCGCTTTGACGGGAATAATCTCGCCCTAGCGGCTCAGATAGGACTAGAACCCAGGCCATAATTTCTGGGTCTTTTTTCGCTCTTCTATATTTTTCTAGGGTTCCCATTTTTACTATTCAATCGAAATTCTAAGTTTTCCCAAGCTATGAGACACGATAACCGAACCATCTCGTTCTAAACAACTAGGCATCTTAACTCACACATACCTAGGATACACCCAGGTATTCACATGATAACTAGTTGGTCGCAGCGCGTGCCCAAGTTATGTCTTACAAATTGCTCGTAGCCTATCTAGACCTTTGCATTAACTTCGTTATAAATTCTTACCTCAACGGGTTTCATGATGTTCAGGGAAATATACTTGCATACTTTAACAACTTAGACAGAAATTTACTCATAACACGTCCAGATATGCAATATTGTGTCCTTAATCCTGTCATACGCACCAATCATAATACCTTCACATCATCAGTAAAAATAGAAACTCAAGAATACTTCCACACACACAATCATTTCACACAACAAGGAGCACACCTTCATAGTTAATTCAAACAACAAGAAGCACACATTCACAGTTATAACCACGCATCACAACAATTTCACTTTATTTGGTTACTTCGTCCTATAGATGGCAATTTCTAAGCATCTATGCCTTATACAACCTCTAAGGCCAGATACCAATTGGAACCTTCTTAGTTCCAATTCACTTCTGCTTGTATCCCTTCAGTCGTAACCACGACGTCCAGTCTACTTATTTGAGATACCAATTAGAATCGGGAGATACCAATTGGACTCAACTCATACCACAAGCGACACTCGCACGAAAGGAGATATAGGATGAGACAACTTCCTAGAATGCTTCATAGCTTCCTGAAGATTAGGTATGGACGTCAACACACCAATCTGCGAGAGTCTATTCCACATTTTGCTCTTGTACTGGGAGACCGGTAACCTAGGATTTGATACCAATTTGTCATGACCCAACTCACTGGATCGTGCGAGCATAAATAATATCCTTGGACACACTATTAGTTAAACTTGTAAAGTAAATTAACAACTCTTATGGATCTAGTCTAAATAGGTACAAGAGCTACTAAGAGTTCAACTGGACAATTAAATAAAGGACACAACTCCCACTATGCGGAAGGAAAGACAGAAGTTGCTGGAGATTGTCTTCGTCTTCACCTAATGAAACGTCACCAATCCTGCATCCAGACTATGTCAAAGACATAGCAAGAGTAGTATCAGTATAGAACACGCATACTGGTAGGCATCATCAGTCAACCCGATGCCCACCACATAATATAAGATATCAACTAATAGGATCATGAAATAAACACTCGCTTCTCCGTCAACCTACCTAATAGGTGCTTGATCTTAGCCTAACCTTACTAACACGTAGAGAAATTCCCCCAACTACAACCACCAACATTTCAACTAACCGATCAAGTTATACCCCTAACTTCTCGCCATTCCAACACACGAACAACCCTTCCATTATACCCAACAAGTCCAACATGTATAAGTCAATGAACAATATAATCACATCTATAACGAACATATACAATATCATCACTATTCACGAACAATGAACAACTTTCTCAAGTCACACAATTAAGCCACATCATTGGTCTTCTCAAGGAACCCAAACCCAAGCAGTTAGTTATGCCGCAACGTAGAAATCAATCCAAGTTTGTTATGCCAGAACATGGCAACCGATTTCATAGTTATGTTGGAACATGGCAACCGATCCATTCAACACATCACAATCACAAAACACAAGTGTATCCTCAAGATCATACATTTAAGTCATGATTTCATGTCAATGATAATTCACCCATCTTATTCACAACAAGCGTGATCTACAATGCAACATTATCAACATACGTTAATTTGTTTTGCTTAGCCCTAGTTCATCATCTAAGGCTTCTTTATAGGGTTTAATCACAATTCATGTAATTCCTCAATCAATCACCCTAATTTATAGTCTAGCATATGTTCATATATCTAGTTTTGTTCATGATTTCATAGTCTTATTCTTGAAACAATTCTATCCAAGATAGCAATTCTAGAAGCCCTAACAAATCGTCGATTTCCCTTCTCAAGGTATAAACCTAATTACTCAATTTCTAGGAATTACCTAGGGAATTTGCTTGGTGTGCGAAGGGCTACATATGAACCCTACCATTGATTTACAAATATCACGTGATGAGCACAGATTTAAACTGCTCAATTCATAAAACCTAGCCTACCTAGGTGCCAAGAAGTTGCACAGAGCTTTGACTTTGATTTGAGTTTTTCGGGCTTCGCGACGGTGGATTTGTCCAAGAATCTACAAGATTTCCCCATGCTCACGCTAGAAATCTCCTTCTCCTTCCTTTCATAGCTTAGAGCAGTTTTTTCTGAGGTTTTTAGGGTGTTTTACGACTTATTTAGGTATTTTAGGAAGATGGAGAAAATAGGATTTCTCATAATTTACGTTCTGCCTCGCCTATCCTGCTATGGTGCCAACTTATCCCGCCCTGGCGCCGCCGCCCTATCGGAATCATGCCCGCTATGGCGGGACAATGGCCCATAATTTTCTCGGATTTTTGTTCAACCTAAATAACGACGGTTCAGATTGTTACAGTGCGACATCTGCGGCTCAATTTCTGCCAGTTTTTGCTTTCTTCAACTTTTGTACGTCATCTTTCTTTCCAGTAATAAACACCTAAAATTAACACAGTTCAAAGGATAATTAACGTTTTTCACTACTTGAGTGCCACAATATCACACCTCAAATGAATATTACTCATAAATTTTTGCGTAGTTAACTTACCTTTTATTTATAATTATTATCTATCTCCACTTCATCCTGCTTCTAGTAAATGAAATGATGTTTACTATTTCTAACATGCAAATATCTAAAAAGCATGTGATTAGAATTAATGATAAATAAAAATTAATTGTTCCTGTAGCTTAATTCTTTCTAGAAGCAAAAGTAATAAAATTAATTTTTTCAATCCAATTTTGTTTTTACTACTAATTTTTATTTTGAAAATTTTGTTCAATAATTTAAAAAAGAAAAATAAATCATCAAACATGTGTTCCATATTCATTATGACATTTTTTTTGTTGTCTTCCTAATCTTTATTTTTAAAAAACTTATTCAATCACAATAAAATATTTTATTTTATTATTTAAAAAAATTAAATGAGATAACAATAGCAAGTTACGATAATTATGAAACACTATTTTTTAAACAACAAAGGCTCAACAAAAGATATTATCAAATACATGAACTTGATTGTGAAATGTCCTTAATTACTCTAAAAATATGGTGATTTGGTTGAACGTGTAAAAATTGAAGCAATTAATACAACCCCAACAATTCTCAATTCTACCTTGGAATCAAGTTTTCTTTTTCTTGCTTAAGTTGGATAAACTGTTATCTACATGTATTAATGAACAACACAATGAATAATATTTATTACTTTCTTTGTCTCAATTGTTGTGACGCAATTGTAATGATAAGTCTTGAACTTTTAAACTTTGGCTATGAATTTGGCATAAAAGGTTTAAGTTTTTTTGAAATATAATTTATATTTATGAAAATTATGTAAAAGCACTATAAATTACAATAATTAACAATTTAATTTTTTTTAAAGGCACATAAAGAAACTTTGGTCATAAAAAAAATGTGGTTGATTCTCCGAAATTTCAATGGTGTCACATTAAATTAAGGAAAAAGATAACTGAGCAAAAATAAAAAAACTCTTTGTTCTCAGTTGCCTTAAGGATAATGTTTTTGCACTAAACAAATGTTCATATAGAAAAATGTAGAATTCCAAGAACTACAACTAATGCCTTTGTAACTTAATTAATAAACAGATTTAAAGCTTGTTCTAACAATGTTTTTAGTGAGTATATTTAAATAATCTTCATTAGAAAAAAGAAGAACTATGCGTAATTTAAGTAGCGTACAAATATATATATTACTACTATTAATAAGAGTGAATGTGAGGACTTCCCGTTTATGCGAATTGACAAAAAAGTCCTAAGAGGCTTTTCTTGTAATTTCACATGAAAGAAGCCATTCAATTGGTTAGTTAAAGCAACAATGTACCCTTTTGTATCTATTGGACTAGTTTGTCCCTTTAAAATACAAATAATTCATACAACTTTCTGAAAACATGGGCCCATTTAAGTGTAACTTAAGTTGTATTCCTTTTGATTTCTTATTACCACGTGGCTGCTTCGGTGACTGATATCTGCGATATCTAATAATATTTGTCCACTATTAGCTTTACACATTTTTTATAAAATTATAAATGGAAGAATAATTTTACTATATCACCCTTTCAATATAAGAAATATGATGTTTTAAAAAATGTAATAGAAAAATGACTATAATTATGATAAGGAGAATTAAGAACTAAATGTAAAATTATCCATTAATTTCACAAAGTGAACAAGTATTGTTGGACATTTCAAAATAGTATAGTGGACAACTATTGTTGAACTGAGAGAGTATGATTAAGTTTTTCTTTCAGTACTTTTCTCACATTAATTTCTCTCAGCACTGAATCAGTGGATTCTACAAGAGTACTTTTGACTTAATAATACACATAATGAGCAAAAAGAGGAAGCTTTCATTCGTCTGTTCTTTTAAGGATATGTTGCTAAATCATCAACACTGAAAGATAGCTATATCAATAATTGTGAAGAAAGCATATTAATGAATCTTCGAAAATCAAAAAGAGGTAACTAAATATAAAATATTATAAAGACATTTAGTTTTTTTGGTTGAAGCTCAAAATATATATGTGCCACATAAATTGGAATAGAGGAAATAACATATACTATTTAAAATAACATAAAAGTACTACAAATCACAATAATTAGCAATTTCAAAATAGACATATAAAAAATTTGATTGATTCTCAAAATTCTACCCATGTCATATCATTCGAGATAGAAAAAGTAACATATATTATTTGAAAATGACGTAAAATGTACTATAACTCATAATAATTAAATAACTTCAAATCTAAAAGACATATACACAATTTGCTTGGATTTCGAAATTCTATCAATGTCACATAAATCTGGGACAAAGCAGTGGCAGAGCTAGGAATTCTATCAAGGGGGTTCAAAAAAAAATTAAACACGCTAATATTATCACTTAAGCTCACTTAAGCGAAATCTTGAACCCCCTCAACCGTTGGGCTACTCCTTTGATATATATTTAGGTGGTTCAATTTTAAATATATACATGTACAAAAAAAATGATCTTGATGACCCCCCTGGGAGCACTGTACATCCGCCACTGGGACAAAGAGAGCAACATATATTATTAAAAATTACATAAAGTACTATAAATCACAATAATTGACAATTTAAAATTTAAATGACATACAAAAAAATTGTTTGACTCTTAAAATTATATTAATATCACATAAATTAAAATAAAGGAATAACATAAGTTGGACCCGTGCTAGCATGGGCTACTGTAACTAATATATATATATACACACACACACACACTTTAGCTTTAATAGATACAGATTGCACTAATTGCCTACTTAATAAAGAGATACTACCACATAATTTGTTGTCAACACTATATATATATATATATATATATATATATATATATATATATATATGTTAGAATATAATACTAGATTTGTCAGTTAAAGAATGTCAATTTTCAAAAGAAAATTTGTTACAAACATATTTCAAACTGTGTATTTTCATCTCCAAACACTACAACAAAAACAACCTTTAGCGGCAATAAATATATACATTAACAAAGAGTGATAAAGTTTTTATCGGCAATAGTTAATTGTCATTAAATCCAATGTCGCTATAGGCTTTAGGGACATTTACAAAGAGTGTTAAATGCCGCTAAAAATACATTTTTAGTAGCAATTAAGCTATTACCGTTAATTAATTACCACTAAAAATAATTTTTGATGTAGTGAAAGAAAATATCAAAATCTGCCAAAAACCACCATTATCGATTAAAACATTTTCACGTACATGAATTTGTTTAATTTAAAGGAGCCACATTATCTTAAAAGAAATAATATCAGCATCTCATTGTAAAACGATCTACTGCTCATGTACTCACACAAAACAAATTCGATTACTCCTGCTTCCCCAATTATCCGTCATTATTTGAATTTCGAGAGTCAAATACTTAAATTTTGATAGTGAATTTGGGCATATAATCTTCAACATGTTTTTTTGTAACAAAATTTATATAATTGGATAACTACATAAAAATACTATAAGTCACAATAATCTATATATAATATAAAGCTAAATGTAGACAAGGTGATGTGACACATCTGTAAGGCCTCTATAGCTATTTATCTTCCCCCCCCCCCCCCCCCCTCCCTCCACTCCTTCCTTTTTTTTTTTTTTTTTTTGATATTTTTCTCTGATTATATCTTAATTATTGAATTTAATAATGGAAAACTGAAAAGACAACTTAAATAAATGAAAAGAGATTAATGAAAAAAATTAAAAATGATAATTAACCGGTAGAATGTGGAGGAATGAAAAGGCAAATATTAATTGTGATAAATTAATCAATCAAATACTCACCATATATATATATATATATTACAACCAAGAAGAGATCGTTATGCAAGTTATGAGGTAAAAATGATTTGTGATGGTGGGGTATAAATTGTTGTGGCCAATGGAAATTTGTTCAGAAACAAACAATTGAAAGTTGTTGTGTTCAAAAGGAAATTCGGCATAAGTTGGCATGCCTACTTTTATTTCAATGTATTTTTTTTTAAAAAAATTGTTCCTTTAGTATTTTGATAGAATATTGGTCATAAATTTGGTAAAATAAATATTGAGATGTATGTCTTTGCAAATTTTAAAGTTAATAGAAGAAAATTCATGATGCAGTTGTTGATGATGTCACTAGCCTTTTAATTTCGCTTTCGTAGAATCGATTCATCTGGAATGAAGGCTATACAAATATTTTGTAATAATAATTTTATCTTTGAAAAAGAGATTGCTGATTGAATAAAGCAATTCTTCTATTTAGACTTTTTTTTTTTTTTTTCATATGTACATATTTGTTTTATAATTATTAATCTTCACATATTTATGTTTTTCTTGCTGTAATTTTCTTTTGATGTTTTATTCAACTTCTAAGTATTTTCATAACGTGATGTTTTTAACTAATCTATCTATATAGCTATATAAAGTTACGGATTAGAAATGTAATGAGGCACTTTTATTAGGCCAAAATGTGATTTACCTTTGTTTGTCATTTTTTTTTTTTGTGTGTACTTCTAATATATTCTAATATTTAAAAAACCGACTTGGTTTGGGTTCTAAGTGATTCTTTCTTTCAAAAGAAATAGTATAAAAGCTTCTAGCAATCACAACGGTGAAATTACAATGTAACAAGTTATCTTCTTAACTTTTTGGTTTGTCATACAATCTCTAACTTTTTGCATTTTTCATTCATTCCTCTACCTATATCTATCTCCATATGTTAGAAAAGTAATGTGTCAGTTCTCTTTCGCTAAAGATTTTATTTTATTTTTTTTTTCATTTTTTTGGACGTTCTTTTTTATTATATTCTATTTATTTATTTATTAACTTAATATTATATTATTATAAAAAATAAATGTGTCAATTACTACTTCATTCATTCATTTCTATTCTTAATTATAAAAACTTAAATGTCTCAATATTTACCATTCCAATTTTTTCATTTTCTCTAAAAGAAAACATATATGTTAAAATAGAGTAGTCTAATAACACAAGAATCTATTTTAAAGTATTTTTTCTTAAATATTTATTTTAAAAGTCATCTTCATAACTCATTGCATTTTATTTTCGTAACTTCTATTTTAATAGTATCCAGTAATGTTGAACCTTTTAACTTAAATAAGCAGCGTTAAAGTCTCTACTAAAAAGGAACCAGTACAATGCTTTATCATATTTGTCTTCTTCGCACCTTCCTCTGTACATAAGAATTCTTTAGTTGTTGGTCACAGAAAGAAATTCTATCTTCCCCACTATAGACCTTTCTCAAGTGAGGCATTATTAAAAACAAGAAAAGAAGAAAACAAACCAGAAATGTGATACAAATGAACTCACAATTGACATTATTCTTGAACCATCCTTCGACTATTCATCCTCAAACCCCGTCCATGAGGCAAATAAGTTATTGTGATAGACTGAATGCTGACTAACCTTCTATAATTCTATCTTCTCACCTCCCCATGACCTGGGAAGAATTCAGGTGGGGCAAGGACATCTAGGTATACCTCTCCAATAGATGTGAAAGGGTAACTATTGAGAAGCTTGACCACTCATATGTATATACATACCCCTTTACCCTCAGTTGATGAATAACTCTCCTATTCATGTATAAGTGATCAAGCTTCTCAAAAGCTACCCTTTCGCAGCTACCAGAGACGTATACCCAAATGTCATCACCCAACCTGCATTATTCCTAGGATGTGAGAAGGTGAGAAGATTGAATTATAGAAGGATAGTCAATCTCATACCAACATAGTCCCTGATTTGCCCTCATAGACGAGGTTCGAGGATGAAGATATTTGCCAAAAGATGGTTCAAGAATCATGTTAATAGTGGGTTCAACTGTATAAACTTTATTGTTTGATTTATTATTTTTTAGTTTTTAAGATGACTTTGTTAGAGAAAGGTTAGTGGTGGGAATGATAAAGTTGGTTTCCATGATAAACAGTCGAAGCATTTTGATGTAGAGGATGATGCAGACATAAGAATTATGATGTAAGGTTGTTAAGAAAATTTAAAAAAGAAAAAGTTTCTTAATGAAGATATGGAAGCCGGAAAGGACGAACAATATCAAAGGTGGTTCATTGTAGGGAAGAATGTTGTCGTTGCCTCAATTATTGTAGTGTTGTTACCAGTGTGGTTACTTGACCTAAGTTCAAGGCATAAATTAATAAGAGTTGAGCTGCATAACTTGAGGAACACACCAATATTGCCTGATTAATTTTCTAGATAGTTTCCACTCTAGTTTTTTTTTTTGAAAGTTTATTAGCTATATTTAAGTTCAGTTCCTTTATTCATGGGATTGTCTTTTTAAGCATATATCTGTTTATTTCTCTTTCTTCTCCTTGTTATTGTTCCCTACTTCCTTTATGTGTTCTTCAACGTGATAGTCTATTGTTTCTGGTTCCAGGCTATTGGTTAGTCTTACCTACCAGTGTCACGATCCAAAGTAGATCCTAGGAATAACATGGCGTATAGAACCTCGAAAGGCCCTAAACAAGCCACTAAGCATACATCATACAAGATAATAGAAATAAATATTTCAAAGAAACAATCTTATATCATAAATAGTTTCACAAAGCGGAAGTCTAATTGTAGTCTCAATAAGCCATCTACTACATCAAGGAAGTGGTTGGGACGCAGCCCATACACCACATACAAATTTCTGAAAATTGAAATGAAAGAAAGCTATAAAAGTGCCTTGGCCCTCAGATCATGAGGACTCACCAATCTTCAAGTGCCAAACAGATCGACAAGCCATAAGTGCGAGAAGAAGGAGCATCAATATGCATTAGTACATGGAATGTACTAAGGATGATAGCAATGCATAAGAGCTATGAAATTATGCTAAAAAGGAGTTTACATGACATGCAATGACCAAGCGAAACCATAAGATAAAAGGTTAAAAAAATAAGTCATAATCATGGTAAATACAAGCTTAACATCTTTAAAACACTTGTGTGATACTTTAAAAGTAACCTTAGTTCATTACTGTGGGATGTTTACCATTTTACCGACATAGACTATGTGAGCTATGTCACGACCTAGGGGTACCCCCCTAAATGTAACATGGTGTATAAAACCCCGAAGGACTCTATACAAGTCACTTAGTCCTCATAACATAAGAAATAGAACAATAAGAGTAGAACAATTGTCCAAGTGCAAAACAGTTTATAAAACAAAAAGTGGAAGTCTAATACACTTGTCTCATTATAGCCAGTTTCATTATAGCCATCTAATACAATAGAATGAACTTGGGCCTAGCCCATACATCATGTCCAAAATAGAAATACATGAAAGAAACTAAAATAATAAAACTCCCTCCTGAAAGCATGAGGACTCACCAAAGCTCGGGAATTAATCAAATCACCCATTAGCCACGAAATAGAGCATCCTAAATATCGGACAGGCGGTCAAATGGGGAAAATTTAGGCAAGAGTATGCATTAGTATAAAACAATGTACCAAGTATGATATCCATTCATAAAACATTTAAAACATGCTAAAAAGGGACATTTCATTTCATGACATGCAATTGACCAAACTAAACATCATATGAAAGAGTTGTAAAGCATAAGTCATAAATCATGATCAATGTAAGATAACTTCTTCTTTAAAAGCTTTGAACTCATATGCGATACTTTTTGAACTAATCTTAGTTCATTTTTACTTGCGGGGAATTAGCCTTAACTGACATTGAGACCATGTGAGCTATAACATGATCCCCTGATGTCTCCCACACTGAAAAGTGTTGTCCTATTTGCCAAGGTAGAACTAAGAACTTTTAGCTTACGTGGATCCACTAACTATTCAACCTATAGGAGCACATAGTTAAGGGATAAGGATATTTCTACTAGAAATCTGACCTCTTCTATGGGAGAGCTTCTATCTCATGAGATTGCTTACGGGAGAGCTTCCATCTCACTATCAATATCCACTCGGTGCTAAGCATAAATCCCCACGAAATACTCATTTCTTACTTGACTTTATTACTCATGAAAAGGAGCCCTTGGACAAACAATTCAAGCTAGTTTCATTAAGATAGCTCATAGTCTTTGATTCAATTAGGTGAGAAAACCTTTCAACCTAAGAACCCATTCTATGTGAGAAAACCTTTCCCATCATGCTAGTTATGTGTTTATGAGAATGTCCTTTAAAGAACACAACAACATCATTATCATTGGTACTTTACTCTCAAAGCACCCTTAAAACATTTGCATAGATTTCATAAAACAACGCATAAGTCCATAATTCACCTCTTGACGTCAAAATCCATTTTCAATCATCAATACTTAGAAATCATGAGTTAGTTATGGATTTCATCATAAATACATGTAAATCTTGCAATACATGCTCAATTTCATAAAACTCTTCCTTGAAGACCAAAATCTCATATTATATGATTCATAACTTGAAAACATGGGGATTACATGGGTTCATGGGAGAAATCATCATAAAGTATTGTAATTCATAAATTCATGAATAAGAGATCATAATCCAATCATTTAAATCAACATTGAAGAGAACCCATGATAATTGAAGAAAACCCTAACTGAATCAGGGAATTCTAATCTTTGAAATTAAGGAATATGTGAACTCCATGGATATAAGGAATCCATGGATGAAAACTATCATACCTCAAAGCCCAAAGGTTAACTTCAATGGAGGAATTGAGGCTTGCCATTGATCCTAGCTTGAATCCTTTCTTCTTCTTCTTCAAGTTTCTAGAAAGAGAAATATTTTGGTTAGGAAGATCTTTAATTTTCTTTTGGGTTTTGGAAATAATGACTTGAATGGGTGAAATTTGGGGTTAAAATGACTTATATAGGAGTCCTAGTCTTAGGCAAAATGACATGGCTTTGATCTAATAAAAATTGGAAAAGACCTATGTACCCTTAACTTGTGGTGATCTGCCTCACGACCATGTGAGGTCCCACGAGCCGTGGTTCCTACCACGAGCCATGGTTCCCTCTGTGGTACTTGGACCAGTAGCTAGGGTGCCGCCCCATTAACCCCCCAAAACTAAGTGAAGACCACGAGCACTCCCACGACCAGTGGGAGCCTTCACAAGCCGTCAAGGCACTCGTGTGGAGGAGGAAAGCCTTGGGGTAGCTACTGCCTCACCACCACGAGCCGTGTTCCTCACCACGAGCTGTGGTGGTGGTCGTGGGAAGGTGGGGAGTGTCCATGGAAGAGTGGGCTGCCCTAACCCTCTTCCTTGGCTCTAGCCTTCTCACTTAGCCCTAGTTTAGTTTACTAGATTCTAAAGTGTTACATTATCTCCCCCTTGGGAATATTCGTCCTCAAATGAAATTTCTAGACACCTTTCGGAAGAAATGACTCAATACTAGCAGCCCATCATGCATGCAACTCATTTCAATGCAGACAACCAAGGAGGACACATCAACTCCAAGCTAAACATACTCAATGCATCACAAGGAAGTAGGAACTACATTTAGCAACCCATTATGCATGAAGGAGCCTACCTTCTCCAAGCTAAAAGCATGCTCAACACAATCTCATGAAGCCTATATGCATTTTACTCTAAAAAAGGGATATACATAAATCATGTTCATCAATTCATCTCATGATGTCTATAGGCAACTCATACTCAAGCACAACCAGATGAGGAAAATCAGTTATATAAACTCATTTTCTTTCAAAGCATAAGTGTCCATGAATATGCATAACATAAGGAAATCATAGAAACACATAAAACACATGACTCCCAAAACAAAGGACAAACCTAGAGGAAACTCATTACCTCAAACTAGAATAAGAGTAGAAGGAAAAAAATGGGGCTATCGAGACTTCATATCGTCCTCGGCCTCTTAAGTAACACCTTAAACTAATTGATTCCTCTACAATACTTTCATGGAAGCTATTTCCTTGTTCCTCAACTTGTTGACTTACCAGTCTAAAATCTCAATCGGAACTTCCTCATAGGAAAGACTTTCATCCACTCCTAACCCTTCTAGGGGCACTATGGACGTCGGATCTCCAACACACTTCTTAATCATAAGACATGAAAAACCGGATGCACCAATGCCAACTCATTTGGCAAATCTAGCTCATAGGCAACCTTACCAACACGTCTCAAAATTTGATATAGGCCTGCAAACGAGGACTAAGCTTTCCCTTGTTAACAAACCTCATTACACCCTTCATGGGTGATATTTTTAAGTAAACCTAATCGTTAACGTCAAACTCTAGATCCCTTATTCTCACATCTGCATATGACTTTTGTCGACTTTGAGCCGTTTTCAACTTTTCCCTTATAAGCCGAACTTTCTCCATGGCCTCTTGTACCAATTCGGGACATATTAGGGAAACCTCACCCATCTCAAACCAACCAACAGGGGACCTACACCTCCTACCATATAAGGCCTCAAATGGAGCCATTTTGATACTCGAGTGATAGCTATTATTGTAAGCAAACTCAATCAATGGCAAATGGTCTTCCTAATTACCCTTAAAATCAATCACACAAACCCTTTACATATCTTCTAAAGTTTGGATATTATGCTTCTATTGCCCATCGATTTGGGGATGGAAGACCATGCTAAGTTTAACCTTGTGCGAAGACCCTTTTGGAATGACTTCTAAAACTGTTATGTGAATTGGGTACCATGATCGGAAATAATGGACAAAGGCACTCCATGCAACTTTACCATTTCTCTCAAGTACATCTTGGCATAGTCCTCCGCCAAATAAGAAACTTTGATGAGAAGGAAATGAGTTGAATTCGTTATTCGATCTACTATCACCCAAATCGAATCATGTTGTCATCAGGTGTGAGGCAATCCAACTATAAAGTCCATGTTCAAATATTCCCATTTCCAAGTAGGAATGCTAATATCTTTGGACAAACCTCCTGATTTCTGATGCTCAACCTTTACTTGTTGGCAGTTTGAACACTTAGACACAAATACCGTAGTAACTTTCTTCATCCCATTCCATAAATAGAACTCCCGTAAATCATGGTACATCTTGGTGGCTCCCAGGTGAATAGAATACAACGAACTATGGGCTTTTGTCAAAATCTATTCCCTCATGTCATCCACATTTGGAACACACAATTGACCTTGGTATCTAAGCACACCATCTCCCCCTTGGGAAAAAAGCCTCAATAGATTTATTAGGCACTGCCTCTTTCAATTTTACCAAGATTGGATCAAGACCTTGCTTGGCTTTCACATCCGCCACAAAAGATGATTTGGAACCATAACACCACCTTTGGTAGAGTATACTAGTTGAACACCTAACTGAGCCAATCTATGAACATCTCAGACCAACTCATTCTTTTCCTTTTCAACATGAACAACACTACCCATAGATAATTGGCTAAGAGCATCCCCTACCACACAAGCTTTGCCAGGGTGATAAAGGGCACTCGTGTCATAATCTTTCAATAACTCAAGCCACCTTCTTTGGTGAAGATATAGATCTTTTTGATTAAACTCGTATTGCAAACTTTTGTGGTCGGTAAACACATCAACATGAACTTCATACAATTAGTGTCTCCAAATCTTTAAGGCAAATACGACCGCTGCTAACTCAAGGTCGTGAGTAGGATAATTCTTCTCATGAATTTTAAGTTTCCCAGAGGCATAGGTAATAGCTTTACCATTCTGCATAAGCACACACCCTAGCCAATTCTCGAGGCATCACAATAAACCACAAAACATCCGTTCGTTTCGATAAGGTCAACACCTGAGCGGAAGTTAGTCTAAACTTTTCAAAAAGTTGTTGGTCCTTAAGAACTTGGATTACGATCCTTAAATGGTCAACATGCTCATTCTCACTCCTTGAATAGATCCAAATATCATCGATGAACACAATCATAAACATGTCAACGTATTGTCTAAACACCCTATTTATCAATCCCATAAATACTGCCGGAGCATTAGTCAACCCAAATGACATCACTAGAAACTCATAGTGACTATACCAAGTTCGAAAGCCATTTTTGGAATGCCATCATTTTTCACCCTCAATTGGTGATAACCCAATCGGAGATTAATCTTAGAGAAATAACTTGCTCTTTGAAGTTGGTTAAACAAATCATCTATTCTGGGAAGAGGATACTTATTCTTAATGGCCAACTTGTTCAACTATCGATAATCAATATATATACAAAGAGAACCATCTTTCTTTCTAACAAAGAAAACTGGATCACCCCATGAAGAGATATTCGGTCAGATGAAACCCTTATCCAAAAAATCTTCCAATTATTCTTTCAACTCCTTAAGTTATGTAGGAGCCATACAGTAAGGAGGAATAGAGATAAGTTGCGTATCTGGGATAAGGTCAATATCAAAGTCTATTTCCCACTCGAGAGGAATACCAAGTAGATTATCTAGGAACACTTTCGGACTCTCACTTAAAACGGGGACTGACGCAAGAGAAGGGTTTCAAAATCTACATCCCTTACCCTAAATAGATGGTAAATGCAACCCTTAGAAATCATCTTTCTATCTTTAAGGTAAAAGACAAACTAACCCTTGGGCATAGAATTTCCCCCCTTCCAATCTAGGATAGGCTTATTCGGGAACTGAAACTTGACTACACGAGTTCTACAATCTATAGAAGCATAACAAGAGTGTAGACAATCCATACCCAAGATAACATCAAAATCTAACATATTTGGCTCTACCAAATCAACAAGAGTAACTCTATGGGACAAGAAATTAGGGCACTTTCTAATAGACTCTCTTAGCCACAATGGAATCACCAATAGGAGTAGAGAGAAAAAGGTTTTAACAACACATTCGGAAGAACATCAAACCTCATAGCCATATATGGTGTCACAAATGACAAGGTAGAATCGGGATCAAGTAAAGAATAAATATCAAGTTGGAAAACTTTCAACATACCGGCAACCACATCGGGACAACCCTCTTGTTCACCTTGAGTTTGAAGTACATAGAAGCATTTTTTCTTAGGAGAATTGGAACACAAATCACTAGGAATAGCTTGCTTGCCCTCTCTTTCTTTAGTCGTAAGCATTGGGCAATCCCTCACTTTTTGACCATTTTTACCACAACCATAACAACCATCCATGCCTGCTAGGCTCTTACCCTCATGCTTCCTTCCACACTTAGTACACGTATACACAGGCAACAAAGATCCACTACCATTACCTCCTTGAGGCTTAGGGTTAGACACCCTATCTTTGTTAAGCTTAGGAGGAGCATTGGGGGAACCTTGGATGGAAAACTTTTGTCGAAATCTAGGTCAACCTTGTCTATCGGACCTTGAATTAGAGAAATTTCCATCTACAGTCTTAGCCCTTTATACCTCCCTAGAATTTTCCTTAAGTTTTTCCTCCTCAATTTGTTGTGCATGCACCATAAGACGAGAGATGACATGTCATGAATGAGCATGGTGGTTCGGCACTCTTTAACCACTATTTCAGACACACCTGATACAAACTTACTTATCCTAGCCCTTGAATTCGCAACCATTTATGGAGAATTCTTAGACAATTATGTGAACCTTAGAGCATATTCCCTCATACTCATACTTCCTTGTCAAAGGTTAATGAACTCAAGCACCTTGGCTTCCCTTATCTCAATGGGAAAGAACCTATCAAGAAAAGCGACCTTAAACTTCTCCCAATCAAGAGGACCCACTTCTTTTGGTCTCCATTCTTCCATTGGTTATAATATATTTTAGCTACACATTTAAATTGGTAAGCGAAAAACTCTACTTTTTCCACCGGCATAACACCCATGATCATCAAAACCTAATAGACCTCATCAATAAATTCTTGAGGATCTTCCTCAACTTTGGAACCATAAAACTCTAGAGGGTTCATTCTTGTGAAGACCCTTACTCTTGAAGCCGCGGTACCCACATTTGGGTTCACGGGAACAACTACCTACCTGTTTGCTTGGGCAGTCATAGCTTGGGCCAATACTTAAAAAGCAGCCCTAAACTCCACATTTGACACTGTTCGGCCAAAGAATCGATCAGAACTTGAGGAGCTTGGGGAGGAGCTTGGGGATGATCTTCTTGTGCCGCATTCTCCCTTGCATTTCTTGTAGCATAATCTCTTTGAGAAGCCATATCCTGAAGGACATAGTATAAGGATTAAGAGAGAGACCTTAGAGAGTTAAACTCTACTGCATGACTTAAGAGTAATAAAAGAAGTGAAGTTTTCTAATCATCTTAGTATCCTCTCATTCATAAATGTGGCGTGCTTCACACTCATAAACGAGACTCTACTAGACGTAGCTTATGAGACATCTTAGGACTATTCTAAACCTTGTGCTCTGATTACCAAGTTTCTCACGACCCAGGAGTACCCCTTATATGTAACATGGTGTATAGAACCCCGAAGGAATCCATACAAGCCACTTAGTCCTCATAACATAAGAAATAAAACAATAAGAGTAGAATAATAGTCCAAGTCCAAAACATTTTATGAAACAAAAAGTGGAAGCCTAATTCACTTGTCTCATTATAGCCATCTTATACAATTGAATGAACTTGGGCCTAGCCCATACAACATGTCCAAAAGAGAAATACATGAAAGAAAATAAAACAATAAAAATCCATCCTCGAAGCATGAGGAGTACCAAAGCCCAGGAATCAATCAAAACACCCACTAGTCATGAAACTGAGCACCCTGAATATTGGACCCTACATTTGGGGAAAATATAGGCAAGAGTATGTGTTAGTACAAAAAAATGTACCAAGTATGATAGCCTTGCACAAAACATTCAAAACTTGCTAAAAAGGGACATTTCATTTCATGACATGCTGTTGACCAAACTAAACATCATATGAAAGAGTTGTAAAGAATAAATCATAAATCATGGTCAATGCAAGCTAACTTCTTCTTTAAAATCTTTGAACTCACATGCGATACTTCTTGAAAAAACCTAAGTTCATTATTACTTGTGGAGAATTAGCCTTAATCGACATTGAGACCATGTGATCTATAACATGATCCCCCGGTGTCTCCCACATCGAAAAGAGTTGTCCTACTTTCCAAGGTAGAACTAAGAACTTCTACCTTACGTGGATCTACTAGCTATTTAACCTTTGGGGGCACATAGTTAAGGGATAAGGAGATTGCTACTAGAAACACGACCTCCTCTACGGGAGAGCTTCCATCTCATGAGATTGCTTTGGAAACCTGGCCTCTACTACTAGAGAGCTTCCATCTCATGAGATTGCTTTGGAAACCTGGCCTCTACTACGGGAGAGCTTCCACCTCACTATCAATATCCACTCAGTGCTAAGCACAAATTCCCACGAAATAGTCATTTCTTACTTGACTTCATTACTCTTGAAAAGGTTCCCTTAGGCAACCAATTCAAGCTAGATTCATTAAGACAGTTCCTTGTCTTTGATTAAATTAGGTGAGAAAACCTTTCAACCTAAGAATCCTTTCTATGTGAGAAAACCTTTCACATCATGCTAGTTATGTGTTTATGAGAATGTCCTTTCAACAACAAAACAACAACATCATCATTGGTACTTTACTCTCAAAGCACCCTTAAAACTACTAGTTGTAAGATAAAAGTGAAGTCCTTCGAAATATGAGAAGGCTCACCATGGCTGGCTGGATAATCATATGACCTCAACGAAACACATGTTGATGATCCTGAATACCTGCATCATGAAATGATGCAGGCCAAATGGCTCAGTACATGGAATGTACGAGCATGTAATGGGAATTCTATAGCATAAACATAAGCTTGAACTTGATATAAAGGAAATATACTTACCTCTTCTCAACTAACTCAACTTAACTCAACTAAAGAATGAGATACTCAACTAAAATATTAGATACTCAACTCAAAGATATAATACTAAACTCAAAGATATAATATTCAACTCAAAGGTACTCAACTCAAGATACTCAAGGATAAAGCAACAATAAAAGATGCAATATATGGGAAGCTGTAAAACTATTGATAGCAGCTCAAATGTATTGAAAAATACAATAATACTCATTTTGTATATAAAAATAGAATATAACTCTATGGGAGATTCTCTAAACTACAACCATCACTATAAGCTATGTGATGATACGACATGTAGCCCACACTGCTAGAACTGTTTGATACTTTTCAGGGTATATAACCTACTACTAAGTGGATCAACTAGTCTATGCTAAAAAGCAATAAGAAATCATCTCAAAAGTATAACTCTTTGTACCCACGTTGGCTACATAGTTTATGGGGGCTGTGAGTTGTATGAACTCTCCCCCATATCGGTGCTCAATACTACTCCCAAAAATATACTAGTTTATATGTTTTTAAGAAAACATAACTGTTTTTGTGTGTTTGAGATTATTACTCAAAATATTTCTCTTAAAGAGATGGTACTCAAAACTGCTGATGAAAACTCTTTTGGAAATCACTTTTTCCTCTCTGCTTAAATGTAAAAACATTTACTCTTGGAAATACTTAGTTCACATAAATCATTTTAAGGAAAATGAACTCAACTCTTCTTTTCCTCAAACTCATATGCTCAAGTCTTTAAAATAGGTTTTCAAACAATTTGTAAAAAACCTTCTTCATAAAGGGTTCATACCAAATTATGGATGTGAATGACTCAATTCAAGGTTTTCAATAACCATGCATAGAACTCAATACTTGGAACTCAACAACTCCAGATCTCATGGCGTCAGTGATACTATACATCTAAAAAATGCTCGACTCAGAGGGTTCATGCAGAATTTATGGGCATGAACTACTCAACTCAAGGATTCAATGATACTTCTCATCTCAAGATTGCTTGACTCATAGGGTTCATGCGGAATTATGGGCATGAGCTACTCAACTCAAGGACTCAATGATACTTCTTCTCAAGACTGCTCGACTCATAGGGTTAATGCAGAATTATGGGCATGAACTACTCAAATAAAGGAACTTCATGGGTAATATGTAGTAGTCCCATGGTTAGGAATATAACCCCAAAATGATTAGGAACTCAATACTCAAGACCTAGAACTTGAAGATACTATTCCTCTCAAAGAAAATCAAGTTATAGAGTTCATGAAAAATTTATGGGCATGAACGACTTGAATCAAGGGTCTACATAACAATATGGTCTCATGTTTGCGACTCTTCTCATTCTCGTACTTACTTTCTCAAAACTCTGTTTAAGAACTCAAGTATTGGATCAAAATAAAAAAGCTTTCCAAAATAAATAACTCAACATATGGTTCATGTTGAAATATAGACATGACCAAATCAACTCTAGGATATCAATAAAAATATAGAAACTCAATAATTAGGAATAGAATTTTAAAAAGAAACATGACTCAAAAACTCAAAATCAACTTTCTCAAGAATACTCAAATCTAGGAAAAGAATCCTTCATTACTCTTTTACTGTTGTAAAAGTAGATGTAGGGCGTGAGAACGAACAAGTCCAACACTATGATAGCCTTACATACCTAAAAACACAAGCTTCTTGAAGAATCTTGATTAGAAGTCTTGAAACCCTAGCTTGAAGGTCCACAATCAAGAAAACATTTTTTGAGATTCTTGAATTAGTTTCTTGAAATCTCTATGACCAAGAATTATGATTTTCATTAGTAATTCATAATTGTATGAAGAAATTTGATTTGGAAGGACTGAAATTCTTGGATAAGGACTTACATTGAAGAAGAATCTTGAAAAAGATTGAAAGAATCTTGAAAAAGATAGAAGGAATCTTGAATGGAGTCTTCTACTTTGATTTTTCCTTAGGGTTTTGACCTAGGGTTTGAGAGAGAAGAAAATAATGGATTAAAAGATGATAATATGATTGTTTGAGCCTTATATTAGTCAAGAAGTTTGCAACTCTCACCTCAAGAAGTCAACAAGAACTTCATTATCAATGAACGAAGCACAAAACCTCTGGAACTCAACAAGATTATCAACATACTCAATCTCATGGATGAAATTCGTAAAAGAAACTCATGATTGGCATGTGGGAGAACAAGCCCAATATTATGGAAGCTTACATACCTTAAAGAACTAGGTTCTTGGCGAAATCTTGAATATTTTGAACGAACACTTGAAACTTTGAACTTTTTCTCCTCTTGAATCTTCTCTCTAAAACCCTAAACGCTTTGGGGATGAATGAAACATATTATACTCAGTATATACCTTTAATTGGGTGCAATTCACGTTTATAATAAGTGGGGGTAAGGAAAAGACTAAAATACCCCTCCTATTTTCAGGTAACTTTTCTTAAATGGACAACCTGACTTAAAAAGGGCATATCTCCCTCATACGAGCTCTAAAATTAGCAAACTCAGTGGCATTGGAAAGAGGACACAAAGATTTGATATCTTATGGGTCTCCGAACTCATTTTGTGCTAAAAGTTATGGTAGTTTGTTGTTGACCCAAAACATAAAAGAACCTTGGAATGACTTGAATGAATGCTCTTTTAAAACCCTAAGCGTATTTGGTTTTATGAAAACTGACCCAAATCAGATTTGTCCCCAAAATATTACTAAAATTCATTTTAAGCTGATTGGGTAAGGAAAAGACCAAAATACCCCTCATATTTTTGGGTAACTTTTCTTAATTGGATAGCCCGACTTCAAACGGTCATATCTCCCTCATACGAGCTTGAAAATTAGAAAAATTTGCGGCGTTGGAAAAAGGATTCCAAGACCTTTCATTTGATATCATATGGGTCTCCTAACTCATCCTGTGCTAAAAATTATGGTCGTTTGAAGTTGACCCAAAACTTGAAAGAACTAAGGAATGACTTGAAGGAATTCTCTTTAGTTCTTTTTGGAACTCAAGGTGCTACATCTAGCGACCCTAACACTCAAGAAAATTTTAAATTCCTTCATAAAATCTTACTCACTATGAAGAATGGTTTGAGTTTTAGCTCAAAATTTTTTCGGGGTGTTATAATATCTCCCCATTGGGATCATTCATCCTCGAATGACAGCTCTACTGGGTATGGAACAGGGTTACTCTCACTATCTCCCCTGACTCATGAACTTGCCTACTAACACAGGCTGGGCTGATTCACACTAATAGTTGGGATCTTCTATAGCACCTAAGTCAAGAACGATGCTGTTGTGAACATAGTCACTCTCTTTTCGGGGTTACCTTAACTAAACAAAAAGAGTCTGGGCATAAAGTAAGGACAGGAATACCATATTTCATCGGCTACAATTCATTGCTCTCACAAGGGTACATAACTTCTTTTACCAAGGCGTTATTCTAATAGCACGCTCTTATTATATTCAAGCTTAACCCAAATCCTAAGGTTTGGGTTCTATACCTCTCTATAGGGAGTCTCATCCCTAGAACATTATTCTTAACCACCTCATTTAATCTACATTGGGCTCATATAAAGAACTACCTCATGTTTAACAGAACCACATTAAATCTTAGTATTCTAACAACTCCATGGACTCCTACTAACCAACTCTTTAAGAAGTTCTCATTCTCTCATCATCTCTGCCATACCAACTAGAATTTCCCACATTACTACTCCAAAGAAGCTAAGGGCTCTTATTAACTATTTCTCATAGTAAAACCTCATCCTCCTCTTATTTCTCATTTATAACCTTAGATGGAATTATCACACCATCATTATCAGGATGAGAACATTAATCTCCTCCTCCCTTCATCACTCATCTACTAAAAGGACCTTTGAAAAGATATCTCCCATACTCTTTTGAGCTCATTACTATCTTATTCTTGACACTTGACTTGATTTCAAATCTTATCATCTCCCCCTTAGGTCTAAAGCTGACACCTGAAAGCTATGTACCTATTCCATCATCTCTAATCTGGTCTACATCCCCTTTTTACAACTTAAGTACTATTTGCCCACTTATTATACCTCATTACTTAATCAGTTCTATAACCTTATGAACATCATGACCCTCTCAATCAAATCATAAGCCTAACTTAGATGTATCACTTCATGAATACTATGTTCTCTTTGTCAACACATGACTTTAGCCTCCTCTAACACAATGGCACATCAACATCAACTCTATTTTTGTGAAAATATACTCTATCTCAACATGACTAGTAACTATTCCTCTTCCTTCTATCGAGAATTCGCTAAAACATTATTATTCCTTATTCCACCCATAAAGAAACTCATCACTTATACCTGACTGGGTGCAAGATTGCAATAACATAATCTGCCCCATCGTTATCTCATTTCCTTTGATTACTGAACCTCTGCATACTTTCCTCTAACTTTGGGCACTTTCACTACTATTGCTCAGAATTTTGTAACTCATGCTACCTTTTTTGGGATGAAAATACTACCCAAGCTCTAAACATACTTCTTCATAAGGATCTCAGCTGAAATATGGCTTAGAGAAGAGAGTACAACTTGCTTTTAGCTTGAATGCACAATTCATATAAATAGTAGCGCATTCCTTTGAAACTCAACACTTAACTCACTCATGGGCTTCTCTCAATCCCCCTGAAGTCTAATGACTTCCTCAATATTTAGCTAAGAGGAACTCATTGATAAAGAACTGACTTTGATTTTCAACCACCTCTAGTATGAGGGGTATTCGAATGGAAATGTGAATTCACAATTTAGAATACGTCCTATGACATAACTCTAGTGCACGATTAAGAGTATGAAAAAAGAAAAACTTTTCTTAAATGTCTGTAGTCCCTCGTTTATAGAAGTGGGGCCCTCACAACCATAAGCAAGACCATAATGACACGACTTCAAAGACACCCTAGGAACACTTGAATTCTGTGCTCTGATACCAAGTTTGTCACGACCCGATTCTACACCCTAGAGGTGGTCGGCACTCGAGAATCATTACTAGTCCCCAAGCAAACCCTCATCCTGGCTAACAACAAGTGGAAGACTAACTCAATCATACAAAAGCTTAAAATTGAAATAAATTCATTAACTCAAATACTCAACCTTTTAAAAGTCTATACAATACTCAAAATAAAAGTAAATATAGAGCTCCTTAACTCTGTCTATCTATGAAGCCTCTACTATTACAAAAGGATATCGGGACAAGACCCACGACATCTCAAAACTATTAGCTGTACGAAAAAGGTGAAGTCCTTCGAAATATGAGAATGCTTACCAAAGCTGACTGGAATATCACATGAACTTAATGAAACGCCTGTTGATGATCCTGAATACCTGTATCTGCAGGCCAAATGGCTTAGTACATTGAATGTACGAGCATTTAAGGGGAATTCTAAAGCATAAACATAAGCTTGAACTTGATAAAAAGAAAACATACTTACCTCTTCTCAACTCACTTAACTCAACTTAACTTAAGAATGAGATACTCAACTCAAAGATATGATACTCTACTCAAGATACTTAACTTAAAATACTCAAGGATAAAGCAAAAATAAAAGATGCAATATATGGAAAGCTGTAAAACTATTGATAGCAACTCAATGTATTGAAAAATACAATAATACTCAGTTTGAATATAAAAATACAATATAACTCTGTGGGAGATTCTCTAAATGACAACCATTAATATGAGCTATGTGATGATACAATGTCTAGCACATGCTTCTAGAACTGTCCTATAGTTTGCCAGGGTATAAAACCTACTACAAAGTGGATCCACTAGTTGATGCTAAAAACAATAAGGAATCATCTAAAAAGTATGACCCTTTTTTACCCACATTGGCTACATAGTTTATGGGGACTGTGAGTTGTATGAACTCTCCCTTAAATCAGTGCTCAATACTACTCTAAAAAATATACTAGCTCATATGCTTTTAAGAAAACATAACTCTTTTGTGATTATAACTCAAAATATTCCTCTTAAAAGAGATGGTCCTTAGAACTGCTCATGAAAACTCTTTTGGAAATCGGTGTTTTCTCCTTACTTAAATGTAAAAACATTTACTCTTGGGAACCTAGTTCACATATATCATTTTAAAGAAAATGAACTCAGTTCTACTTTTCCTCAAACTCATATGTTCAAGTCTTTAAAACAAGTTTTAAAAAAATTTGTAAAAAGTCTTCTTAAAATAAGGTTCATGCCGAATCATGGACGTGAACGACTCAATTCAAGGTTTTCAATAACCATGCATAGAACTCAATACTTGGAACTCAACAACTATAGAACTCAAGGAGTCAATGATAATACTCATCTCAAGAATGCTCGACTCGGAGGAATCATGTGGAATTTATAGGCATGAACTACTCAACTCAAGGATTCAATGATACTTCTTATTTCAAGACTGCTTGACTCACAGGGTACATATGGAATTATGGGCATGAACTACTCAAGTCAATGACTTAACGATACTTCTCATCACAAGACTACTCGACTCATATGGTTCATGTAGAATTATGGGCATGAACTACTCAACTCAAGGACCTTCATGGGTAACATGTATTAGTCCCATGATTAGGAATATAATCCAAAAATGATTAAGAACTCAATACTCAAGACTTGGAACTTGAAGATACTACTCCTCTCAAAGAAAATCAAGTTATCGAGTTCATGTAGAATTTATGGGCATGAACGGCTGGACTCAAGGGTTGACATAATAATATGGACTCATGCATACGAATCTTCTCATTCTCATACTTACTTCTTCAAAACTCTGTTTAAGAAATCAAGTGTTGGCTTTAAATAAAAAAGCTTTGCAAAATTTATAACTCAAAATAGAGTTCATATTGAAATATAGACATGAACAGATCAACTCTAGGATCTCAATAACAATATAGAAACTAAATAATTAGGATAGAATTTTAAAAAGAAACATGAACTCAAGAACTCAAAATCAACTTATCTAAAGAATATTCAAATCTAGGAAAAGAATCCTAGATTACTCTTTTACTGATCTGAAAGTAGATGTAGGGCGTGAAGATGAACTAGTCTAACACTATGATAGCCTTACATACTTGGAAGAACAAGGTTCTTGAAGAATCTTGATTAGAAGTCTTGAAACCCTAGCTTGATGGTGTTTCAATCAAGAAAACCTTTCTTGAGATTCTTGAATTAGTTTCTTGAAATTTCTATGACCAAGAATTATGATTTTCATTAGTGATTCATCATTGCATGAAGGAATTTGAGTTGGAAAGAATGAAATAGTTGGAGAGGACTTACATTAAAGAAGAATCTTGCAAAAGATTGAAAGAATCTTGAAAAAGATTGAAAAAATCTTGAAAAAGATTGAAAGAATTTTGAATGGAGTCTTCTACTTTGATTTTTCCTTAGGGTTTTCCCTTAGGATTTGAGAGAGAAGAGAATGATGGATTAAAAAAGGAAAATCTAATAGTTTTGATCCTTATATTAGTCAAGAAATTCGTGACTCTCAGCTCAAGAACTCAATAAGAAATTCATTATCAAAGAACGAAGCACAAAGCCTCAAGAACTCAACATGATTATCAACATACTCAATCTCATGGATGAAATTAATAAAAGAAACCTATGATTGGCGTGTAGGAGAACAAACCCAATACTTTGGAAGCTTACATACCTCAAAGAACTAGGTTCTTGGTGAAATCTTGAATTTCTTGAACGAACACTTGAAACTTTGAACTTTTTCTCCTTTTGAATCTTCTCTCTAAAACCCTAAACGCTTTGGGGATGAATGAAACTGATTCTTATCAGTTTAGTCCCTTAATTAGGTGTAATTCATGTTCAGAATAAGTGGGGGTAAGGTAAAGACTAAAATACCCCTCCTATTTTCGGGTAACTTTCTGTATATGAGAAGCCCGACTTAAAAAGGGCATATCTCCGTCATACGAGATCAAAAGTAAGCAAACGCGGTGGTGTTGCAAAGAGGATTCATAGATATTTCATTTGATATCTTATGGGTCTCCTAACTCATCCCGTGCCAAAAGTTATAGTTGTTTGAAGTTGACCCAAAACTTAAAAGAACCTAGGAATGACTTGAAGGAATTCTCTTTTAAAACCCGAAGCGTATTTTGATTTATGAAAACTGAACCAAATTAGATTTGTCCCCCATATATTACTAAAATTTGTTTTAAGCTGATTGGGTAAGGAAAAGACCAAAATACCCCTTATATTTTTGGGTAACTTTCCTTAATTGGACATCCCGATGTCAAATAGGCATATCTCCCACATACGAGCTCAAGACCTTTCATTTGATATCTTATGGGTCTCCTAACTCATCATGTGCGAAAAGTTATGGTAGTTTGAAGTTGACCCAAAACTTGAAAGAACTAAGGAATAACTTGAAAGAATTCTCTTTAGTTCTTTTTGGAACTCATGGTTCTACATCTAGCGACCTAAAACTTAAGAAAACTTTAAATTCCTCCGTAAAATCTTACTCTCTATGAAGAATGGTTTGAGTCTTAGCTCAAATATTTTCCGGGGTGTTACAAGTGGGCTGCCCTAGCCCTCTTCCTTGGCTCTAGCCCTCTCACTTAGCACTAGTTTAGTCTACTAGTTTCCAAGGTGTTACAAGCTATAATATTGAATCCTATATCTATACTACACCAAAAAGAGATGTACTTACTGGCCAAGTAAGAACTATAAGTCTGAGCTAAAGTGGATCCACTAGCTAATGTCTATATGAGACAAAATCTAATGGTGGCACATAGTTTATGGGATACGGGTAATCACTACTAGTTCAGTATGTGTTAAGTAAAATCCCAGGGAATAGTCATTAGTCATATTCATATTATCATCCATGGAAAGGTATAAATTTGCAACCAATCCAAGCTAGAGTTCATTTAGAATAACTCATAAAACTTGATTCAACTTAGGTGAGAAGACCTTTCAATCTTATAAATCCTTCTGTGATAAAACATTTCACAATAACAACATTGATACTTTACTCTAAAAGCATCGTCAAATCATTTACATCAGCTTCATACTATATCTTTATAAATTCATATTTCATAGTTCATAAGCTTCATCATGTGTTAATAGTCTAAAATCATGGATCATGCATGAGTTCGTATGAATTCAACTCAAACTCATGCAATTACTTCAACTCATGCATTAAGATATAAAACAAGTAATTGAATTATAATTGAAAAGAACACATGAAGATTGAATTAAGTCCTAACTTTGAATTGAGAATCAAACTTATAAAACTTGAAGATTTTAGAAACCCTATGGAGGAAAGGTGATAATTGATACTAATATACCTTTGTGATCAAGGCCCGATAGCTATGGTGAATTGGAGATCTTAAAGTAAAACCCTAGCCTTTTCTGCCTTAGCTTTAGAGAGGATTTTGGGGATGAACTTAGAGG
Organism: Solanum bulbocastanum; assembly: GCA_037074985.1. Lineage (NCBI taxonomy): Eukaryota > Viridiplantae > Streptophyta > Magnoliopsida > Solanales > Solanaceae > Solanum > Solanum bulbocastanum. The sequence goes on along the minus strand of CM073597.1, from coordinate 40,230,722 downwards.
GAAATAATTAGAATTTAGGTGAACGATATAGAATGATTAGTTTTAGGACTTAAATCACTTAAACAGGGATTACAATAGGGGTTAAAACGACATAGCTTAGGTACCTTAATTTGGGGTAGGAGTCTCGACAACAAGTCATGCCTAGAGTTGTTCATGCACATCTTAAGAAGCTCCCATGCATCAAGATTGAAGTTTTCACCAAAAATCTCTGTAAAAAAAAGAACAGGCATAGGGTTAATAGTGAACGCAGACCCCCTGCTTATAGATATGAGGTCAATGAGTTAAATAAATGAAAAATGTCGATAGAAAGTCTTAGCCCTTAAAATGCATTGCAAAGAGAGATCGAAGACTAAGATTTTCTGACGCAGTGTGGACACTGAATGGAAAATACAGAGGAGATCCTTGTGCCAATGAAGATTGCTTCCAATGATTGGGAAATCAAAAATACATAAAACATTGTTATATTTCCAACACTTTCTTCTATTCTAGGTTTCCACAAAGCGGTATCAGGGTATGAGAACGCCTTTCACAAAAATAGCCCTAAATTAAAAGGTTGATAGGTGACTTATATGGCTCCCTAAACAGACCGTATAACTCTTCACCATCCATATAGGGAGCCGTAAAGATGACCCTCTACAAGGTTGCGTTAAAAGGCCAGTCCACTGCCATTACAACCAGTGAATCCCAAAATGGACTATTTAGTCTTTCATTAAGGGTTCTTGGCTGGTTTTAGGCCAATGGATTTTTCTGTTAACCTCCCTTACCTTTTCTAAATTTTGGGGTATTACAATATCTCCCCCTAGGAAACATTCGTCCTCGAACGGAACTCAAGCTAGCATTAAAAAGTAGGAGAGAAATTAACAACCCAACATGAATGCAATTCATCAAATGCACATTTCCAATGAGGAAAGTTTACTCCAAGATGAAACATATTCAAAATATCATCTCATAAGATATACACACAAATCATAAACAAATACACATAATCATGAAGCAATCAAGCTAAATCATATCTTTAAAAAATCATGTTTTTTTTCATGAGAATGCATGCATGAGGGAACATGGCAATGACTAAATCACAAGAATCCTTAAGAGACACTACACCAAAAGCAACTTTTAGTGGTAATAAATAAATATATTAATAAAGAGTGCTAAAGTCTTTACCGGCATTAATTGTCATTAGATCCATTGTCGCTATAGGCTTTAGTCACATATACAAAGAGTGTTACTTGCCTCTAAAAATATATATTTAGTGGCAATTATAGAATAATTTCCACTAAAAATCATTTTTGTTATTGTGAGAGAACCATGAGGGGCTAATGCCTCAAGCTAGAGCCAAAGACAACGAAAAGAGATAGGGATACTAAGACGTCACATTGCCTAAGAACTTTCACATACAAAACCATAGAAAATGACCCTTCCAACAATTTAGATAGTTCCACACACACCAACCATGAAGCAAACTATCTCCCGATTGAGAGAAAACCTCACTAGTTTTTTCAAATTCATCTCCCTTAACACAAGCATAGTACTAGAGTTTTAACAACCAAAGAACCATCAATACTAGAAAATACTTAAGAAGTTTCCACAAAGATTTCAAGGTTGACTTCAAACACAATAACCATACATGGAGTCATACCATAGCCAACAAAACACCCAATATCAAGCAATGCATAACTACAAGCTATAAGACCATAACCGACCAATTGCTGCATCCAGACAACCCTTGTGATCTTGTCAAATGTGAAGATCATAAAACCTATTCTATTTCTGACCACCACTAGAACCTAAGGAAGGGTAAGGTTAAGCCCGTCGACGATTATCTCCCTCATTCCTAGTAACCAAAGGACAATCCCTTATCTTATGATCGATCTTTCCACAACCGAAACATACATTTGAATCGGATAGACACTCACCTTTATGGATTTTTCTAAACTTCCAACACTTGGACACTCTTTGCTCACTAGATCCATTACCTTGAGAACGATTACCTCTACTGGACCTTGAATGTGTAAAAACACCATTAGTGGTGTTTGCCCTCTTGGACACCCTAGACCTTTCCTTAAAATTTTCCTTTTGTATTTGTTGAGAATATGTCATTAAATGAGAAATATTAATTTCGTTAATAAGAATGGCGGTATGATATTCCTTAACCATTATTTCGAACAAACCTGATACAAATTTACTCATCCTTGCTCTAGAGTCCGCAACCATAGAAGGAGCATATTTGGAAAATTGTGTGAATTTCAAAACATACTCTTTCACACTTATACTTCCTTGACAAAGGTTAATAAACTCAAGAACTTTGGCCTCCCTTAGCTAAAGGGGAAACAACCTATTAAGGAAAGCATATTTGAACTTTTCCCAATCAAGAGGACCCACATCAACTACCGTTTCTTTCTTTCATTTGTCAAACCAAACTTGAGCAACACCCTTAAGTTGGTAAACGAACAACTCCGCTTTTTCCACCTGCGTCATCCCATGATAATCAAAACCTTATACACCTCATTAATGAACTTTTCATGGCTTTTTCAACCATAAAACCATGAAACTCCAAGAGATTCATCCTAGTGAAGTCCTTCACTTTAGTTGCTGCCATACCCACATTTATGTTCATGAGAGCATTAGTCTCTCTTTTGGATGTCATAACTCAACCAACATTTGTAAATCGGCTCTAAATTTGGCATGAGTCACTTGATCGGCCAAAGGATCATCCAAAACTTGAGGAACCTCAAGCTCCATATTGTTGTTACCCGCATTCCTTCTCACATAAGATCTTTTAGGGGCCATATCCTGAAAAGGATCGAACACAATTAAGGAGAAGATTCTTTATAGAGATAGGCTCTATGGCATGAATTTATATTAATGAAAGAAGTGAAGTTTCCTAAACATCTTATAGCCTCAAGTCATAAATGTGGTGCAGTTCACACTCGTGAACAAGACTCTACTTGATATAGCTTGTGAGACATCCTAGGACCTTTCTAAACCTTGTGATCTAAATACCAAGCTTTTCACGATCAAAGTATACCATAAGCGTAACATGACGTATAGATAACCAAAAGCCTGTATACAAGCCACTTAGTATAGGTTCGTATAGGTCGCCCATCTGTATTTAGTTTTGGGTCAACTTCAAATGATCATATATTTTAGAATATTAAGAGTTAAGTGGCCCATAAACTATGAAGTTGAACGTCTTTGAGTCGTCTTTCCAACTCCACCAAGTTTGATTAATTTCAAGCTTGGAGTAAAAATTCATGCCCGATTGAGTGAGGCCTCCCATTTGAAGATATCCCGATCATTTTTAGAGGGGTAGTTTGGTCTTTTTCTTTTTCTACTAAGCCTAGCAACATTTTCTTAAAACAATCAAGGGTCTACTCAGCCAAACAACATTTGCATGTTCTTTAGCACTTAGAGAAATTAGAGAAAGGTTCCAAGAGGAGAAAAAACTAGATTTCAAGCGTTCGTCAAGATCCCATCGATTTTCACCAAAAACATTGTTCATTCCAGGTATGTAAGGCTTCTCACACTATTGGACTTGTTCGCCCTCACCCCATATATCTAATTTATCCACAAAATCTTAGTATCGAAGGTATTCTTGCGTAGTTCTTGATTTTACCTCAATTCTTTAACAATAACGCTTGTGAATTTTTTTTTGTTGTGGATCATTGATAAAAGTTATATTCCCAGATGGATTGTATGGAATTTCTCATGTATTTACGTTGTGTTTGAGAATCAATAAGAGTTTAGAAGAATTTTCCCCATTCTAACCAAGTTGGGTTCCTAATTTGAGCTTAAAAATTTGTTGGATTTCTAGGAAAGGGCTCATGAGGGGTGGCATGCTAGGAAGGCACCTGACCTGGCACTTAGTAGTTTCGAGCCTAGCACTCTACACTAGAAGTGCACCTCAGATCACTGCCAGTATTTTGGGGCGCACCTCATGCTAGCAGTAAGCTAGAGGTCCCCTGGCCTACTCCTTCCATGTTTCATTCTGTACGTATTTCCTTTAAGTCCTGGCTATATTTCTATTCCTTGTATTAGCTCCTTTCAAATTCAGTTTACCTTTGAGAAATCCTACATGTTCTAATCACATGTCCTAATTAACATTCAAAAATAAAGTGAGTTTAAGAGAGAAGTTCAAGAAGTATTTTTGAGTTATTTTGAGGATCTCTTGTAACCAACAATGGTCTTAAACAAATTTTTTAGAGCAAGTAAATATGTGTAATAAGAAGAGTTGTATTCATGATTGAAAAATAATATAAGGGAAATAAGTATCCACAAATGTAAAACTTTTACATTGAATGCGAGAAACTTTGATTTCTAGAAGAGTTGTGAGTTTAGAGATTAATTACTTCTTTTAAGATAGCATTTTGGGTTTTACCTTAAATTGAGAAAGAAAATGTTTTCAATATTTAATATGAGTACATATTCATTTGGAGTAGTATTGATCACCGGTATGGGGATGAGTTCAGACAACTCATATTGCTCATAAATCATGTAGCTAACATGGGTAAAGGATCATACTTCTTAGATGGTTCCTTATTGCAGTTAAGCATAGTTTAGTGAATCCACTTAGTTGAGATGTTCTATACCTGATAGGTATAAGGCAGTTCTGGCAGCATGGGTGAAACGTTGTATTATCACATAGCTCATAGTAATGGTTGTCGGTTAGAGATTCTCTCAAATATGAGTAACGAACAACTTATTGTATTTTTATACATCATTGAGTTAATATCTTCCATTTTATAACGCTTTAAATATTGAATCTCTTGTTATTGATTTCTGTATTAGAGATGAGTTGAGGTGAGTAGTCTCTTAGTCTTTTCAGATCAATTATCATTTCTTTAAGTTCTCCTTACATGCCCGTACATTCAATGTATAGATATCATTTGACCTACATCTAATTATGATGCAAATATATGTGTTAAGGGTCGTCAACAAACGCTTCGTTGATACCGTTCTCACTCCAGCTAGCTTTGGTTAGCCTTCTTGCTTCTTGAGGGCTTCACATTTATTTCCTACCTTTGTTAAGTTTTCAAGGGTTCTATCCTAACAGGTATCCTAGTATTAGACGTTTCATAGATAGTTAAAGTTGAGTAGTCTCTCAGTATTTTCCCCTTTTGTTAAGATGTTTTGAGGTCTTGAGGTAGTTATTTATAACTTATTAAGTATTTTCAGATACTGATTTTAGTGAAGTTTTGATTGAGACTTTAAAGTTTAATTATGCATTTGGAGTTCCCATTTTTGCTTGAGTAATTCTTCTCCTAAGTAGTCAGCCAGACCAAGGGTTCGTTTGGGGACTAGCGATGGTTCTGGAGTGCCGACAACATCCAGAGTGTAGGCTCGGGGCGTAACATTTGGTATCGTAAAACATTTCTTTGCAAAATATTTTTGTTTTTTAATGTTTGGTGGAAGAGTGGAAAAATAAGTTTCTACATTATAATTTATTTTACTTGTAATTCTTGTTTGAATCAATTAATGAATTCATAATCCCCATGACTATAGAAAAAAACTTAAGAAATTCAAATAAAAAAGTTTGATTTGATTGACTTTTTGGTTTGTATGTTTAGATGGATTTCATTTTGTTTTTTCCTTAGTGAAGATCAAACTGAAAGAATAGTAAACACCTGTAATCCCTTAATAGAAATAAATGGTATTTTTTAGACGAATAACAATCTTTTTATTCCACATATAAGAATAACAACTCACAAGTAAAAAATGTCACAGAAAATCAAATTTAAACTTTTTAGATTTTCTCTGCATGCATTTTCTCATGTTCTTATCGAGCATTGATAGTTCTAGAATCCTGTTTGAATTCGTATTGATTTTCAGAAATAAATATAAAAGTTAATAAAATGAAATGCATTTTTTCCTTTAGTTAAAATAAAAATGATAGATGATTATATATTTATTATCTGGATGTACATATTCTAAAAAACTCATCTTTCTTTTAGAAAAACAAAAACAACAATAATCAATGTGATGAAGTAAGCAAAAGAGAGAAAAAGAAGAGGAAGCGGGAAAACTATCACATTTGGGATTTAAAAAATCTAAAACAGGTCAAAACTTAGTTGTTTTACATGAAATATCCAGAATTACCCGTTATCTATAATTAATACAATTAACTATTTGCATCCTCATGCAGACATTGTAATCATTTTATCATAAATTGTGCTCCTATAAATTCAATGGGATTTTCTTCAGTTCCTCACGAAATCATTTCTCAAATTCTTCAAAAAAAATCTTTCTAGGAAAAATGCAACAACAACCACCAACAAGCCGAATGGATTACCAAGGCATCATGCAAAATCCTGAAGGACTTTGGTGTTATAGGTGTGCAACATGCCGCGATGGGTTCATTTCTAGCCAAGGTCTTTCTAGGCACCAACATTAGCACAATTCTCAGGGCACTTGGATAAGAGGTTTTCCTCCTAAGAAGTTTTTTTGTCCATCCACTAAACTCCCGGCACTCCACAGTCAGTTTGATACACGAGAGTCGACCCCAATAGTGTTACGTGACCAAGGACACTTTTATTGTCCCTGTCCGAAGAATCATATGATGTACAGGCCTCGCACACTTCCTGGATGCCCAAGGGAAGTTTTGTACCAACCACAGTAAGCCATGGTGCTTTAGGTGCCTCGTGTTGTTGCACGTGCACTTATCACTCCTCTACTTATTTATGATCAGAACTTGTTTGCCAACCATTGTAATCAATTGGTCAAGAACACCAATATTAATGATTAGGAGGTGCTTGCCTTAGAGCTTAAGCTTTAGATATTAGGCAACTTTAGTTTACTTTTTTTGGTTTTATTGTCATGTTATGTTTGTTGGTTTGTTTTGTTATGTTGTTGTGTTATGTTTGTCGTTTTGTTTTGTTGTCGTTTTATGTTTGTTGAAACATTTATCTTTTATCAAGATTTATGCTATTAATTCATTTTATGTCATTACTATGGTCTAATAAGGAGTTAAATTTTCACCTCAATGGCATCATAGTAAATAAAAGGATTAATCTTTGTAAAAAAAAAAAAAAAAAAAAAAAAAAAAAAAAAAACTAGATAGAGAGATAATGATAGAAATAGATTCATTAATTACTATGAATCATAAAGGCCGAATCGGATTAGTTGTTATCACAAAAGTTTGATAAATAAAGTAAATAAATGGTTAGGATGATATTTTGCTTGTCCATGGAAAGAAAAATAAAAAGCTTATATTTAATGACCATATATAGTCATCACTATAATCATAATCTACGAAAAGAGAAGATAACAGAGGCCTCACAAAGCATAAGAAATATGACTATTGTGGACAAGAGAAAAGGTAAATAGAAAAGGGAGCAAAAGAAGGTAAAACAAATAGGTAATAGAGATATCTTTATCTGAAAAAAATTATCAATAACTAAATAAAGAGATCTTTTGATATCTATCAAGAACTAGAGGAAGTCTAAGGAGACGTCACAAGTACACAACTTGCTACTAATTAAATAAATCTTTTGATAATTGCTCATATATATGAAAAAGACGTATGTTCTTTCTTGTCATTATCGATTACATACTAAAATCATCAATTACCATTCTCATACTAATTAAAACCCATGCCCCCAATTAGGTCTTTTCCTTTCCAGACAATCAAATTAGTCATGAAAGGTAATTATGATAATACAAGTTATGGTGAATGGAGAAAAAAATATGACACACACATCACTATAGAGCAATGAATTGAGTTTGCAACAATCTTACCATTTTCACACTCATTGTTATGCGTGCTTGATATTTAGCGAAAATTTGATATTTCTAGTACATTATCACCTGTTGTATTATCACATCATCATCCCATATTTTTTTAGATTAGTATGAGTTATATATGTGTAGGAAGTATGTCAAATTAACATGATAAAAATAGGTGATATTGATGTGATTTGAAGTAAAGGAGTGATGATTGGAGCAAGGACAAATTCACTCAATATCCTCGCCTCATAAAACAATCAAGCGAGCCCAAGACCAAGAAATAATTTAGAGCTCACATGTGATCCTTGTGAAGTGAGAGTTCAGATGAACCAAGAAAACTATCCTAGCGAGTTTGGATTAGTTTATTTGATTCCCTAAACATCTAGGCCCTTTAAATATCCTAGTAAATGGCTTCTGAAAGGGACGCTGGATATTTGGAAGCAAGAACACACTTAGAGATAAGAGATATATTCACCTCACACTTTTTCCTCTTTCTTCTTAATCACTATTGTGATGAGTTCTATTATTGAATTTCTTTATACTATTGTGAGTAGCTAAATTTCTATCTAGGGTGTGTGACAGAACCTTTTAAAATATGACTTACATTATGTTTAATATAAATTTGCCATTATTTTTGCTCTACTTGTTCAACAACGGGGTTAACTCTATTAGTTGATGAGCCCTTGATTGATTGTGCCTATTTATTATGTATTCTTGTGAAAGAGGGTATAGTTAGGTTGTTGTTAAATAACATCTCTATCCGGATTGTGGGAAAGTATTCCTACATAGAAAGTATGTCTATTATGGCTAAAAAAGATCCTATATATAACCACGTTTTGGGGTGTTTGTCACTCCCCGAGTCTATATCCTAGACGTCCAGTACTCGGAAACCTAGAAAATTCTTGGGTTTGCTAGCTTCTTAGAGTAAGACTAACTCAAGCATACATAAGCTTAAAATTGAAAAAAACATTTAAAACAATTTATGAAATCTTAAAGTTTTCTGGAAATATTGGATATAAATGATCAAAATTTAGTAAAATATCTCAAATTGAATACTGAAAGACTCTCTAAATCTGCATATCTATGAAACCTCTACTATTTAAAGTTAGGTGTCGGGACAAGACCCACGACAACGTTAATCAAACTACTAAAGCAATAACAAAATAAAGTCCTTCGAAAAGCAAGGAGGCCTCACTAAAAGCTGACGAGTAGTGATGCAATCTCAATGAAGCAACTGCTGATGATACTGAATACTTGTATCTGCATCATGAAATGATGCAACATTGAATGACATCAGTACATGGAATGTACGGTATTTAATAAAGTTGGATGAAATAGATAACTAAGCTAAAGGACTGAAGTAACCTAATTGAAGTAAAATATTCACATGAAGAAAACTCATTTAGCTTTACCATATAAGATGAAATTATTGAAAGTACTAAACTATAAACATTTTACTTTGTTAGGGAGTTTCTCTAACTGACAACAATCACTATGAGCCTCGTAATGATACAACGTCTTACCCACTTCCTAGAGCTGCCCTATACCTTGTCGGAGTATAGACGACATCTTTAATTTATGGACCCACTAAAAGCCTTATTGAGGTCCCAAGACCCAAAAATGGACGTGATGATACTTGTCTATTCCCACAAAAACAAGTCAACCTAATTCCAACGAAAATGAAAGAAAACTGGAAATATAAAGCAAGAACAAGACAAAGGCGGAAAACTTATTTATTAAAAAAAAAAAATACCCCCAAAATCTGGTTGTCTGTGTACAAGCCACTTAATACATAAAGTGCAGAAATTAGAAGTAAGTACAAGTCTCAATCTTTGTTTCTCAAATAGAACAAAGCATAAAGTAAAGGAACAATAGGGTCCATCGAGATTACAAGTACCTACCTCTCAAAATCCTTGACAAGACTCATAATTAGAAAAAAGGAGGGCCTGTCACACTACCCTAGAGGTTCTCTAACAAATTACGCATCCTCAAAATATTCTCCTAAAACAAAGGAGCTACAAAGTCAGGAGGAACTTGGTACTCCGCAACATCAGTCTGTTGCTCAAGAGAATCCTCTCTAGCTTGATCTTTAGCTAGTGCTGCTCTACGAGCATGACAAATGGATGGTTTTGCTCCATGGCATGACCTCTAAAAACATCTAGTACACGAGCATGACCTTCAGATTAGGCGCTACCTCCATTCGTAGCTAAGGTCTCAATAATAGGCTCAAGCACTGCCTACCCTCTAATACTGGAGTAGAAGCATTAGTCCTCTGCATCTTCCAAAACAACAAGAGACAACTCAACACTAGTGAAGGTAACCATGTACGATAAGAAAAAAAGAATAAAAGGAAGTTTTCTAGCAGTCTTCATAGTCTCTCAAGGATAAGTACAGAAGACTCTGTATCGATCCCAAGACACTACTTAGACATGGATTTTACACACGAGAGACCTATGAACCTAGGGTCTGATACCATTTCTCATGATCCAAAATTGGACATGATGTCACTTCTGCATTCCCAACCAGACAACTCAGCCTCAACCCAATGAAAATGAAAGAAAAGCAGAAATATAAAGCAAGAAAAAGACAAAGGAAGAAAACTTATTCATTTTAAATAACACCCCATAATCTGGTCTTCACGTGTACAAGAAACTAAATACATAAAGTAAGGGTTTTACAAGTAAGTAGAAATCTCACTCTTTGTTTCTCAATTAGAACAAGAGGGTCCACCGGGATGACAAACAGCTACCTCTCAAAATCCTTGACAAGTCTCGATATCAGAAGAGAGAGAAATATATCAAATGGTTCCAGGATCAGAATCTTAACAAGTGTAGAAGCAAGGGGTGAGTATCAACAACACGGTACCCAACAATAAACCTAACAAACAAGGCATCTAGCTAGGAATTGAGTAACCCTACTACTCCAACCTAGCCTCTTCAAACTACGGGTTGTGTAGAAATCAGCCCAACCTAAAAATTCTGCAATATACGGCTCACAAGGCCTAACACTCTTTGTCCAATAGTAACAAATCAACAATGAAACAAATCAAGTGGGTCAATCTCAATGTCAAGTAGACTTTCACATGCAACAAGTGCACAACTCACAATTAATAAGTAATTCACACATAAACATTAAAGAATTCTAGAATCTTGAATCAAAGAATTAAAGATGCAATTTATAACCCAAAGATTCAAGAATTCAAATGGAAAAGTTTTTCAGAAATTGATTCTCTAAGTCAAAAACCAATGTATAAACTATCTCACATCAAAAGTAAATAAAACGATTATTTATAGATATCTTATCCTAATTAAATAATCTAAGAAAGCATAGGAAAAGTAGGATTCGGCTATCGGGTGGTCTACGACTCGTAGGTCAAATGTCAGCTTGTAGATCCCATTCGTAGAAGCCACCTCTTCAAAGGTCATATGGACTCTTTCTACTACCTATAGAACTTTGCACAGCCTTTCCTGTCTAATCATAATCCAAAGTATTGGGGCTTAACATCTTTTAGTCTGTCTACAACTTTGACCTATGGCTCGTAGGTTGCCCTATGGATCATTGTGTGGTCTCATGGTCCCATGCTTAGCTCAAAACATTATAGTCCTCATCTACGAGTCAGTCCTACAACTCGTAGGTTGCCCATTGGTCTTCAAAAAGCTGATGCTTCACTAAAATTCTTCACTTTCGTTGTCAAAACCAATTTTCCTAGAAACATAAACAAGAATACCATCAAATCTACTAACAAATGCCTAAGAAACATGAAAAACTCCAAGGTTAATGCATTATAAGTACTGTAAATACGTTGTACATCATAGAGTGCTAATCCACCCAAAAATGACATCAAAATTTAACATATCAAGATATACAAGATCAACATGAGAGACTCCATGAGAAACAAAAAAAGGGCAATTTCTATAGACTCATACAGCAACAATAATAAATCATCACCAGGTGTAGAGAGTGAAAAAGGTTCTAAAATAGTATCGGGAAAGACATCAAATCTCATAGCCACAAAAGGAGTAACAAAAGACAATGTAGCACCCGAATCAAGAAAATCATATTCATCAAGATAAATACTTTCAACATACTGGTCACAACATCTAGATAACTCTCATGATCAGGCCTATTCTAAAGAGCATAAAACCTATTTTGAAGAGAAGCAATTTAACCAAAACCACTAGGCTGATATTGCCTACCACCTCTACAGTTAGTAGCAAGCAACGGATGATCTCTCACCTTGTGACCTCTCTACATACAACCAAAGTAGCCATCCGTACTAGCTAAGTATTTTTGTGAGTGACTCTTGCAACACTTTTGGCAAGCGGGATTAAAAGATCCACTACCACTACTTCCTTGAAGCTTAGGGGTTAAACATCCTATATTTGTTGAAATTTGGAGCCAAAACATATGAAGAATCTTGATCAGAGAACTTTTGCAAGAATTAAGGACGACCATGTCCACTGGACTAAGAATGAGAAAACTCCCCATAACTGATTCTTAACCTCTTTGACTCTCTAGAATTTTCTTTTAGTCTCTTATCTTCAATTTATTGGGCATACATCATCAAAAAAAAAATATCTGGATCCTTAATAAACATGGTGGTTCGACAGTCTTTGACAACAATTTTGGACACACCAGGTACAAACTTACTCATTTTTCCCTACGGTCAAAAACCATAATTGTAGCATATTTGTCACATCCCGAGCCTACACCCTAGGTGGGACTGGCACTCAATAACCATTGCTGGCCCCAAGCAAATCCTTGGTCTGGCTTACTTACTCAGCGGAAGACTTAACTCATGAAGAAAAATACTTTTAATGTATAACTTCTCAATAAACACTTAGAATGTATCAAGATAATATTCACTAGCCAAAAGTGGCAACTCAAGTCTCAAGCATTAAAACAAGAAATAAAAATTCAATAACTAACATCTGACTATCTATGAAGCCTCTAAAACAATTGAGATAGATGTCGGGACAAACCTTACAACATCCTAATGAACTTATAAAATAACTAAAAGCAATAAAAGGAGTCCTCTGAAATGCAAGGAGGCTCACCAACTCACTTTGGAGTGATCACTGGATCAACAATGCATTGGATGTCGATCCTAGTTACCTGTGTCTCCATCATAATAAGATGTAGGCTAACTGGCATCAATACATTGAATGTACGAGTATGCGAGTTGGAATGCTAAACACAACATAAGCTTGAAAGGAATCAGAAGAACTTACCTGGCTCATCTCAACTCAACATAACATAACTCATTTCAATATAAAGCAGTTTAAAACAACTATAATATAAAGAAAAGATGTTTAAAACATGATGTGAACTTTGTGTGTATTCAAAGATACATATAACTCTGAAATGTATGAAAATATACAATAAACTCTATATTTAAGAATACAATTACTTTTGTGGGAGTTTCTCTAACCAATAACCATCATGTAAGTTTGATACAGTGTTTTGCCTTACGCTGCCAAGGCCGTCCTATACCTTGCCGAGGGTGTAGAACCTAAACTACTAAGTGGATCCACTAGTCTATGCTAAAAGCACTAAATGAATCATCTAAAAAGTATGACCCTGTTCTACCCATAATGGCTACATGGTTTATGGGGGCTGTGTGTTGTCTAAACTCTCCATCATATCGGCGCTCAATACTACTCCCAAAAATATAATATTAGCTCTTATGTTTCAGAACATACTTCTTTCTGTGATTTGATATTAGTCCTCAAAAACTTAGCTCAAACGCTATCTTTGGAATCAAAGTTTCCTCTCTTGCTTCATTTCGAAAGTGATTACTCTTTTCTGAAAACTATCCCAAAGGCTCTTTGGAAATCGACGTTTCCTTACTTGTTTAAATGTGAAAACATTTTGAACCCTTTGGGAATACATAGTCCCCATATACTTTTGAAGAAATGAACCTCAAAATTTACTCTTTAATCCTTACTCAACTTAATCTTTAAGTTTTAAAAAAAGTTAAAACATTTGGAAAAGACTTTTTGAAAACTTTAAAGAACTTCTCTTGACTTGCTTCTTAACTACTAACTTGACTCTTAACTTTACTTGAATCAAATTATGGATTCAAGGATTGTGATTTGTGATAGAAAAGATCTCATGATGTTTAGGAATGATTTTAGATAGCTAAACATGAGAAAAGATCAAGAAATCACTATTTGAAGGTGGGTCAGTGACACGGAGAAGTATTTAAATTTTTGGTTCGAAAACAACTTTTGAGGAAAAACAGTCTGTAGCCACTCTGCGATGCGAAATGATTTTTCCCAAATCTGCGGAGCAATTCCGTGACGTGAGGCACTGCCCAGATTTGCACGACGAAATTTCTTCTTCGTTTTTCAGCTCTAAACCCTCTAACTCTATTGGTTCTTTCACCAAACACTTAAAATCATCTATACCCTCAAATAACATCAGATTCCACTCGAAAACACAACAAAAAACGTGAATCAATCTCAAGAAACTCCAACAACACAACCCACAAGGATACAAACAAACTTCATCAAGTATTCAAGGGATTTACTTTCAAATCAATATACTTTGCTGAAATTTAATCAAGTTGGGAATGTGGGTGAACTAACCTAATTCTATGTGATCTCACATACCTTGTAGGGATCACCCCCAACGAAATCCACAAGCTAAACTCGACGATCTTGACGAATCTTGCTTTTCTTCTCCTTTCTCATCTTATTTTCTCTTCTCTCCAAGCCCTAACGTATTTTGGTAAAGACATAAATTGATCTAATTCTGAATAGACCCTAACTTAATTACCAAAAATGAAATTAAATAATTGGGCAAGGAAAAGACCAAACTACCCTTTCAAAAATCCGGATTGCACTTTCCTTATTCCAAAAGCCCAACTTTCAAATGGCATAACTCACTCATACAAACTCGAAATCATACAAACTCAGCGGCGTTGGACAGATCATTCCAAGAGACATCCTACCATATCTAGAAGTAATTCTAACTCATCTTGAGCTATACGTTACGGCCGTTTGAAGTTTTCCAAAACTCAACTTATACTAACTGAACAAAATTTCCAGATTTTCATTGTTTCCAAAAATGTCTATTTCCAATTATTAGCTTCTTCCTAGTTATTTCAAATTGTGAGATGTTACAATATCTCCCCCTTGGAAACATTCGTCCTTAAATGAGATTACTCTTACTAGACTAAGGGTGTAACATACAACATTCAGTCCAAGCACCCACAAGCAAATGCAAAATAACATGCCAACTTATAAATAAATACTAAGAAATGCTTAGTACCTTAATTTGGAACTTCTTCGGATTCGAAGAGATGTGGATATCTCTAATTCATATCCTCCTCAGCTTCCTAAGTAGCTTCCTCAACAAATTGGTTCTTGCAAAGGACTTTGACAGATGCTACCTCTTTTGTTCTTAACCTGCGAACTTGGCGATCTAGAATCTGAACAGGAATCTCCTCATAAGATAAGTTATCCTTGATTCTAATATCTTTAGTTGGTATGATCAATAAAGGATCATCCATGAACTTCTTCAACATGGAGACGTGAAATATTGAATGAACCGTTGCTAACTCTTGGGGTTGCTCCAACTTATAAGCTACATTGTCATTCCTCTTGGATATTCGATAAGGTCTAATATACTGGGGACTAAGTTTCCCCTTCTTACCAAACCTCATAACGCCCCTCATGGGTAAAAATTAAGTTATACCCAATTATCTACTTCAAACTCTAACTCACTTCCTTCTCCTAACATCAGTTTAGGATTTTTGATGACTCTGCGCCGTTTTCAACCCCTCTTGAATCAGTTTCAACTTCTCCATAGCTTGATGAACCAAATTTGGTCTTATCAAAGCTGCTTCACCAACTTCAAACCGTCCAATAGGAGATCTGCATCTTCTCCTATAAAGAGCTTTAGAAGGAGCCATTGGGATGCTTAGTGGTAACTATTGTTATAAGCAAACTCAACGAGAGGTAGGTGATCATCCCAATTTCGTTTGAAATCAACCTCACAAGCCCTCAACATATCTTCTAAGGTATGAATAGTGCACTCTGCTTGCCCATCTTTCTGAGGATGAAAGGCAGTACTTAAGTTCACCTTTGAACCCAAGCCTTTTTGGAATGACTTCAAAAACTATGCAGTAAATTATGCACCTCTGTCTGAAATAACGGAGATCGGAATCCCATGAAGTCTTACCACCTCTTAAAGATACAACTTATCATAGTTCTTTGTTGAATGAGTAGTCTTTATCGGCAAAATGTGGGCTGATTTTGTTATATTTTCAACAATCACCCAAATAGAATCATGCTGCCTGCGAGACTTTGGTAAACCTGTGATGAAATCCATATTAACCATCTCCCACTTCCATTCTAGAAGTTCTATATTCTAAGGCAAACCACTGAGACTTTGATTCTCTACTTTAACTTGTTGGCAATTCGGACACTGGGCAACAAATTCTGCAATGCCCTTCTTCATACTATTCCACCAATAAACCTCTCTCAAATCACGATACATCTTTGTGGAACTATGATGAATGGAATATCTGGAGCTATGAGCCTTTTCCATGATCCTCTCTTGGAGTCCATCCACTATTAGTACACACAATCTACCTTGATATCTAAATACACCACCTCCCCCTTGTTCAAAAGCATTAACTTTCTTCTTATGAACATTTGCCTTCAATTCAAGACAAATGGGATGTTGGACTTGCTTTTCTTTCACTTCTAACACTAATGAAGATCCAACCCCAGTCATCACCACTACTCCTCCTTCTGTGGAATCCATTAGTCGGACTCCTAAGTGTGCAGGTCAATGCACATCTTTCGCTAACTCTCTCTTTTCCTCCTCAACATGGGCAGTACTACCCATAGACAACATGCTTAAAGCATCAGTAACAACATTAGCCTTACTTGGGTGGTAAAGAATACTCATGCCATAATCTTTGAGTAATTCTAACCACCTCCTTTGTCTGAGATTAAGCTTCTTCTAAGTGAACATATATTGAAGACTCTTGTGATCAGTGAATACATCAACATGAACACCATACAAATAATGGCGCCATATCTTCGAAGCAAATACTACAGCAGCCAACTCTAGGTCATGGGTTGGATAATTCTAATCATGAACTTTCAACTGTCTGGTGCCATTCTGCATTAACACGCAACCCAAAACAACTCTAGATGCATCGCAGTACACTACAAAACCTTGAGTAACCTCTGGTAAAGTTAACACTGGGGCAGTAGTCAAACTCTTTTTCAATTCCTGAAAGTTTTTCTCAAAAGCTTCAGACCATTGAAAGTTCACTGTTTTCTTAGTCAACTTGGTTAAAGGAGACGAAATGGATGAGAACCCCTTTACAAACCTTCTATAATAGCTAGCCAAATCCAATGTGGTCTAGGCTTGCCTCAATCTTTTGGGTATCAACTCTGATTCCATCACCGGAAACTATATGGCCCAAGAACGCCATAGAATCAAGCCAAAACTTACATTTAGAGAACTTAGCATATATCTCCTTATCTTTTAAAGTCTAAAGAACTATTCTGAGATGGCTAGCATGACCTTCTTCATTCCTTGAATAGATTAGTATGTCATCAATGAAGACGATAACAAACATATCTAAATAAGATTTGAAAACTCTATTCATAAGGTCCATGAATGCTGCAGGTGTATTAATTAAACCGAACGACATGACCAGAAACTCATAATAATCATAACGGGTCCTGAATGTTGTCTTGGGAATATCACATTCCCTTACTTTCAACTGATGGTAGCTAGATCTGAGGTCTATTTTTGAAAAACAAGAAGCACACTGAAGCTAGTTGAAAAGATCATCAATTCTTAGAAGAGGATACTTATTCTTGATGGTAACCTTGTTCAACTGGCGATAATCTATACACATTCTAAGGGAACCATCCTTCTTCCTCACAAATAAGACTAGAGCGCACTTGGTCAAACAAACCCTTTCTCTAAAAGATCTTTCACCTGGTCTTTTAACTCCTTCAACTCTTCTGGTGCCATTCTATATGGCGGAACGGAGATAGGATGGGTATCTAGAAGAATATCTATACCAAAGTCTATCTCTCTCTTAGGAGGGACTCCGGGTAGATCATTTGGAAAGACTCCCGAAAACTCTTTAACTATAGGAACTGACTAAATAGGAGGGATCTCAATAGTAGAGTCATTAACTCAAACGAAGTGATAGACACAACCCTTAGAAACTAACTTTCTTGCCTTAAGGTATGAAATGAAACGACCCTTAGGCAATGCTGAACTACTTTTCCACTCTAAGATTGGCTCATTTGGAAACTGAAACTTGATAACTCGAGTTCTACAATCAACTAAGGTATAACAAGCATGAAGTCAGTCCATACCAAGAATGACATCAAACTCTACCATGTATAACTTAATTAAATCAGCCATGGTACTCTTGTAATTGATGGAAATGGGACAATCACGATAGACTCTCTCTACTATAATAGACTCACCGACAGGTGTAGAAACACTGAAGGATTCACTAAGTTGTTTAGGAGTAACATCAAAATTCTTAGCAACAGAAGGAATTACAAAGGATAAAGTCGCTCCTGGGTCTATCAAATCATAATTATTCGAGTTAAAGACTTGGATCATACCAGTGACAACATCTGGAGAGTTCTCTTACTCGTAAAGACTAGTGATCGCATAAAGACAGTTTGTTCATCCACCAATACCGGATGTAGTTCCTCTAGGTGCAGCCCTATCAGGTAGAGCAACTGATGAAGATTGGGCTTTATTGCCCTGGTTTCCACTACCTAGCTGGTTCTTAGGGCACTCTTTCATGAAGTGACCCTTTTGTCCACACTTGAAACAACCTGACTGTCCATCATGACACTTACCTGGGTGGGTTCTACCATACTTAGCACATGCAGGAGCCCAGTTACCTTCTTGTGCCACACTACACTGAGATTAGGCAGGTTTAGTCCTGAAATGCTGGGAATTCTGACTATTATACTCACCTTTGTTTCTGAGTGCAGGTGCTCTAGCAGGTGATGGAGCAGGTCCTTTTTGTTTATATTAGAAAGAAGAGTGGTTCACACTACTCTTTTGCTTCCTGGACTCATTCCCTGATGTCTTAGCACTTTTATTCTTAAACTCTTCTCTATCTCTTAGATTGTCCTACTCAACTTGTTGCACATGCATCATTAGCCTTCTCCTTTTAACATCACTTCACTACTAAAAGACTTTTGAAAAACATATCTCCCATACTTTTTGGGACTCATTACTATCATATTCTCCAACACTTGACTTGATTTCTCATCTCGTTTTCTCCCCCTTAGGTCTAAAGCTAACACTTGAACCTATGAAGCTTGGAGGATTCATCCTTAATAACTCATGAACTCTAGAAGTATCAGCCGCTTCTTGATGATTCTCTCTGCGTTGCCTAGCTTGGTTGGTCACAACTTGGCTCAACATCTGAATGGCCTCATGGAACTCAGCATTGGTGACCTCTTCTTGGGGTTGCAGTTCTGGTGCATTATGTACCCCTTTTTCATGTGGTTCAACATTTATTCTAGTCGGACGACCTCTGACAGCTCTTAGTGGAGGCATGATCTAAAAGACACGTGCAAGAACGAATTGGAAGAAACTTTATGGATATTAACTCTATCGCACGAAATGAATGTGAAAGAAGTGAAAACATTCCTAAGTGTTGCAGCCTCCTAATTAAAGATGGGGCGCGCTTCACATCGATAACTAGGACTCTACAAACACGGATTCATAGAATCTCTAGGACTCTTGAACTCCGTGCTCTGATACCAAGTTTTTCATGCCCCAAGCCTACACCATGGGTAGGACTGGCACTCAAGAACCATTGTTGGCCCCAGGCGAACCCTTGGCCTAGCTTACTTATAACTCAGCAAACGAGTTAACTCATGAAGAAACATACTTTTAAAGTAAACTAAACTGCTCAATAAACACTTAGAATGTATCAAGATAACATTCATTGGCCAAAAGAGGCAACTCAAGTCTCAAACATTAAAACAGGAAATAGAAACTCAATAACTAACATCTAACTATCTATGAAGCCTCTAAAACAACTGAGATGGATGTCGGTACAAATCCCATGACATCATAATGAACTAATAAAATAACTGAAAGCAATAAAATAAATCCTTCGGAATGCAAGAAAGCTCACCAACTGACTCTGGAGTGCTCACTGGATCAACGATGCGCTAGATGCCTATCCTATTTACTTGTGTCTGTATCATAATAAGATATAGGACAACTGGCATTAGTACATTGAATGTACGAGTATGCGAATTAGAATGCTAAACATAACATAGGGTTGAAAGAAATCTAAAGAACTTACCTAGCTACAGTCAACTCAACATAACTGAACTCATTTCAATATAAAGAAGTTTAAAATAAGTGCAATATAAAAAAGATGTTTAAAACATAATGTCAACTCTGTGTGTATGCAAACATACATATAACTCTGAAATATATGAAAAAATACAGTAAACTGTGTATTTAAGAATACAATTACTTTTGTGGGAGTTTCTCTGACCGACAACCATCACGTAAGAGCTATTGTGATGATACAACGTTTTGCCTCATGCTGTTAGGGTCTTCCTATACCTTGTCGAGGGTATAGAACCTAAACTACTAAGTGGATCCATTAGTCTATGCTAAAAAGCAATAAAGAAATCATCTAAAAAGTAGGACCCTTTTCTACCCATGATGGCTACATGCTTTATTGGTGCTGTGAGTTGACTAAACTCTACCCCATATCGGTGCTCAATACTACTCTCAAAAATGTTTATAAACATTCTTATTTTTCTGATTTGAGATTAATGCTAAAATCCTATCTTGGAAATCAAAGTATCCTCTCTCGCTTCATTTAGAAAGCGATTACTCTTTTCCTAAAACTAGCTTGAAGGCTCTTTGGAAATCAAGGTTTCCATTCTTGTTTAAATGTGAAAACATTTTAAACCCTTGGGGAATACATAGTCCCTATATACTTTTGAAGAAATGGACTTCAAACATTACTCTTTAATCTTTACTCAACTTGAACTTTAAGTCTTAAACAAAGTTAAAACATTTGGAAAAGACTTTTTGAAAACTTTAAAGTACTTCTTTTGACTTGCTTCTTAACTTCTAACTTGAATCTTAACTTTCCTTGAATTCAATTATGGATTAAAGGATTTTGATTTGTAATAGGAAAGATCTCATGATGTATAGGAATGATTTTAGATACCTAAACATCAAAAAAGATCAAGAAATCACTATTTGAGGATGGGTCCGCGACACGGAGAAGTATTTAAATCTTTGATTCGAAAACAAATTTTGAGACAGAATGGTCCGTGACCGCTCCGCGATGTGAAATGATTTTTCCCAAATCTAGGGAGCAGATCCGCGACATGGAGGCACTGCCCAGATTTACCCAACAAAATTTCTTCTACATTTTTTAGCTCTATACCCTCTAAACTCTATTGGTTCTATCCCCAAACACTTAGAATCATCTATAACCTCAAATAAGATCATATTCCACTCAAAAACACAACTAAAAATATGAATTAGTCTCAAGAAAACTCCAACAACACAACCCACGAGGATACAAATGAACTCCATCAAGAATTCAAGGGATTTACTTTCAAATCAACATACTTTGCTGCAATTGAATCAAGTTGAGTGCGTGGGTGAACTAACCCAACTCTATGTGATCTTACATACCTTGTAGGGATCACCACCGATGAAATCCACAAGCTAAACTCGACGATCTTGACGAATCTTGCTTCTCTTGCCCTTTCTCCTCTTCTTTTCTCTTCTCGCCATGCCCTAGCATATTTTGGTAAAATCATAAACTGATCTAATTCTGAATTTACCCTAACTTAATTACCAAAAATGAAATAAAATAATAGGGAAAGGAAAAGACCAAACTACCCTTTCAAAAATCTGGATTGGACTTTTTTTATTCCAACAACCCAACTTCCAAAGGGCAAAACTCACTCATACGAACTCGAAATCGGGCAAACTCAGCGGCATTGGAAAGATCATTCCAAGAGATTTCCTACCATTTCTGGAAGTACCTCTAAATAATCTTGAGCTAGAAGTTATGGCCATTTGATGTTGGCCAAAACTCAACTCTTTCTAACTTAACAAAATTTTCAGATTTTCATTCTTTCCAAAAATGACTATTTCCAATTATTAGCTTCTTCCTGGTTATTTCAAATTGTGAGATGTTACAATACTTAACCAATTGAGTATACTTCAAAGCATAATCCTTCATACTCATATTTCCAAGACAAAGATTAATGACCTCAACCATCTTCGTCTCTCTAATCTCAAGAGGAAATAAATGATCAATAAAATCCCTTTGAATTTCTCCCAATCAAGAGGACCTGCATCAATAGCCCTCTATTCCTTTGAATTGTTGAACAAAACTTGAGCAACAACACCCTTGAGTTAGTGAGCGGCCAATTCCACCTTTTCTATTGTTGACATTACCATAATATCCACTATCTTATAAATCTCATCAACAAAATCTTGAGGATCCTAATCAACTTTCAACCCATCAAACTCTAGATATTCCTCCTAATGATATCCCTCACCCTTATCGCCATCATGCCCATATTTTGTTCACGAGAGCAATGTCCTCTCTGTTATCTTAGGCCGTCATAACTTGTGCCAACACTTTGAAAGAGGCTCAAAATTTTGCATGGACACCTGCTTGAAAAAAGTATTGATCATCACTTGAGGAACCTCAGGATCAACATTCCTTCTTACATTAGCTCTTCTAGGAGGCATATTATGAAAAACATTAGACAAGAGTTAGGAGAGAAACCTTTATAGAGAGAAACTATACTACATGACTTACGAGTAGTGAAAATTTGAAGTTTCTTAAGTGCCTCATATTCATATATGTGACATGTTTCACACTCATGAACATGACTCTACTCCATGTTGTTTGTCAAACATTCTAGGACCTTTCTAAATATGTGGCACTCCAAATACCAAGTTTGTCACGACCCAAAGTATCTCCTCGGTGTGACATGGTAAATAGAACCCCAAGGGGCCCTCAAAAAGCCACTTGACAAATGAATGACATAAAAGAATTACAATGAGAAAGAATAAGCAACATAAGTATCATATCATAAACAGAAATCTAAATGTAAGTGTCAGATACTAAATTGTGACTAACATAGCCTTTTTGAAAATAATAAGAGTGGCTAGGATGTAACCCATAAACCACGGACAAGTATGAAAAATATAAAATAAAAAAAGAAAGCATCGATGGTCTTGTCCTTGAAGCATGATCACTTATCAATCTAATTTACTAGAAGAGCAATCTAATCTAACCACGAGTAGGGGGAGGAGTGTCGACCGTATATTATTAGACAATATAGGTACACATGCATTAATATGGTGAAGAATGCATAAAAATGTAAAGTATGATATTATGATATTATGATGAATTGAAACATGATATGTAAGACCAAGAAAAATGTGATAAAATCCTTTATAAAGAAATCATATATAACATATGAAGTCAATGCATACTTAAAACCATTTGAGAAGCTTTCACAAAACCTCGAAGTAAACCTAGTTCATTTGCAGGGTATTTACTATTAACCGATAATAAGACCATGTGATCTATAACATTGAATCTAGTATGACCCTCACATCGAAAATGGGACCCTATTTGCTAAGGTAGAACTTTGACGCATCTATTCTTTGCTAAAGGGGATCCACTAGCTTAGAGCATTTAAGGCAGTTCTATGGGGGAACATAGTTAAAGGACAAGGAGATTGCTTCTAGAGACGACCTCTACTAACAGGAGAGCCTTCATCTATAATTCCTCTCGATGCTATGTAAATCCCAACTAACAAGAAATAGTCATAATCATATCAAAATACTTCAAACGACAACAATTAAGACTTTCAGTCCATTCAGAAGTCATAGTAGAGTTGCTCATTCCAAACTATGATTTCATAAACCTTCATCTTAGACAATTACCTTTCTAAGAATCCAAATCATAATTTCATTCATATGTCAATTAGTTGAGGGTTCTACTTGGGAGGACAAAGCCGATATGATGTCTCGGTATCCTTATCTCTTTCCTCTACTCCTATTCTAGCATGAGGTATTAGCTCCTCATGGTTTATCTTTTAAGATTCATGTGTTTTAGTTATTCTCATGTTTTCATACGCATGCATGTTCATGAAAAAGTTGTTGTTTGATGATATGATTTAGCTTGGAGTGATTCTCCATGTTTATGTGCATTTTGATGGAAGTTCATATTGGATTCTTAGCTTTACTCCTGCTATATTCATGCTAGTTGGAGTCCCATTCGAGGACGAATTTTCCCAAGAAGGAGATATTGAAATACCTCGAAAGTTGGAACGACAAATTGAGGAGAGAGTTGTAGAAAATTAGCTGAGTCGGTGGTCTATGAGTCCGACGTGATGGACTATATGAAGTCCTATGGGCCGTAATACTGAATCATAGAACCCAAAGTGAGTTTTCGAAAATTAAGTTCCTGGAGAATAACTTACAACTTGATAGGATGAACCGTAGGAGTTTTGACGAGTCATAAATGGCACTTGTAGGATGGATTTATACATTTGGTGTAAGATCTCAGTCCTAAGGGAAAGTTTTAATGGATCATAGGTTGTTCTACAAGCCATAGGAAGGTTCCCTAGAAAGGACTCAGACTTAGTGAAATTTTGAATTTAAAATTGACGTCTATGGACCGTAGAAAGTTTGATGGTCGATAGAAATGTGTAGTAGAATTACCCCAAGATTTAGGCCCAGTCACTCAACCTACGGTTGACCATTACGGTCCATAGGTCACAACTATAGGACTGTCTGGTAGTTATTTTAAAGTGTGTTTATGTCTTTTTCTATGCAACTAATTCCTATACTACCACATTTTGCCTATTTAAAGGGTTCCTATAACTGATTTGGTCTTAAATATACACATTCTGAAATCAATCTCCCAAAAACCCTAAGTTCCTCTCAAAGGATTTTTTTCCAATGTTATCAAGGATTCTAGGGTTCTTCAATTTTAAGTCTCCTTTCTTCATCAGTTGCTTAGGGCTTCAATATCTAGGTATGTAGGGCTTTATCAATGGGTTCCATTCACCCATTGAGCCCAAATATTTCTCAGCCTCTTCAAATGAATTTCAATTAAGTAGGTTAGGTCTTTTTTCAATTCATCATGGGTTATATTTGTGTGGATTCAATTCATTTATTATTATCTTATTTTGATGATTTAGATTCAATTACATGTTTTTCAACTAATTCCATGTCAACTCAGGCATTGATCATAATTTTGACAATGAACCCTAATCTGCATGAACTTATAAAGATACTATGAAGCTATGACAGATGTTTTCAAGAACTTATACATGATTTATGAAAAAGATTGTTTTATGATCTAGGTTACTATAAGATTGGCTTCAATGAAATTGTAAAAGGTTTTCTCACAAATTAAGGAATTATGATTTGGTGAAATGTTTTCTTACTTATACTTGATTCAAGATTTAATGAACTATTTTATGTTGTTTTTGTCACGCTCCGAGGCTACACCCTAGGCGGGATTGGCACTCGAGAACCATTGTTGGCCCTAAGCGAACCCTTGGCCTATCTTACAACTCAGCAAAAGAACTTTACTCAACATTTAAAATAACTCAAGAGATAAACTCATGTACTAAACTCAGAATGTTATAAAAGAAACATTCAACTGGCCAAAGAAGCAACTTATGTCTTTAAACATTTAAAACTAAAAATGGAAAAGACTCATGAACTAACAATATCTAACTATCTATGAAGCCTCTAATAACTGAGATGGACATCGGGACAAGACCCACAACATTCTAATAAAACTAGAATGATAAAGCAACTAAAAGGATCCTTCAAAAGCAAGGACGCTAACCAACAACTTTGAAGCTCAACTGGATTAACGAAATGGTGGATGTTGATCTGGTTACCTGTATCTACATTATAAAAGATATAGGCCAAATAGCATCAGTACATGGAATGTACAAGCATATGAGGGGAACTATAAAACAAGACATAAGCTTGAGAGGGAACTGAAGAAACTTACCTCGTCTCAAATCAACTGAACTCATTTCGGTATAAAGCAATAACAAAGATGCACTATAAAAAAAAAAGCTGTAAAACCTGTGATAACAACTCAGTGTATTGAAAAACTCAATAGTGACTTAGTTTTGTATACAAAAATACAAATAACTCTATGGGAGATTCTCTAACCGACAACCATCACTATGAGGTATGAGATGATACAGCGTCTTGCTACATACTGCCAGGGCCGTCATATACTTTGCTGGGGTATAGAACCTACTACTAAGTGGATCCACTAGTCTATGCTAAAAAGCTCTAAAGAATCATCTAAAAAGTATGACCCTTTCTACCCACATTGGCTACGTGGTTTATGGAGACTTTGAGTTATTTGAACTCGTCCCCATATCGGTGTTCAATACTAATCCCAAAATTTAACTAGCTCATATGTTTAAAAGCTTAACTTTCTCTGTTGTTTGAGATTAGTACTCAAAAATCTATCTCTTAAAAGAGATGGTACTCAGAACTTCTCATGAAAACTATTTTGGAAATCGGTGTTTCCTCTCATCTTAAATGTGATAACATTTACTCTTTGGGAATAGTTGGTTCCCATACAATTTTTTGAAGAAATGAACTCCACTCTACTCTTTCTCAACTCAATGCTTAAATCTTAATCAAGTTTAAAACTTTTGTAAAAGACTTTTGAAAAGTCTCTAAGAACTCTCTAGACTTGTCTCTTAACTTTCCTTGAATTTGAATTATGGATTCAAGGGTTATGATTAATGATATGAAACATATCATTATGATTAAAAGTGTTTTAGATTGTTAATCATGATAAGCAGTTGAAAAACATTGTCTAGGGAGCAAGTCTGCGACATAGAGATGAATTATAATATTTGGTCGTGAAATAATTTTTGAAATAGTGGAGTCCGTATTCTCTCTGTGACGCGATAAGAAAATTTTAACTTTGAGTGATACGGACCTGGTACTTTATTTCTGCCCGATCTTTTCTTACTCGTTTTTCGACCCTAATCTGCCTAGAAATGAATGGATTATTTCCCAATCACTTAGACTCAAATACTCAACTTATGAACATGATAATCTACTCCAAATCATCCTCAATTCACTAACTTTTATCCCAAGAATTCATCAAACCCATCCTAATTCAAGAAAGGAAATAATACTTTCAAGAAAGAAATCAAGAACTCAAATTCTTCAACTTTAAGAACGAAACTTTGCTGAAAATAACATGATTGGTGTGTGTGTGAACAAACCCAACATTATGAGAAAATCATAGACCTCTTAGGATCGAATCCTTGGCAAAACAACCTTCGAATTTGCGAGAAAACTCCAAGAACACCTTGACTTTTCTCCTTTTCACCTCTTCTTGAAATCCTCTCAAAACTCTAAGCATATATTGGTTTTGGAAAACTACACCAAATCAGTTTAGACCCCTAATTAATTATGAAAAATGAATTAACCTGATTGGATAAGGAAAAGACCAAAATACCCTTCTTAAATTTGGGTAACTTTCCTTATATGGACAACCCAACTTCAAACATTCATATCTCCCTCATACGGGCTCAAAAATTAGAAAACTTGGTGGCGTCAGAAAGAGGATTCCAAGACCTTTCATTTGATATCTTATTGGCCGCCTAACTCCTCTTGTGCTTAAAGTTGTAGTCGTTTGAAGTTCACCCAAAACTCATACTTAGCATAACTTGTAAAAAATTCTAAATTTACTATTTCCAAAAATAGTTCTTCGTAATTTTAGTTCTTTCTAGGGAGGGATGTTACAATATCTCTCCCTTGGGAACATTTATCCTCAAATGAGATCACTTTAAATAGAACTAAGGGCGGTAACATCTAACACCTAGCTCGAACACCCAACATGCAAATCTAACACATTTAGTATATCAATTAAATAATACTAAGAAGAGAATTAGTACCTTGATCTAGAATTTGTCCAGGCTCAAAGAGATGTGGGTATCTCTTCTTCATCTCATCCTTAGCCTCCCATGTAGCTTCCTCGACAAACTGATTCCTCCATAGGAGCTTGACTGATGCTACTTCCTTGGTTCTCAACTTGCGAACCTTACGACCTAGAATCTGAACGGGAATTTCCTCGTAAGATCAGTTATCCTTAATACCACTATCTTTAGTAGGTCTAATAAGTTAAGGGTCTCCCATACACTTCTTTAAAATAGAAATGTGATGTACTGGATGAACTGCTACTAACTCTTGCGGTAGCTCCAACTCATAAGCTATATTACCAACCTTCTTGGATATTCTGTAAGGACAAATATATCGGGGACTAAGCTTCCATTTCTTACCAATCTCATGACACCCTTCATGGGTGAAACCTTCAAGTACACCCAATCATCTACTTCAAACTCTAAGTCTCTTCTCCTAACATTACTGTAGGATTTCTGACGACTTTGCGTTGTTTTCAACCACTCTTGAATAACCTTCACTTTCTCCATAGCTTGATGAGCTAAGTACGGTCCTATCAACCCAGTTCACCAACCTCAAATCATCCAATAGGATATCTGCATCTTCTCCCATAAAGAGCCTCATAAGGAGCCATTTGGAAGTTAGAGTGATAACTATTGTTGTAAGAAAACTCTGTAAAAGGTAAGTGATCATCCCAATTACCTTATCAATTACACATGCCCTCAACATATCTTCTAAGGTTTGAGTGGTTCGCTCTGCTTAACCATCAGTCTGAGGATGAAAAGCAGTACTCAAGTTCACCTTTGGACCCAAAACTTTCTAGAAATACTTCCAGAATTGTACAGTAAATTATGCACCTCTATCTGAAATGATCGATACTGGAACTCCATGAAGTCTAACTACCTCTTGAATATATAACTTGACGTAATCCTCTGCTCAATGGGTAGTCTTTACTGGTGAAAAGTGGGCTTATTTACTCATTCGATCTACAATAACCCAAATGGAATCATGCTTTCTACGAGACCACGACAAGTCAATAATAAAATCCATGTTGATTATCTCTCAATTCCATTCTGGAATCTCTATATTCTAAGCTATACCACTAAGCCTTTGGTGCTTTACCTTAACTTGTTGACAATTCGAGCATTTAGCAACAAACTCAGCAATACACTTCTTCATACTACTCCACCAATAGACTTCTCTCAAGTCACGATACATCTTTGTCGAACCCGGATGGATAGAATATCTGGAGTTATGAGCTTCCTCCATGATCATCTCTTGGAGTTCATCCACCTTGGGTACACGTAATCTACGTTGATACCTCAATACACCATCTCCCCCTTGTTCAAAAGCCATCACTTTTTTCTTATGAACATTTGCCTTCCATTCAAGCAAAATAGGATATTGGTCTTTTTTCTCTTTCACTTCGAACACTAATGATGATTCAACCCCATTCATCACCACTACTCCTCCTTTGTTGGAATCTATTACCCGAACTCCCAAACGTGCAAGTCTGTGCACATCTTTTGCTAATTCTATCTTTTCTTCCTCAACATGGGTGCTACTACCCATAAACAACCTACTCAAAGCATCAGCAACCACATTAGCCTTACCTGGGTGGTATAGAATACTCATGTCATAATCCTTGAGTTACTCTAACCACCTCCTTTGTCTCACATTAAGCTCTTTCTGACTGAACACATACTACAGACTCTTGTGATCGGTGAACATATCCACATGAACACCATAAAGATAGTAACGCCAGATCTTTAAAGAAAACATTACAGCGGCCAACTCTAGATCATGGGTTGGGCAATTCTTTTCGTGAACCTTAAGCTGTCAGGAGGCATAAGCTATAACTTTATCATTTTGCATCAACACACAATCCAGTCAAACTATGGACACATCACAATATACCACAAAGCCTTGTGTACCCTCTGGTAAGGTCAATACTAGGGCAGTAGTCAATCGTTTTTTCACTTCCAGAAAGCTTTTCTGACAAGCTTCAGACCATGGAAACTTTGTTGTTTTCTGAGTCAACTTAGTTAAAAGGGATGAAATAGAGGAGAACCCCTCGATGAACCTTTTATTTTATCCAGCCAACCCCAAGAAACTCCTAATATCAGTTGGAGATGTGGGTCTAGGCCAATTACGTACTTTCTCTATTTTTTAAGTGTCAATTTGAATTCCATCACCGGAAACAATGTGGCCAAAGAATGCCACAGACTCAAGCCAAAACTCACACTTAAAGAATTTAGCATACAACTCTTTATCCTTTTGAGTTTTAAGAACTATCCTGAGATGACTAACATGATCTTCTTCATTTCTCGAATAAATTAGAATGACATCAATGAATACGATAATAAAAATATCTAAATAAGGCTTGAATACTCTATTCATAAGGTCCATGAATGCTACCAGAGCATTAGTCAAACCAACCGACATAACTAGAAACTCATAATGACCATTGCGGGTCCTAAAAATTGTCTTAGGGTTATCACTTTCTCCTACTCTCAACTGATGATGGCCAAATCTGAGGTCTATCTTAGAAAACAAGTGGCACCCTGAAGTTGATCAAAGATATCATCAATTTTTGAAATAGGATACTTATTCTTGGTAGTGACCATGATCAACTGACAGTAATCTATATACATTCTAAGGGAACCACCCTTCTTCCTCATAAATAAGACTGGAGCGCCCCAAGGTGACACACTTGGTTGAATAAAACCTTTCTCAAGGAGATCTTTCAACTATTCTTTTAACTCTTTCAACTTTGTTAGTGCTATTCTATATGGCGGAAAAAGAGATAGGACGAGTATCGGGAATAATATCTATACCAAACTATATTTCACTCTTAAGAAGGACTTTGGAAAGATCATCTGGAAATACTTCTGGTAACTCTCTTACCATTGGAACTGATTGAATAGAAGGTGTCTCAAGACTAGAGTCATTAACTCGGACTAAGTGATAGACACACCTCTTGGAAACTAACTTTCTCACCTTAAAGTACGAAATAAAACGACCATAGGAACTGCTGAACTACTCATCCACTCAAAGACTGGCTCATTAGGAAACTGGAACTTAACCACTCGAGTTCAAAAATCGACCGAGGCATAACAGGAATGAAACTAATCTATACCTAGAATAACATCAAAATCTACCATGTCTAACTTGACTAAGCTAGCAATGGAGTTCTTGTGATTAACAAAAATGGTGCAATCACGATAGACTCTCTAAGATAGAATACACTCACCAATAGGTGTAGAAACACTAAATGGATCAAGAAGTTTCTCAAGAAGAACATCAAAGTTCATCGCAATATAAGGAGTCACAAAATATAGACTCACTCCTAGATCTAGCAAAGCATAAACATCAAAATTAAAGACTTTGATCATATCAATAACATCTGATGAATCCTCTTGCTTTTGGCAACAAGTGATAGCATACAGACGATTTGCTCCTTCGCCTGCCCTTGAAGTAGCTCGTCTAGATGCAGCTCTCTCTGGTGGAGCATTTGAAGAAGATTGGCTCTCTTTGGTGGAGCATTTGAAGAAGATTAGGCCCTATTTCCCTAATTACCACTACCTTGTATGTTCTTAGGGCATTCTTTCATAAAATGACCATTCTAACCACACTTAAAGTAACCAATGGAGCAATCATGACACACCCTTGAGTGGCTCCTACCACACTTAGTACATGTTGGAGTCCCATTACCACATTGTGCCATACTACCTTAAGACTATGCAAGTCAAGCTTTGAAATTTTGTGAATTCTAATTATGGAACACACCTCTGTTCCTTGGTATAGGTGCACTAGCGGATGATGGAGCAGGTCCATTGTATTTATGTTGGAGAGATGAACGGTTGTCATTACTCTTCTACTGTTCACACTCATTCCCTGTCTTAGCTTTCTTGTTTTGAAACTCTTTCCTATCTCTTAGCTTATCTTCTTTAACCTACTGCACATGGATCATAAGGCTTTTTATTTCCATGTCCCCTATCAACATAGTTATCTTTCCCTCCTTACTCGTCATACCAAACAACCCAGCAACAGATAGACTCATCCTACTCCTCATATCAGCAACCATCTTCGAAGCATAATGGGAAAGTTGGGTGAACCTAAGGCTATACTCATGCACACTAATGGATTCTTACTTAAGAGTGAGGAATTCTCTTACGTTTGCCTCTCTAATCTCACAAGGAAAGAAACGCCCCATGAAGGCACTCTCAAACACAACCCAACTCAAAAATCGGTGCACCCTTAGCTCTACCCTTTTTCCATTTGTTAAACCATATCCTAGCAACACTCTTTAGTTGGTATACAGCTAGTTCTACTCGCTCGGCATCATCAACACGCATAACCTCAAACACTTTCTGTAGTTCCTCTACAAACTTTTTTGGATCCTCAGTGAAACTTGAACCAATGAAGCTTAAAGAATTCTTTCTTAAGAACTCACTTATCCTTGAAAGGATCAGCCATTTCCTATCGAACCCCTCTCTGTTTCCCACCTTGATTGGTCACAGCTTGACTAAACATCCTGATAGCTTCTCAAAACTCAGCATTAGTCACCTCCCCTTAGGGTTGCACTTCTAGTGCATTAGGTACCCCTTGATCTTATGGTTCAACATTCCTCCTAGCAGGACAACCTCTGGCAGCTCTTTGTGGAGGCATGATCTGAAAGATACGCGCAAGCACGAGTTAGAAGGAAACTTTAATAAAGATAAAATCTATCGCATGAAAAGAGTATGAAAGAAGTGAGTTAGCTCCTAAATGTTACAGTCCTAATTATACATGTGTCACACTTCACATCAATAACAAAGATTCTACAGACATGGCTTTATAGACACCCTAGGACTCTTGAACTCTGTGCTCTGATACCAAGTTTGTCATGCCCCGACCCTACACCCTAGGTGGGATTGGAACTCGAGAACCATTGTTAGCCCTAATGTTTGGGTAATCAATGAGAAAGCTTCCAATGCAAGTTTCTACGATCGTGCAATAGTATAATAACCCAACCACATGTTGGGGTCGAGTCCCAATGGAGTTGTTTTGAGAATTAATAGAAAAATAAAATTATGTTCTAACTAGTCGTATATAAAGATATTAACGACTAAAAATATTGTAAATTAAAAAGGGGGACACAAAAGTGTCAAATATTGATTTGGGGGTTATCACAAATATAGCAAAAATAGTAAAATTAACAAGAATTCTATAAATGAGAGGGGATTCTTAGAGCGTGACCACAATATATATTGATTTAAATTGTTTGCTTTTGATAGGAAATTTGCAAGATAATAGTGACTAGGCTAAGCTTTAGATGGAAATAAGTTCCCTCTCGGGCAACTTACCCTATTTCAAATAGGTTCCTCTCGGACACCCATTTGTCGCATGAAGGCCAGACTACGCCTTACCCCACTTACTCTCTAGATCAGAGTGTTAGAATATGGGACTAGGGCTCACCCTCTCGGGCTAAACCTCATGTCGACCCGCTCTTTAGGCCATCAGTCTAACAGCCTTGGTTCACAACCTCTTTCTCGAGTAAGCCAAAAACACATGGGTAGTTTTGTATTTGGAACTACACAGCCATTAAATTAAACCATAACCACTAGGTGAAATCACCAATAAAATATATCTTATATATCAGCAAGCAAAACCCAACAATAATCTCAACACATATATGCTAAATCATACTCCTAGAATAGGGGTTTTTAGCCACACATCAAGAGATAGAAATTTATACCTAAATGAGCTAGCATTCAAATGGGTATGAAGATTTAAGTCTTGTTACAGGCCAAGAATGAAGAATCAAAGAGACCCAATTCCAAATCCTTGGAGATGAAACCCTTTTATTCTTCAAGTTTCCAAAACCCTCTTCAAACTCAGAGCAAAAGTAAAAGTACTAAAAAATATATTAAGAATCTAATATTGTCTAATGATATATTCTCTATAACTCTCAACGAGTACTTACAGTTTTCAAAAATTTGTACTATGATGGATAATTCTGCGACATTAGTCAGAATCGCCGATCAACTCAACGATTCGCCCTTTAGTGTAGTTCATCGCCTTTTTGCACAATCCTTTGACATCATCGTGCTCTGGGTCATTAGGCGATATAGTATGCTTCGCGGATCTTCTGGCGATGCGCCAAATGCTCCCTTGTTCAACCGACTTGATCTTTTCCTTTAGGCTCAGCACACTGGAAAAAAAGTTGAAGTGAGACCCTTTGGTAATACGCCAAGTGGACTCGGCGATCCTCAAGCTTCATTTTCTCATTTTTTTCAGCCTTTTCGTTCCTTTCTGCGATGTAGTGTCCATGCTTTCCTTCAAACTTCAAATACCTAAAACTTAAGGGTTTTCATCAGATATTGAGATAAAATAGGAATTTGAGGAACCAATTTCTATTAAAATATATCCTTAAATGAGTCCAATTTGTGAACTCATCAACACCCCCAACTTAAACTTTTGTTTGTCCTCAAGCAAACTCGGGTTTAGCTGATCACAAAGGGTGTCTCAAACAGTG
This sequence comes from Solanum bulbocastanum, assembly GCA_037074985.1. Classification (NCBI taxonomy): domain Eukaryota; kingdom Viridiplantae; phylum Streptophyta; class Magnoliopsida; order Solanales; family Solanaceae; genus Solanum; species Solanum bulbocastanum. Next base: position 40,196,479 of record CM073597.1, on the reverse strand, counting down.
CTACACAAGACTCAATCATGAATGTACACAACAAGACTCAAGTTACTCATGCAAAGATCAATTGTGCACTCAAAAATTCAAGTTGTAACACACTATTACCAAAGATTCTCATGCTCGCAATACTTACTACTTGTGCAAGTTCAAGCTCAACAAAGAGTATCAAAATGCCCTCACATAAAGAATGATTCCATATTCACACATAGAGGTTAATCACTTCAAGATCAGGAATCATATGCAACGCTCACACGCAAAAAGAGGAACACAATGCATGTTTTCATTCATAGGTTGCCCTTATTTTCCAATCGATTTCTGATTTGACTTACTCAAGATCAAAAAGGTCTTTTGAAGGCTTGAAATGGGGTTGAGTGCAAAGGTATGGTCATTTAGGCTCGGTGACTTCTTTATCCTCGTGAGAAGTGGTGTTATCAAAACGTCCTTCGCCTTTCCCTTATCACTTTTTCTTTTAGTGCTTCTAAGTCATCCTTTTATTCACTCTATGTATTTCTTAGAAACCTAATTACTTATGGAATTTTTATTCCACAATTTTTTTTGGAGGGTTTCCATTTTCTCTTGCAATACCATAGTTTAAGGGAGACTTTTCTTGCACTTCCTGACTTTAGCAACCCGAAAATTAGTAGAATGAGCAAGTTGTCAGATCTGGATCAAGGATACCTGAGTGATCGGTTCACAGGATGCAACCACAGCAGTGGGTCTAGGTGACATGGCAGAAGCAGAGGGACCTGGAGTCTGTGAATGAGAAGAAGGGGTGGGTATACCTGAAGACCCAGGGCCCAGAGTAGACAAAGATGCCTCTTCAGGTATAGAAACAGTGGCTACAGCTTCCTTCAACTCCTTTTCCATTTGGTCCATAAGATATTCGGCTTTTATCTTTCGGATATTGATGGAGGCAGTGGCAACCAATTCCACATCCTTCTTTGCGTTTCTAGGCACCCGAGCTCTTTCGCACAATACAGTGATCAATACATGGAAGGGGAGAGATGTCTGGAGCTGCTTTGCATGCATATAGATCTCAGAAGCAATTATCATCCCTAGGTTTATCCTGGTTTTCTCTATGAAGCATCCAAGACAGGCTGCCTTAGCAAGGTGAAGTATTGATTCATACTGTGAAGGCATAATTTTACCGTTGATGAACCTGAACCAATATCTTGCAGCTACGCTCAGATCTTTCTTTTCAATTAAAACTCCTTCTGCTAGCTATTTTGGAGCAATATCATCTGAGATCAGCGGGGCTAACCACTTTTTCATTTCATCCAACTTCTTTCTTTGGATTAGGTGCTGGCAGTGATCATCAATCTTATCAGTCATACCCTGTTATAAGCTACCTTCCTTCCTCCTACAACCACGTAGTCAATTGCTTTAAAAGACAACACTAACCTCTTCCGTTTAGGTACCAATGCACTGTATGCATTGTAAAACTCTTTAACCCAGCTTAGTTATGTAAGAGCCATTAGGTTTTGTGATTATCTGAAATTTGTGATATTTCAGGCACTCTATTATCTCGGGGTACTTATCGATGACCCCATCTATGGAGAGTCATTTTTCCTCAATAATCATTCTCAGCCCCTCAGACTTTGATATGTTCGCTGATTTAGGTGGGGGCCCTTGTACTGGAGGTGCCAGTACTATTGCATGCTCTGAAACTAGAGAAGTTTGAGTAGTGGATTGAGGATTTTTTATCCGGGCTGTGTCGTTCATCTGTTTAGATCATAACTTATTCCTTTATGCCTCTATTAGTGCATTTTCATCAGAACCCATGCTCTCACTGTCATATGTTGTTGGGTCATTAGTGTAAAAACCAGTACTGTCTGAACTTGAATTTGATATTTCCACAGTTTTGTCCTTGCCCTTGCCTTTTCCACCAGTTGTGGAAATCTTTGTGGCCTTGTGTCTGGATGCAGTTTCATCCTCATTGATTGTGATCTCTTTTCCTTTGTATCTGGGTGGTGTGTTGCTACCAGTTTCATTAGGTTTAGTATAACTGTAAAAGATTTTTGAAAAGTTAAAGAAAGAAAACAAATGGAATCACAAGTAACCTGCTGCAGAAAAGCTCACCAAGTAGATCGGTGAGTCGCCGAACCTCTTTCTGCAAGCAAAGGTTTTCCCGCCGAAAGTTACAGTGCATAACGGTTTCAGGGGTAGCATTCAGAGGGCGATCTAGAGTACTTTTGGCAAATCGCCAAGTGCATTCAGCGACCCATGGCTTCTCGCCGATAGTTGCAGTCTCATCCAAGTTGACCTGATATCAAGGGCGAGATGGAGATATTGAGTGAACCGCCAAACGATTTGGTGAGCTCGACCAAGCTCGCCAAATGGTCCAACATGCCCATTTTCAATCCATCTTGTCGAATTCAATCCTGCAAACCCCGAAAGAAAAATCAAAGCATGCACTAATGCAATTTGATCACCACACTACCCATCACCCCGAGATATTTAGGTTTCCCCCGGACTTGTCGCATTTAACCATTTGACGATGTTTGCTCTTAAGAGAGGTGTCACCCTCTCTATTATTGAGCAAATTTTCAACACTTAGCACAAATGTGGGCTAACCAGGCTTCACCCAATCAATTAAAACAATATGAAATCAACACCCAACTCATTAAGCACAAAGGTTACGAGCATTCGCCATTCAGTCAACATAGGCGAGATTTTCTAATTAAAATAGGCATGTAATCGATCTAATCCTATCAGAGGGGCCCAGCACATATCAATAAGATATGATCATTGCAAAAAATTTCAAACTGTTCTAAAGTAAAATCGAGGTTTGGATAACTAACCTTCTGTGCCGATTAAAATATGATTAAAAAGCTAGGTAGTTAAGAAATCTAACTCTGAGCATAGATCACTCAACCAAAAAACTAGTAAGCTACAAGAATACTGAAAATACTACCTAGTGTGAATTTGTGAAGATTTTGAGCGAGGGAAAGTGAAGGATTTCCAAATATTGGTCTTTTGGCCATTATAAACCATCCAGTTTGCAACCATTCGGCGGCATTAGTCGCACTCACCGATCCAGTCAGCAACACGCCGAGTGGTTATTTACTTCGCCGAGTTTTACAGGACCTTCAGTCTCAGTTAAGGTCCAAACAACGATTTTCATAAAGACCGCTAACCAATTCGGTGATTCGCTGAATGGAACTATTAGTTCGCCAACTACAATTCCCACACATTCTCCACACTTTAACCTACTCATTCAACACATGTTATTTATGAGACCTATAAAAGCATTTAAAACCTTAGGCTTCCTCCCAAGAAGCTCCTTATTTAACATTATGGCTCGACGTGAGCTACCAATCAAACTTTGTCTCTAGGTTAGACTTAGTGTCACTAGGCACCCCGCCTTTACTGCTTGGGTAGAGATGAGGCAATGTGTGGTCCAATATATTTTCAATCAACTTGATTGATCTTGAATGGGAGCCACTCATCTGATTCAGTACCTCCACGCTTTCCTTCATTACCTCTAGGAATCTATTGTGTTCATGAAGTTTCTGGAGAATGATTAATAGTGTATCGTCGATACGTTTATTTTCATTGCTCTTAGACCTTTCTTGCTCATAAGGAGGTATGTGCCCCCTTTGGCTTTTGCACTGGTTTTCCACCTTTGATATTTTGGTGGCTAAGTCGTTCAGCTGAGTTGCCAGTGCAGCTAAATTTAAGTCGCCCTCGACTTCTTGGTTTGGCCCAGCTAACTTGCCACCATTTCCCTCAGTCATGCTCAGGGTTTCTGCATACAGCAATCTAGAGGAAAACTAAACTAAAAATAAGGTTAGTAAACTACGACTAAGAAGAACAAAAATTCTACTAATCTAAGAATTCTCAAATAACACCACTCCCTGGCAGTGGTGCCATTTTGATGTTTGCGGAACCAATGACACAACTTCCAATGCAAGTGTCTATGAACGTGCAATAGTATAATAACCCAACCAAGGGCTTGGGTCGAGTCCTAAGGAAGTGCTTTCCAGAATTAATAGAAAAATAAAATTATGTTCTAACTAGTCGTAGATAAGGATATTAACTACTAAAAGCATTGTAAATTAAAAAGAGGGACACAAAAGTGTCAAATATCGATTTGGGGGTTTTGTCACAAATATAGAAAAAATAGTAAAATTAACAAGAATTCTATAAATGACAGGGGATTCTTAGGGTGTGACCGCAATATATATTGATTTAAATCATTGGGTACATGCTTTCGATAGGAAATTTGCAAGATAATAGTGACTAGGCTAAGATTTAGATGGAAATAAGTTCCCTCTCAGGAAACTTACCCTGTTTCGAATAGGTTACTCTCGGACACCCATTTGCCGCATGAAGGTAAGCCTACGCCTTACCCCACTCACTCTCTCGATCTAAGTGTTATGATATAGGACTAGGGCTCACCCTCTCGGGCTAAACATCATGTCGACCCACTCCTTAGGCCATCAATCTAATGGTCTTAGTTTCACGACCTCTTTCTCGAGCAAGCTGAAAACACATGGGTGGTTTTGTATTTGCAACTACAAACCCATTAAATTAAACCACACCATTAGGTGAAATCACCAACAAAATACACCTAACCTATCAGCAAGCAAAACCCAACAATAATCTCAACCCATATTTGCTAAATCACACCCCAAGAATGGGGGTTTTTAGCCACACATCAAGAGATAGAAATTTATAACTAAATGTGCTTGCATTTAAATGGGTATGAAGATTTAAGTCTTGTTACTGGCCAAGAATGAAGAATCCAAGAAACCCAAGTCCAAATCCTTGGAGATGAAACCCTCTTCTTCTTCAAGTTTCCAAAACCCTCTCCAAACTCAGAGCAAAAATAAAAGTACTAAAAATTATATTAAGAATCTGATACTGTCTAATGATATATTCTCTATAACTCTCAACAAGTATTTATAGTTTTCAAAAATATATGCTACGATGGATAATTCGGTGACATTAGTTAGAATCGCCGATCAACTCGATGATTTGACCTTTAGTGTAATTCATCGCCTTTTTGAACCATCCTTCGGCATCATCGTGCACTGGGTCATTGGGTGATACAGTATTGCTTCGTGAATCATCTCGATGGTGCGTCAACTACTCCCTTGTTCCGTCGACTTGATCATTTCCTTCAAGCTTGGCACACTGGACAAAAGGCGAAGTGAGACCCTTCGGCGATTCGCCAAGTGGATTCGGAGATCCTCAAGCCTTTATTTTCTCGTTCTTTTCAGTCTTTTCATTCCTTTTTGCGAAGTAGTGTCCATGCTTTCCCTTTATCTTCAAATACCTGAAACATAAGGGTTTTCATCAGATATTGAGATAAAATAGGCATTTGAGGACACAATTTCTATTAAAATATAGCCTTAGATGAGTACAATTTGTGGACTCATCACCCCAAAATTAAACTTTTGCTTGTCCTCAAGCAAACTCGAGTTCAGGTGATCACAAAGGGTGTCTCAAACAATACTACACAAGACTCAATTATGAATGTACAAAAAAAGACTCAAGTTACTCATGCAAAGATCAATTGTGTACTCAAAGATTCAAGTTGTGACACACCATTACCAAAGATTCTCATGCTCGCAATACTTACTACTTGTGCAAGTTCAAGCTCAACAAAAAGTATCTAAATGCTAAAGAATGATTCCATATTCACACATAGAGGTTAATCACTTTAAGATCAAGAATCAGATGCAACAATTATACTCAAAAAGAGGAACACAATACATGTTTTCACCCATAGGTTTGCCTTTATTTTCCAATTGACTTTTGATTTGGCTTACTCAAGATCAAAAAGGTCATTTCAAGGCTTGAAATGGGGTTCAGTGCAAAGGTATGGTCATTTAGGCTCAGTGACTTCTTCATCCTCGTGATATGTTGTGTTATCAAAATGTTCTTCTCCTTTCCCTTATAACTTTTTCTTCTAGCGTTTCTAAGTCATCCTTTTATTCACTCTGTGTATTGCATTGGAACCCCAATTCCTTTTGCACTTTTTATTCCATTACTTTTTTTTTTTTGGAGGGTTTCCATTTTGTCTTGCAATACCTTGGTGCACTTCTTGACTTCTCCTTTTCCTTGTCACCACAATCCCCAACATAGGATTTTGGCCTAAGTTGTTTATTCACTAAACCACAAATCAAGAGGATTATAGGTAGTAGGCCAAGTAAGGTCTAGGGTTCATCAAGGTTCTTCCAAAGAAAGGTAAGGCTCAAGCAGTGTTCTAAAGAGTTTCACACGCTCACGGGTAGGCCAAAAAAGAGGTATATGACAAATTTGGCTCACACTCTTTAAAGTTGCGTAAGATCATTTCAAGAGCACACATTTCTAAATCAATTAGGACAACAGGGCAAATTTTGGGTTATTCATGCATGGTTCAAAGTAAGATAATCACACAAGGCATCGACACTTAGTCAAACAAGACTACACATCTCGCTAGTGTGCAACGGTCAATACAAGAGAATCAGTTCGATAAATAGCTAATCATAATGAGATGCAAAGAGTTCACATATTTTCTATGCAGTTTCATTTGGTGTCGTCGTAGCCGCATCAGGTTCGTTCCATTGATAGCATTATTCAAGTCATCAATATTTATCAGAATCGAGACTTAAATTTTTCAAAGAACATCCACATTCAAGAGCATACAAGGGGTGGTAAAAATGTGTGAAAAATTTAAAAATTTTCAAAAGGATCAAAATCGCTTTCGTTTTTTTAAAACAAAAGAGAGCCATGAGCTCAAACATCCTTGAAAAGCAGTGTAACAACAATTTTAAACAGAGCAACCCAAATATATATACAAAACACGCAACAAAAATAGCACACAAAAAGTGATACTCACCCCACCACAAATAAAAACACATTTGTCATCAAATGCAATTAACACAAAATCCACAAAGAAAAATAAAGAAAGACAAAGAGAGAGGTAAAGAAGGGATCCTGTCTAAGTATTCAATCCATCTCTCTGGGCATCAATGCTTGGAGTGACTTTCAGAAGGACCAGCTTCACTGGATCTAGCAGTAGGAGCCTCCGCCAAGGAAGCTTGCACAACAATGTCTATCATGATTTTTTCGATCTCGGTTATGTCATCTGCTGCAACCCCCTCAAACATCTCTTCATCAGTCTCTTCCTCTGAGTCGAGATCGGCTATTTGTTTTCCTCTATATCTATGTCCAGTGGTAGTCTGAGGCATCTCAGGAACATTTGGAATATCCACTGTTCCAATGATCATTGACACATCGGTGGATTTTAGGTAGTCCATATCTTTCCTCAGCTCTGCCATAGCAATCTTTAAGCCTGTCACCTCTTATGTGGCTCCTTGGTTACGCTTATACATGGCTATCCTGGCTGCCAGAGCATCAATAATAGTGCTCAGTGGTGTCACAACATCGTCAAGGGTAGCCTGAATCATTCCTGGAATGGATTTTTCTATATTAGCAACCCGAAAATTAGTAGAGTGAACAAGCTATCCCATCCAGATTAAGGATGCCTGAGTGATCGGTTCACAGGATGCAACCACAGCAATGGGTATGGGGGACATCACAGAAGCAAAGGGACCTAGAGTCTATGAATGAGGAGAAGGAGTGGGTATATCTGAAGACCTAGGGGTTAGAGTAGACAAAGATGCCTCTTCAGGTATAGAAACAGTGACTATAGCTTCCTTCAGCTCCTTTCCCATTTGGTCCTTAAGATATTCAACTTCGATCTTTCGGATATTGGTTAAGGCAGTGGTAACCTATTCCATATCCTTCTTTGCGTCTTTAGGTACCCGAGCTCTTTCGCACAATGCAGTGATCAATACCAAAAAGAGAAGAGATGTCTGGCGCTGCTTTGCACACATATGGATCTCAGAAGCAATTATCATCCCTAGGTTTATCCTGGTTTTCTCTATTATGCATACAAGACAGGTTGTCTTAGTAAGGCAAAGGATTGATTCATTCTGTGATAGCATAATTGTGCTGTTGATTAACCTGAACCAATATCTTGCAGCTACGCTCAAATCTTTCTTTTCAATGGAAACTCATTATGCTAGCCATTTTGGAGCAATATCATCTAAGATCAGCGGGGCTAACCACTTTTTCATTTCATCCATCTTCTTTATTCTGATTAAGTGTTGGTAGTGATCAATATGTTGATAGCTTCACTATTACAAGCTACCTTCCTTCCTCTAACAACCACATAGTCAGCTACTTTAAAATACAACACTAACATCTTCTGTTGAGGTATCAATGCATTGTATGCATTGTAAAACTCTCTAACCCAGCTTGGTATGTAAGAGCCATGGGGTTTTGTGAATATAAGATATTTGTGATATTTCAGGCACTCTATTATCTCGGGGTACTTATCGATCACCCCATCTATGGATAATCATTTTTCCTCAATAATCGTTCTCAGCCCCTCAGACTTTGATTTGTTTATTGATTTAGGTAGGGGGCCTTGTACAAGAGGTGCTAGTACTATTCCCTGCTTTGAAACTGGAGAAGTCTGAGTGATGGATCGAGGATTTCTGAACCGAGCTGAGTTGTTCATCTGTTTAGATCGTAACTCATTCCTCTGTGCCTCCATTAGTGCATCTTCATCAGAACCCATGCTCTCACTGTCATATGTAGTTAGATCATTGGTGTAAAAACCAGTATTGTCTAAACTTTCATATGATAGCTCAATAGTTTTTTCCTTTCCCTTGCCTCATCCACCAGTTGTGAAAATCTTTGTGGCCTAGTGTCTGGATGCAGTTGCAACCTTATTGATTGTGATCCCTTTTCCTTTTGCATCAGGGTGGTGTGTTGCTACTAGCTTCGTTAGGTTTAGTCATACCTGCAAACGATTTTGGAAAGGTTAAAGAAAGAAAACAAATGGAATCATAGGTAACCTACTACAGAAAAGCTCTCCAAGTAGATCAGTGAGTCGTCGAACCTCTTTCGCCGAGCAAAGGTTTGCACGCCGAAATTTACAGTGCATAAGGGTTTCAGGGGTTGCATACAGAGGGCAATCGAGAGTACTTTCGGTGAATCGCCGAGTGCATTCGGTGACCCGTGGCTTCTCGCTGATAGTTACAGTCTCATCCAAGTTGACCTAATATCAAGGGCGAGATGGAGACATTGAGTGAAATGCCGAACGATTTGGCGAGCTCGACCAAGCTCGCTAAATGGTCCAACGTGCCCATTTTCAATCTATCCTTTTGAATTCAATCCTGCAAACCTCGAAAGTAAAATCAATGCATGTACTAACGAAATTTGAGAAAGACCCATACTACCCATCACCTCGAGATATTTAGGTTTCTCCCGGACTTACCGCATTTGGCCATTTGACGATATTAGCTCTTAAAAGTGGTGTCACCCTCTCTATTATTGAGCAAATTTTCGGCAGTTAGCACAAATGTGAGCTAATTAGGCTTCACCCAATCAATTAAAGCAACATGAAATCAAGACCCAATTCATTAAGCATAAAGGTTACGAGCATACGACATTCAAACAACACAGGCGAGATTTTTGAATTAAAATAGGCATGTAATTGATCTAATCCTATCAGAGAGGCACAGTACACATCAATAAGATACGATCATTGCAAAAGAGTTCAAACTATTCGAATGTAAAAAATTGGGGTTTGGATAACTAACCTTCTATGCTGATTAAAATATGATTTAAAAGCTAGGCAACAAAGAAATCCAATTCTGAGCACAGATCACTCAACCAAAATACTAGTAAGCTATAAAAATACTGAAAATACTATTTGGTGTGAATTTGTGAAGATTTAGAGCGAGGGAAAGTGAAGGACTTCAAAATTTTGGTCTTTTGGCCATTATAGACCATCCAGTTTGCCACCATTGGACGACATTAGTAGCACTCGCCGATCCTGTCGGCGACACACCAAGTGGTTATTTACTTCGCCAAGTTTTATAGGACCTTCAGTCTCAGTGAAGGTCCAAACAATGGTTTTCATAAGGACCGCCGACCAATTCGGCAATTCGCTTAATATAGCTATTAGTTCGCCAACTGCAATTTCCACACATTCTCCACACTTTTACCTTTTCATTCACACATGTTATTTATGAGACCTACAAAAGCATTTAAAACCTTGATTTGCCTCCCAAAAAGCTCCTTATTTAACATCATGGCTCAGCGTGAGCTACCAGTCAAACTTTGTCTCTAGGTTGGACCTAGTGTCACTAGGCACCCCGCCTTGACTGAGTGGGTAGAAATGAGGCAATATGTGGTCCAATAGGTTTTCAATCAACTTGATTGATCTTGAGTAGGAGCCACTTATCTGATTCAGTACCTCCACGCTTTCCTTCATTACCTCTAGCAATATATCCTGTTCATGAAGTTTTTGGAGAATTATTAATAGTGTATCCTCGAAACATTTATTTTCATTGCTCCTAGACCTTTCTTGCTCATAAGGAAGTATTTGCCCCTTTGGCTTTTGCACTGGTTTTCCACCTTTATTATTTTGGTGGCTAATTCGTTCAGCTGAGTTGCCAGTGTAGCTAACTTTAAGTCGCCCTCAACCTTTCGGTTTGTCCCAGCTAACTTGCCACCATTTCCCTTAGCCATGCTCAGGGTTTCTGCGTACAGCAATTTAGAGGAAAACTAGACTAAAAATAAGGTTAGTAGACTACGACTTAGAAGAACAAAAATTCTAGTAATCTAAGAATTCTTAAATAGCACCACTCCCCGGCAGCAGCGCCATTTTGATGTTTGCGTAATCAAAGACACAACTTCTAATGCAAATGTCTACGATCGTGCAATAGTATAATAACCCAACCAAGGGTTGGGGTCGAGTCCCAAGGGAATGGTTTTGAGAATTAATAGAAAATAAAATTAAGTTCTAACTAGTCGTAACTAAAGATATTAACGACTAAAAACATTGTAAATTAAAAAGGGGGACACTAAATTATCAAATATCGATTTGGGGGTTTTGTCACAAATATAGCAAAAATAGTAAAATTAACAAGAATTCTATAAATGAGAGGGGATTCTTAGGGTGTGACCGCAATATATGTTGATTTAAATCATTGTGTACATGCTTCTGATAGGAAATTTGCAAGCTAATAGTGACTAGGCGAAGCTTTAGAAGGAAATAAGTTCCCTCTCGGGCAACTTACCCCATTTCGAATAGGTTCCTCTCAGACACCCATTTGTCGTATGAAGGCCAGCCTACTCCTTACCCCACTCACTCTCTCGATCTAAGTGTTAGGATATGGGACTAGGGCTCACCCTCTCTGAATGAACCTCATGCCGACCAACTCTTTAGGCCATTAGTCTAACGGTCTTGGTTTCACAACCTCTTTCTCGAGTAAGCCGAAAACAGATGGGTGGTTTTGTATTTGCAACTACACACCCATTAAATTAAACCACAACCACTAGGTGAAATCACCAATAAAATACATCGTATCTATCATCAAGCAAAACCCAACAATAATCTTAACACATATTTGCTAAATCACACTTCAAGAATGAAGGTTTTTAGCCACACATTAAGAGATAGAAATCTATACCTAATTGAGTGCATTCAAATGGGTATGATGATTTAAGTATTGTTACAGACTAAGAATAAAGAATCCAAGAGACCCAAGTCCAAATCCTTGGAGATGAAACCCTCTTCTTCTTAAAGTTTCCAAAACCCTCTCCAAACTCAGACCAAAAATAAAAGTACTAAAAATTATATTAAGAATCCAATATTGTCTAATGATATATTCTCTATAACTCTCTACAGGTATTTATAATTTTCAAAAATTTATGCTGCGATGGATCATTCATCGATATTAGTCGAAATCGACGATCAACTCGGCGATTCGCCCTTTAGTGTAGTTCATCTCCTTCTTGCACCATCCTTCGGCATCATCGTGCTCTGGGTCATTGGACGATATAGTATTGCTTTGCATTCAAATGGGTATGATGATTTAAGTATTGTTACAGACTAAGAATAAAGAATCCAAGAGACCCAAGTCCAAATCCTTGGAGATGAAACCCTCTTCTTCTTAAAGTTTCCAAAACCCTCTCCAAATTTAGACCAAAAATAAAAGTACTAAAAATTATATTAAGAATCCAATATTGTCTAATGATATATTCTCTATAACTCTTTACAGGTATTTATAATTTTCAAAAATTTATGCTGCGATGGATCATTCATCGATATTAGTCAAAATCGACGATCAACTCGGCGATTCGCCCTTTAGTGTAGTTCATCTCCTTCTTGCACCATCCTTTGGCATCATCGTGCTCTGGGTCATTGGACGATATAGTATTGCTTTGCTAAACTTCTCGGCAATGCGCCAACCACTCCCTTGTTCCGTCGACTTGATCCTTTCTTTTAGGCTCAGCACGCTGGAACAAAAGGCGAAGTGAGACCCTTCGGTGATTCGCTTAGTGGACTCGGCGATCCTTAGGCCTTCATTTTCTCATTCTTTTCAGCCTTTTCATTCCTTTTTGTGAAGTAGTGTTCATGTTTTCCTTCAATCTTCAAATACCTGAAAATTAAAGGTTTTCATTAGATATTGAGATAAAATAAGCATTTGAGGACACAATTTCAATTAAAATATAGCCTTAAATGAGTCCAATTTGTGGACTCATCAAGCCCCAAGCGAACTCATGAACTGGCTTACAACTAAGCAGAAGACTTTACTAAACATTTAAAATCACTCAAGATATAAACTCATGTACTGAACTCAGAATGTTATAAATAAAACATTTGACTGGCCAAAGAGGCAACTCAAGTCTTTAAACATTTAAAACAGAAAATGGAAAAGACTCATGAACTTACAATATCTAATGGTCTATGATGTCTCTAATAATTGAGCTGGACTTCGGGACAAGACCTACGATATCCTAATAAAATTGGAATGATAAATCAACTAAAAGGGATCCTTCGGAAGCAAGGAGGCTCACCAACAAGTCTAAAGATCAACTGGATCAACGAAGTGTTGTATGTTGATCCTGGTTACCTATATCTGAATCATAAAAAATGCAGGCCAAATGTCATCAGTACATGAAATGTACGAGCATGTGAGGGGAATTCTAAAACATGATATAAGCTTGAAAGGGAACTGAGAAACTTACCTCGTCTCAACTAAACTCAACTTATTTCAATATAAAGCAGTAATAAAGATGCAGTATAAAGAAAAGCTTTAAAACATGTAGACAACAACTCAATGTATTGAAAAACACATTAGTAAATTAGTTTTTTATACGAAAATATAAGTAACTCTGTAGGAGATTCTCTAACTGACAACTATCACTATGAGTTATGTGATGATATAGTGTCTTTCCACACACTGCCAGAGCCGTCCTATACTTTGTCAGGGTATAGTATCTACTACTAAGTGGATCTACTAGTCTATGCTAAAAAACACAAAGGAATCATCTAAAAAGTATGACCCTTTCTACCCACGTTGGTTATATTATTTATGGAGACTTTGAGTTATTTGAACTCATCCCCATATCAGTGCTCAATACTATTCCCAAAATATAACTAGCTCATATGCTTAAAACCATAACTTTCTCTTTGGTTTCAGATTATTACTCAAAAATATGTCTCTTAAAAGAGATTGTACTCAAAACTGCTCATGAAAACTATTTTGGAAATCGGTGTTTCCTCTCATCTTAAATGTGAAAATATTTACTCTTTGGAAATACTTAGTTCCCATACAATATTTTGAAGAAATGAACTCGGCTCTGCTCTTTCTCAACTCAATACTTATGTTTTAAAACAAGTTTAAAACATTTGTAAAAGACTTTTGAAAAGTCTCTAAGAACTCTCTAGACTTGTCTTTTAACTTTCCTTGAATTTGAATGGATTCAAGGGTTATGATTCATGATATGAAAGATATCATTATGATTAAAAGTGTTTTAGATAGTTAATCATGATAAACAGTTGAAAAACACTGTTTGGGGAGCAAGTCCATGATGCGGTGATGAATTATAATATTTGGTCGCGAAATAATTTTTAAGACAGTGGAGTCCGCGTTCTGTCTGTGACGCCAAGAGAAAATTTTCACCCTAAGGAACAAGTCTGCGACACGGACTTGGTAATTCATTTCTAGCCGGTCTTTTCTTACTCGTTTTTCAACCCTAATCTGCATAGAATTGAATAGTTTCTTTCCCAATCACTTAGACTCAAATGCTGGAATTATGAACATGATAATCACCCTCAATTCACTAACTTTTATCCCAAGAATTCATCAAACCCATACTAATTCAAGACGGAAACATACAGCGCTTCATTGTTTTATCCCAACAAGTCCAAATTTACTATTTACAACCCTCAATTCACTAACTTTTATCCCAACAAGTCCAAATTTACTATTTCCAAAAAGAGCTCTTTCTTATTTTAGTTCTTTCCAGGGCGGGATGTTACAATATCTCCCCTTAGGAACATTCTTCCTCGAATGAGATCACTCTAAATAGAACTAAGTGCACTAACATCTAACACCCCAGCTCAAACACCCAACATGCAAATCTAACATATTCAGTATATCAATTAAATAGTACTAAGAAGAGAATTAGTACCTTGATCTGGAATTTCTCCAGGCTCAAAGAGATGTGGGTATCTCTTCTTCATATCTTCCTTAAGCTCCCATTAAGCTTCCTCAACAAACTGATTCCTCCATAGGACCTTTATTGATGCTACCCCTTGGTTCTCAACTTGCGAACCTAACAGTCTAGAATCTGAACAGGAATCTCCTCGTAAGATAATATATCTTTAATACCAATATCTTCAGTAGGTATAATAAGTGAAGGATCACCGATACACTTCTTCAATATAGAAATGTGAAACACTAGATGAACTGTTGCTAACTCTTGCGGTAGCTCCAACTCATATGCTACATTACCAACCCTCTTAGATATTCTGTAAGGACCAATATATCAGGGACTAAGCTTCCCCATCTTACCAAATCTCATGACACCATTCACTAGTGAAACCTTCAAGTACACCCAATCATTTCCTTCAAACTCTAAGTCTCTTCTCCTAACATTAGTGTAGGATTTCTGACTACTCTGTGTTATTTTTAACCTCTTTGGAATAACTTTTACTTTCTCCATAGCTAGATGAACTAAGTCCAGTCCTATCAACCCAGCTTCACCAACCTTGAACCATCCAATAGGAGATTTGCATCTTCTCCCATAAAGAGCCTCATAAGGAGCCATCTGGATGCAAGAGTGATAACTGTTGTTGTGAGCAAACTCTATGAGAAGTAAGTGATCATCCTAATTACCTTTTAAATCAATCACATAAGCCTTCAACATATCTTCTAAGGTATGAATGGTGCGCTCCGCCTGACCATTAGTCTGAGGATGAAAAGCAGTACTCAAGTTCACCTTTGAACCAAAACCTTTCTGGAAAGACTTCCAGAATTGTGTAGTAAATTGTGCACCTCTATCTAAAATAATTGACACTAGAACTCCATGAAGTCTAACTACCTCTTGAAGATATAACTTGGCATAATCCTCTATTGAATGAGTAGTCTTTACCAGCAAAAAGTGGGTTGATTTAGTCATTCAATCTATAATAACCCAAATGGAGTCATTCTGCCTACGAGACTGCAACAAGACAGTAATAAAATCTAAATTTGTCTAATCCTAATTTTGAAATATTTGATGGCAAAGACTTTCCTAGATGGTGTGGAAAGATGGAATTATTTTTAGGACAATTAAAGTTAGCATATGTTCTTGACAAACCTTGTCATGTGGCTCCCAATTCTGAGGTAGCAACAGACAAGGCTACTTTAATTAAAGAACAAATTGCCAAATGGCAAGATGATCATTACTTATGCAAGAATTATATTCTTGGAGGAATGTCCAATAAATATTATGATCAATATTATATTAAGTGCAAATTTGCTAGGGAGATTTGGGATACTCTTAAAGCTATCCATTTAGCAGAAGAGGCGAATTCAAAGAAATTTCTTGTTTCAAATTATATAGAGTTCAAAATGGTTGATGACAAGTCAATCACTGAACAAGTACAAGATTTTCAACTTATTTCTAATAAAATTGATATATCTTGAATTGGTCTTGATGAAAACTTTCATGCTGGTGCTATTGTCTCAAAACTTCCTCCATCTTGGAAGGAGTACAGAAGCAAACTCTTACACAAAAAGGAAGATTTGACTCTTGAACAATTATTGCAGTACTTGCAAATTAAACAAGAGACACAATTCCATGACAATGACATCTTGAAGGAACACATCAAAAAAGCTCATGTTGTTGAAAAATCAATCAAGAAGGAACCTGTCAATAATAAATTTTTGAAGGAAAAGAAGAGTAAAAATTTCAAGCGTACTAATTCCAATTCTAAGTCGAATGAATGTTATCATTGTCGTAAAATTGGTCACTATGCACGTGATTGTCAAATTCTTAAAGCTGAAAAGAAGAAAGAAAAGGCAAATAATAATACAAAAAGTGAACAGGTGGCAATGGTCACAGAAGCATTTGTAGAGGGAGATCAAGTGGAATGGTGGATAGACACTGGCACAACTCATCGTATATCAAGAATCGAAATTCTTTCACGACCTATGAATTAGTGAGGGGCAATAAAGTTTTGCATATGGAAAACTCATCCTCTGCTAAGGTTCTGGGAAAGGAACTGTTGAACTGAAATACAGTTTTGTTAAGATAGTCACATTGATAGACGTATTGCATGTTTCTGATATTTGAAAGAACTTGGTGTTAGGTATGCTTTTTTTGAAGCATGGTTTTAAAATGATTTTTGAAGCAGATAAATTTATTTTGTCTAAACAAGGCATGTTTGTTGGAAAATTTTTTGCTACGAATAGAATGTTTAAACTCAATATTGAAAATGAAAATATTTCATCTTATGTTGTAGAGTCTTTAGATTTATGGCATGAACGTCTTGGTCATGTGAATTTTAGATCCATTCAAATTATGGTGAAAAATGGATTAATTAAAGACTGTGAAAAGGGTCATGTTGCTAAGTGTATTACTTGTAGTAAATGTAAAATAATAAAGAAATGTTTTTAGTCTATTGAAAGGGTATTCACACTTTTAGAGTTAATATACACATTTATTTGTGAGATGGATTTTTATCACGTCATGGAAAGAGATATTTTATCACTTTCATTGATGATTACGCAAGGTATACATATCTCTTTCCATTAAAAACAAAAGATGACGCATTTGAGACTTTTAAAACATATAAAGTAGAAGTTGAAAATAAATTGAGTTTGAAGATTATATCAATTAGATCTAATGGAGGTGGAGAATATTTAAAATCATATTTTATTGATTTTTTTGAAAAAGAAGGCATTGAGAAATAATTGACTATGTCTTATACACCACAACAAAATAGTGTAGCAGAAAGAAAAAATAGAACTTTCATCGAAATGGTTAACTATATGCTTTATAGATTTGGTATCACTAAAATTTGTGGATTGGGGTCATATTTTGAATCGAATTCCTTCCAAGAAACATGATTCATCTCCATATGAACTTTGGAAGAATCGAAAGCCAAATATAAATTATTTTAAAGTATGGGGCTGTTTGTCTCATGTTAGATTACCAGATTAACATTTGACTAAGATTGGCTATAGAGGAGTAGATTATGTATTTATTAGTTATTCACAAACCAGTAAGGCTTATATATTTTTGAATCTTGAGACCCTAAAGCCTCACACAATTATTGAATCGTTGCATGCTAACTTTTTTTAGCATATATTTCCTAAGAAAAAAGAATCATTGGAACAAGATACAAGTTCTTCTATGTCTCCTTGTAAAACGAAAATAGTTCAGCCTTTGGAAGAAAGTCAACCAAGACGTAGTGCAAGATCAGCCAAACCAAGAGAGTTTGGACTTAATTTTCGAATCTATTTTGTTGAAAAGGATCCTGAAAGTTATGCTGAAGCAATGTCTTCACATGATGCCCCTTTCTGACGTGAAGCTGTTGATGATGAAATATACTCTATTATGTCAAGTAATACATGGATTTTATCAGACTTCCCTCCTGGGTATATGTCTATTGGTTGTGGATGGATCTTAGAAAGAAATTAAAATTTGATAGTACCTTAGATAAGTACAAAGCTCGCTTGGTAGCAAAAGGTTTACTCAATTGAAAGATATTGATTATTTTGATACCTTTGCACCTGTAGCTCGAATGACTTATATTTGACTCTTGATTGCTTTACCCTCAATTCATAGTCTGATAATACATCAAATGGATGAGAAGACTGCATTTCTGAATGGATATCTAGATGAAGAAGTTTACATGAAACAATTAGAATGATTTGTCGTTCCTGGTTAAATCTCTTTATGGATTAAAACAAGCTTCAAAACAATGGAATGAGAAATTTAGAAAAGTAATGGTTTCTAATGTCTACTCAATTAATGGTGGTGATATTTGTATATTTAGAAAATTTCAAGAAAAATCTGGTGATATAATTTGTCTTTATGTAGATGATATGTTGATCTTTGGATCTGTTATTAAAAGAGTCAATGAAACAAAATCTTTTCTAGCTTCTCAATTTGAATGAAAGATCTTGGAGAATCAGATGTAATTTTGGGCATTAAAATCATGAGATCAGTGAATGGCTTGAGTCTTACTCAATCAAGTTATATTGAGAAAGTTCTAAAAAGGTTTAGTAACTTTGACAACAAACCTACTCCTACACCATTTGATCCTAGCTTCAAACTAATGCGGAACACTAATGATGTTCTTGATCAGCTGACATATTCTCAGATTATTGGGAGTCTTATGTATGGCATGCATTTTACCAGGCCGGATATTGGTTATGCAGTAGGAACTTTGAGCAAGTTTACTAGTAATACAGGAGTTGAACATTGGAATGCCCTAATTCGTGTTTTAAGATACCTGAAGATTACAATTAATGTTGGCCTACATTATTCTACATTTCCAACTATTCTTGAAGGCTATAGCAATGCTTCTTAGAATTATGATCTGAATGACTTTAAACTTATTATTGCTTGAATTTTCACTTTGGTTGGAGCAGCGATCTGTTGGAAATCAAAGAAGAAGACATGTATTACTCACTCAACCATGGAGTTAGAATTTATAGCTATGTCTTCTGCTGGAGAAGAAGTTGATTGGCTGTGATCTATGTTGATAGATATTCCTTTGTGGAGTAAGCTAGTACTACCTTTAACTATCTACTGTGATAATAAAGCTGCTATGTTTCAGGCTTCAAGTGATTGCTACAATGGAAAGTCGAGACAAATTCGTCTCAAACACAATCATGTGAGGAGATTATTGGAGGATGGCGTGATATCGCTCAATATGTAAAGTCCAGGTTTAATTTAGCGGATCCTTTGTCTAAAGGGTTAGGCAAAGAGTTAGTGGTGGAAACTTGTAATGGGATGGGAATAAAGTTTGTTGTAAATTAATATTAATTTATGGTAACCCTCGAAGGGAAAAAAAAGTAAAGTTACAATTGTGAAGCATATCAATAAAATTCCCACTTTCAAAATAAAATTAAATAAGCAAATGTGCATGATTGAGATTCCTTTTTCTTAATAAATTTATAAGACCGATCTCGATTGGAGTTAGTAAGAAAACACTTGATAAATTTTTTTCAATATTCCTACTAAAGAGAAGGATGAGATTATATTCTCTTAATGAGTCTATAAATCGATTTCAATTGGAGTGTGTAGGAATACTGTTGATAGATTTACCAATACTTTGTTGTAAAGGAGGATGAGATTAATTTCTCTTAATGAAGTTCATAGACTATTTGGTCGGAGTATGCAAAGTTACTCTTGATGAATTCACCACACTAAGTGGGAAGTGGAGGCCGCTTTAATAAGATTTTAACAGGGAAATCTCAAAGTACTTGGTTAAAAGAATACAGGACACATGGCAATAAGGTGTCAAAGGATTTTGATTTTCACCGGAACATAGTTCAAGATTCGTTCCATAAGTAGTCAATGATTTAGAAAGTCTTCACTAGCTAATGGTTCAAGTCCAAAAGACACCATTATTGATGCATGTTGCTAGACTAATGTCTCAAAATATTTTTTGTATTTTTCAAAGATAATATTTTCTTGAAAAAAGTGAGGGATTGTAAGAGTTAGTATTTCAATTAATTTTGAAACAAATTCATCCGTTGAAAGTTTTGATATATACAAAATACATGAATGTGAATTGTAACATTCATTTTTGTTTTGAGTCTACGTTATAAGTTTTTTGGAAGAGGCTTTTTAATTCTACGTTATGGGTTTTTTTGTAAGATAAGTTTTTCTTTTTAATTCACGAACCTATAATAAATACAATTTAATTAAAGTCTTTGTCTTGCAAAACTTTTGTCCTATAAATTGAGTTTCTTCTGCTTGAAAAGATAAGCACTAAAAAAAAACTACTTTCCCTTGAAAAACATTTGTGAGACATTAATAAAAAGGTGAAATCACCAATTCAAGAATAGAAGAGCAACATTCTTGAATGCTACTTGTTTTGTGACTTAGTTGAATCCCAAAGATATAGTTGTTATTTATTCTTCCATTTGCTCATGGGAGAGACTTCAACTATCTTGAAGAAACGTATTAACGTGCCTCTAAGCCAAGTAAGTTTTGTTTTGGATTCCTTATATTTTTATCATTCTTGTTCAGTTGTTCTAATAGTGCCTACATTGTTTCACTAATGTAGGGTTTGACGACTCCTCTCTCTTCTTTTGTGGCTAGTGAGCACATAGAGATTTGAAGATTTGGTGAGTCCTCATGTTCTGAGGACGATGTCCCCTTATTGATTTCCTATCTCTTTATGTTTTTGATGTTGTACGTGGTGTGTAGGTTACGTCCCGACCACTTCTTGATGTTGTAAAAAGGCATGCCATGACTATGAGATTTCCGCTTTTATATGTCACTCTTTTATTCTTGAAATAAGATTTGTCTACTTTTGTCTATTACTATGTGTATATGAATGTCAAGTGGCTTGTGTTGGGACTATCAGGGTCTTATACGCCATGTCACGTCTATGGTGTACTTTGGGTTGTGACAACTTTACTTCTCTATGGAGTTTCTCCAACCGACAATCATCAGTATGAGCCTTGTGATAAAACAACGTCTTACCCACATTGTCAGAGTCGCCCTATACCTTGCCGAAGTATAGAATACAATTAAACTTGTGGATCCACTAAAAGGCCTTGAGGCAGTGAGGTGTCGTCCTAATGCCGGTACGATCTTATCCTACAATGGCTACATAGTCTATGGGATTTGAGTCGCTTGAAATCTTACCACATATTGGTGGTCAATATTAGTCCTGAAATAATATACTTATATGAAATGCTCATAATTTGGTAAACTATCTGTCTAACTGATTAAAATATGAGACCAAGGTCAAATTTGTGAGTCAAACCTCAAATCTTTATAAACTATATCTTTGAAAGTCATGTATATAACATAAATCATGAGAAATTCTTCTAACTTACATAGCTCATAAATATTCTAAATAGTTTAGGGTTTAGGGTTTAAGATTCAAGGTTTAGGTTATAGCATAAAAACTCTAAAATCATGCTTTGAAATATAAGAATTCATGAAATCATAACAATGTCATGTCAATAACTCACAAGAACAACAATGTAAAACCTTATAACTATTAAAAGGAAGTACATAGGTCATGAATATTTAATCCTAAATAATTAATTTAAGAAATCGTGTCATTCGGGTCATATTTATTGATGAATTCGAAAATGAGTTTGATAACCATAACTATGAAATTTATTTCATGACATTGATAAAACTTGGACATGAGGATGAAAGGAATTCTTTATTGAAGCCTTACATATCTTAATCTCTCCAATTACCAAAGAATGTATGGTCTTGGAAGAAGAAGAACCACAAAACCTTTTTTGAACTTGGGAGATGAGTTCTTGAGGATCTTTGTTGAAATTCTATGAATTTCATGAGTATGATTTATTAATTTGGGTTAAGATGAAGATATTATGAAGTTCTATGGTCAAATCTTATCTTGGATAATGGATGAACCTTGGAGGAAGCTAGTTTCTAAAAAAGTTTTGTTTCAAGGGAAAATTTTATGAACTAGGGATGTGAACTACATCTTTAGAGGGTCATTAAAAGCATCATATGTGTGTTTGCCTGCACAGAAAATGCCTTGGGCGTGTAGCCAACCGCGCAGGAAGGCACTAGTTCTGCCACAGTGTGCTAGCATGCGGAAATTTCCAGCCACATGGCCGGCATGTGACAAGACAGTGTCCAGTAAATTGGGCATAACATTTTACTCCAAACTCCAAATGCTACCAACTTAGTGGCGTTACAAATAAGAGTCAATTCACATTAATTTGATAGCTTATTGGTCACGTAACTATTCATATTCTAAGAGATGGGCTCATTTGAATTTGACCTAAGTAGAATCTTATATCAAAACTTAATCGGTAAGGAAGCTTTCAACTAAACATTTTACTAGTGGATTCTTCTAACCTTAATTCATCTCCAAAAAAGATTCCACAGTGAAGAATTGATGTTTACATCTAAACACAATTTAGGGTTACCCGATACGATCTTACACGTAAATGAAGAATGGTTCAAGTCTTAGATTAGAAATTTTTGAGGTGTTACACTCCGTTACTAACAGATTTATCATTCCGAGGCTGATGTTTTGTACTTATTGATGGAATACGGTGCAGTTTTGGGTCAAACCCATGAAGACACCAAGTCTCCAACCTACCCCGCTCCCATAGGAAAAATATCTTTTTTAAATCCACCTTGTGTCACACACTTTTTTTTTAATTATATATTTTAAACTAAGCTTGACACTAGAAACGAAATTTATAAAATTCTTTTTTCTTTTAAGTAAGTTGTTCTGCCGGATCGGTCGCTCAAGATCTTTGGTCTTTATCCATACCCAATGAAAAAAAATGGAATCACTTCTTATGGATTCGAATTTAATTTAATAGATAATGACTTGGAATTAATTTCTTGAATGTCAATTGTTGATTTTCCTCCCAAGTAGTATTAATTTTGCATGATCTTGTATTCAATTTTTGTTGACTGGTCAAAGAATGAATTAATAATGATATTATTTATTTTCATGGCAAGTAGTATTAATTTTGCATGAACTTCTATTCAACTTGGGTTGACTAGGAAAAGAATGAATTAAAAATAATAATATTTATTTTCCTATTATCTTATGAAAACATCTAACACCAACTATAAAAATCTCCCCTACAAAGAGATTGATGGAGGTTCATAAGAAAGGAGCCGAAGGTCCTCCATTTGAATTTAGTTAATTATGTTTTTGTATGGACGTAATGTTCCATTTTACTTGGGAGTGTTGTTGTTCGATGCTTTTTGGTCTTTTCTTTAATGTCTGATGTTGTTCTTTATAACTTCTTGGAATTTAGAAAATTTCATTACTTCTGACCAACTATTTCCATGGAGATTTTCTTAGACTTCTTTCTTATACTTAAATCTATGACTCATAATTTTTGTGTAACACAAAAAAAAAAAAAAAAAAAAATATTGCACTTTAAGATTTCAGAAGAATGTTTTACCTTGAGATATTAAGATAAAATGTTCTTGACAATATAGTGTATGTATTGAAAATATGAATATTACCGAATGACCATAAGTAAACTTAGTAAAATAGTTCAATCCCGTGTGAAGCACGGGTAATTTACATAGTAACTTATAAAAGAAAAATATTTTTTATGTTTTCTCCCTTTTTTTATTTTGTAAAAATGAAAAGATAACATTTTATCTTATTCCATTAATCACACTAAAATGGATCAACTTGCGAAGACTTTCTAAATAAATACATTTTTATATAGCAAAGAAAATGATTTAAGTGGTCAAGTAAGAGATGAATACTTGTCCTAGATGGACTTAATTCTTATTTCAAGTCAATAAGTCAAATACAAATTATGCAACTGAGTAGAGCCTACTAGTGGTAACCATGACCTAAAAGAGATAGGTGTCTAGACTGGCTAACCCGAGTGGAAAACTCGAGCCAGGGAGGGGCAACTTATCGGTAGCAGCGCTATTCCGACTTCATTACTGATCCAACCCGATCTAATATATGCGACTAAAAATCCTTCACTGGGTGTCAAGACACTCCAGCTTTATCTTAAGAGAAAGTAGGATACATAACTGCATTCCTCTGATTGTGTGTGAAGTGCTTATAGAGACTCAAAGTGATTGCAGAAGAGAAGACAATTTAGTAAAGTTCAACAATATAAAAGCGATAAATGAGCGCAAGTAGCACATAAGGTCATCAAACACAATATATCCAATAAAATAAAATAATAAAATCAAGTAAAAGTCAGTATAACAAAGCTCGAATTCTGGTTAGTCCCCAACAGAGTCGCCATCTGTCAGACCCCTATTTTCGCACCGGCGGAGGGTTTTTCCAATTTAAGTGACGGTATTGATTAAGGATTATTTTAATTTTTCAGAGTCGCCACTTGAAATTGAGTTATGGTGTTTCAAGTCCCTTTTGAATCTCTAAGCAATAGGAAATGACTCTTTAATTTTGGACTGCGAAGCTAAAAATTCGGGTAAGAAATTCTTTTGACCGAGGGAAAGGTGTTAGGCATCCCTTGAGTCCTGTGGTTCTAGCACGATTGCTTTTATTGACTTCTACTTGCTTTTAAATTATTTTCGAATATATTTTATATGCTACAGTTTCGCTCATATTTTTGATTTTGACATACAATAGCTTAGAAGCATGCCTGCTTTCTTATCTAGAATACATTATACCTAAATGCTTTAGATGACATAAAATAAATTGTATCCAAATGATTTACTTAATCTATTTTAAAAACTATTCTCACACGAATAACACAAATCTATATTAATTAAGCAATTTTATTCATAGTAATTCATGAGTCAAATCTTGGCATAACAAGGTACAACGAATAAAGGAAAAATATTGGATCTTAACCAAGCAAAAACAACTATATGATATACCACATTTTACTCTAAATTTAACAATATAAATGTTCAACATATTTCATATTATAATTACATTAAAAATTATTAATAAGTCAAAACATATACGAAATATGAACAACTTCAATATATTGGGATCAATTCTTGCACAATCATGACATAAAACTAACAAAAACAATAATAAAATAAAATTCAGTGTTACCTCTTGTAAAATTAATTCACGAAAAGAAAAGATCGTAATAAGAAACCACGAACTCGAAACCAAGAAAACGAACTGCAAATTCAACCTTTATTTTTTCTAAATTTGTGTTGCTGCGTAAATTTTCTTTTTTCTTTTTCTTTCTTCTCCTTCTCATTGCTGATTTTTCTTTTTCTTTCTTTTGTGTTGTTGTGTGATCTGTTGCCTTTTTCTTTTTCTTCCGTTTGTGTGGTTTTGTTTTTTGTTGTTGTTGATTGTGTGGGGTGTGTTCCTTTTTTTTTTTTTCCTACGTGTTTGGGTTGTGTGTGTATTAATATGTTTTTTGGATCTCCGTTGTGTGTAGTACGTAGTAGTAGTATTAATATAGTAGTGTGTGTGTGCTGGTTGTATGTCGTGTGTATGGGTGTGTAGTGGTGTACTATATGTGTAGTGAGTGGAGTGGGGAATTATGGTGAAGTGGGGGTGAAGGTTGTGGGAAATGGGAAGAGTAGTGGGGGTTTTAATGTGTAGGTATATATAATATAAAATATAATAGTTAAAAATATTAATTAATTATTTTAAATTAATATAAAATATAAGAAAAGTTAAATAGCTAATTAAAAATAATAATTAAGAAACACTAGTTTATTTATTAAAGCTAAAATCAAAACAAAACATATATTTTTGAAAGTTTTTATTTCTTTTTGAATAAATTAAAAATAAAACTTACCAAAAAATGTGATTTTATTTTTGTTGTTTTTAAATCTTTTAAAATAAACTTAATAAAATAAAATAGAAGTCAAAATATCTAACTTAGACATAAAAGAAATATTTAAGGAATAAAAATAGTATAAAATTTTATGTTCGGACAAAAATTACTTGTCTACAAAGGTTGTGGTCATAACCAAAATAAATGTTGTTGTGTCACAACACAAATTTGTCATTTATAGTCAAGAAATAAGTCTTGCATGTAATAATTTTAACCATGACAATAATAATAATTTTCTCCTTGAAGGAAATGGTCACCATAAGAATGGTATTGTGAAATTTGTGGCAATACATAAAATTAATTGAAGGCTTTAGAAGGACTAATTTGTTACTATCTAGAAAATGAAATAGTTCATAATATTGAGGTTGTAGTAAGTCTTAAAAGAAACTTTTTAAGTTTTGGAGGAATTGAAAAAAAAAAATATTATATTGAGACTGTAAATTATTGAAAGATTAAATATCTTCAGATTACTACAATCAAAGCGGATTATGAATATTTACATAAAAGGTTGCCCATCATTCTCTTGTTTGTTGAATAAAAATATGGACATGATGAGGGAATCACATGCAAAAGTAAACTAGAAGTTTACTAGAATAAATATCAATTGGCATAACCTATTGGCAATTCCGATTTAAATATGATGCAAAAGAAATTGGAATTCATGTGGCTATATGTTGAAGAAATAAAAGATTCTTCAAGATTCTCTTTGTTGCTTGTTCTCATGCCAAAATGATAACTGACTCAACTACGGTTGGGATTGTATCCCCTAAAATTATTTGGAATATATAGAAAGGTGAATATGGGCCTGTTCACATGCCATGTGGACCGTTCACTATTATGATTTAATAGATGCATCTATGGTATGGTCACATGTGCATTTGTATCAACTTACAAATTGGTTTTTGTAAGGTTGGTTGCTCAAATTGTTAAATTAAGAGCACAGTTCCAAACTATAAAATTATGTTGATAATGTTGGTTGGTTTAGTAGAAATTGTATGCCTCCAATTATAGCTAGACCAATGATTATGAGAATAAATCTCTCAAATAAAATTTGGTATGAGATGAGTTTATTTAACATATATGCATCGAGACAACAAGGTTCTCCCATCACAATTGGTTCAGGATCGGAACCAAATAATTTCTATCTAAAAATTTGATGTGTGCACATATGATTTTATTGTTCCACCATGCACAAAGATGGATCCCTAAATGAGGTTGGGGGTAAATGTTAGATTTCCTAACATTAGAGGGAGATATCTTTAGCAGCTAAAATTATGTGTGGGGTGAATTATCTAGATCCTCGTTAAAAAAAATGTGAACTTGAAGTTTAAGAGATAATTCATTTGCAAAATGTTGCAAATAATTTGTTAGATGTATTTGATGACCCAATATTTTAATTAAGCTGCAAATGCTTCAATAAATAATCCTTGAAGGACAAAGTCTATGGTACGCCAGAAGCGTGATAGACCAATCAATTCCAAAAGTAAAACTCCTTGAGGAAGCAGAGGAGCAAATTATCAAAATTGTCATGATAACGAGGTGAGTGCTTTGAAAGAGCTCTATGACATAACACTTCATAAAACATTGGCAAAGGTTCAGGTACCTAAAAATGATGAAAAATGAAGAGATCTCAATAAGTTATGTCGTATTGAAATTGAGTTAAATGACCGTTGACGGTATCTTTGATATGAAGTAACACTCAAATGCTATAGGTGGTTATCTTAAATTCGAATCTATCATATAATGTGGACAGATAAATGATTGGCCAAATAAAATATACTATTCAAGTATATTTTGCTTCACTTAAAAAAGTGATGTTTTTGAACTTATAGTTCATAGATAGATATATATGTCAGTGAGGTACAAATGAATCATTGTGCGAAAGTATAACCATAAGGTTTAAAGTACGATTTTTGCCTGTATAACCGTAAGGTATAAAATACAATTTTTGCCTTGGGGCATAAACGGTTTTCGTAGAAGTCCTGACATTATTAAATGGAGATATGTTCTCCAGTGGTGGATGCAATGAGACTTATTTCAGTCTGACAGTAGATGAAATACTTGAATATGTATAATGACTGATTATCATGTCTAACTAGACGATGAAGGTTATATGAAAATTCTTGAAGAATTTAAAAGGTCTTAAAACAATTCCATTGAGTACCTAATGGTTCTGAGATTGCTTAACACAGAGAAATAATCTTTTCAACCTCATGAAAATGATTAAAAATGTCATGTATTAGTACGATTGGTGCACTTATAGATTGCTGGTTATGCAAATACTAGAAGATTATTTGATATATATATATATATATATATATATATATATATATATATATATTACTCTTATATATAAGCCAACAAGAAAAGGACTATCACTGGAATACTTAATTGTACATCATGTTGTGTGGATTGTACTTTTATCTAGGCTTATTTATTGATTGATGAATACACGTGTGCACACTTCTCTTAGCCAAACAAATATAAGCCAAAAAATGAGAGGTTGTAGGAATACAGCTGTAGGTGCCTGTACAAAAGGTCCTTAACTATTGTACTGTATAGCTACGTGTAGGTACTTTGAAACAGATGTCTTACAATTACTCAACTCCTACACCTTAACCAAAATTTCCTCTGAAGTCTGTCTTCTTTGGAGCAGCTTCGTTCACTCGATGAAGCAGGGGAAAAGGCATCAAAAGTCATGGTTAATCCCTTTACTTTGTCTATTTTTGCCAAATTTTGCTTTATACGTCTGTCTCCTCTATCTGAATTGTCTCATTCAAGCTTCTTCATTGGAATTGTCTCATTCAAGCTTCTTCATTGGGTTCCTCTGGATATATTTTCTATTTTAGTTTTGCATGTGTTTAAACTTGAAGTTTCACGATTTTGACGGAAAATACAAGCTAATTAAGGTATTATTACTTAGTTTTCCAGTTATTTATCTCTTAGTTCTTAATTTGTTCACTGGTAAATATTGCAATTGAACCTTTTTTCTAATACATATAATTCTACTGTTGGTTCACTCTTTTGTAGCTTATTATCAGAATTATAGACTATAAATCAATAGCATGAGGAACATGCGTATCGTAAATTCCTCTTTAGTGTAAAGTTCCCTACAAATTAATCGTAGAGGCTCTCTGCACTTAGTATTGGCGCCAATGTAATGCTTGGTGGGAGAAAATAGAACAGATTTATTCACTATGAAAGCTTTTCCATTCATATACTCAGATTGTTCTGCGATGATACACTTAGTTGCACGGACTCTTCACTTTTGATGCCGCACCTTGTCAGATTCTCTGAAAATATACTACTTTGGAGAATCCGACACGTACCATTGATTTTTTAAGAGTCCAAGCAACATAGATGATAGTTGAAAAAGTTAATAGAAATAAAGAATTTAGCAAGAGCATTCACCAAACTAAGAAAAACTCATTTCGATCATTCACGATCAATAAGTATGGACGTCATGATATACTAATACTTGTGTGGATCTAATAAGTAGAGACGTATAAGGTAATACTTCATTTTTATTGCTTTTTCATTCTGATAAATTGTGCAATCTCATCCATTGTATATCAACATTTTTATTAATTAGATCTAAGCATATGAAGTCATGTCGATTTATTTCTGCATTTCAAGTTCTCTCTTTTCTATCTGATTCTAGAATTTCTTGAGTGATATGAGATTCATATGAAATATACCACTTTTACTGCATCGTGAGCACGGGTGCACACATGTTCTGGTCTGTTCACATCTCGAAAAGAGATCGCCTCAGGAGATTGAAGTGTGTCCTGGTCTTTTCCTTGTAATGTTTGCATGACTATCCAGTAAAAATATTATACCTCCAATGTGGGATTAATTAAGCTAATATGCAACTTTCTCTATATCTTTTTAAAATTAACAGCTTCTCTAATGCATCTCATTTTCTCAACTGAGCTACTTAAGGAAAAAAAGCATGAGAAAATAAAGAGGCAAAATAGTTTATTTCGTTTCTCATGAAACCGATTTAACATTCAAAATACTGAAGTGTGGAGATGCATTTATGTAAGTACATATTGAAAACTCTCATTTTAATTTATGATGTGTAAACAAGACGAGCAGACGACGAGCTCAAAGGAATGAAGTTAAAAATACATCTATATCCCTATTGCTGCAGAGTTTTTTCATCAGGCCAAGCTTGATGGGCGCAAGAGTCACTTTTTTTTTTATTGTAACTGAATGATGCAAGTGTGTGGCATCTCTAACCCATTTGTTATATCGTGTTATTGGAAGCTAATAGCATTTGAGTGTTTCTGTTTTCTTATAGTATGACTATTATGCGCTTTCAAGTGTGAAGGTTTTCTTTCCTTCACACATTAATATATTTGATGAAAGTCGCATTCAAACTTCTTAGTAAAGAATGGTTCATTGATGTCAGAAATAATTGAAATTCTGTGAACTTTATTTCAGCCTTCACAAACTAAAACAAAGGTGTACAACTACTATATTTGATGTGGAGTATCTTAATTAGATGTGTGTTTTTCTTTTATATATGAATCTTAATATTTAAGGTGCAGTAATTTTGAGGTGTCATCTCTTGATTATTCTTTGTAATAATTTTTTTTTTGCTATAGCAAGGAACTTTTTTATGCTTGAATAATTAAAGAAAAATGTTGATTATTAAGTCTACAGTTCATATTGTAAATCCTTTAATTGATTACCATTTTGTTGAAGTGCTTAGTTATAACAGGGACCTTAATTTGGTATGTAGGATTTGAAGAAGAAAGATGAGTTCAACCATGCAGGGGTTGCTATTGAAGAGCAATACAAATGACATTTACCTGAGAAAATTACTAAATAAGGAGTATGCATAAGAGCAATTTCAAGTTTATCACCTTTCTAGCATTGATGTAAGTTGTTCTACTTGGAGTAAGTCATTAGGTGCCATTAGCTAGGAGCTAGTGAATTTTTAAATTTCTCAACTACCATAAAAAAATGCAAAATCTTTCGGCTCCTGCCATTTTGAGGCATATTTCAGATCTTACATGTAAAAAAATTACTACTCACTTGGCCTTAATTAAAATGATAAGTATTATTGATCATGTTTTATTTTTTTATACCCAGTAATCAAGACGATCAGTAATCTAGATGAAATGAGAAAAATAAGCTACAACATGCTTTTATCTGGCAAGAGACGCTCAAGTTATTAATGTTCAGAGGAAAGATTAATGGCAGAGTGAATCTAAGAGGGCATATACTCCATCCCTCTGTATCATCATCTTTGATTTACTTAAAATTGTTCATTATAGTTTTATTAGATTTAGAAGTTACAATGTCCAAGAGCGGCAATTTGTATAGCATCATGTGCTGACGATTTTACTTGGTAAAATAAAGTACAAACTAAAGTTCTAATCGTTAGCAGGACAAAAGAAAATATATGTCCATGATATCTTAAGATTGCTTGCTTTCTATTAACAGTAGTCAAAGGTGCTTTTGGATTAGTTAGAACATGTATGACAACTTACAAGTACAATGAAACTTAAATTATAAAAGAACTACTTTCTTCTATCTAGATCTTATGATATTATCATCGTGATATAAATTTGTAATATGCAGAAATTGTGAAGATCTTTCTTGATCAATCCCTTTGATACTCATTCTTCAGGAATAAGGAAGAGCATTTTTAAGTTTGCATTTGTTCATTTAGAATCTATTATATTTCTTCTACTTCATATTTATTTAATATGAATATTTTCCCTCTCTTTTTTGTTGATACATTTAACATAAACTTGCCCCACTATTTCAGGTGCGAGGCCTTTTCAGTAATTTGCAGGAACAACATATAACATTTTCTGGGCACGACAAAGAAAATACTTACAAAGAGTTGAAGAGTTCACATTATTTGTGACGCGTTGTACACTCCAGAAGTTGTGACACCACTAGAATTTGAACAACAGATTGTAAAATCATAACGTCCGAACAACTTTTCTTTTTTATCTTGTACAAGTTGTTTGAGTTGCTTTAATGCTTGAGACTTTGTTTTTAATTTTTTAGATCATCCCTTATATTAGAACATACACACAACTCGAATTAATGTAATCCTTGCAATTTGTGCTTTTATAACTGAATAATTTCCAGCAACATTTTATTTATAAAGGACAAACTAATTATGTTGGTCCCGTGCTTATGGCCCTTCTAGTATATATATAAGTTATGTGAGGGGATTGTCATATTATCATTCAAGTTATGTCAAGAAACTAACAAAGCAAGTGACTCAACACATAGAAGATGTGTGATTTTCTTTTAGAAGAAAAGACGAGCTTCAATAAAATTGAAATGATCAATCTCTGAGTCACAAATCATTCGATTATGTAGATGCAGAATATTTATTTAATCTGCATAAAGCTCGATCGCAAATGAGCTATTTGTTTACATATGGAGGCACAACAATACCTTGGTATTCAATGAATCAAACATTGGTAACCACTTCTTCAAATTATGTAGAAATAATATAGATCTATGAAATAAGTCAGGAGTGTGTTTGGTTCAAATCATGATCTATCACATTCAGAAAATATGTGATTTTCCTTTGGCAAAGGATATGTAACACCCCGTATCCGAATACAAACCTTAAAACATATTTCCAGAAGTTGCAGGTGCAACTCACAGACGCCACCCACGGACCGTAGGGTGACCCACGACTCGTGCTGGTGGTCCATGGTTTGCATCAACAACCTCCCCCAGAACTCAGCCTCAAAATTTGTCTAAGGGTCGACCCACGGTTGGACCCATGAATCGTAGGTAAGACCACCGACCGTGGTCCGTGTCCATGGATCAGACCCCCAGAAACCATCCTCCTAATCGACGGTGGACCAGCACAGACCGTCAGAAGATCGACAGTCTATCGGTCCCGTCTGTCGGTCACTCCGACAATAGTTAAGTTAGGGGTCTTTTCCTTTTTCGTTAGACCCCTAAACTACATCGTTTTAACCCTAAACTACGTGGTTTTGGTTAGTTTTTGCCTTGAAACTTAACTATAACTTACCTAAGTCAAATCAATCATCAAACTTAGGAAGTTAGAACGCTATGAGAAGAAAGAAGTCAAGAACCCTAGTTCAAGAATGCAACAAGTTTCTTCCAGTTCCAGCACTGAAATCGAAGGATTTCTCCGTGGGATTCGTCACCAGGTATGTAGGATTTCACTAGTGGGTTCCTGTTGCCCATTAGGTCCCTAGAATTCAGTTAGATTCTTAACTCTCTTATTATAACTAGACCTAGGGTTTTCTAGAATTTCAATAGATTATCATGAACTAGTTAATTTAATGTTCCAAATGAGATTATCATGTTACTACTCAGAGTCTTATTTGGTATTCATAACTCTAGTTGTATATATTCGTTAGTTCATGAATTATGAATGCTAGTTCAGATTATTCAGTTATTACAGATATACCTATGCTTCAGTTTACGAATGTCACATTATCAGTCATAATTATTGTATTCTCAGTTTGTATGTCAATTTTGAGCTATCTAGTATATTACAAAAATTCAGTCTTAAAGTGCTAATCATTTAATCTATTAGGAGTAGCATAATACCAAGTTGGACTAGGGTCAATCACCCATATAGTCCCAGAACTACGAGCCACGTAGGTTGTAAATCCCCTCTTGGGCATCATTTTAGTGATGATGCCAACATGCCTTTACACCTTTGGCCAGGCGTATTGGGTCCTCTCGATAGGGCGTATACATTAGACTCCATAGTTAGCTCATGTGGCTTTATGTCGGTTATTAGTAGCTCCCACAGTTCAGTCAGACTCCATTGCATTGACCTTATTTTAGTATAGTCAGTATTCAGTCTTAGCATGTTATAAATTTGGTCTTTGCATTTAGTTAGCTCAGCATTCAGTATCTATATCATGTTTAGATTATACTCTTGCTTTATTGCTTGTTCAGTTATATGTTATTTCAGCTTTACTCTATCTTCATTCTCAGTACCTCTCAAGTACTGACGCATACTCTGCACTGCATCTTCTAGTGATGTAGGTCCAGGTCCTCACCATCAAGATCACGCTTAGATCAGTTTCCGATCTCTAGCGCAGCAACATCAATGGTAAGTCCTCATTCTCCGAGGACAATAGTCATGTTATTTACTTCAACATTTCAGCCTTTTAGTTTAAGTTTTTCTAGATTTAGTTGGGGCATGTCCCAACACTTCTAGTTAGTTAGAGGCCATTATCAGACATAGTTAGATTCAGCTTAGTATTGGAGTTTGATATTTCTCTTATATTAAAACTCTCAGATTTGATATATTCAGTTTTAGAATGGGTATTCCCCATCACTTTCATTTTCATGATATTTAAGATTCTGCATCAGTTATTATTATTCTTAGTATGCTCATTTCATGCCAGCAGGGTTAGCTTAGGGCACTTGTGATCCTAGGTCCCGTGTCCGTGTCTCGGGGGTAGTTTAGGGCGTGACAGGATATTCCAGCTACCATATACGAAAATAATATATAGCTCAATTGAAGGGATGCTACAATCAAAGGAGACCGGACAAAGAATATTTCAACAAAAGACTTTTTCACACATGATCTTCAACAAAATGGTGATATAGACGTTCAAAGACCCATTCAAGTGACAATCTTGTAAACTTATTCACTAAGGATTGCCAATATCAATATTTGAGAAGCTGTGATATAAGATTGAAATGCATCATCTCCGAGATATCAAGTAAAATATTTATCGAGGGAGAAAAATAAGCGTTGTAATCTTTTCCTTAACCATGGTTTTATCCCAATTGTGTTTTTGTCGTAAGTCTTTAACGAGGCACCATTTAAAGCGTATTAAAAGATGTGTACTCTTTTTACTTTATTAGGATTTTTTTCCACGGGTTTTTTCCTAGTAGGGTTTTAACGAGGCATAGTATCTATGGACATCCAAGGGGGAATGTTATAAAATATTATAGTGTGGATGTCTACTACACCAAGAAGTTATTCTCACCCAATATCTCCATTACTTTCCTCCATTACGAAGATAATTATAACCTCCATAACCTCCACCTTTATAATTATTATTCTTGTAACATTTCACTTCCATAACCTTCCCCATTATATTCATGTTTATGACTAATCTTTTCTATGCCTCTATGTTACGCTATAAATAGAGGCATAAGGGCTCATATCGTGTACACATGAAGAATTGGTTAATACTAGAATAAGAAAAAATTTCAGCTCTTGTCTCCCTATTTCTATTGCTATCATCTTTTATGTTTCTTGTCTTATTTTACTTTAGTTTTACAACATCAACTAAATAATTATAAATAAACTCCCAATTTTTACTAATCCCTCCCGCCATTTAATATATGACCGTTTGGGAGTAAAGATTTGCCCCAATTTTCAAAATCCCTCCTTTCTCTGTATGGCAAAACCCTCCAATTTCGGGCCATCCACGGTGACCCTTCTATCACCGGCGGTGAAATTGAATCACACGATTGCCAGGTTTCTTCTGTTCTCTTTCTCATTCTTCTTTCTTCACTCTGCAACCCAACGCTGTTTTCTAAAAACTGAGAATTTCGAAGAAATTATGAAAATTTAACCAAATCACGTCATTTATGTTTCAGTAGTTTAAATTATTCGTTAATCTGATGCTTAGTCTATTTTGTAGGATTGCCCTATTCTGCTGCTTTATATATACTTTGGATAGTGGTAGAAAGAGACATGAAAGAAATGTGGAAGTTGATATGAAGAAGGAACTAACGTTATTGAATTTCTCTCAAGTTGTTTTGTTCAATTCTTTGTTACAGAAGAAGAAAAGTAAAAGGAATGCACTGTGCACACATGCTACGATAGAATTTCCTTATTTCAAGAGCAATTAACTGTTTCTCCTGCCGAATACAGTAATATGGGCGAATTTCATTTTCTCCGGTAGAATCTTAAACATGTCAAGACATATTGCATGCATAATTTCAATCTACTTTTATAGTAATATCGAGTCAAAACTGTTTTAACAAAAATAGTGCATTTCATTCATCTCCGAAAAGTGTTACAGCTCATATGAGGGGAAAACATTGTTGACCCCATAACTGCTTTGGGAAATAGCTATATGATATTTTCATTACAATTGAGATGATTCAAATGTCTTTGGGATAAGAGAATCTTGTCCTATACAGGCCTTCTACATCATCTATACAAAACTTGGGATTTGAGGGATCAAAAGTGGAGACAACTGGTGTTTGTTCCCTAGTGGATTGATTTTGCAATGCGTAGCGTTAACCGGTGTTTGTTCCCTAGTGGATTGTTTTCCTTTTTGTCCAATAAACCTCTAGAGCAGATTTAGCTCTTATATATTTGTAGTTGGAATTTGTCCTTTCTTCTCTAATGATTTTACCCTTTTTTCACCAGAATTAACCATACCTTTAGGCATAATCAGTTTCAGAGTTTTTCCTCATTCAGAATGGGATGAAAAATATCCAACTCTTTCAAAGAATGTAAATTTGAGGATTTTCGTAGATGATGTAGTCACAACATTATCAAGGATCTTGCCTCCTCATGCTATCAAACTGATAACTGTATATTGCTATGATTATGTAGATGGGACGAATCTCATTACGCAAGAATTTGTAAGGCAAGTGAGAGAAGTAGCGGGAAGTCATGCTTTCGAATTGATAATAGTATGTTGCTAAGGTTATCAAGATGGGAAGAATTTGCAAGTGCAAATGAGTGAAGTAGCAGGAAACAATGTGTTGATTGAACTCATGAAGTCCCCTTGTTCTGCTCAGGTAAATCATCACAACCTCTTCACTGAAGCAGTGGTTAGTCGTTGTCCTGTACTATTAAAAACCCGTTACAGTTCATGGGGCATTTCTCCCTTAAAATTCTTGGTAGTCTCAGATTGACAATTGACTAACCACATGGTCACTTAAAGCAACAGAGTGATGCAAAGCAAGGGATTAGTTATCTGTTCAAGTTCATGGATCGTGTTGCTTTTTTGTTTTTCTATTTTCAATACATTATCTACCTTTTTTCACTCTTCATTCAGCAGCGCATCTAGCTTAGCGAAGACGTACAGAGAAGTAAAGATACAAGGATTCTGTGTTACCTTGCTGACTTTACATATTAGTTTGTGTAGCAGATCCTTCTTTTACTTCCCCCCTGGTCCATTGGTAGTAGTCACTAGTGTAACAGTTTTTAGTTGTTTGTAGGAGTAACAACTGTTGTTGACAGTTTCTTATTTTCCGATGCTTTGTCCTTGTACCTAAGGTGGTGATGTTCATCCAGGGGCAGTCCTACAGTGGATCAAGTGAGTTCATATGAACCCATTCATCGAAAAATAACACCGTATATATGTGTATATTTAATCAGTTTCTGGGCACGCGCCTTGCATGCATGTGTACCCTATTTCAAATGAGCACACAATTTTTTTAGAAATTACACACATACATGCACGCCCATAGCATATCATATCATATATTACTCAAAGTGGAAGCTTCAAAATCCAAAGTTGAATTACCACTTTATCCCTATACTCATTAATTAGTTTTTCAATATTAGTTCATATTATATTATTATATTATACTTATTGGAATTAGTAACACAATAATGACCAAATTCATCTTTGCAAGTGCAAATTTATAGTCCTTCATTATTGATATGCTGAATCTACTAAAAAAACTATTTAACATCCTTGGAAGGTGGAAGAGTGAAAACATTCATAATTGATGGACTTCTATATATTTTTACTAGATAAAAAAGTAAACATGGATTGGAATAAATAATTAAAAAAATAGAGCAATAATGATTTAGCCTTTCAAGTTACCTACTTTTATTATTCTCTTTAAACTATTGTCATTATTAAAAAGAAAAAAAAAAAAAACTCATATTAAGGTGTTAGGTTAAAGAAATCAAAAGGTAACCTCTTGGATCACTTAATTTGTAACGTTTTTATCTTCCATTAGCAGAATCTTCATTTTCCTATGTTATATATTCTACTTTCTCATGTAATCATGTTATCTCCATTATTTTTTATATGAGTTTATTATGCTCAATGTTTTATTTATCCTTATTTGAACACATCTAAATTATTGAATATTTCAATACCTTTTGTTAAACTTGATTTTTTTTTATGCAGATAAAATTAAGAAATGGTGCTAATATGTCATAGTGATGATGCAGTGAAGCAACGCAAATTAAACTGTTTCAAGTGGTATCAATTTTCAGGTAATAAATCATTGTTCCTTACATGCAATAATTTTTTTATGAAAGTTGATATATTCTTAATAAAATTGTGGTTTGATTTATAAACAATAATCATTTATAGAAGTTGAGATGGTACAATTAATTGGATTCTCTAAAAAAGGGTCTTTTGCACAAGGACAAGAAGACTTCCAGCTTTCTCACTGCATTCATAACAATGAATGGAATATCCTAAAAGGCAAAAAAACAATGTGATTTTGTACAAAGTGACAAAAAAAAAAAAAAAAAAGAAAAAAAAAGAAAGATATCAAAAATGATGATGAAGAGATACAATGGCGTTTTATAAGTTGATGAATCATTGTAACTTCATTATTTTTTTAATTTACGAGGAAATAAATTATTGATGGAATTTGTGAAATGTACATATATACCTTTGGGTTGGTTACAATGTAATTGAAAGTAGTACGTATTAATTTGATTTTAATTTTCATAGAAAATTATTAGTTCGTGAGATAATAATTTTATTACATGCATGTTTTATATATATGTTCGAGAGTGTAAATTTTCTTTAAAATTAAAATATTATGTCATTAACATCAAGTTTCTAAGTTTCTTATTTCAAATTATTGGTTTTATTTTGTATGTTTTAATTTCTATTTTATAGCTCAAAGAAAATATTGAAAATGTACCATCTAAAATTTATGGTATTATAATTATAAATTTTTAATAAAATATTTGGAACAAACATACAACACACGATGTTATAAATTAAATATCTATTAATCAAAATGTTATAAAGTCTTTTCACCTCCTAGATTTGTTACAAGCTAAAGTGTAAAGCGAAAGAGTACTCCTAAAGAAATTATACATTGAATTAGGAAGTAATACATTAATTAGCTATTAATTTAATTAATATGTAATTAATAAATTTATAAAGAAATTAGATAGAAAAGTCAATTTATAACAAACTAGATTTTAAATACTTTTTTTGACGTATTAATATTGCTTAATGAATCAGCAACAATAATCTCTCTGAGTATGTGTGTGTAATTTTATATATATATATATATATATATATATATATATATATACGTACGTTATATTTACTTCAATCTTTCAACCTTCTATTACTTATGATGAAAAAACAGAAGTTACTATCTTAAATATTCAAATTATTTATGATTTTAAATAAAGCTGAAAAAGAATTATATGAGTCACTACACCTATTAGTATAAATATATATCTGTCATGCTTCTTTATGCTTCTTTTTCCTTCCACAGGCCATCGATTTCTCATTTGCATCTCACATTTTTTACATTATCGAAGATTTTAGTTTGTGATTATGAGTTTGATATTATATTTTTCTTTTTATGGTTTGTAATAATTATTTATAGAATCGATTCTTTATATTTTTTTCACGCATATTCATGTTTGAATCGAAACAATATTCACACAACTTCTGACCGCAATTGAGTTGATCATGACGATATTCAACATATGTATCACTTTAGTTTTTATTTTTCATGCATAATAGTTAATTCTTGAGCTAAATATATAATATATATAAAGAAAGTCAAATAAAATATGTATCATTTAAATTTATTATTTGCAGTACAAACATTGTATCAAGTATTATGAGGTAAACGTGCAACACGTTCCCTAAAACTAGCTATATTAAAAGTGGAAAGGTCCTAAGTCTAAAGTTGAATTATCACTTTACTCCTACACTAAATAAAAATATTATAAAATATGTAATTAATAAAATATTAAATAGTTAAAAGTAGAGTCTATCATTTTAATATTTTAAAAATAATTTCTTGTCACTAATCTAACTACATTTTTATAATTGAAAGAAATCTTTCATCTCCCCATTGAGCTAAAATACAGATTATTTGAACACAATTTACAACTCAACTGTTTCATATCTCACATTTACTATTTCTTTCTTTTAGCTTCCGGCAGTTATGTGAACTTTTCATGTTCCTTGACAAAAAAAAGTAATATATAGTGCTAGTGCAATGATTTTCTTCACGCCAAGTCTCTTTAATCTTTGAATCTTAAGCTTAATATCAAAGCATTGTATTATTTTCTTTTGTATGTTAAGAACTTCATCGCTAATACATCAATTAGCATGTTTGAATATATAACTATATAAGGAAAAGATATACTCCTATATTTAAATCCTGTTTGCATGAAGTGTTGACGGTAAAAGTTCAAACTTTACTGTTGGTTGTTTAAAAGGAATTAATTTTATATATTAAAATCTTCATGTTATTACATGTATGTTTTCGTAGAATTTTAATCACACATATCTATAAAAATTTACATGAAACACGTGCAACACACGTTTTCAAAAACTAGTATGTGTGTGTGAATATATATATAGTAACACCCCGCAACTAGAAGAAGCTAAAATTAGAAAGAGTCATTTTTGGAAAGAATGAAAAATTTGGAAATTTGACAAAATTATGAGTTTTGGGTCAAATTTAAACAACCATAACTCCTAGTTTAGGATGATTTAGGTGTGCTACAAGATACCGTAGGAAGGATCTTTGAATTATCTTTCCAACGCTGCCGAGTTTGCTCGATTTCGAGTTCGGATGAGGGAGATATGCCCATTTGAAGTTGGGTTGTCTAGATAAGGAAAGTCAAAACCGGATTTTAGAAGGGTACTATGGTCTTTTCACTACTCAATTAAATTATTTCGTTTTTGGTAATTACTTATGGGTATAAACTGAATTTGGTCAATTTACGCACTCAAAGATTTCACTCTAGGGTTTTTAGAGAAAGAACGCAAGAGGAGAAAAGAGGAGAAAGTGCCAAAGTTCATCGCTCTTGTGGTTTTGCTTGTGGATTTCGCCAAGGGTTGATCTCTACGAGGTATGTGAGATCACATAGCATTGGGTTAGTTCACCCACGCGCCAATCATGATTTGATTCAGTGTAGTTATGTTCTTGAAAGAAGGGTTTATGAGTTCTTGATGAATATTGTTGAAAGTTTCGTTTGAATCTTGATTATTGAAGTTTGAGAAGTTCTTGAGTTAAATTCATGAAATTAGATGTCGTTTTGAGTAGATTCTTGCATATTTTGATTATGTAGTCGAATCTAAGTGTTTGGGGAAATAACCAAGTGAATCTAGAGGGTTTAGAGTTGAAAAATGAGTAAGAAAAGTCAAGGATTTTCTGGGCAAGGGCATGGGGTGCCGCAACACTCAGAGCACCCCATAAGATGTTTTGTACTTGGGGCCCTGGGGCACCGCGCCAGCCAGTGCACCCCAACTTCAGTTCTAAAGTTTTGCCCCTGGCGCCCTGCACCACTTGGAGCGCCAGGGACGGCAGGTCTCCTACCATTTCCCACTTTTTCTGTACTAGTTCCCTTGAAACGTACCTATGTTTTCTAGTTGATTCCTACACTCTAAGGTACGTCTAAACAACATGAAATCATCAATAACATGAGATCATGAGCCTTGAATCCATAATTCAATTCAAGAAAAGTTAAGAGTCAAGTCAAGAGAAGTTCATAGAGTTTTTCAAAAGTCTTTTACAAACGTTTTAACTTTGTTTTAAGACTTGAATTTTGAGTTGAGTAAAGAGTAAAGAGAAAAGATTGAAGTTCATTTCTTCAAAAGAGAATATCGGGACTATGTATTCCCAAAGAGTAAAATGTTTTCACATTTAAATAAGGAAGGAAACTTTAATTTCCAAAAGAGCCTTTGAGCTAGTTTTCAGTAAAGAGTAAATGCTTTCACTATTAAGCAAGAGAGAAAACTTTGATTTCCAAGAGAAGCCTTTGAGCTAAGTTTTGAGAAATTGTCTCAAACCACAGAAAGAAGTATGTTTTTAAACATAAGAGCTAGTATTGTATTTTGTGAGTAGAATTGAACATCGATATGGGGGAGAGTTTAGAACTCCTAGCCCCCATAAACCATGTAGCCACCATGGGTAGAAAAGGGTCATACTTTTTAGATGATTCCTTAGTGCTTTTTAGCATAGTCTAGTGGATCCACTTAGTAGTCAGGTTCTATACCCTCGACAAGGTATAGGAAGACCCTGGCAGCGTGAGGCAAAATGCTGAATCATCAGAATAGCTCTTAAGTGATGGTTGTCGGTTAGAAAAACTCCCACAAAAGTATTTTGTATTCTTATATACACAGATTATTTGTATTTTCATATACAAACTGTAACACCCCTAAATGCTAACAAGAGTTGCGTGTCGATTTACTGTTGCTTAGTTACTACAATATATTTTACTCTCTTGTTGGGAACTTGAAATGTTGTGATAAGTGCTAGTTTGCTTAGTATAAATTTGATCGTAATTTTAGGGATTTTATCGGGGTATTTCCGTACTAATCTAATTAGAATTATGTATACTTTTAAAAGGAGGTGAAGGATATATAAATATAGGTGTATATGTATGCATTTTGGGCAGCCCACAACACTAGTTGGGCAGCTTGAGGGACAACTGTGATTTGGGGATAAATATCACTTTTGGAGCCTATATTTTTACATCTCCTCTTTGAGATAATTTCATTCCTTGAAGTCTAAAAACCTTAGAACCTTTTTTAACCTTTTTTTCATCAAAATCACAAGAGAAAAACTTGGTTCTCTTGGTTGGAATTCGATACACCCACTGCTTTTTGGTAAGTGCTGAAATCTGTTTCTGAGCTGGGTAGTGTTTGGTAATTTATAAATATCCCATTCTCTAGAACTCTGTTTTGGATGAATAAATATGATTTGGAAAGATAATGCATATACCTACAACTCTTATGTTTATGTGAAACTCTAATTTAGCTGTTATGGATTCGAAATATGGGACGCAACACAGGACAAATTCTGTCCAGATTTCTCTGTTTGTGTAGCTGAGTAGTGTGTATTATGTTTAGAATATCTCATTCTCTAGAACTCCGTTTTGGGTGAATAAATATAATTTGGAAAGATAATGCATATACCTACAACTCTTATGTTTATGTGAAACTCTAAATTAGCTGTTATGGATTCGAAATATGGGACGCAACACAGGACAAGTTATGTCCAGATTTCGGATTTAGAAATCTTGTATGAACCACTGTTAGTGCATCGATGATATCTTTTTGTACAAAATATATTTTTTGGTGATTCTTGTTGCATTGCAATATTAATAGATGTATCTACATCTTTCATGAAGATTATAAAGTCTAGTTTTGCCGTTTCCCTTTTCAAATTTAAGTTGCAACATGGGATACTAGACTGGCCAGAATCACTGTTTTGGGAACATAGTTGTATTTGTGTAGGCTGGGCTTACTTGTGATGATAATCCTGTTTTATTTCAATATTATTGAGATATTAGGAATTAAAGAATTTATTTAATTGCATTTTTAAGGTTGTATATACTTGTGAACAAGTTGAGGACTTTGATACGTTAGTTGGTCTACGGTTTGAACTCGCGGAGTTGTGTTGGACTGTTGCTATGCTAAAGTATTAAGGTTTGCGTATAAACTTGTACTGACACTTTGTTAACTGCCGGTATATCTGAAAGTTGATCTTGGTACCTTGTTAACCTCTTGTCACCTTGCATTGTCGTGTTGGTATGACACTTGTGTAACTCGCCCACTTGTATGGATTGTTTGATCACTTGGCACTCTTGTTGGGACCTTGTCCTTCTTGTGGTTGTTACTTTGTCACTATTGGCATGTTTCTTGATTCGGATCATTTGTCATCTTAACTTTGGATTTTTAGTTCGTCTTAAGAATGGAAGTTGCTCATTTTAAGTACGAACTAGGAAGCCATTTTTAATATGGTTCTTGGTTCTCTTGACTATTGGGCTGTGACCCTTCTTGATACAGGATGATGACCCTTCTTGATACTTGTTTGTGCCGGGTGTGACGACATGAGGTATATAGTGGATGATTCGTGTTATTGAATCTCTTGGAAAATTATGCTATGAGAGTTTTTGACATTTGTATCTTTGAATATAGAACTTGATACTCATTATATATTGTTACTTGATTTATTTATTACGTTTCAAGTATGCTACTCATTGACTTGAAAAAGGTAGCTTGGTAAATTTTGAGGACTCCGAACCTATAGTTTTTA
Organism: Solanum bulbocastanum; assembly: GCA_037074985.1. NCBI lineage: Eukaryota > Viridiplantae > Streptophyta > Magnoliopsida > Solanales > Solanaceae > Solanum > Solanum bulbocastanum. The sequence continues at coordinate 40,152,452 of CM073597.1, read as the reverse complement.
CACCACTAAGCTATATGCTTAGCGATAGTTGTTTCTATCGTAGGGGTTGATTGAGAGGAGGCATGAAGATATCCATGGGAGATGGAAATTTTGAGAACTTTTAAGATCACATTTGCATATAGGCATCTATATTTTGTATAAATTTTGGTACTTATACACGATTTATGTGATGTATATTTGCATGAAATTTGAAGGACTAACCGTATCATGTCCATGGTTTGTAATCTAAGTATGACTACATGTTGTTTTTATTTGGGGTGTGTAAGCCCAAGTTTTGTAATATGTTACATTTCCTACTTGTTTGGAATGATCGTATGAAGCATGAACCCAATTAGTTTGGATACTCGGAAGTTGATAATATTTTTTATTATCATTAATTACTTGCATGGGGACAATATATGCATAAAAATATCTCATGATTTATTTGCAAATGGTAATTGGAAAGGGTCGTTACACAAACAGAGTCCGTATTGTGTGTTTGTATACAAACAGAGTCACTATTGTCTTTTTTAATACACAAAGTTGGTATTCATGTTTTAAAAGCTATTCTTTATATTGCATTTACATTACTGCTTTATATTGAAATGAGTTCAGTTCAGTTCAGTTGAGTTGAGACCAGGTTTGTTCTTTCCATTCCTTTCAAGATTATGTCTTGTTTAGTATTCCCCTCGCATACTCGTGCATTCAATGTTCTGATGTCATTTGGCCTGCATCTTTTCATGATGCAGATACAGGTAACCAGGATCAACATCCAGCACATCGTTGATTCTAGTTGAGCTCAAGACTTGTTGGTGAGATTCCTTGCTTCCGAAGGATCCCTTTTATTACTCGTATTTAGTTCATTAGGGTGTCATGGGTCTTGTCTTGACATCCATCTCAGTTTTAGAGGTTTCATAGATAGACAGTCATATGTTAGTTCTTTAGTATTTTCATTTTCATTCTAGTATGTTGAGACTTGAGTTGCCACTTTGGCCAGTTAATGTTATTTTAATACATTCTTAGTTATTTTTGAGTTTTTAGTTTATGTTTAACAGTACAATTATGTTGAGCTAAGTCTTTCGCTGAGTAAGTATGCCCGGTTAAGGGTTTGCTTGGGGCCAACAATGGTTCTCGAGTGTCAATCTTGCCCAAGGTGCAGGTTCGGGGCATAATAAACTTGGTATCAGAGCTTAGAGTTCAAGAGTCCTAGGGAGTCTATGAAGTCGTGTCTGTAGAGTCATAGTTATCGGTGTGAAGCGCGCCACATCTATAATTAGGCGGCTGCATCACTTAGGAATGTTCTCACTTTATTCATACTCACTTCGTGCGATAAAGTTTATCTCTAAAAAGTTTCTTCTAACTTGTGCTTGCGCGTGTCTTTCAAATCATGCCTCCACGAAGAGCTGTTCGAGGTCGTCCGTCTAGAAAGAATGTTGAACCACAGGAACAAGGGGTACCGAATGGACTAGAAGTGCAACCCTAAGGAGATGCACCAATGCCGAATTTCGTGAAGTTATCCGGATGTTGAGCCATGTTATGACCAACCAAGCGTGGAAGCAGAAAGGGAATCGACAGGAAATGACTGACACTTTAAGGATCCGTGAGTTTTTAAGGATGAATCCTCCAAGCTTCACTGGTTCAAGTGTTATTGAGGATCCAGAGAATTTTACTAAAGACCTTCAAAAGGTTTTTGAGATCATGCATGTTGTTGATACTGAGAGGGTGGAACTACCTGCATACCAAATAAAAGGTATTTCTAGGATATAGTTTGACCAATGGAAGAAGAACCGAGTTAAGGAGCACCACCTATGAGTTAGGCTTGTTTTGAGGAAGCCTTCTTGGGGTGTTTATTTCCTTGAGAACTGAGAGAGGCTAAGGTATGATAATTCCTCACTCTTAAGCAAGATTCTTTGAGCATTCATGTATACAGTCTGAAGTTCATACAACTTTCCCGCTATGCTTCGAAGATTGGTTGCTGACATGAGGAACATGATGAGTTTATTCATTTCTGAGTTATCTCGCCTGTCAAGCAAGGAAGGCAAGAAAACTATGCTGATAGGGGATATGTACATAGCAAGGCTAATGATCCATGTGCAACAAGTTGAGGAGGACAAGTAGAGGGATAGATAAGAGTTTAAGAGTAAGAGGGCTAAGACATTATGGAATGAGTTCGGGCGGCAAAAGAGTAATGTGAACCGGTCTTCTTTCCAGCAAAAACAAAAGGGACATGCTCCATCATCTGCTAGTGCACCTGCACCAACGAACAAAAGTGAGTACAATAGTCAGAATTTTAGAGCTAAACCTGCCTATTCTCAGGGTAGTATGGCACAAGGGGGTAGTAAGCCTCCTATATGTGCTAAGTGTGGTAGGAACCACTCAGGGATGTGACGTGATGGCTCCACTAGTTACTTCAAGTGTGGCCAGAATGGTCATTTTATGAGAGAGTGTCCAAAGAACAAGCAGGGTAATGGTAATGGGGGTAATATAGCCCAGTCTTCTTGAGTTGCTCCACCATATAGAGTTGCATTTAGAGGAGCTATTTCAGGGGCAGGCAGAGGAGGAAACCGTTTTTATGCTATCACTAGTCGCCAAGAGCAAGAGGATCCTCCAGATGTTGTCACTGGTATGATCCAAGTCTTTAATTTTGATATTTATGCTTTGCTAGATCCAGGAGTGAGTTTATCCTTTGTAACTCAGTATATTGTGATGAATTTTGATATTCTTCCTAAAGAACTTACTGAGCCCTTCAATGTTTCTACACCTGTTGGTGAGTCTATTCTGGCAGAGAGAGTCTATCGTGATTGTACCATTTCTGTCAATCACAAGAGCACCATGGCTGATTTAGTTTAGTTAGACATGGTAGATTTTGATGTTATTCTTGGTATGGACTAGCTTCATGCCTGTTATGTCTCAGTTGATTATAGAACTCAAGTTGTCAAGTTCTAGTTTCCAAATGAGCCAGTCTTAGAGTGGAAAAGTAGTTCAGTAGTGCCTAAGGGTTGTTTCATTTCGTACCTTAAGGCAAGGAAGTTAGTTTCCAAGGGGTGTGTCTATTACTTTGTTTGAGTTAATGACTCTAGTGTTGAGATACCTCATATTCAGTTAGTTTCAGTAGTAAAAAAGTTTCTAGAAGTCTTTCCAGATAATCTTCCCGAAGTCTCTCAAGAGAGAGAAATAGACTTCAGTATATATATTCTTCCCGATACTCATCCTAAATCTATTTTGCCATAGAGGATGACACCAGTAGAGTTGAAAGAGTTAAAGGATTAGTTGAAAGATATCCTAGAAAAAGGTTTCATTCCACCAAGTGTCTCACCCTAGGGCGCTCTGATCATATTTGTGAGGAAGAATGATAGTTCCCTTAGGATGTGTATAGAGTACCGTTAGTTGAACAAGGTTACCATCAAGAATAAGTATCGTCTTCTGAAAATTAATGATCTTTTCAATCAACTTCAGGATGCCACTTGTTTCTCTAAGATAGACCTCAGATCTGGCTTCCATCAGTTAAGAGTAAGGGAATGTGATATTCAAAAAACATCTTTTTTAGGACCCGTTATGGTGATTATGAGTTTCTGGTCATATCGTTCGGTTTAATTAATGCACTTGCAGCGTTCATGGACCTTATGAATAGAGTAGTCAAGCCTTATTTAGATTATCGTGTTCATTGATGACATTCTAATCTATTCGACGAATGAGGAAGATCATGCTAGCCATCTCAAAATAGTTCTCCAAACTCTAAAGGATAGGGGCTTGTATGCCAAGTTCTCTAAATGTGAGTTTTGGCTTGAGTTTATGGCATTCTTAGGCCACATTGTTTCCGGTGATGGGATTAGAGTTGACACTCAGAAAATAGAGGTAGTGCAGAATTAGCCTAAACCTACATCTCCAACTGATATTAAGTGTTTCTTGGGTTTGGCTGGCTATTATAGAAGGTTCGTAAATGGGTTATCATCTATTTTATCCCCTTTGACCAAGCTGACTTAGAAAATAGTGAAGCTCCAATGGTCTGAAGCTTGTGAGAGAAGCTTTCAAGAATTGAAAAAAGGTTGACTACTATCCCAGTATTCACCTTACCAGAAGGTACGCAAGGCTTTGTTGCATATTGTGATGCATCCAAATTGATTTGGTAATGCAGAGTGACAAAGTTATAGCTTATTCCTCCTGAGAGTTGAAAGTTCATGAGAAGAGATACCCAACTCATGATCTAGAGTTGGATGCTGTAGTATTTGCTTTAAAAATATGGCATCACTATCTTTATGGTGTTCATGTAGATGTATTCACTGATCACAAAAGTCTTCAGTATACATTTAGTCAGAAAGAGCTTAATCTCAGATGGAAAAGGTGGTTAGATCGTTGCTCAAGGATTATGACATGAGTATTATTTATCACCCAAGTAAGGCTAATGCTGTTGCTGATGCCTTAAGTAGATTATATATGGGTAGTACTACCCATGTTGAGGAAGACAAAAAAGAGCTAGTAAAAGATGTGCATAAACTTTCACGATTAGGAGTTCGTCTAATGGATTCCACAGAAGCAGGGGTAGTGGTGATGAATGGGGTTGAATCATCAGTACTTTCATAAGTGAAATAAAAGTAAGACCAAGATCCTATTTTCTTAAATTGAAGGCAAATGTTCATAAGCAAAAAGTATTGGGTTTTGAATAAGGGGGAGATAGTGTATTGAGGTATCAAGGTAAGTTGTGTGTGCCAAGGGTGGATGAACTCCAAGAGAGGATCATGGTCCATACAGGTTCCACAAAGATGTATCGTAACTTGAGAGAAGTGTATTGGTGGAGTAGTATGAAGAAGGGTATTGCAGAGTTTGTTACTAAGTGTCCAAATTGTCAACAAGTTAAAGTAGAGCACCAAAGGCCGGGTGGTATGGTTTAGAATATAGAACTTTCGTAATGGAAGTGGGAGATGATCAATATGGATTTCATTACTGGGTTGCCACGGTCTCGCAGAAAACATGATTTTATTTGGGTGATTGTTGATATAATGACAAAATCTGCCCACTTTTTGTTGGTAAAGACTACCCATTCATGGGGTGCCAGTTTTGATTATATTAGATAGAGGTGTATAATTTACTGCACAGTTCTAGAAATCTATTCAAAAAGGCTTGGGTTCAAAGGTGAACTTGAGTATTGCTTTTCATCCTCAGACAGATGGTCAAATAGAGCGCACTATTCAGACTTTAGAAGATATGTTGATGGCCTGTGTGATTGATTTCAAGGGTAATTGGGATGATCACCTACCTCTCATTGAGTTTGGTTACAATAATAGTTACCACTCTAGCATCCATATGGTTCTTTATGAAGCTCTTTGTGGGAGAAGATGCAGATCTCCTATTGGATGGTTTGAAGTTGGTGAAGCTAGGTTGATAGGACTATACTTAGTTCATCAAGCTGTGGAGAAAGTGAAAGTTATCCAAGAAATATTGAAAATAGCGCAGAGTCGTCAGAAATCCTACACTGATGTTAAAAGAAGGGAATTAGAGTTTGAAGTAGATGATTGAGTCACTTGAAAATTTCACCCATAAACGGTGTTATGAGATTTTGTAAGAGGCCCTTACAGAATATCCAAGAGTATTGGCAATATAGCTTATGAGTTATAACTACCACAAGAGTTAGCAGCAGTTCATCCGGTGTTCCATATCTCCATCTTGAAAAAATATATGGGCGATCTTTCATTGATCATACCAATTGAAGATATTGGAATCAAGGATAACTTATCATGTGAGGAGATTCCTGTTCATATTCTAGATCGTCAAGTTCACAAGTTGAGGATAAAAGACGTAGTATCATTCATGGTTCTTTGGAGGAATCAATTTGTTGAGGAAGCCACTTGCGAAGCTAAGGAGGCTATGAAGAAGAGATACCCACATCTCTTTGAATCTAAAGAATATCCAAATTAGGGTACTAATCCTTGTCTTGGTATTTATTTATAGGTTGGCATGTTGTATTTGCATTTTGCTTGTTGGGTGTTTGAACTGAATGTTAGATGTTACGCCCTTAGCCTGCTAAGATTGATATCACTAGAGAATGAATGTTCCTAAGGGAGAGATATTGTAACACCCCATAACAAGAAGGAGCTAAAATTAGAAAGTGATTTTTGGAAAGAATGAAAAATCTAGAAATTTGACAAAATTAAGTATAAGTTTTGGGTCAACTTTAAATGACCATAATTCCTTTCTCAGGATGAGTTAGGTTTTCTAGAAGATACCGTAGGATAGATCTTTGAATTATATTTCCAACACCGCTGAATTTGCGCGATTTCGAGTTTGGATGAGAGAGATATGCCCATTTGAAGTTGGGTTGTCTAGATAAGGAAAGTCAAAACCGAATTTTAGAAGGGTATTATGGTCTTTTCACTACCCAATAAATTATATCATTTTTGGTAATTAATTATGGGTCTAAACTGAATTTGGTCAATTTACGCATTCAAAGATTTCACTCTAGGGTTTTTAGAGAAAGAACGCAAGAGGAGAAAATGCCAAAGTTCATCGTTCTTATGGTTTTGCTTGTGGATTTCGCCAAGGGTTGATCTCTACGAGGTATGTGACATCACATAGCGTTGGGTTAGTTCACCTACATGCCAATCATGATTTGATTCAGTGTAATTATGTTCTTGAAACAAGGGTTTATGAGTTCTTGATAAATATTGTTGAAAGTTTCGTTTGAATCTTGATTGTTGAAGTTTGAGAATATCTTGAGTTAGATTCATGAAATTAGATGTTGTTTTGAGTAGATTCTTGGATATTTTGATTATGTAGTCGAATCTAAGTGTTTGGGGAAAGAATCAAGTGAATCGAGAGGATTTAGAGTTGAAAAACGAGCAAGAAAAAATAGGGATTTTCAGGGTAGGGGCATGGGGCGCCGCACTACTCAGAGCGCCCCATAAGATGTTCTGTAGTTGAGTCCCTAGGGCACCGCGCTAACCAGTGCGCCCCAACTTCTGTTATGAAGTTTTGCCCCTGGTGCCCCGTGCCACTCAAAGCGCTAGGGACGCCAGGTCTTCTACCTTTTCCCACTTCTTTCCGTGCTAGTTTCCTTGAAATGTATCTATGTTTCCTAGTTGATTCCTACACTCTAAGGTACGTCTAAACAACATGAAATCATCAATAACATGAGATCATGAGCCTTGAATCCATAATTCAATTCAAGAAAAGTTAAGAGTCAAGTCAAGAGAAGTTCATAGAGTTTTCTAAAAGTCTTTTACAAACGTGTTAACTCTATTTTAAGACTTGAATTTTGAGTTGAGTAAAGAGTAAATAGTAAAGATTGAAGTTCATTTCTTCAAAAGAGTATATCGGGACTATGTATTCCCAAAGAGTAAAATGTTTTCACATTTAAACAAGGAAGGAAACTTTGATTTCCAAAAGAGTGTTTGAGCTAGTTTTCAATAAAGAGTAATGCTTTCACAATTAAGCAAGCGAGGAAACTTTGATTTCCAAGAGGAGCGTTTGAGCTAAATTTTGAGCAATTATCTCAAACCACAGAAAGAAGTATGTTTTTAAACATAAGATCTAGTATTGTATTTTGGGAGTAGAATTGAGCACCGATATGGGGAAGAGTTCAGACAACTCCTATCCCCCATAAACCATATAGCTGTCATCGATAGAAAAGGGTCATCCTTTTTAGATGATTCCTTAGTGCTTTTTAGCATAGACTAGTGGATCCACTTAGTAGTCAGGTTCTACACCCTCGGCAAGGTATAGGACGACCTTGACTGCGTGAGACAAAATGTTGTATCATCACAATAGCTCTTAAGTGATGGTTGTCGGTTAGAAAAACTCAAGAGAAGTATTTTGTATCCTTATACACAGAGATTATTTGTATTTTCATATACAAACAAAGTTCATATTGTGTCTTTGCTTACAAACAGAGTTACTATTGTATTTTTAAATACATAGAGTTGCTATTCATGTTTTAAAAGCTATTCTTTATATTACATTTAAATTACTGCTTTATCTTGAAATGAGTTCAGTTGAATTGAGTTGAGTTGAGACCAGGTTTGTTCTTTTAGTTCCTTCCAAGCTTATGTCTTGTATAGTTTTCCCCTCGCATACTCGTACATTCAGTGTACTTATGCCATTTGGCCTGCATCTTTTCGTGATATAGATACAAGTAACCAGGATCAGTATCCAGTGCATCGTTGATTCTAGTTGAGCTCCAGACTTGTTGGTGAGCCTCATTGCTTTCGGAGGATCCCTTTTATTGCTTTTCAGTATTTAGTTTATTAGGATGTTGTGGGTCTTGTCCCGATAACCATCAAATCTTTAGAGGCTTCATAGATAGACAGTCAGATGTTAATTCCTTAGTCTTTTCATTTTCATTCTAGTATGATGAGACTTGAGTTGCCACTTTGGCCAGTGAATGTTATTTTAATACATTTTTAGTTGTTTTTGAGTTTTCAGTTTACGTTTAACAGTACAATTTTGTTGAGCTAAGTCTTCCACTTAGTAAGTAAGTCAGGCCAAGGGTTCACTTGGGGCGAGCAATGGTTCTCGCGTGCCAGTCCCGCCCAGGTGTAGGCTCGGGGCGTGACATATATATAGTAGTTTTTCGACGCGTGCGTTGCACGTGATTATCAATTTAGAAAATTTAAGAAAAGATTTGAATATTAAATTTTGCACAAAATAATATTATAGATTCTTTTGTGAATGTTCAACATGGATCATCATATGGATCTCTTATTCACGCAAACCTATGAAGATGATCAATGCAAAATTTTATTAGTTAAATGCAATAATGTATATATATTTTTCAATTTGATGAGGTTCAATAATTTAATTAGTCGTAACTCACTAATATTACCTTATAGACGATATTTGTTTTATTTTTTTTCTATTCATCTAACCAGATGTGCTTTCCACATGTATTCCACGTTAATTTGTTTAGATGCCATATGAAATGTGAAGAATAACTACATTTTATATTTTAGAACTATTTTTTGTATATTAATTTTTATTTTATATGTTATAACATAATAAATGACGTTCTTGTTGTTGGCTCTCATATTTGACTTCTTGATTGACTCTGTACATAAATAAAAAATTATCTGATTGTCCATAGTTAACTCAGAAATGTTTCCTTTTTTTTTATCGGAGAAACTAAAAATTAAAAATTAAAGAATATATTTTATATGTGAAATCATATATATAATCACATATTTATCTTACACCCAATAAAGATATAGTTCATATACTTGTAAACGATTTTCAAGTCATTCAACCAAACATGATTCATCCAAGGAAAAATAACAACACCGTGTTATCACATATATAGGAGCGGTATAATAATAGGAAAAATTATTGATAATAATTTAATATAAAGAAAGATGAAAGATAGAAGTAATTAATGTAATAACTATGAGAATTCATAATATTATAACTAAAAAATATAAAATAGTGTGAATAATGTTTGCAATAATTAGTAATAACTAAGAGAATTTATAATGTTATAACTAAAGAATTAATGTGCAATAGATAAATTTTTAATAAATTTTATACTTACATAAATAAATAGGACTTTTAATTAATGTTACTTTCTTTTTATAGTTATTAAATTTTAATTTAGTGTAGAGAAAAAATGAAAATGTTTATTCTATATTACAGAATATAAAGTTTATTTTGTTAATATTAAATTTTAAATGATTCATATATGTTCACATATTTTCACATTTGTTGTGAGTTTTTTTTTTTTAAAAAAAACTCGGAACAATTTAAAATAATATATTTTGAAGTTAGAAGATCTTGGTAACTTGATAATACATTCGTAACATATATAAATACCTACCCATATCTATCTATATATATATATATATATATATATATATAATAATAATAATAATAATTAAACTAATACAAACTTCAATATGAACTTTTCTTCATTGAAAATACTGAAATATTAATTAATTAATAGTAAAACCAGTGAAACGAAAGGTCAATGTTTATATTGTAATAACTATTTTGATGCAAATTTCCTGACAATCTAAATCACATAAGAAACATTAATAAATAAAGTCATTCTTTTGTCTTGAGCATCAAAAAATAAATCGTGACAATTCTCTAATTCGCAAAAAGTTTAATAATTTTGGAAAAAGATATTCAGAAGCATATATATATCTACATCACAAGAGAAATTTTTAACAAAAAAAAAATAATCATGTTAACTTCATATATTGGAACATTACGTACTAATGTATATACGAAGCAAAAAAAATAATTATTGTATCGTCAAAATTATTTTCCTTAAGTACTCGAGGTTAAGAAATATACCCTCTTAGGATAGAACAACAGAATAGTGGTACCTCATATTCCGCTGAACTTCAAACTCACTCAACTACAATAAATCACAAGAAATTTTTTAAAATTCAACCAGAAGAAAAGTAGAAGATACAAAAATAAATAATTGTGGTTGATAAATGGAAGAAACTCCTCTATTTATAGTCAACAAAGGGTAGTATGAACAACTTTTTTTTGTGTCTTATCTGAAAAGTCATAACCCTTTCAGGAAGTCACAACCCTTTGAAAAAGTTACAACTCATTGAAAATGTCAAAACTTTTTGGATACGTCACAACTCTTTGGAAAAGTCTCAACTCATAAAAAAATCACAACCCTTTGAAAAAAGTCACAACTCATTGGAAAAGTCACAACCTAAGTTAGGAATATTATAGTAATTTAACATTCAAGTTAGGAGTTCATAGGGAAGTTGAAAGTCTACCATGGTCAGGGAACCAATGGACTATATATCCCGGGGTTTTGTTAAAGAAGAAGTTGCTTAGAACATAGATTAAGGAAAAGAGATGAACAGAGTAAAAAAAAAGTAATTTTGGGAGAAATTACATAGATTTAGTAAACCATAAACTAATAAACTAGATAAGGGAACCGGAGGAGGGAGTACTGAGTAGGATTTTACAACATAATTCACAATCGCATTTTACCCCACTATCTTATCTTAATTTAAATCCTTATTTTAAATTTTAAAATTTAAATGACTTTATTTGGTATCAGAACATATGTTACAATCCTATATAAGACCAATATAATATTTAATAGAATATTGTAATACATGCTAGCAAGAATATTTACAAGAAAGCCTCAACCCTACAAAAGACAGATAATAATTGACCAAGAATATTATTGGTATCTTTTACGGATAAAAGAAAATTATTCGAATATATATGACTTTCTAATAGAACAAAGACAATTATATCTAGAATAACAACAATTATATTCAGACTTATTATCATCTGAAGAAATAAATTTGATAAATCAAGAAATTAGACAAATAATCTTACAATTACCAACAATAGGGTCTAGACTTAACCACTACATCCAACAAATTAGACAGGAACGATACGATAGAAAAAGAAAGACCTGGTACTTGGCATAAAAATACTACAATAAGAAGTATAAAGAAGTTAGAATATTTAGACTTAGAAGTAATTCCAAAAAAAAGTATCGAAGACTAAAATTTGGTTCAGTAATCAAGTGTAATTTTATAGAAGGAGATCACATCTTACATAGCGATCACCATCACAGACCTAATAATAAATTTGGCATAACACACTCTCTTGAGAGACGATAGAATACTAAAGTCAATAGAAACGTTAGAAAACCTACAAAACCAACATAACAAATCATTAGAAAAAATAGAAAGAAATTTCGATTTTCTAAAAACACAACAATTAGATATAAATACACAATTACAACTACTTTTAACAAATAATAATAACATAGCCAACAATAGTACAATAGAACAAACAAATATCCAACTAGAACATCTCCACAAAGAAGTTAGAGAAATTTGAAAAGAACTAGATCGACTAAGAGACTTAACTCTTTCATGAACGATCCCTTCTACCAGGAAGTTCTAAAAAGAGCTGCCCAATTTCAAGATAGTACTGAAAGTTTATCTGAATATACACCACCAGGAAAAACAAACTTAATAGGAGTAAAACAAAATAATATAATAATTTTCGCACTATTAGAGCTAAACAACAAACTAGAGGATAAGATTACAAAAATTAATCAAAAGTTAGATAGTCTATTAGAAAATAAAATCCCAGAGGAAAAAATAAAACAGGATAAAAATATACAAGACATGACAGAACAACTAAAAAGAACAAAAATAATGCCCCAAAAAGACAAACCTAAAATAACAAAAAAGAACAAGGCATGGACCTTTTTTCAAATAGGAATCAAGACTCCCAAGAAAGACAAAGGATCAGTTTCTCTCAAGATAGACTAGGAAACAATATGTTAGCTAGAATAATGAACTCATCTAGACCCAATAGCAGTCACCAGTTAGATGAAATAATAGATGTAGACAAAGATATAGAAATTTTCCAAAAAAATAAATTGAGACTTCTAAATCCTCAAGTACTTTATAATACATGTTTATTTCTTCAACGGCACTATTATATAGACATTATAGAGAAGAGCAGATTTGTATATCAGAAAATAATAGTGAAAGTATAAATCTAATTATCAAAGAATCTATGAAAGAAATACAAAAAAGAAGAATGAATCTCATGCATATGGGAATAGTAGTAATTGGACTGAAAGGATTAACTAGAAATAATTTAGGAACTAAAGTACTAATTACTTTATATGATGATAGATGGTCAGAATAAAAAAGATCTATAATAGGTTTAATAGAAGTAGATATGACCAATAATGGAGGAATATTTTACTGTAGTCCAGACTTCATGATAAATTCAAATGAATTTGGCAAATACATAAAAATAGGAATTCAAACTAAAGGTTACGAATAAATGAATTGCGGAAATAATTTGCTAGTATGCGTAGGTTTCAAAGGAAAATTAGCCACTAGCAGCAGTTCAAAGTTTAAAATTAAAATAGACGATGCAGTAGGTTTAATGGGAAATAAGGGGATAAAACTAATGAAGCCCTTAAAATTAAGTTCCGAAGAATATGCTGGTAGGGAATGAAATTTAGAGAAATTTTGTAAAAAGGAGGTATTAAGACCCAATGATCACCTTACATATACTAATAACAGAGGACAAACCTCAATCAGATTCCGACCAAAAAGAAATAGATGAAGACCTAGAAGATAACGAAACAACCATAAACATGGAAGGAATGAATGTCTAAATCATAGAAGAAAACAACTATGAAGTAGATAAGTCAATAGAAAAAGTCAAAAAGATAACGAATTAGACAAAACAACAATCTTTAGATGTAAATGTTGTAAACTAAGAGGAATAAAATTTTATCTAGTAGAAAAACACTTTAAAAAATGCAGAGTTAGAACAGACAATTACGGATATAGACAAAAAGAAGATGAAAGTGAAAGTAGAAGAAGAAAGCGAAAATGTTGACGAAACAACTCGCAGCTTAAAAGAATTTATGTAAACCGCCTCAACCAGTTCAAGTCCCTTCCAAAAAATCACACTTGTACCACCGGTAGAATATACCATAGGTAATTTACCAAGGCATAGGTTGTTTATACAAGACCCAGCTACAGAACCAAAAATGATTAGACCAATAGGGATAAGAATGCCAATAGAAGCTCCTATCAAACTACAAGATGAGGAAGATAGAGGAAAAATATTGAATATAGCGGCACATGACCCTCAATTATGGAATTCAGTAATAGACGTATGGAAAGGAATAGTTGTAGCAGACTATATACACCATTATAGTGAAATAGATGCAAAAACCATATATTTTTAAGAGAATCAATTAAAGGAGTAGGGGAAGCATACAAAGTAGCTTACGCTCAAGAATTCCAAGAATTAGTAAACATGGGACCAAACCCGTATAACTTTACCAGTAAAATACATAGCCTAATAACAACTTTACCAGTAAAATACATAGCCTAATAACAGGAGAAGACCCAAATAGAGGATTAGTAGTATTACAAAAGATTGCATTAATAAAATTAGAACAACTTAGCATAAATAATTGGTGCCATATAAAGAAATTCCTAAAGGACTACTTTTATTATTGTGCCATAAGCGGTAATGCATTTGACCAAAGTTTAGGAAAGAAACTTTTTAATAAGCTCCTTGGAGCCCTAGGAAGAGAGATAGAAGAAAGATTGAATAAAAGAGGAGTAATGCAAAACCCAAATGCAAATTGGTCCATAGGGCATAAAATACAACACGTAATGGAGGTATTACAAGAAAAATGTACAAATATACAGATACAAAAACAGTTGAAACAAAACGAGACTGGATTCTGTAAAAATATATATACAACACAAAGTTACGATCAAAGTAAACCACAAAGAAAATATAGGAAGACACACCAAAATACCCAAAAGTACAAACCTAAGAAAAAATATTATTTAAGAAAATTAACGGCAAGAAAGCCTTACCTAAATAAAGACAGACATGTAAGAAAACATAATAACAACCAAAGTTGCAAAAATAGACTAGCTTGTTTCACATGCGGAAGTGAAGAACATCTGGCCAATACTTGTCCAGGAAGAAACAACAGTAGGACAAGAAATGCCTAGCTTATAGAGGACTTCCAAAAAACCCTGATAAATGTAGACGAATATATGTCTGATAACGAAAATATATATTCAGTAATAAGCATAGATGCTTTGGAAGGAGGACTACAAAATTAATCTGATTCAGAAGAAGAAACATTAATAAACGAGATAGGATTAGAGAAGCTAGATTTAAACATCTTAAAAGATTACACCTTCGTTAATATACAATGTGACAGAAGATCAAAATGCATGAACTGTTATATAGAAGGATGCATTTGGTGCATTAACAAAATATTTAATATTAAGATCAAAGATGAGCAAGTTATCACAAAAGAAAAAACGCTAAAAGCATTAGAGGATAGAATAAATAGTTTAGAAGAAAGAGTAAGTAAAATCGAAAAGGGAAAAGGCAAGCATTAGAAAATGGGAAAGACATGGAAGACTCTAGCCAAATTGACCATAAAATGTTAGAATCAGAAATAGAACTTCTGAATGAAAAAGAATGCTACAAGTCATTTGAATGATTAATTTGTAACGAAGACAAAAAAATTAATACCATAAAAATCCTAACCAGAATAAAAATTCAGGACTATGAGATAGAGACCCTCGCTCTAGTAGACTCAGGATGAACAAAAAGTATAATAAATAGATGTATCTTGCCTCTAGAAGTAATAAAGATTTTTCAGAACCACAAAGCACCATGCAAATGGATAGTTCTTCAAACATATATAAGCATTACGTCAGTAATGCAAAAATAAGTTTTTTAAACACGTGTGCAGATTTTTATAAATCCACCTATAAGTTAGAAAAAATATGGGTAAGAGATTTAAATAACAGGGTAGACTTTGTTTTAGGATTAGATTTCTTAGTACATAATAATGACAGTTGTCTCCTTACTAAAGATGGAGTAATATTCTCTAAAAATACTATTCAGACAACAATAACAGCAGAATCTATTCCAACAAGATCTAGGTATCTCATAGATACTGATGAGCCTAAACCAAATACTTCAAAATGTGATAAAGGGGAAGAATGCACTTGCACTAAAATACATATTACGAACGAAAGAGAAGAAATTGAATTATTAGAACTTAGTCTTTCAGATACAGAAGATGTAGAAAAGAGTTACAAATTAATAGAAATAAATATATGGTTTTACAATTTTAAAAGAGGGTTACAACGCATAGGAATAATAAAAAGATCAAAAGGATCTAGAAGAAGTAATTCAAATTCTAGATAAACTAGAGATAATCAGAGAAAGACTCTTGAGGCATTGGGACGCCAATCACATAAGCTCCAGACTAGACATAATTAACCCAGAATACATGGTGAAAACAACCTCTATAGAATCAACAAATGAAGATCTGAATGAATTCGAAGACCAAATAAAAGAGTTATTAAGGTTAGGAGTAATCAGAAGATCAACATCAAGACATAGGTCGGCAACATTCATTGTACAAAATCATAGCGAAATAGTAAGAGGAAAAGCCATAATGGTTATAAATTACAAAAGACTTAATGATAACACCCGAATGGACGGGTATAAGCTACCAGATAAAACAGAACTAATAAATAGAATATAGGGAAGAAATTTTTTTAGTAAGTTTGATTGCAAGTCCGGATACTGTCAAGTAAAAATGCATGAAGATAATATAGAATGGATTGTTTTTACTTGGCCAGAGGGGCATTTCGAATGGTTAGTAATGCCCTTTGGACTAAAAACATCTCCCCCCCCAATTTTCCAAAGAAAAATGGATAATATTTTTAGTGACTATAAAACTTTTTATTCTAGTATATGTAGACGATATTCTAGTGTTTAGTAATAATACTAAAGAACATCTAGGACACTTAAAAACACTGTTTAAGTTATTTGTAGACAATGAAATCATAGTTAGTAAGAAAAAGACGGAGTTGTGTAAAATCCTCATAAACTTCTTAGGAGTAGAAATTGGAGATGGAAGAATAAAATTACAATCTCATCTAGCTAAAAAAGTCTTAGACATGCCACACAAACTAGACAATACTAAAGTGTTACAAAAATTTCTAGGAATTTTAAATTATGCAAAAAAAAAAATATAAAAGACCTAGGAAAGGTAGCAGGACCTTTATATTAAAAAAAGGGGAACTCATGGACAAAAAACATTCAATAACAAAAACTCAAACAAATGGTTAAAAACACACCAGACTTATCTCTCCTATTAGAAACTGACTATCCAATAGTAGAAATCGATGGAAGTCTAGAAGGATGGGGAGCAGTATTAAAAACAAAGAAAAATAAGTATGGAGACAAAAAAGATGAAATAATCTGCGCCTACCAAGCGGAAAATATAAAGAAAAAGGGAACACGAGTAGTATAGACGCAGAAATATTAGCAGTAATACATGGTCTAAACAACTTCAAATTATTTATTATCAATAAAAAAGAAATTTTAGTAAGAACTGATTGCGAAGCCATTGTAAATTCCATCAAAAAATAGATAGAAAAAGTAGTAGCAAAAGAAGATGGTTAAAATTTTTGGATGCCACATCAATATACAATATATATCTAGAACATATAAAAGGGAAATATAATTTTTTAGCAGATCAGCTTAGCAGACTTATGAAAACTAACTATTTATTTTCAGCATGAATATAGGAAAAGACAAGGCCAAAGCCTCTAGCTCATGCAACACTACTGATCAAAGAAACAAAGATTTATATCTATAGACTCTATTGGGGAACACCTTGTTCCGACCCCAGACAAGATTAGAGGAAACAAGACAAAATACCCTAAGCATTGAAATATTGCATTTGGAAGACAAAACTTAATATTTTATCCCCCCATCTAACTTAAGTTTTAGAGTGAAGCCGGAGACAAAGATAGACAGACTCCAAAGATGTTTGATAGATAATCTATGGATGACATACAATAAGATCCCACGAGACAATAGCTACTTCATTTCAATACTAAATTCATTAAGCCATTATTTCACAGAGAAAAATGAAGATAAGAAATTCAAATTCTATGTGGTAGTTCAGGGAAGACTAGCCGAAATCTTTCAGACATGGACTGAGGTAATATATTCAATAAAAGACTTCCCCACTCCCCTCTTCAAAGGGTTCAACGACCTAAATGAAACTTTGGACTACATAAGAGGAAATCTAGGGCCAAATTATTTCGTAAGCCCAACTTTAAGGCAAACTGCAAGCCCTTTCTTACAATATAACATTCGAAAAGACACAGACAAAATAATATTTTGTGACCACTGATCTTCAATGACAGAAGGTTTCAAAAGACAAAACCAAACCATTGAAAGACTTGAAAAACAAAAAGAAAAAATGACACGACATATCCACCTCCTACAGGAAAGAATAAAGATTTTACATTTTGAAATCACTCAGACTATACCACTACAAATCGAAGACTATCCAAAAGAGCAAAAGAGTTCTCCATCTCATTATAAAATGGATAAGACGGGTGTACATTCCCCAAAGAATGTAGAAAGAGCCACTGTATCGGCAAACGGTACAGCTAGTCCCGTTCAAACGGTAGCGGGTAAAGAATCATCAAATCCGTTGATGGCTGACACTTTGCCAAAAAGTGTGAGAATTTTACCAGATAGTTTCAATACAACCAAGACTACAGAAAAAGGAAAGAAGACTAGAGGATTTCTGCTAAAAAGAAAAAAAGACAAAAAAAAATAGAACAGATGATACAAAGTTCTCTCCACAAGTTATTCAGTGAAAAGACTAAAGAAGTTATAAGAGAATACCCAAATTGCAGTGTATAAGAGAATACACTGAAAATTTAGAGAGTAATGAATACAACCCATCGCTAGAACAATTTGCTCAAGATCCAAACGAGGATGATGACTCAGGGATGAGTTTTGATTCCATCGCATTGCACAATCTAGACACGTAAGAAATACATAATCCATGACAATCAAGAGGTAAAGACAAAAAAAGATAAGAGATAGAGCATAAAGAAGAACAAACAGAGCATAAAAGAGAATAGATTACGAGTTTGAAGTTTTACATAATTTCCTTCCCTTAAAAAAAAAACGTGAAGTGAATTTGTAAAAAAGAGTGTGAGTGTTTATTTTCGCAAGTTGTTGCAAGGTCACTCAGGGAATCTCGAAACGGAAACTTCTCTCGGACTACTATCATGTAAGTAGTTATATATGTTTTCTAGATCTTAGTATTTTCTACCAGTTTATATTTATGTATGTTATGTTATTATGATTATATAATATGATGTTCATATATATACTGTTCATACCAATTATGGTTATTATTTACTCTTAGTAAATGGTTAGTTCCTTATCCTCTTAGTAACAACGATGGATTAACTTGTAAATACCTAGGAAAGTTGAAAGTCCGCCATGGTCAGGGAACCGAAGGACTATGTATCCCAGGGTTTGGTTAGAGAAAAAGCTGCCAAGAACATAGACTAAGAAAAAGAGATGAACAGAGGTAAAAAAGAAAGTAATTTTGGGAGAAATTACATAGATTTAGTAAACCACAAACTACTAAACTAGATAAGGGAACCGGAG
Organism: Solanum bulbocastanum; assembly: GCA_037074985.1. Taxonomy (NCBI): domain Eukaryota; kingdom Viridiplantae; phylum Streptophyta; class Magnoliopsida; order Solanales; family Solanaceae; genus Solanum; species Solanum bulbocastanum. The sequence goes on along the minus strand of CM073597.1, from coordinate 40,133,474 downwards.
GAGGGAGTACTGAGTAGGATTTTATAACATAATTTACAAACGCATCTTACCCTACTATCTTATTTTAATTTAAATCCTTATTTTAAATTTGAAAATTTAAACAAATTTATTATATATATATATATATATGCTGATGTTTTTCTTCCTTTTTCTTCCAACAAAGAAAAATCATTAAAACAGTTGACTTCAGGAGCATCATAAGGTGAGATGAGATTTTCTATAAGCATGTAGCTCTAGGTCGTCTCCTCCCTTATTTGTGCACATCCAAATTTATAAATGTTATGCATATTAAAACAATAGCCTTTTCATGTGCTTTCAACATTAAGTTAGTTGAACTTGATTAGTCACATGTTAAGTATATGGATTTCAAATAGAGTACAGAATCAAAATGTAACATCCAGTAGCTAGAAAGAACTAGAAAGAAATTAAAAAGTGGAAATAGTCATTTTTGGAAATAATATAAAATCTAGAAAATTTGTTAAGTTTGTTAAGTTGGATTTTTGGTCAACTTCAAAGGACCATAACTCTTAGCTCAGAATGAGTTAGGTGTGTTTCCAGATATCGTAGGAAATATCTTGGAATAATATTTCCAACGCCGCCGAGTTTGCACGATTCCATGTTCGTATGAGTGAGTTATGCCCATTAGAATTTGGGTTGTTCAAATAAGAAAATGTCCAATCCAGATTTTTAAAGGGTAGTTTGGTCTTTTCCTTACCCAATTTATTTAATTCGTTTTAATGAATTAATTAAGGGTCAAAACTGAATTTGGTCAGTTTAGAAAAATTGGAAATCTATGCCAGGGCTTGGAGAAAAGAGAAAAGAGGAGAAAGGAGAAGAAAATTCAAGTCTCGACGTCTTCGTAAGGAATCGCTTGTGGAATTCGTCAAGGGGTGATCCCTTTGAGGTATGTGATATCACATAGCGTTGGGTCCATTCACCCATGCACCAAACATGTTTAATTCAGCAATTTTCATCTTAAAAGAGTTAGAATTTGATATTCTTGAGTTGTGTTTATGAATTGTGTTCATCCTTGAACTTACATATGATTGATGGGGTTTTCTTGAGACGTTTTAGCGACGTTAAGATTTTTTTTTGAGTTAGATTCTAGTGTACATGTTTTAGGTATCAGAATCCAAGAAAGTATTGAGAAAAGGAATCGATTTAAGATCAGAAAACGAGACCAAAAGTTTGTCAAATTTTGCTTGAAGGAACAGTTGGAACGACATGCCCATATAGCACCAGGCAGGCTAGGGCGGTGCGCCATTTTGGAGCCCCGATAAGTTGGGGTTGGCGCAGTGAGCCAGGGAAGCACCCGGATCGTTGTTCTTCACCAGTTTTTCATTGTTTACCCTATTTAAGTCCTTCTAAAGTGTACTAACACTTTCCATTGATTCTAACTACTCGAAACACCTAGAAATCATCTAGAAACAAGAATCATGGCCTTGAATATATAAATTCAAATTCAAGAAAAGTTAAGAGTCAAGTCTAGGAAGTTCTTAGAGTCTTTTCAAGAAGTCTTTTGCAAATGCTTTTAACTTTGTTTTAAGACTTAAAATTGAAGTTGAGTAAAGAGTAAAGTTTGAAGTTCATTTCTTCAAAGAAGTATATGGGGACTATGTATTCTCAAAGAATTTAAAATATTTTCACATTTAAATAAGAACGGAAACTGAGATTTCCAAAGAGCCTTTGAGCTAGTTTTCATAAAAGAGTAAATGCTTTCACAATTAAACAAGAAGGGAAACTTTGATTCCCAAGATAGCCTTTGAGCTATGTTTTTGAGCAATTATCTCATATCACAGAAAGAAGTATGTTTTTAAAACATAAGAGCTAGTATCATATTTTGGGAGTAGTATTGAGCACCAATATGGAGGAGAGTTTAGACAACTCACAGCCCCCATAAACCATGTAGCCATCATGGGTTGGAAAGGGTCATACTTTTTAGATGATTCCTTTAGTGCTTTTTAGCAAAGACTAGTGGATCCACTTAATAGTTCAGGTTCTATACCCTCAGCAAGGTATAGGACAGCCCTGGCAATGTGAAACAAAACGTTGTATCATCACAATAGCTCTTGAGTGATGGTCGTCGGTTAGAGAAACTCCCACAGAAGTAATTGTATTCTTATATACACAGCTTATTATATTTTTACATAAATTGCAGAGTTATATGTATATTTGCATACACACAGAGTTGACATAATGTTTTTAACAGCTTTTCTTTATATCACACTTATTTTAAACTGTTTTATATTGAAATGAATTAAGTTATGTTGAGTTAAGTTGAGTCAGATAAGTTCTTCAATTCCTTTCATGCTTATGTCTTGTTTTAGAATTCCCCTTGCATACTCATACATTCAATGTACGGATGCCATTTGACTTGCATCTTCTTATGATGCAGACAGAGGTAACCAAAATCAACATCCAGCGCATCGTTGATTCTAGTTGAGCACTCAGAGTCAGTTGGTGAGCCTCCTTGCTTTCCGGAGGATCCCTTTGGTTATGTTTTGTTTTATTGCTTGCTTATTTCAATTGTTAGGATGATCGGGGGTCTTGTCCTGACATCCCTCAGAGTTTAGAGGCTTCATAGACAAAGTTAATGGATGCTAGTTCATGAATCTTTACTTTTCCTTTTCAGTTAAGTTGAGACTTGAGTTTTCATTTTGGCAGTGAATGTTATTTATTACATTCTTAGTTATTTATTGAGCATTTCAGTGTACTACTTTAAAAAGTATTTATCTTGAGTAAAGTCTTTTGCTGAGTAAGAAAGCCAAGCAAAGGGTTCGCTTGGGGCCAGCAATGGTTCTCGAGTGTCAGTCCCGCCCAGGATGTAGGCTTGGAGCATGACAGAAAAGTAATGACAAAGAGTTAATTACATTCATTATTCATCATTAATAATTTAGTTACGTTGTTGTACAACTAGCAAGATGAACTAGGTGTATGATAATTAAATCAGTTAATATGACGTCTCAAATTTTCTAACTTTTTGGGTAATAAAGAACTTTAATGTGTATCATTGAAATATTAAATAAGGTATATGATTTGAAGAAGAATGTGATAAGTTTAAACCGGTGAAACCTAAAAGTAAAGAAAATAAATACATGACATAAAATATTGAACTTGTACATAAAAAAGTTCATAGAATTTGTATAGGTCCAAGGGTAGATGAAAGGTTTTTTCAATTAAATTTAATACATAATTAATTTCAGAAATATTCTATTGAAAAAAATAGAGAATTAATTTTCTTATAAAAGAATAAAATAATCAATTTAATTTTAAAGGACATTTTAATATGCAATCGTTGGCTTAGGCTCTTTAATAAATACATGACATAAAATATTGAACTTGTAAATAAAAAAGTTCATAGAATTTGTACAGGTCCAAGGGTAGATGAAAGGTTTTTTCAATTAAATTTAACATAATTAATTTCAGAAATATTCTGTTGAAAAAAATAAATAATTAATTTTCTTATAAAAGAATAAAATAATCGATTTACTTTTAAAGGACATTTTAATAATTCAATTGTTGGCTTAGACTCTTTCCACTAATATATATACTAATTCTAGGCACGTGCATTGCACGTGTGTCTCATGTTAATCTGTGCTGATTCATTAAAAATATTATATATATATATATATATATATATATATATATATATATGAACACAATTATAAACAGATTCAATTTAAAAAGGAAAAAGAAACAAGAACATGGGTGCATTAAAAAAACCACCAAGTTTTTCACTTTTATTATGTGCATCTGCCACTTGGCTGTTTAATTATATTTTATTTAAAATTTTTCATGTCTGCAATTTGAAAATAAAAATAAAAATCAAAATTATAAACACCAAAAAATATATATATGAAAAATTATTTATGTAACCAAAAAAATATGAAAAAATTACTAATATATATGAAAAAATATATGACAAGTTAAACAAAGGAGAAATAAATTACAAAATTTAATGAATGAAATAAGGTGACAAAAAAAACTAGAAATAAACTTGGAAATCTATCCTTTTGAGGGTTTTGTGTTTTCATTTTAGCATGTTTGAGTGCCCTTTTCTCATTAGTGATGTTTTTAAATTTTAAGCACAATAATACATGTTAATCGATCATTATTGTTGCCTTTATTCGGTACATTTCAACTTTTTCTTTTTGTCTTGACTTGCTTATCAGGATAGATCATATTTTTAATATGTTATATATTAATTTAATTACGATGTCTTTTTATTGGTCATTGGTTATTTATTTTGTATTTTTAATTTATGAAATAATATTTGATTAAACGAAAATCGTCTTATTTTTAAGGATTGAATTATGTAAAACTGTGCTAAAGAGGATGCAATATGCTTTGCATATTATATTTTAATTTTAGCTAAAAATATAATCATTATTTTTAATACTAAGATCAAATTTGATCAATTAATTTAAAATTTGATTAATTAACACAAATATTAATTCAACACAATCCATATATGTTTTGAATCTTCATTATACTAGGAGAAGTATAAGTAGTTAGATAATTTTTGTGTATTTGAAGTACATATTCTCAATGTACATATTATGATAAAATTTTATTATATTCAGATTTTTATGTAAATTAAAACATTATATATAATTACACATGTACTTTTGTGTAACGACCGGGTTCCATCGTTATAGAAAAGCCAACGAGAAAAATTTTTGGGCTGAAAATCTTTTTCTTAGTAACTTAGAATTTCCCAACCTAGTCTAGATTTGGACACAATTGGAGTCATTAAAGTCTAGGGAAATCTGGTAACAATTGGGTGATCTAATTATGAATTCATCACATGAGTAGATAGCTAAGATGTTAAGAAACCCGTACGACTTTACGGAATTGAATTCGGGCGAGTAGAACTCCCTAAATTGATCTTAGTGTTGTTGGTTGAAGGTGTGTTATGAAATGGGGTCATGGAATTATTAATTTTACTCACTGGTTCCGTGCAAGTTGCTAAGGCAGGATTTTTCCCGCCAGGGCTGGGCGCTGTAGCGGGGTGAGTGCCACCATAGCGGCACATATGCTACTTAAAGTAGGAAATAAACCCAAAAATATTTTATTCTGCAATTTTCGAACTTAAGAGCTAAGGAACGAACCCAGGTGTTTTCTTGACAGTTTTCCACCATTTTTAAGGCTAAAGGTAAGGTCTTAACTCCCTGAATCCATTTTTCGATCCGTAGAACGTAATCTAATGGGAAATTATCGATGGGGGGAGGGTTTTGATCTGGAAATTATAGTGGAAAAAGCCCTAATATGGGTATAGGGATCATGAGTTTGATCTAGGGTTGATAGAATTGTTGGTAATTTGGGTAATCAATTATTGTTTATTGATTCCCGTGCTAAATTCATTATTTGTAGACTAGGAACAAGCGGAATGAATCCGGAAAGGGAAGAATCAAGTTTCTTAGGGGATTCAAGCTTTGTTGGTTGTAGGTGATGGTTGTGATTTTATGTTGTGTAATGTATGTTCGTTCATGCTTCATTATAATACGTGTATGTATGCGAATGTTGCATTATTGATCACACTAGTTGTAAATGAGATAGATGAATGATGAATGCCATGAATCATGACTTGATTGTATGACTATGAGAATATACTTGTGATTGTGATTGTGTCTTGTTAAATGGATCGAGTGTTTCATTCCGACACACTAACTTGGATCAGTTGTCACATTTAGACATGAATATGGGATCGGTTGCCACGTTCCGACATAATCATTGGATCGGGTACCACGTTCCGGTATACTAAAAGTTTGGGTTTGGGTTCCATGAGAGGACCATTGATTTGTCGTAATTGTGTATCTTGAGAAATGTGAAACTGCACCTTGTTCGTAAGTGATGATGATAATGTATATGTTTGGTGTATGCATGTTATTATTATGTTGTAATAAATTATGTATGTTGCACTTAGTGGGATAACCACGTGATCCTACTAGTACACTGTGGTTGTGTACTAATACTGCACTTGCTCTTTTTTTGTTGAGTATAGGGCATCTTTAGGCGGCTATTGACAAACCTCACTTAGAAGATCAGTGATCGTTGGAATTCAAGGGTGAGCTAGTTCTTCCGGACTGCCATGAGTTCTCTTTCGTTTATGTCAACCATTTTGGACTTAGACTATTGCATTAGGATTTCTTATGTTGAGTATGGGGTTGTACCCCTTCTTTTTTAGATTTATGGTTGAACTTTAGATGTTTTAGTACATTGACTTTCAGGTTGTAGGCGTTGTTTTTCGCATTTGTATAGTTGTTAGACAATTGGTTTGGAGTTTATTGGAACTCCCTATTTCTTTCCTTAGAATTTAACTTGCTTCCGTAACTTTAATGCCTTAGTATTTTGATTAAGTTGGTTAGCTAATTAGTATAAATGGTTCTCCTACTGGAGGATTAGTGTTGTACCGATCACGACGGTCGAGGTCGTGACATTTTGTTACTCAATAATGATTCATATTACATATTGTTAAATTAAAAATAATTACATTTTTATTATTTCTGCGCAACACATTGTAACGACCTGTTAGATCATTTTGAATACTAAAACTATTTCGACCCTTCCCATAAATTTTAAAATGAGAATCTTTAACTATTTATTTAACTACTGTTATTTAGTTTGTGGTATTTATTAAAGGGAAAATTACGCGGTTAAGCAAACTTATACTACTTAATTACTAATCATAGCTATAGTTTTCTATAATTACCACTCGCGACTAATATCATATGTTAATTACGCGGGCTGAATTCAAGTTTGATTAGCCACGTTTGTATATGTATAATTCGCCATAATATCCAAATACATATGTAAAACATACAATTATCTAACCTATATACATATACAATTCACCTCTCTCCCACTCTCTGCCCTCTCTCGCTCACCTCTCTACTCCGTCTCCCAATCTCGCTCGCCTCTCTCCTCCCTCTCCCAGTCTCTCTAGCCATATATACAAATGCATATGTATAATATACAATTATCTAACCTATACATATACAATTCACCTCTCTCCCACTCTCTTCCCTCTCTCGCTTGCCTCTCTCATCCCTCCCCCAATCTCGCTCGCCTCTCTCCTCTCTCTCCCAATATCGCTCGCCTCTCTCCTCCCTATCCCAATCTCGCTGGCCATATATACAAATACATATGTATAATATACAATTATCTAACTTATATACATATACAATTCACCTTTCTCCCACTCTTTGCCCACTCTCTCTCGCCTCTCTCCTCTCTCTCCCAGTCTAGCTCGCCTCTCCCCTCCCTATAACATGTAACTACGAATTGTAATTATCAAACTATAGTTATGGAGAGTAATTGGGCTATTTTTGAGTGGCTATATGTGAAAGTTCCCCTTTATTAAATAATAATTTTTTTATTAATTGGTGGTTAATGGGTCAAATCCATAATTTTATATGGGAAATTTTTTAAAATGTCAATATTTTGACATTTAATAGGACCCCTTGGCCACATTTTTAATATTTTTTTAAAATGTCAATATTTTAGTTTGTTAAGTATCTAATTAATGTTTTTTCTATTTGGTTGATTTGCAAGAATACAATTATTTTATAACAGAAAGGAGAAAATCAGGGGAGAGAATATTTTAAAAAAGGAATATATCACTTGAAATTCTCATCAGTTACAGTTTCAAAAAAATCCCCTTTCTCATTCGATTGGATCAACAATTTCAATCTCCATTTTTTCTCCTTTATCAATATCTTAATAATGAATTGTATCCCAATGATCAAAATTGTATTACATGATTGCCATATATATATATATATATATATATATATATATATATATATATATATATATATATATATATATTTGTATTACAAAAATATTACTTATTGTATCCCATTATAATTTAATCATTACATATGAATATAATTTATGAAAGGACACAAGATTCTGATAAAAAAAAAATAGCATATAGTTGGAAATAATACAATCTGTTGAGAAATGATACAATATTCTAAAAAATAAATTGACTATGAAAGAAATAGGGATACAAGATTCTGAAAAAAAATAGCATACATAGTGTAAATAATACAATTTGTTGAAGATTGATACAAAATTCTAAAAACATTACAAATTGACTGAGGATAAAAAAGGATATATCTATGTTTAATAAATACAAATCCATTTGGCATACCTATTAGAATGACTACTAACTAAAAAAGAAATACAATGTTCTCAATAAAAATACAAATGTTAAGTAAAAGAAAAATAATTGACAACAAAAATTAATATGAATACAACCTCCTCCTCCTCCTATGTTTCTTTTTTTCAATTTTCGTTCATCAAATCCAAATCTAAATCTGTATTCATTTGTGCATTAGTAACCCTATAAGCGAAATTCGAAATTATTAAATATAAATGTATAAAAGATCAAAAAATATATGATGTATGAATGCCAATGTAGATTACTGCAATCTACTAAATCTCAAATATGAAAATAAAATCACAAAAAAATCAAACAATAATGTTTAAAAGACGAAAATTCCAAAATACATTAAAAGAAAATCTCACAAAATGCTTGGTGAATGTGAAAACAAACTGGCAAAATCAAACAATATTGTTTAAAAGATGAAAAATTTGAAATACAAAATACTTGGTGAATATGAAAACAAAATCACAAGAAATCTCACAAAATACTTGTTGAATATGAAAACAAAATCACAAGAAATCTCATAAAATACTTGTTGACTTCAAATTTACCTTTATCAATGAGTGAAAAATCTTTTGAATTAATTGTGAGATTTTTTGAACAAAGTGTAGTAAATTTGAATAGTAGATTTTCTTGAACAAGGAAATGAGATAACAATAATGAAAAAGGGAAGAGAGAGAAATGATTTGGGGTAAAACCTAGAAAGAGGGGTAAGTGGGTAATGAAGGTATTTTTTAATTTTTCTTATCGGATAGGGAGTAAAAAAGGGTCTAATGTGGGCCTGATTTGAGAAATAAAAGGAAAGAAAATTAATTATATTAGAATACAATTTATTTTCTAAAATATTGACATATTGACATTTTTAATAATTATTTTAAAGTGTAGACGTTTTTAATAATTATGTTATGGATTGTGACTAATTTGCTAATTTTTCCTTTATTAGGGAATACCCTTACTAGTGACTAATTTATTAGAATAAGTAAAATAAAATTTTTATTATTTTAATTATAACAAGAAACGGAGAATAACAAAAACTCACATCTTTCTCTTAATAGATCTCTTCTTGTTCCTCAATTTTCCGAGAATACGTCTATTTTATTGTAAGTTCTCTGTTCAAAACATTTCCTGAAAGTAGACGACAAGTTTAAATCTGAATATAAGCAAGACATATCTTATTGAATCAATCTTTTTCGCCACATCGCATATAAGGGGAATCGAGCCCCCTCTGCTGCATCGACGACATATGAAAACAAAGAGGAATAGAAAGTATAAAGGCTTCAAGTAAGAATCTTTTAACAAAACTTTAATATTGGGATATGCATGCATTTATTGCTCATTATATGGATAATATTATGTTAATAATTTTGGTTCAAAAGGAAAGTGAATTGGTGAAATTTGGTTGGATAAAAATAATGATAAAATTGAGTGGTCAATTAATGATTGACAATCATGAGTTAGCCTTAAGAATGGTAGTATATTGAATGAGAATATGGTTTAGCTGTTGCTTCATTATTAGAAGTATGATATCATGCCAATTGTTTCATGATATGCCATTGGTATTCAAGATTAATTAATTTTATTTAGTTATCAAATTATTATTTAAAGTTTGATATAATGAGATAGATAGTTAAATATTAAGTGTATTGTATTATAAGAATTTCATTAAAGTTATGTTAATTGGAGGAATTGAGAGTTATCATAGGCTCGAAAAATTAGGAAATTATGAGACCTGATATATTAGTTGGTATCAAAATTAAGGAATTTGATTATAGATTTGGGTGGGTTTTTAAATCTAGGCTAATTATATAGTAATATAGGTGTCTACAGATTTGTTTGCTTATGAATATTGTATTGGAAACTTTCTAAGGCATTGATGAAAGGAAAAGCATTGAGAAATTAGCTTGCTTGACTTTGATTCTTCGGTAGAGGTATGTTATTGTTTATTCTATGTGATAGAGAGACTCTTAATAGTAATTGATATTTATTGAGTGATATTGTGAAATTTTCAATGTACTTGATTATTGTGGTTTGAATAATTCATGTGTTATTTGTGTCACGACCCAGGGGTACCCTTAGATGTAACAACGCGTACAAGACCCCGAGAGGCCTCATACAAGCCCCTTGGCTTTCATAACATAAGATAATAGAAATGAGAGGAAATTTAAAACATTTTCAACACAATCAAGTCTTTATAAAATGAAGCGGAAGTCTATTACACTTTGTTTCAAACCATCTAAACATGAATATCTTGGGACACAACCCATACAATAGAGTTCAAAACATAAAAAAAAAGAACATAAGAGAAATGGTGATCAAATCCTCGAATGCTATGAGGACTCACCAATCTTCAATCCTTGCTTCTACTAAAATCCTAGCCATGAGAATGAGAATTGATATCGATGGACCCTACATTTGAATAAGAAATGTAGGCAAGAGTATACGTTAGTACAAACATGTACTAAATATGATAGCTTGCATAAACATCAACATAAGCATAAGAGTTAGACAATATAAGTCATAAGCATAATCAATGCACATAAATCATCATAACATAGGAGGTACACTTTCTTGAAGTAACCTCAACTTATCCTTAGTCAATACTTGGGTCCTTTGCCTCTAGTCATTCATATCATGGACAGAAACTCAAGAAACAATCCAAGCTAATCATTGTTCATAACAGGTACATCTCATTTTAAAACAAACTTACTATACTTCCTTGAAGTAGCCTTGTTTCATCATAACTATGCTAAGATTGATTGAGGAATAGTCAATCCTTAGTACAAGATAAGTATTTATCCATGGAAGAGTACTATACTAATCCAAGCTATCCATGAAGGAGGTCTCACATTACCAACTCAAGCTACCATGGAAGGTACTTCTTACCAAACCAAGCTACCATGGAAAACCACCTTATCATGCTTGTCCAAACTACCGTGGAAAGCACCTTATTATGCTATTACAAGCTATACCATGGAAGGGTACTATTTCTCAATCCAAGCTACCATGAAATGGTATGGCCTTACCAAGTCAAGCTACCATGGAAGAACACCTTATCGTGCCAATCCAAGCTACCAAGGAATGGTACTATTTCTCAATCCAAGCTAACCATGAAATGATCTTGTCTTACCAAGTCAAGCTATCCACAAAATGGTCTTGTCTTACCAAGTCAAGCTGCCCATGAAATGGTTTCGTCTTACCAATTCAAGCTACCATGAATTCTACCAACCTAAGCTACCATGAAGGGATCTCATATTACCACTTCAAGCACCATGGAAAAAGACCTCATTATGATAAGCCAAGCTAAGTCTTATTCATCATAGTCTATAAATTCTTTGATTCATTTTAGGTGAGAAAGTCTTTCAACCTAGAATCATTCTATGTGAGGAAACCTTTCACATTCATGCATTCATACATTCATAAGGTTAATCATGTGGGTAAATCCCTTCCACAACAATTCTATCTAATAATCAACATTCAGCATATAAACTTTACGCTTAAAGCACTAATAATCATAATTCATCCTACATACCTCAACCTCAAGACAATTCTAATATCAAAGCCCTACAAATCACAATTCATCATGTATGCTTCAATCTCAAGTAATTCATGTCTATATGTTTCAATCTCAAGCAATCTATAATGTACCATATCAATTCTTTTCGAATACATCTAATCTTGATTTTTTCCCTTTCATGGAGTGAAACCAACATATATCAAATTCATCTTAGAATCATGGGTTAGGCATGTGTACATGTAAATTCATGCTAAAATAATTGAATCTACTTAATTCAAGCATAAACAATCATAATCCACTCATTTGGGTCAACATTCATCAAAACCCACAACATTAGAAGAAACCCTAACTAGAATTGGGAAACTTCTTATTCTAAATTGGGGAAATCTTAGGGTCTCCATGGATGAAAGGATTTCATGAATGAAAAAACATCATACCTTAACAACAAATCCCAGAAATGATTGTGGAATGGAGACTTGAGCTTGATCCTAGCTTCAACTTTTTCTTCTTCTTCTTCAAGTTCTAGTGAGAGAAATATTTGAGAGAAGAACTTGGGATTTCTTTTGGGGTTTTGGAAATAATGATTTGAATGGGTGAGTTTAAGATTTAAAATTACTCATGTAGTGTTCCTAGACTTGGGTAAAATGACCTAGCATTTATTCACTTAAATCTGGAAAAGACCCATTTAACCCTCAACTAGTAGTGGACTGCCTCCTCACCACGTGAGGCTTCACAAGCCGTGGTGCTTTCGTTGGTCATGGACCAGTGGCTAGGCAACCACCCCTTAGCCCCTAAAAATCTAAGTTTTCACCACGACCCCCCCACGGCTCGTCAAGACCTTCACGATCCGTGAAGTGGCTCGTGTGGAGGACCTCTTAAGGTGCACACTTCCTAGCCCTTCACGGGAACCACCACGAGCGGTGATGCCCTTCACAGGGTGTCATGATGCTCGTGAGAGAAGTTCCTCCCTTGACCAGCCACTTCCTAAGATCTACGGGAACCACCACTACTCATGGTGCCCTTCACGGCCCGTGGGGGCTTTCATGAAGGGTGCCAAGGCTAGTTTCTCTAGTTCTTGACTTGAAACTTAGCCCCTCACTTGGAATTCTATATTCCGAGGTGTTACATTATCTCCCCATTGGGATTTTTCGTCCTTGAATGGGATTCTAGACACCTCTTAAAGGAAACGACTCAAGACTAGAAGCTCATCATACATGCAACTCATCTAAATGCACACAACCAAGGAGAAAACATCAACTCCAAGCTAAACATACTCAATGCATCATATGGAAGGTAGGAACTACATCTAACAACCCAATATGCATGAAATTTCAAAATCTCTCATATTAAAGAAGGAACTATCATCTCCAAGCTAAAAGTATGGTCAACAAAATCTCATGGGGCCTATATGCAATTTCTACTCAAAAGCATATATACAAAGAGGAATTCTCAACTCCAAGCTAAGACATGTTCATAAATTCATCTCCTGAAGTCTATAGACAACTCATACTCAATGCACTACAACATGAGGAAAATCAATCATATAAACTCATTTCTTTCAAAACACAAGTTTTTCATGAACATGCATAACATAAGAAAATCATAGGAATATCTAAAACACACATGACATCACAACAAACGCAGACCATGAGAAACTCTTTATCTCAAGCTAAGGGAGGAGTAGAAGGAAAAAAATGAGGATATTGGGACATCATATCGGTGTCGGCCTCCCATGTAACTGCCTCAACTAAAAGATTCATCCATAACACTTTCACAAAAGCAACCTCCTTGTTCCTAAATTTCTTAATTTGTTGGTCTAAATTCTCAACCGATCCTTCTTCAAAAGAAAGACTTTCATCAACTCCCAAACCTTCTAAGGGAACTATAGATGTCGGATTTTCAACACACTTCTTTGAGATAGAGACATGGAAAACCGGATGCACCAATGCCAACTCATTGGGAAAATCTAGCTCACAAGCAACCTTACCAACACGTCTCAAGATCTCATGTAGGCCGATAAAATGGAGACTAAGATTCTCTTTCTTACTAACCCTCATTACACCCATCATAGGCGATATTTTCAAGTAAACCCAAATCATGAACATTAGGAACACACAATGACCTTTCTATCTAAGGACACCGTATCCCACTTGGGAGAAAGCCCCTATGGACTTTCTAAGTACTGCCTCTTTTAGTTCTACTAAGGTCAGATCAAGACATTACTTAGCTTTCACATCCATCACAAAAGATGATTTTAGACTATTATGAAATATACCACTACCCTAGGTACAGTCTTCTATCATGAACTTATCAAGGTATTGTATAAACACCCGATCCATCAAATCCATAAATGTCGCCGGAGCATTAGTCAAACCAAATGACATGACCACTAACTCATAATGACCATACCGGATTCTAAAATCCATTCTTGGAATATAATCATTCTTCACTCTCATTTGGTGATAACCCATCCTAAGGTCAATCTTAGGAAAGTAACTATCCCCTTTAAGTTTGTCAACATTTCCCTCACCCTAACTAGGTGGTATATACAACCCTTATAAATCATCTTTCTAGCTTTCATATTAAAATGATCCAGACCGCCGTAATTGGCACCCACACCAACCCTTCGGTGGGAGAACCACTACTACAATCCAACTAAGCAAGTTTAAGAAATCTAAAGCATTTAAAAATATGGAAGAAGGTTTAAATGACTAAATAAAATATATAGTTACCATAAACTCGAAGGTCTATAAACACACTATTGTGGAAATTCAACCCCCAGAACTGAAAGTCATTGTACCAAAACTCTATTAACCAACAAGTCTAGGAAAAGGGGGTGAAACCCCAAAAACTAAATATAAACAGCCTAAACATATAGTCTGAGTTAGAAAGTAATGGACTAAACTAGTGATGGATCAATGACAGCCTAAAAGAACTGGTTCACCCTTAAATCCGGTATCGGTCAAAGATATCCTAGTTGAGGTTTGTCAGTAGCCACCTGAAGGTGCCATGTACTCAATAAAGAAAGAGCAAGTGCAGTATAAGTACACGTAACTATGGTGTACTAGTAGGATCACGTGGCTACTTGAGTAGCGTAATACAAGAAAGTCATTACAACACAGTAAACACACATATAAAGAATACATAATTCAATCATCATTTTAGGAGCAACATACAATTTCCCAACAACCATGACAGGTAATTATAAATGTAACAATCACAAGTGGTTCACTCATGGAAACCACACCCAAACAGTTAGTGTGTCAGAACATGACACCCGATCCAATATACATGTGTCGGAATGTGACACTCGATCCAAAATATGTGTAACACCTCGTCAAGTCAATGAGCTAGAATTAGAAAGATTCATTTTTGGAAAGAATGAAAAATCTGGAAATTTGTCTAAGTTATGTTAAGTTTAAGTTTTGGGTCAACTTCAAACAACCATACCTCCTAGCTTAGGATGAGTTAGGTGTGCTACAAGACACTGTAAGTAAGATCTTTGAATTATATTTCCAACACCACCGAGTTTGATCAATTTTGATTTTGTATGAAGGAAATATGCCCATTTGAAGTCGGGCTATTTAGATAAGGAAAGTCTAATCCGAATTTTGGAAGGGTATTATGGTCTTTTCCTTACCCAATTAATTTATTTCTATCACAGTGAATTAATTAGGGTCAAAACTGAATTTGTTCAGTTTGCACAATTGAAAATTCAAGTTAGGGCTTTAGAGAGAAGAACTCAAGAGAAAAGAGAAGAGGAAAGTCAAGATTCGTCGTCTTTGTAAGGAATTGATTGCTAATTTTGTCAAGAATTTGATCCTACGAGGTATATGAGACTTTCATAACGTTGGGTTCGTTCACCCACGTGCCAAACATGTTTATTTCAGAGTGAATTCATCTTAAAAATATTGGAAGTTTAAATGTTCTTGATGGGCGTATTTGAATGGCTTTCGTTCTTGAATTTGGGTTGAGATTCAGGAGTTCTTGAGAGTTTAAAGTCTATTATTAGAGTTACTTTGAGCTAGATTTTTGTGTATATACTTTGGGTACCTGAATCTAAAGATATATTGTGAAAAATAATTGAAATTAATCTAATTAGGATCAGATAAATGAGAGGAAAAATTCATCAATTTTGTCTGGGGCAATTTTGGCGCGATGCGCCCCGGTTGCGCCAGGAGGGCTGGGGCGACACGCCCTCGTTGCACCTAGAAAGTTGGGATGACGTGCCCCCATTGTGCCAGGAGGGCTGGGGCGATGGCCCCCGTTACGCTAGGAGGGCTAGGGCGATGTCCCAGTAATGCGCCAAAAAGTGGTTTCTGAACTTTAGGGGCTGGCGCGCCGCGCGAGCAGTGCGCCAGGTCCGTTCGTCCCAACCCGTTTTTCATTGTTTAGGTCGTATAACTCATTCTAAAGTGTATTAAAACTTCCTATTGATTCTAACTACTCTAAATGACTTATAAACACCTAGAAATAATCCATAAACCTGAATCATACCCTTGAATCCATAAATTCAAATTCAAGGAAAGTTAAGAGTCAAGTCTAGAAAGTTCATAGAGTCTTTTCAATAATTATTTTACAAATATTTTAATCTTGTTTTAAGACTTGAGTTTTGAGTTAAGTAAGAGTAACAAATAAAGTTCATTTCTTTAAAAAGAGTATATGGGAACTAAGAATTTTCAAAGAGTAAATGTTTTCACATTTAAACAAGAGAGGAAATACTAATTTCCAAGAGAGCTTTTGAGCTAGTTTTTGAGTAATTATCTCAAACCACAAAAAGTGTTTTTGTTGTTAAAACATATGACTTGAGTATTTTGGGAGTATTATTGAGAGTCGATGTAGGGACGAGTTCATAACAACTCAATGTCTCCATAAATCATGTAGCCATCGTGGGTAGAAATGGTCATATATTTTAGATGATTCCTTAATGATTTTTAGCATAGACTAGTGGATCCATTTAGTTGATGTATTCTATATCCCAGCAAGTTATAGGATAGTTTTAGAAGCATAGGCGAAACGATGTATCATCACATAACTCATAGTGATAGTGGTCAGTTAGAGAAACTCCCACAAAGTTATATTACTTTATTATATATGTGTATTGAGTTGTTTATTAAGGTTAAAGGTTTTATATAAATGCATCATTATTGTCATTTATTTATGCATTGATTTGAGTAACGTTGAGGTAAGTGTTTCTTTCAGAATTCAATTCAAGTTTATGCCTTGTTTAGTTTTCCCCTCGCATGCTCGTACATTTAATGTATTGATGCCATTTGGCTTGTATCATTTTATGATGTAGATACAGGTAACTAGGATCAGCATCCAGCGCTTCATTGATCCAGTTGAGCACTCAGAGTTAATTGGTGAGCCTCCTTGCTTTCTGGAGGGTTCCCTTTTTATTGCTTTATAGTTAGTTTATTAGAATGTCGTGGGTCTATTCCCGGTGTCCATATCAGTTGATAGATGCTTCATAGACAGTTAGTTGATTTTTCATTATCTTGTTATTGGCTTATTTTCAAATTTGAGTTGCCACTTTGGCTAAGTTAAATGTTTATTTCTAAAACATTTTGAGTTTAGTTTGAGATAGTTGAGTTATCTTGCCTTTGAATTCTCTTTTTAATACTTAATGTCTTCTGCTGAGAGTCTATCCAGGCCAAGGGTTTGTTTGGGGCCAACAATGGTTCTTGAGTGCTAGTCCCGCCAAGGGTGTAGGCTCGGGGCATGACAAACTTGGTAAAAGAACACAGAGTTCAAGAGTCCTAGGGAGGCTATGAAGCCATTTCTGTAGAGTCCTAGTTATCGATGTGTAACACGCCGCATATATAATTAGGAGGTTGTGACATTTAGGAACAATTTCTCTTCTTTCATATTCATATCGTGCAATAGAGTTAATTTCTATAAAGTCCTTCTAACTCATTCTTGCGCGTGTCTTTTAATTGATCATGCCTCTAGGAAGAGATGTCTGAGGTCGTCATGCTAGGTGTAATGTCGAGGAACAAGGGGTACGTAATGCACTTGAAGTGCAACCCATCGGGAAGTCACCAATGCTGAGTTCAGGGAAGCGATCAAAATGTTAAGTCAAGCCGTGACAAACCAAGCTGGGCAGAGGGAGAACCGATAGGAAGTGAATGATACTTCTAGAATCTGTGAGTTTCCAAGGATTAATTCCCTAAGCATTACTGGTTCGAGCATTACGTACTGAGGATCTAGAAAGCTTTGTTGAGGAACTGCAAAAGGTAGTTAGGGTTATGCACGTTGCTGATTCTGAATGAGTTGAACTAGCTACATATCAACTGAAAAGTGTTTCTAGGACTTCGTTTGACTAGTGGAATAAGGGTAGAGATGAGGGTGAACTAATTTTGAGTTGGGCAATGTTTATGGAGGCTTTATTGGGGCCTTTCTTTCCCCATGAACTGAGAGAAGCCAAGGTACGAGAATTCCTTACTTTTAAGCATAATTCAATAAGTGTTCATGAGTACAGTTTAAAGTTTACCCAACTTTCTCGATATGCTCCAGATATGGTTACAGTTATGAGAAATAGGATAAGTCTATTTGTTGCTGGGTTGTATCATCTGTCAAGCAAAGTGGGAAAGGCGACTATGCTAATAGAAGGTATGCATATAGAAAGGTTGATGGTTTATGTGTAGTAGGTTGACGAAGAGAAGCTAAGGGATAGGGAAGAATTCAGAAACAAGAAGGCTAAGACATCGGGGAATGAGTCCGGGTAGCAAAAGAATAATGTGAACCAGTATTCTTTCTAACAGAAACATAAGGGACGTGCTCCATCATCTACTAGTGCACTTAGACCAAGGAACAAATATGAGTATAATAATTAGAATTCATAGAATTTCAGAGCTAGACCTGCTCAGTCACAGGGTAGTATGGAACAAGGAGGTAATTATGCTCCTACTTATGCTAAGTGTGGTAGGAACCACCCAGTTGCTTGTCGTGATGGCTCTACTTGATGTTTCAAGTGCGGCCAAGAGGGTCACTTCATGAAAGAATGTCCTAAGAACATGCACAAAAATGAAAGTAGGGGAAATAGAGCCCAATCTTCTTAGTTGCTCCACCAGATAGGGCTGTACCTAGATGAGCTACTTTAGGGACTGGCGGAGAAGCAAATCTCTTATATGCTATCACTAGTCGCCAAAAGCAAGAGAATTCACCGGATGTTGTCAGTGCTATGACCAAAGTCTTTACTTATTATGTTTATGTTGTGCTAGACCCAGGAGCAAGTGTATGTTTTGTGATCCTATATGTTGCAATGAATTTTATATGTTCTTTCTGAGCAACTTTGTAAGCCCTTCACTGTTTCTACATCTGTTGGTAAGTCTATTCTACCTAAGAGAGTATATTGTGATTGTGCTATTTCCATCAATCACAAGAGCACCATAGATGATTTGGTTGAGTTAGACATAGTAGATTTTGATGTCATTCTAGGTATGGACGGGCTTCATGCTTGTTATGCCTCAATTGATTGTAGAACTCGAGTTGTTAAGTTCCAATTTCCTAATGAACCAGTCTTTGAGTGTAGTTTCGTACCTTAAGGCGAGAAAGTTAGTTTCCAAGGGGTGTTTCTATCACTTAGTCTAAGTTAATGATTCTAGTATTGAGACACCTCCTATTAAGTCAGTTCCTATTGTGAGTGAGTTTCCTGAGGTCTTTCCAGATGATCTACTCAGAGTCCATCCTGAGATAGAAATAGATTTCAGTATAGATCTTCTTCCCGATACTCATCCTATATCTATTCCACCATATAGAATGGCACCAACACAGTTGAAAGAGTTAAAGGAGCAGCTGAAAGATCTCCTTGACAAGGGTTCATTTGACCAAGTGTCTCCCATTGGGGCACTCCGGTCTTATTTGTGAGGAAGAAAGATGGTTCTTTTAGAATGTGTATAGACTCCCATCAGTTGAACATGATTACTATCAAGAATAAGTATCCTCTTTCAAGAATTGATGAACCCTTCGATCAACTTCAAGGTGCCACTTATTTTTCCAAGGTAGACCTCAGATCTGGCTACCATCAGTTATGAGTAACGGAATGTGATAGTGCAATGACATCTTTCTGGACCCGTTATGGTCATTACGAGTTTCTAATTATGTCCTTTGGTTTGACCAATGCTCCTGTAGCGTTCATGGACCTTATGAATAGAGTATTCACGCCTTATTTAGATATGTTTGTTATCGTGTTCATTGATGCCATCCTAATCTATTAGAGAAATGAGGAATATCATGCCAACCTTCTTATAATAGTTCTCCAAACTATAAAGGATAAAGCGTTGTATGCTAAGTTCTTTAAATATGAGTTTTGGCTTGAGTCTGTGGCATTATTAGGCCACATTATTTTCGGTGATGGAATCAGAGTTGATACCCAAAAATTAGAGGCAATGTAGAATTTGCCTAAACCTAACATCTCCAACTGATATTAGGAGTTTCTTTGGGTTGGCTGGATATTATAGAAGCTTCATAGAGGTGTTCTCATCCATTTCGTCTTTTTTTGACGAAGTTGACTCAGAAAACAAAGAAGTTTCAATGGTCTACAGCTTTTGAGAAAAGCTTTCGGGAATTGAAAAAGAGGTTGACTACTGCTCAGTATTGGCCTTACCAGAAGGTACTCAAGGTTTTATGGTGTATTCTGATACGTCCAAAGTTGGTTTGGGTTGTGTGTTAATGGAGAATGGTAAAGTTATAGCTTACGCCTCCAGACAGCTAAAAGTTTACTAGGAGAATTACCCAACCCATGATCTAGAGTTAGTTGCCATAGTATTTTCTTTAAAATTATGACGTCATTACCTTTATGGTGTTCATGTGAATGTTTTCACCAATCACAAGAGTCTTGGGTATGTATTTAGTCAGAAAAAGCTTAATCTCAGATAGAGGAAGTGGTTAGAGTTACTCAATAATTATGACATGAGTATCCTCTATCACCCAGGTAACGCTAATATTGTTGTTGATGCCTTTAGCAGATTGTCTATGGGTAGTACCACCCATTTTGAGGAATAAAAAAAGATAGAGTTAGCGAAAGATGTGCACAAACTTGCATGATTAGGTGTTCAACTAATAGATTCCGCAGAAGGAGGATATGTGGTGATGAATAGGGGTGAATCATCATTACTGTCTGAAGTTAAAGAGAAACAAGACTAAGATCCTATTTTTCTTGAACTGAAGGAAAATGTTCATAAGCAAAAGTAATGGGTTTTGAAGAAGGGGGAGATGGCGCATTGACGTATCAAGGTAGGTTGTGTGTACCAAAGGTGGATGAACTCCAAGAGAGAATCATGAAGGAAGCTCATAGCTCCAAATATTCCATTCATTCGGGTTCCACAATGATGTATTGTGACCTGAGAGAAGTGTATTGGTTGAATCGTACGAAGAAAAGTATAGTTGAGTATGTTGCTAAATGCCTGAATTGTCAACAAGTTATAGTAGAGCATCAAAGGCCCAGTGGAATGACTTAGAATATAGAGATTCCAAAGTGGAAGTGGGAGATTATCAATAAGGACTTTATTTTTGGTATGCCACGGTTTCACAAGCAACATGATTCTATTTGGATGATTGTGGATCAAATGACCAAATTAGCCTACTTCTTGCTGGTAAAGACTACCTATTCAGCAGAAGATTATGCTAAGTTATACATTCAAGAGGTAGTAAGAACACATGGAGTCCCTGTTTCGATTATATTAGATAGAGGGGCATAATTTACTGCACAGTTCCAAAAATCTTTTTACAAAGGCTTGGGTTCAAAGGTGAACTTAAGTACAACTTTTCATCCTCAGGCAGATAGTCAAGCAAAGTAAACAATTCAGACGTTAGAAGATATGTTGAGGGCTAGTGTGATTGATTTCAAAGCTAATTGTGATGATCACCTACCTCTCATTGAGTTTGCTTATAACAATAGCTACCATTCTAGCATTCAGATGGCTCCTTAGGAAGCTCTCTATGGGAGAGGATTCAGATCTCCAATTGGATAGTTCGATGTTGGTGAAGCTTAGTTGATAGGAACAAACTTAGTTCATCAAGCTATGGAGAAAGTGAAAGTTATTAAAGAGAGGTTGAAAACAGTGCAGAGTCGTTAAAAATCCTACACTGATGTTAGGAGAAGGGAGTTAGAGTTTGAAGTAGATGATTGGGTATATTTGAAAGTTTCACCCATGAGGGGTGTTATGAGATTTGGTAAGAAGTGGAAACTTAGTCCCCGGTATATTGGTCCTTACTGAATATCCAAGAGGATTGGCAATGTAGCTTATGAGTAGGAGCTACCAAATGAGTTAGCAATGGTTCATTCGGTATTTTACATCTCCATGTTGAAGAAGGGCATGGAAGATCCTTCACTTATCATACCTACTGAAGATATTGGTATCAAGGATAGCTTATCATATGAGGAGATTCTTATTCAGATTCTAGATCGCTAAGTTCACAAGTTGAGAACGAAAGATGTAGCATCAGTCAAAGTTCTGTGGAGAAATCAGTTTGTTGAGAAAGCTACTTGGGAAGCTAAGGAGGACATGAGGAAGATATACCAACATCTCTTTGAATCCGGAGAAGTTCCAAATTAAGGTACTAATCCTTTTCTTTTCTTTTATTTTAAGTTGGCATGCTTTATTTACATTTTGATTGTTAGGTCTTTGAGCTAGATGTTAGATGTCATACCCTTAGTCTTCTTAGAGTGATCTCATTCGAGGACGAATGTTCCAATGGGGAGATATTGTAACACATTGCTAAGTAAAAGAGCTAGAATTAGAAAGAGTCATTTTTGGAAAGAATGAAAAATTTGGAAATTTGTCTAAGTTATGTTAAATTTGAGTTTTAGGTCAACTTAAAATCACCATAACTCCTAGCTTAAGATGAGTTAGATGTGCTACAAGATACCATAGGAAAGATATTTGAATTATCTTTCAAAATCAAATTAGGTTGCTCAATCTAAAGTTCGTATGAAGGAGATATGGCCATTTAAGTCGTGTTCTTTAGATAAGGAAAGTGTAAACTGGATTTTGGAAGGGTATTATGGTCTTTTCCTTACCCAATTAATTTATTTCATTTTTAGTGAATTAATTAGGGTAAAAAATGTATTGGTTCAGTTTGCACAATTGAAAATTCAAGCTAGGGCTTTAGAGAGAAGAACTCAAAAGAGAAGAGAAGAGGAAAGTAAGAATTCATCATCTTCGTAAGGAATTGATTGCGGATTTCGTCAAGATTTGATCCTACGAGGTATGTGATACTTTTATAGCGATGGGTTCATTCACCCACATGCCAAACATGTTTATTTCAGCATGAATTCGTCCTAAAAAAATTAGAAGTTTGAATGTTCTTGATGGGTGCTCTTGAATTGCTTTCATTTTTGAATATGGGTTGAGATTGAGGAGTTCTTGAGAGTTTAATGTCGATTATTAGAGTTACTTATATTTTTTGGGTACCTAAATATAAAGATATATTGAGAAAAATAATTGAAATTAAATGAATTGAGATAAGAAAACGAGGGGAAAATTTTGTCTGTTTTGCTTGGGAAAATACAGGCAGGTCTGTTCGCCCCATCCCATTTTTCATCATTTAGCCAGCTTAAGTCCTTTTAAATTGTACGAACACTTCCTATTGATTATAACTACTATAAATGACTTCTAAACACCTAGAAATCATCCATAAACTTGAATCATAACCTTGAATCCATAAATTCAAATTTAAGGAAAGTTAAGAGCCAAGTTTAGAAAGTTCATATAGTCTTTTAAAGAATTTTTTTACAAATGTTTTAATCTTGTTTTAAGAATTGAGTTTTGAGTTAATTAAGAGTAACAAATGAAGTTCATTTCTTCAAAAAGTGTATATGGGAACTAAGTATTCCCAAAGAGTAAATAATTTCACATTTAAACAAGAGAGGAAACACTAATTTTCAAGAGAGCTTTTGAGCTAGTTTTTGTCTAATTATCTCAAATCACAGAAATATTTTTTTTTCAACATATGAGCTAAGTATATTGGGAGTAGTATTAAGCACCGATGTGAGGACGAGTTCATAACAACTCAATATCTCCATAAACCATATAGCCATCGTGGGTAGAAAGGGTCATACTTTTTAGATGATTTCTTAGTGCTTTTTAGCATAGACTACTGAATCTACTTAGTTGAGACGTTCTATATCCCAAAAATTTATAGGACAGTTCTAGCAGCGTGGGCGAGATGTTGTATCATCACATAGCTCATAGTGATGGTTTTCAGTTGGAGAAACTCCCATAAACTTATATTACTTTTTTATATATGTATAATGAGTTCTTTCTTACTGTTTAATGGATTTATATAAACTGCATCTTTATTGTCATTTATTTCTATATTGAGTTGAGTAAAGTTGAGTTAAGTGTTTCTTTCAGAATTTAGTTCAAGCTTATGTCGTGTTTAGTTTTCCCCTCGCATGCTCATACATTTAATGTACTAATGCCATTTGGCTTGCATCATTTTATGATACAGATACAGATAACCAGGATCAGCATCTAATGCCTCGTTGATCCATTTGAGCACTCAGAGTCAATTGGTGAGCCTCCTTGCTTTTCGGAGGATTCCCTTTTATTGATTTATAGTTAGTTTATTAGGATGTTGTGGGTCTTGTCCAGACGTCCATATCAGTTGTTAGAGGCTTCGTAGATAGTTAGTTAGTTCATTTGTCATTATCTTGTTATTGGCTTATGTTGAGATTTGAGTTCCCACTTTGGATAAGTTAAATGTATATTTCTAAAACATTCTGAGTTTAGTTTGAGACAGTTGAGTTATCTTGCATTTGAATTCTCTTCTTAATGCCTAAA
Source organism: Solanum bulbocastanum (assembly GCA_037074985.1). Lineage (NCBI taxonomy): Eukaryota > Viridiplantae > Streptophyta > Magnoliopsida > Solanales > Solanaceae > Solanum > Solanum bulbocastanum. Next base: position 40,108,999 of record CM073597.1, on the reverse strand, counting down.
GTCTTCTGCTGAGATTCTTGCCTGACCAAGGGTTTGCTTGGGGCCAACAATGGTTCTCGACTACCAGTCCCGCCCAGGGTGTAGGCTCGGGGCATGACAATATGTGTCAAAACGTGACACCCAATCTAATATATTTGTTGGAACGTGACACCCAATCCAGTCACCACAACTACAGTCACAATCACACCACAATGAACAGTGCACACAGTTACATAATCAAACAACAAGTTCATGGCATGTAATTGTTCACACATAATAATTTCATTTGATTCGGTTCCTGTTTCCCTATTCACATATATGCATGCATACAATGAAGCCATGAATATGAATTTATAACACAATAAAAAGTCAAACCATCACCTACATCAAAACCAAGCTTGAATACTCCTAAAACACACGGGCTTTCCCTTTCTATAGTCTTTCAGCTTGTTCTTTTTTATAAACAAGTAATTTATGCAAGGATCAATAAACAAGGCCTAATTTACCCGAATTATAGCAAAATATCAACCCAATTCCAAACCCATGATCCTACTATTCAACTAGAGCTTTTCCCACAATTAATCTTCACACCAAAACCCTGCCCCAACTTTAATTAACGAGGATTCTAAGTTCTAGGAATCAAAATGTGGATTAGATAAGTAATTAACTTTCCTTTAACAAGGGAAATCGTGGAAATCTTCTATGAAACTACCCTAAGTCATCCCTTAACTCTCAAGAGCGAAGTTTTGCAGAAAATAACAATTTTGGGATTTTTCCTCGATTTAAGTCGCGACTGGCCAGCCACATCAGCCCTGCCCTAGCGGCATTAATCCCACCCCAATGGATTTCACAGACACATAATCTTGGAATTTGAGTTCCAAGCTCCCATTTCACAACACACCTTCAAATCGGGACGTTCTAAAACAACCCTTTCACACCAAGATCAGTTTCGGGAGTTCTACTCTCGTAAATTCAATTTTGTAAAGCTGTACAGGCTCCTTAATGTCTTAGCGATCCACTCATGTGATCAAAATTACAATTAAATGCATTATCCATTACCATACTGCCTAAGACCTTACCTGACTCAGAATTCGTCCAAGTCTGGCCTAGGCTAGAAATTTCCAAGGTACTACTCAGAAGTTTTCTGGCCCAAATTCTTCCCCATTGGTTGTTTCATAATGACAAGAATGAGTTGTTATGATAGATACCAATTCATCCATCACTCGTCCCCGAGTGACAAACTAGGAGAAATGGTCTAAGTCAAGAGTAGACTAGTAACTGAATCGTCGAATAACTGGGGATACTTGTCTCGTATGTCGCTCTTGATTTACCAAGTAGCTTCCTCGACCGGACGATGCTTCCATTGAACTTTCATAGACTTTATCTCCTTGGTCTTCAGCTTCCGGATATCGCAATCAAGAATTACAACCAGTTACTCCTCACACAAAAGGTCTTTGTCCAACAAAATTGAGTCCCACCTTATGATGTAATCTGTCCCCCTGATACTTCTTCAACATGGACACATGGAACACTGGAAGGACTCCAAATAAACTAGGTGGTAAAGCCAACCTATAAGCCATTGTCTCTACACAGTCAAGAATCTCAAATGGCCCGATGTATTGAGGACTAAACTTGCCCTTCTTGCCAAATCTTATCACCCCTTTATGAGTGAGACTTTAAGAAGAACTTGCTCACCAGCCTGGAATGTCATGTCCTATAACACCTCGCTAAGTGAAAGAGCTGGAATTAGATAGAGTCATTTTTGGAACAAATGAAAAAAATGGAAAATTGTTTAAGTTATGTTAAGTTTGAGTTTTGGGTCAATTCCAAACGACCATAACTCCTAGCTCAGGATAAGTTAGGTGTTCTACAAGATACCGTAGGAAAGTTCTTTGAATTATCTTTCTAACCCCGCCAAGTCTTCTCAATTTCTAGTTTGTATGAGGGAGTTATGTGCATATGAAGTTAGGTTGACTGGATAAGGAAAGTCAAAATCGGAATTTTGAAGGGTATTATGGTCTTTTCATTACCCAATTAGACAATTTCATTTTTAGTAAGTTATTTGGAGTCTAAACTGAGTTAGTTCAGTTTACGCAATTTAGAAATACGCTAGGGCTATGAGAGAAGATAAAAGAGGAGAAAAGAGAAGAAAAGTTCAAGATTCGTCAAGTTCTTGCAATTTTGGCTGTGGATTTAGCAAAGGATTCGATCCTTCTAGGTATGTGAGACTTTCATAGAGTTGGATTCGTTTACCCACGTGACAATCATATTTATTTCAGTGGAGTTCGTTCTAGAAAGTTGAAAGTATGATGTTCTTGAACTTGGCTTTAATTCTTGAGATTTGATGGGATTGTTGAGTTCTTAATGGATTCGTGTTGATTTTAGAGTTTTTTTGAGTTAAAATTGTGTGTAAATATATTGGGTACCTAAAACTAAAGAGGAATTAAGAAAAATAAAATAAAATTTAGGCGAATTGTGGTTATATAACGGAGAAGGAAAAAGTCGAGCAGGTTTCAGCACGCATGTCCGCGACGCGGACTTGCTCCCCCAGTGCATAAAAACTACATCCGCATCGTGGAGAAGACGTAGACTCCTCTGTTTCAAAAATAAATTTCGCAATCAAATATTTAAATGCATCTCCGCGTCGCGAACTTGTTTCCACACAGAGATTTCTTGATTGTTTCTCATGTTTAACTATCTATAACACTCCTAAACATCATGAGATATTTCCTATCACAAATCACAATCCTTGAATCCATAAATTGAAATTCATGGAAAGTTAAGAGCCAAATCTAGAGAATTCTTAGAGTCGTTTCAAAAAGTCTTTTGCCAATGTTTTAAACTTGTTTTAAGACTTGAGTTTTGAGTTAAGTAAGAGTAACAAATGAAGTTCATTTCTTCAAAAAGAGTATATGGGAACAAAGTATTCTTAAAGAGTAAATGTTTTCATATTTAAATAAGAGAGGAAACACTAATTTCCAAGAGAGACTTTGAGCTAGTTTTTGAGTAATTATCTCAAATCACAAAAAGAGTTTTTGTTTTTAAGCATATAAGCTGAGTATTTTGGGAATAGTATTGGGCACCGATATGGGGACGAGTTTATAATAACTCAAGTCTCCATAAACCATGTAGCCATCGTGGGTAGAAAGGGTCATACTTTTTAGATGATTCCTTAGTTCTTTTTAGCATAGACTGGTTGATCTACTTCATTTAGAGGTTCTATAATCTAACAAGGTATAAGACAGTTCTGGTAGCATGGGCGAGACATTGTGTCATCATATAGCTCATAGTGATGGTTGTCGGTTAGAGAAACTCACACATGATTATATTACTTTATCTATAAATTGAGTTGTTATTGTATTTCTTTAAATACATTGAGGTGTTATTTACTGTTTAAATGCTTTATATAAACTACAGTTTTATTGTTGTTTATTTCTGTGTTGAGTTGAGTATACGTGAGTTGAGTAAAGCTGAGGTAAGTGTTTCTTTCAAAATTCAGTTCAAGCTTATGCCATGTTTAGTTTTCCCTTCGCTTGTTCGTACATTCAATGTACTGATGCCATTTGGCCTGCATGTTTTATGATACAGATACAAGTAATCAAGATTAGTATCAAGTGCCTCATTGATCCAGTTGAGCACTCAGAGTTAGTTGGTGAGCTCCTTGCTTTCTAGAGGACCCCTTTGGTTATATTTTGCTTTATTGCTTTTGGTTATTTCAGTTGTCAGGATGATCGGGGGTCTTGTCCCAACATCCCTCTTAGTATCTAGAGGCTTTATAGACAGTTAGATATGAGTTCTTTAGTCTAATATTTCAGTTGCTTGATGTTGAGACTTGAGTTGCCATTTTGGCTAGTTGAATGTTTCTTTTAAGACATTCTAAGTTTATTGCATGAGTTTATCTTTTGAGACTGTTTCAAGTTATTTAAGTCTTCCACTTAGTGATAAGCCAGGCAAAGGGTTTGTTTGGGGCCAACAATGGTTCTTGAGTGCCAGTCCCACCCAAGGTGTAGGCTCATGGCGTGACATGTCCCTTATCTTGTGGTCTGCATACTTTTTCTGTCAACTCTCGGCTGCTAGAATCTTAGCTTAGATGTTTTTTACCTTAACCTAAGCATCTTTCACCAAATCAACCCCCAAAGGTTTCACATCTCCGGCCTTAACCACCTTATGGGTGATGTACGTCACCTCCCATAAAGTGCCTCAAACGGTGCCATGTCAGTGCTGGAGGGGTAACTGTTATTATAGGAGAACTCACACAAAGGTAGGAACTTATGCCAATGCCCTCCAAAGTCAATCACACATGCTCTCAACATGTCCTCTAACACTTGAATAGTTCTCTGTGACTGCCCGTCCATTTGTGGATGGAAAATGGTGCTAAAAGTGAGTTGAGTGCCCAACTCCTCATGCAATTGTCCCCAAAACTTGTATGTGAACTGCGTGCCACGGTTTGAGATGATAGAAAGGGGCACCACATGCAGCCTCGCTATCTCTTTCACATAAACCTTAGCCAACTGCTTAGCATTATAATTTAATCTGAATGAAATGAAGTGGGCAAACTTAGTTAGCCTGTTAACCACCACCCAAATGGAGTCAAACTTTCCTAAGGTCTTGGAAAGACCAACCAGGAAATCCATAGCTATCATTTCCTACTTCCATTCCAGAATTGGAATTCGCTGAAGCAAACCTGCAGGCTATTGGTGCTCATACTTAACCTTATCTGAATGATCCTGGATGGTAACATCATAATCCTTAAGTAAATCCATCCACCTTCTCTGCCTCAGATTCAGGTCTTTTTGAGTGAATACATGTTGTAGACTATGATGATCAATAAACACCTTACACTTGACACCATAAAGGTACTGCCACCGGATCTTGAGAGCAAACACTACCACTACCAACTCCAAGTCATATGTCGGGTAATTTCTCTCATACACCTTCAGCTGCCACTATGCATAAGCCATGACATTTCTTTCCTGCAACAAGACAACACCCAAGCCCGAATGGAAAGCATCACAATAAACAATTTAATCTTTACCTTCCACAGAAAATATTAGAATATATGCTATGGTCAGAAGAGTCTTGAGTTTCTGGAAGCTCTCTTCACATTTGTCATTCCACTCGAAAGGCATCTCCTTTTTAGTCAGCTTTGTCAAAAGTGTGGCGATAGAAGCAAACTTGTTCACAAACCGATGATTGTAGCTGGCATGCCCCATGAAACTCCTAACTTCAGTCACGGAGCTAGGCCGGACCCAATTCTTGACTGCTTCGATCTTTTGCGGATATACCATTACCCTTTCATTTGAAACCACGTGCCCCAAAATGGCAATTGAAGTCAACCAGAACTCATACTTGGAAATTATTGCATACAACTTTTGTTGTTCAAGGACACCCAAAACGATACGAAGATGGTTGGCATGCTCTTCCTTACTCTTCGAATAAACCAAGATGTCATCAATAAAGACGATAACAAAAAAATCTTTGAACACACTATTCATAAAACTCATGAAGGACGCGGGGGCATTGGTCAACCCAAACAACATCAATAAGAACTCATAATGTCCATACCGGATCCTGAATGCCGTTTCGGGTGCATCATTATGCCTAATCTTTAACTGATGGTAACTAGACCTTTGATCAATCTTAGAGAAAAATGATGCACCCTACACTAGTCAAAGAGATCATCTATCTGAGGCAACATATACTTATTTAGAATGGTGACCCTATTTAACTGTTGGTAGTCTAAGCACATCCTCATACTACCATTCTTCTTCTTAACAAACAAGACAGAAGAACCCTGCAGGGAAACACTAGGACAAATGAAACCTTTATCAAGAATCTCCTGGATTTGAGCTTTAAGCTCTCTTAATTCTGTCGGAGCCATGCCATAAGGAGGAATGGAGATGGGGTGAGTGCCCGATTCGAAGTCAATATAGAAATCTATATCCCTATCCAGAGGCATACTAGGCAAATCGGTAGGAAATACTTCCTTAAATTCAGACACTACATGAATAGACTCCATAGCGAGAGACTCAACATCAACATCCCGAGTATAAGCCAAATATGCCAAACACCTCTGCTCCACCAGTTTCCAGGCCTGAACGAAAGATATGACCTTAGTTGGCTTAGGTTTGTACACCCCTTCCCACTCTAACCTTTCTCTACTCGAGATATCTAGAGTCACAGACTTAGCATTATAATTAAGCATAACATAATAGGGGGACAACAAAGTCATGCCTAAAATTATATCAAAGTATGTCATATCCAGAATAACCAAGTCAGCCCAAGTCTAAAAACCTATAAACAAAACTGGACAAGCATGATACACATGGGTGACTATGATAGACTCTCCAACTAGGTAGAAACATTAATAGGGCCATCAAGCACATCACATATCGCATCAAATCCCAAGCCAAACTGAACGGACACAAATGAATAAGTACAGTCCGGTTCAAACAAAATAATATCCATCTGGTCACAGACAAGAATAGTACATGTAATCACTGCATCAGACACCTTAGCCTTGGTCTTGCCCGGAAAGGCATAAAACTGAGGCCTATAATCTTAACGGGCAACCTCCTTGCCTGGCTGCACTATTCCTCTATTTGCATTACCATTTCCCTGGCCTTCATGACACCTCTGATTTCCTCCTCACCCACCTTGTGGACATCTTTTTCCATTACTACCGCTGACCGCTGGTACCACTGCTCTAGTCTATTGTTGCATGGGGTCAGATATGCGCGGATGGGAACAATCTCTCCTCATATGCCCAGGTTATCCACAATTGTAATAACTGCAGTCAAAAGATGACATGGTGCCTAATACAGGTGCGGATCCCTGACTATCCTGAATGGAATTCTATTATGGTCTCGGGTAACCACCTGTAGAAGCGGGCAGGGCTGACTAAATTGGCCGAGCTGTAATCATTGGCCCACATGAACCTCTGGAGTAGGAACCATGTGTAACATTTTGCAAATTGCAATAGCTAGGAAGAAGCTAAGAATTGGAAATAGTCATTTTTGGAAAGAATGAAAAATCTAGAAAATTGTTTAAGTTAGAAAAAGTGAGTTTTTGGTCAACTTCAAACGACCATAACTCCTAGCTCACGATGATTTAGGTGTAGATCCAGATATGGTTGGAAATCTCTTGGAATGATCTTTACAAAGCCGTCATGTTTATGCGATTTCTAGTTCGTATGAGTAAGTTATGACCATTGGAAGTAGGGCTGTTCGATTAAGGAAATGTCCAGTCTGGATTTTTAAAGGGTATTTTAGTCTTTTCATGGCCCTATTATTTTAATCGATTTTTAGGAGTTTAATATGGGTCAAATCAGATTTTAGTCAGTTTTAGAATTTGGAATTTCACACTAGGGCTAAGGAGAAGAGAAAAGAAGAAGGAGAAAGGGAAAGATTCATCAAGATCGATCAAGATAGTTGGGATTTTTGCAAAGGGTTTATTCCTACCAGGTATGTGAAGCTTCCATAAAGTTGGGATCGTTCTCCCATATTCCAAGCATATTTATTTCAATTATATTCGTCCTAAAGGAGCTTAAATATTGATGATCTTGATACCTATGCTTGAATTCATATATTGTTCTTGAATTTGACTGAGTTGGGAAGTTTCTGAAATCGTTACGTCATATTATAGAGTCGTTTCGAGTTAGGTTCTTAGGTACATTTGTTTGATATATGTATCTAAAAGTAATTTAAGAGAAAGAACTGATTTTGGGTTAATTGGAGATGAAAAACGAAGAAGAAATTTCGTCAAACAAAATCTAGCAGTGGTGGCTCATCGCGGAGCTGGTTCCCAGAATTGGGAATTTTTGTTTCGCGTCATGGAGCCATCACGGAGTCTTCTACGTCAAAAGTCATTTTCAAAACTAAATTTTAAAAGCTTCTCCGTGTCGCGGACCCACCCTCAAATATCGATTTTCGGTCTTTTCGCAAGTTTAGCTATCGAAAATTATTCCTAAACATCATGAGATCTTTCCAATCACAAATCACAATCCTTGAATCCATAATTCAATTCAAGGACCAGTTAAGAGTCAAGTCAAGAGAAGTTAAGATCAAAGTCAAGAGTCAAGTTAAGAGAAGTTCATAAAGTTTTCCAAAAGTCTTTTGCAAACGTTTTAACTTTGTTTTATGACTTAAGTTTTGAGTTCAGTAAAGCATAAAGTTGAAGTTCTTTTCTTCAAAAAGTATATGGGGACTAAGTATTCCCAAAGAGATTTACAATGTTTTCACATCTAATAAGAAAGGAAAACATTGATTTCCAAAGAGCCTTTGAGCTAGTTTTCAGAAAAGAATAAATGCTTTCATAATTAAGCAAGAGAGAAAACTTTGATTTCCAAGATAGCCTTTGAGCTAAGTATTGAACAATTATCTCAAATAACAGAAACAAGTATGTTTTAAACATAAAGAGCTAGTATCATATTTTGGGAGTAGTATTGAGCACCGATATGGGGACGAGCTTGAGTACAGGTAACTTCTATCTTCATAAACCATGTAGCCATCATGGGTAGAAAAGGGTCATACTTTTTAAATGAATCCTTTTTTCATAGACTAGTGGATCCACTTAGTAGTTTAGGTCTTACACCTGTGGTAAGGTATAGGATGTGCTTGCATCTTTGAGGAAGATCGTTGTATCATCACAATAGCTCTTATGTGATGGTTGTCGGTTAGAGAAACTCCCACAACAGTACTTTGTATTTTTATATACATCAGTTTACTATATTTTTACATACATCTTAGAGTTATTTGTATCTTTATATACACACAGAGTTGGCATCATGTTTTAAACAACTTTTCTTTATATTGTATTTGTTTTAAACTCCTTTATATTGAAATAAGTCAGTTATGTTGAGTGACTTGAGCCAGGTAAGTTCTTCAATTCCTTTTAGATTCTTTTCAAGCCTATGCTGTATTTAGCATTCCAACTCGTATACTCGTACATTCAATGTATTGATTCCAGTTGTCCTGCATCTTATTATAATGCGGACATAGGTAACTAGGATCGGTATCCGGCGCATCGTTGATCCAGTGAGCAGTTCAGAGTCTGTTGGTGAGCCTATTTGCATTCCATAGGACTCATTTTCATTGCTTTCAGTTTTGGTATTAGTTCATTAGGATGTCGTGAGCCTGTATCGACATCTATCTCAGTTGTTTAGAGGCTTCATAGACAGACAGACAGTTAGTTAGTTAATTCTGTTGTCTTTACTTTTTATTTCATATGTTAAAGGCTTGAGTTTGCCTTAATGGCCAGTTGAATGTTCCTTTATAACATTATAGTTACTTCATAAATGTGTGTGTGATGAGTTAAGTCTTCCGCTAAGTTAGTAAGCCAAGCCAAGGGGTTCGCTTAAGGCCAACAATGGTCTTCGAATGCCATGTACGTCCAGGGTGTGGCTTGAGGTGTGATATGGGGACGAGCTTGAGTTCAGATAACTCACGTCTCCATAAACCATGTAGCCATCATGGGTAGAAAAGGGTCATACTTTATAGATGAATCCTTTTCGCATAGACTAGTGGATCCACTTAGTAGTTCAGGTCTTATACCTGTGGCAAGGTATAGGATGCACTGGCAGCGTGAGGAAGATCATTGTATCATCACAATAGCTCTTATTTTGATAGTTGTCGGTTAGAGAAACTCCCACAACAGTACTTTGTATTTTATAAACATCAGTTTATTATATTTTTACATATATCTCAGAGTTATTTGTATCTTTCTATCAGAATTGACATCATATTTTAAACAACTTTTCTTTATATTGCACTTGTTTTAAACTGATTTATATTGAAATAAGTCAGTTATGTTGAGAGAGTTGAGCCAGGTAAGTTCTTCAGTTTCTTTCAGATTCTTTTCAAGCCTATGTTGTATTTAGCATTCCAACTCGCATACTCGTACATTCAATATACTGATGCCACTTGGCCTACATCTTATTGTGATGCAGACACAGGTAACTAGGATCGGCATCCGGTGCATCATTGATCCAGTAAGCAGTTCAGAGTTTGTTGGTGAGCCTTTTTGCATTCCAGAGGACTCATTTTCAATGCTTTCAGTTTTAGTATTAGTTCATTAGGATGTCGTGGGTCTGTCCCGACATCCATCTTAGTTGTTTAGAGGCTTCATAGAGAGACAAACAAATAATCAATAAGATAATTCAGTTGTCTTTCTTTTCATTTCATATGTTAAATACTTGAGTTTGCCTTAATCGCCAGTTGAATGTTCCTTTATAACATTCTAGTTACTTCATAAATGTGTATGTGATTAGTTAAGTCTTCCGCTAAGTTAGTAAGCCAGGTCAAGGGTTCGCTTGAGGCCAGCAAAAGTCTTTGAGTGCCATCCACGTCCAGGGTGTAGGCTCGGGGCGTGACACCATGAAAGTTCCCTGTGCTCTTGGGTTTCTTAGCCAAAGCCCTGTCATGCCCATCACATCGAACTCCTTCCACTTTCTTTACAAAGTCTGTCACCTCATTAAAATTTTACCTACAGAGGTCATGTGAACACATAATACCTGCAACTCGAGGTTCTATCCTTTGATGAATAAATGAATACTCTCCTTCTCTGTAGTTACAAACTGGGTAGCATATCTGGACAATACATGGAATTCGCCTCATAGGTAGCTACACTCATGTCACCCTGCTTTAAAGCCATAAACTCATCGTTCTTGCGATCCCTCAAAATCCGGGGTACATACTTCTCCAAGAACAGAGCATGGAACTACATCCAAGTGAGTGGGGCAAAGACTGGCGATCTGCATTCTACATAGGTCCTCCACTACTGCTTAGCCTCACCTTGAAGCTGAAAGGTCACAAATTCTACTCCATGCTGGTGTATAATGCCTAACTTGTGAAGCCTTTCATACCAATGTAGAATGAACTCGTAAGTATCCTCACTCTCAGAACCATTGAACATAGGTGGCTTCAGCTTCAAAAACTTAGTCAACATCTCATGCTCAGTACCAATCATCATAGGACCCAATAGGGGAAATAAGAAGGCATCAATGCTTAATGCTCCATCCACCCTTGGAATAGGATCAGTAACGGGCCGGTTGATCAGAGGTTGAGGAGCTTGCAATGTGTAAAGGACTCCAGGGCTGACCAACCCCTTTAAAAAGTCATGATCTACTGAGCTAACACTGGGTCTAAGGGAGGAATGCCGGTATTCCTAGCCTGCGTATCCTACTCTAGTGCAAGATCCTTCTCGTCTTCAATCTCCACATTCTTTTCTACCTCTTCTTGGGGTGCAGGAGGGGCCTCTTCTCTAGGAACATTCTCATTTGGGGCTCCACCCCTGGTGGGTGCCACTCTTCCTCGGCCTATACCTCTTTCTCTTCCTCTACGCCTGCTTCAACCACGACCTCTGGCTGTGGACTCCTCTACTGAATCATTGATGGAATTTATGGGTCTGACGCCATTGTATCGGGCGTTAAACATCTACGAACAAAAGAGTGAAGTAAATTTCATACAATTTGGATCACCAGATAACAATTTCAATCAAGTGGTAACACGAAAGAAGAAGAAGCCAAAGAGATTTTTTAAAGTCATATAGCCTCTCGAAGAAAAATTCAGACGTCTCTGTACCATTCCGCAAGACTCTACTAGAATTTTCTTGGTACAATGAGATCAACGAACATAGGGCTCTGATACCAACTTTGTCATGACCCAAATCGCTGTGATTGGCACTAACACCAACCTTCCAGTGGGAGAACCACTACTACAACCCAACTAAGATGGCTTAATAAAACTAAAGCATTTAAAGATACGGAAACATGTTTAAATGACTAAATAAATTACAGAGTTCCCATAAACTTTGAAGGTCTAACAAACACACTATTGTGGAAATTCAACCCCTAGTTATTGTACCAAAACTTTATTAACCAACAAGACTAATAAAAAGGGGTGCGACCCACATAAACAACCTAAACGTATAGTTTGAGTCAGAAAGGAATGGACTAAACTAGTGATAGATCCATGGCAGCCTGAAAGAACTGGTTCACCCTTAAATCATATCTTGATCAAAGATCTCTTAGTGGAGGTCTGTCAGCAGCCACCTGAAGATACCCTGTACTCAAAAAAGAAAGAGCAAGTGCAGTATCAGTACACAAAACCACTGTGTTTTGGAAGGATCACACGGCTACTCTAGTAGCGTAATACAAGCAAGTCATTACATCACAGTAAACACGCATATACATAATTCATAATTCAATCATCATTTTAGGAGCAATATACAATTTCCCAACAACCATAGGTAATTATATATGTAGCAATCACAAGTGGTTATCTCTTGGAACCCATACCCAAACGGTTAGTGTATCGAAAAATGACACCCAATTCAATATACATGTGTCGGAACGTGACACCTGATCCAATATATGTGTCAAAATGTAACCCACAATACAATATATGTCTTAGAACATGACACTCGGTCCAGTCAAAACAACCACAGTCACAATCACACTAAAATAAATAGTGCACATAGTCACAGTCAAGCAATAGGTTCATGGAATGTAATTGTTCACACATAATCATTTCATATGATTTGGTTTGTGTTTCCCTATTCATATACTTACATGCATACAATGAAGCAATGAACAAACATATATAACATAACAAGAAGTCAAACCATAACCTATCACGAAACCTCGCCTGAATACTCCTAAGACACCTGAACCTTCCTTTTTCGAAGTCTTTTAGCTTGTTCTTGGTCTATAAACAAGTAATTAACACAAGTATCAATAAACAAGGCTTAATTTACCCAGATTATATCAATAAATCAACCAAAGGCCAAACCAATGATCGTAATGTTCAACTAGGGCTTTTACTACCATTAATCATAGGCCAAAACCCTCCCCCAACTATAATTAACGAGGATTCGAAGTTCTAGGAATTGAAATACATATTAGGGGAGTAATTAACTTACCTTTTGTAAGAGAAATCATGGAAATCTGATAAGAAACTACATTAGGTCGTCCCTTAGCTCTCAAGAATGAAGTTTTGCAGAAAATAATGATTCTGGGGGTTTTCCTCGATTTAAGTCGCGATTAGCCCGCCACGGCGGGCCATATCCCTCTACAGTGGCCCCGCCCTAGAGATATTAGTCCCTCCCTAGCGTCTTGGACGAAGACAAAACCTTAGAATATGAGTTCCAAGATCCCATTTCACAACACACCTTCAAACCAGGACGTTCTAAAACTACCCTTTCACGCCAAGATCAGCTTCGGGAGTTCTACTCGCCCAAATTTGATTCCGTAAATCCGTACAGGGTCCTTAACGTCTTAGCTATCCACTCACGTGTTCAAACTCACAATTAAATCCCTCATCCATTACCAGGTTATCCTAGACCTCACCTGGATTTCATCCAACTCTGGCCTAGGCAAGAAATTTCCAAGATACTACTTAGAAGTTTTCTGGCCCAAATTCCTTCCCTATTGGCTTTTAAATAACAACGGGAATGAGGCATTACACATATAAGAAATAAACTGACTTCTAGGCATATAATCCACCCCTCCTGTCCATTCTAGTTCTTCATCCAAAATCAACAGCATTAAAGAAAACATATGATAATATGTCAGTCTAAGACAAACAAGTGTTTTAGCATGCAAAATCGTGTGACCCCACATAAATATGGACAATCTAGTTTTCATGAATAATGGTCTTGATATCAACTACCAATGTTTAATTAATAACTCTACAAGTCCATTTTAAGTATGTACATGAGCCACAACATGTTCAATTTTATCTAATTAATAGGCAATAATCTTTAAAAACATGGGATGAAAGCTTCGTAGCATTATCAAGGCAAATAAACTAGATCTTATTATCAGACTATACTTATAATCTTCATATTTTTCCCAACAATTTTTCAAGGGCCAAACTGTGAGATGAAAATAGCCAGACATGCGACCATCTAGAAGAAGCACCTATTATGATCATAAAGTGTTTAAACGATCTAGGTGGATGAATAAGTCCACAAATATCCTCATGTATATGTTATAAAAACGTAGAGGGCTCAATCATAGATTTTATTGGTGATATTCTCATAATTAACTTGTCTTGATAACATTTAAGAAAATTCACCATTTAAAAGAATCTTCACGTTATGAATGTCCAATTGATTTTCTTCTAATTCATCTCATCATTATAAATCTAGGATGCCACACACAATAATGCCAAACTACAAAAGTAATGGGAGTAGTAAATTTTTTATTTAATATAAAATGTGCCTCAATTCCACTAATCTTTGTACAATACAAGCTAGAAGTTAAAGAAGGGAACTTATATATAGCACATGTTTTCTCATAGACATTCTTGGTGATACGAAAATATTCAAGATTCATTTCATCCATTGTCTTGATATGATAATTATTTTTATGAATATCATAAAAAATCAGCAAGTTTCTCCGAAACTTAGGAGAAAATATAACATTATCTATGACGACTTTATCTCTCCTAGGCAAAAGTATAATGGTTTTTCTGAAGCCCTCTATCATATTAGTATTATCAAAAATCATGGTATGCTGATAATGTGTTATTAAAGAAGAAAACGAAGAAGAAGAGGAAGAAGAAGAGGAAGAAGAGGAGGAGGAGGAAGAAGTTCAATCAACATTTAAACAAATTTTATTATTTTTTATCTTGCTAATATGAACAATAATATTAGGACTAAAAGAGTACTATAAGTTTTTTGAAACCAAATTGTTAGTCTTAAAAATGGTAAAATCAAACTTTAAATATAATGCACATTACAATACAAAGTCAGAATTCAATAGTTTTCATAAATAATCTAAGAAAGATAATTTTCAAAAATATTTTGTTGAATAACTAATACAATAACAATTTTTCTAGGAAAGATTTTCATTGTGTGCCTCAGGTATGAGCTCAAAATCCCAAAGGTAAAGAAAAGACTGCATTGGAGTACTTAATGTAGCATCTCCTGAGTTGACACGTGTTGCATCATCTCCCAAGTTCACTTGTTGATGCCCATATAAATCTTCATTTCCTCTTTTTCTCTTTTTTTCTGGCCATAAAAAAATTATACAAAATTATAAAAATCAACTAAGGCAAAAATAATGAACGTGAAACAACAACAATAATACCAATATATATAGTAACTAGCTTACCAATATTGGAAGGGATGTCACGTTCAAATAAGTAGTTAGCTTCTCCCCGATTTTTAATGTATACCCCATTATAAGATTTAGTACATGTTCCAACTACATAATTTTTAATCAAATTTTTACCACGCACATGTGGTTTACGTCTCAGTGTCACCTGCAAATTAAATCATTGATGATAATGTATAAAAGAGTTAATCTCATTATGTATTCTAATATAATGTTTTTGAGCTAACCTGCGATGTTTCTTCATTTTCTCTTAATTTCTTTGTTATTTCAGGAATCTCCCCATATACAACAAATTTATACACTTCTATCAAAGATCGAAACTTTTTGTTTGTCTCCAAATGAAGGTAGACCTGTTTATCAATAATTAATAAATGCTTATTTTTACACAATCTCATCAAAGAAAATATACATAATTGATTTTGTTGGCAGGGAAACATGCAGATTATTCAAAAGGAAACTTACATAATCTATTATTAAGCCACCTGGACGAGAAATATTATTGATGATCCAATTTTGCCTTCTTTGTTCAAATGTATGTGTATGCATGTAATGCATATTTTTTGGTACAATCTCATTCTGCAACCAAAAAAATATTTATGGAATTCAAATTTATCCAATATCTATTCTCAAATTAAAGGTAATTATCTAGACAAAGTGGGGAGTATCAACATTTTGTCATCAAGTGGTACACAAGATATTGGAGCATCAATATTTTATATTCTAAAAGATCAACATAATACGATAAAGTGTGTTTCTTCTACTTCTATCTAGAACGCTAGGTTAGGCCTAAAACTATTTCCTACGTATTTGTATAGTTAATTTTGAATGGAACTCTAGAATTCGCTTACTAGACGACCTTTACAAGTATTTTATATATACATACATATATATATATATATATACACTTCTTTGGACTATTTTTTTTGTTGATCTAAGGGTTTATCAGAAACAACAACTCTATCTCAAAGGTAATGATAAGGTTTGTGTACATTTTATTCTTCTCATACCCCATTCGTCGGATTACACTAGATTTGTTGTTTATTATTGTTATTATTATTGATATGACATATTTAAATATTGTTGTGATACGGATCATATTTTTTAACTTTAGAGAAGAACATTTTTCTTGTTTTTCAAAAAAACAATTAACATTAAAATTTTGTTTAGGTATTCATCAAAACATTTTTGTATATATATTAAAAGGAACAAAAACAAACAACTTATAATTGAAGGAAATTTTTCAAAGCGAACCTGCAAAACATCAGTGTTTGCTTTTTCCAGTGCAATAAAAGATATTGGAACGTCCATTAATGTTGCATCCTCATCACCATCAACTCGGTACTGCTTATCCATATTCTAGTCGAAAGTATCAAAAAAATTAATTAGATATTTTTCAAAATGAAAAATTGTGTGGAGAAATTGAGAACACTTTCAAAAAAAAATCAAAATCGCTCGCTTGCTAGGAATTTACACACACGCACATGCACACAAATTTATATATATATATGCGCACACACACACAATTCTTTGGACTATTTTTTGTTGAGCTAAGGGTTTATCAGAAACAACAACTTGACCTCAAAGGTAATGATAAGATTTGTGTACACTTTATTCTTCTCATACCACATTTTGTCAGATTACACTAGGTCTCTTGTTTATTATTATTATTATTATTGACATGACATATTTAAATATTGTTGTGATACAGATCATATCTTTTAACTTTAGAGAAGAACATTTTTCTTGTTTTCAAAAAAGAATTTACATTAAAGTTTTGTTTAGATATTCATCAAAAGATTTTCGTATATGTATTAAAAGGAACAAAAAAAAAAATCTTATCATTGGAGGAATTTTCCAAAGCGAACCTGCAAAAAATCAGCATTTGGTTTTTCCAGTGCAATAAAAGATATCGAAACATCCATTAATGTTGCATCCTCATCACCATCATCTCGGTACTGCTTACCCATATTCTAGTCGAAAGTATGAAAAAAATTATTAGATATTTTGTAAAATGAAAAATTGTGTGGAGTAATTGAGAAGGCTTTCAAAAAAAAAGATCAAAATTGCTCGCTTGCTAGGAATTTACACACACACGCAAGCGCACAGACACACATGCGCGCACACAGAAATTATATATATATATATATATATATATTTGACTATCAATGTTATGCATTTTGTAACAAGATCAATGATGGTTGTGGTTATGCATCTCTTAAGATTCACTAAATAATTTGATGTGATATGAAAAGTTTCACCCTAAATTAGAATTTTATTCTATCTAAATTAATATTTTTGGTGAAAAAAAATTTAAAAAGATTCTATTTCTAAGGAAATTGTTAAATTGAGAGATGTACAATCATAAGGAGTCTTATATTTTAGCATTCAAATCTTATTACATAATCTTAATACAAAGATGTTTATTCAAAGATTCATGCACAACTTATCATTCAGATACACATTCAGATTTTGACATCTTATATATAATCATAAAATTGAAATGAGGCGTGAAACTTGTTAGAGGACTTCTAATACTACTACTACTATTACTCTTATCTATATGTATTTAAATTAAAATTTTACTGTTATTATTATTTACATCACTATAGCCCGATTAGTTTAGTTGAAATAGAGAAATGAGAATTCACATGGCCAATTTTATTTTTTTTGGATTGAGATATAGTTAAATGATGTTGTTGTTGTTATGCAACTTAGATCTTTTAGCTTGAGATTTATTTTATCATTCTTCCATAAGATAACTAAGATTTAGAAAGTTATTACTAAATAGATCAAAAGATTTGTGTACATGTCTTAATAGAGAAAAAAAAAACTAAATACATTATAATAAGTATGTTAAACAGTAAAGGATTTTTCAAAGCTTACCAATGAGACACCAGTTTGTGGTGCAATAGAAGATATAGGAACTGCCATTATTGCATCTATACGATCAACTTCGTGGTGCTTATCCATTTTCTAGTAGAACATATGAAATAAAATAGTTATTACCGAATAGATCAAAAGATTTGTGTACATGTCTTAATTAAAAAAAAACTAAACACCTTATAATAAGTATGTTAAAAAATAGAGAAAAAATTTCAAAGCTTACCAATGAGACACCAGTTTGTGGTGCAACAGAAGATATGGGAATAGATATTATTGCATCTCTACGATCAACTTTGTAGTGCTTATCCATTTTCTAGTAGAAAATATGAAATTAGTAAAAGTTCTAGAATATCACAAAAGATAAAGAAATGGATGTTTTTCCATAAGTCTTATGATTTCAATAACAAGTGCAACGATTTTCTTGAGAAACTCAAACTTCTTAGTAACTTTTCTAGCATCTTCACATAAAAAAAAAAAAATTTCTTTCTATTCTTGTAAAGAAAGTATAGTTTCAATGGTCACACAAACTAATTTATATTTTAATATATTTATCTATAACATAGTTTGAGGGGAGTAATAATAGTAAGTCAAGTGCTCTATGTTGATTCAAAGTTTGTTCAACTTTCATCAAAATTTACCATGTTTAGTTAGTAGGCGTTTAGCCATGCAATTTCCTCTTGTAATTTTAAATCATTACATGAAAATAAGCATTTGGATAAGTGATTTCATCTCGTGATTTTAAATTATGAGATGAAATCTCAAATCTCCAAAAAGCTTGATTTGAGAATTTCATATCATGATTTCACATTTTTCAAATACAAATATTGACCCACAAATTTAGGTTTTATATATAAAAAACAATGATATAACTACATAATTTTTAGCGAGAATACCAAAGGACTAATGAAATAATTACAAAATGTGAACATGATGATATAATTACTATTGACCATGGTCAATTTTATTAAAAAGTACTTGAACAAAATTAAAGTTTACTACAACTCATTATTAATGTTTCCCTTTCATTGAACAAAATTAAAGTTTGATCAATTAATATTGTATTTTTTTTTTAGAATAACTTTTTTATAGTGTATTGTTCTTTTGTCATGAACTTTTGCTTATTTGTTATGATTGTAAAAATAAAGAATTGGGGTACTTTTGATTTTTATATTTATGAGCCAAAAATACAATTTAAAAATTTTAATTGCATGTAGAAACAAAGCTTGAACTTGATTTCATATTATCATTTCATCTCACATGGTTGTTTATTAATCTAATTTATTATATGGGTATAAATGGTTCAAAAGACTTCTATGTGATGAGTTTAATCAAGGGTAGATTTTTGATTTCCTTCATAACCTCACAGGTTTTGTACCGAGGTCATACCATAGTAATTTTCTAAGCAATGTATGGTTTGAATTTTTAAAAAATTATTTATATATTTTTAATACTTGAAAAAAAATTCACTCTCAAAAATAAAAACTTTCTTCATGCATCATAGACATTAATTCTATAATAATTGTTAATTGTGTTTTCAATTTTTCTTTGTATATTTTAGGAAACTCATAATCCCTATTGGTTTAGAAAACCTTTTGTCCAAATAGATTTGGAAAAGAAATATATTGTCCTCGTAGGATTTGGAGAACCTTTTTCTTATAGGTTTGGGACAACTGGAATTTTATATATAGAGATATAGTTGGGGATTATAAAGCATGGTACACAACACATTGTAGTCCTAAAGGCTTGAGAGGATTGTAAGGAAAACACTTCTTCTTTTCTTTCATAGTGGAAAACTCCTTTGCTTTCTTCTTAGAGGATTAGGCCTAGCCGAACCTCGTTAAAATCATGTATTATTTTTTCTTCTCTATTCTTTGTTTGTGATTGTGTGCTAGTTAATCCACGATATTCTCACAACAATAAATAATGTTATATGGATTAAAATTATCTTGAAAAACCTATCATTTTTACATGAATGTAGGACTTAACTAAGAAAAAGCACAATTGGAGAATAGAATTTAAACTTAGAAAATAACCTTTAAAAGTATTATTTAAAATCTATGTGTTACAATTTATATGTCACACATTTTTTAATCAGTTTAAAAAAGATAACATATGTCCTTATTTTGTAAATGTTTAATTAGACTACTTACCTTTTACCATGTTGGTTTCCCTTATTTGACAAAATATTCATAAAGGTACTCTTATAATTAAAACTTCATATTTTTAAGGATGATTTTGGAACATACATATCAAAGCCTTTTCATATTTGTGTCTAGTGAAACTACATCACATAAATTGAAACTGAAAGAGTATATATTTAACTTATTGTTAGATGCATGACATAATTAAATGATGTTGTTGTGATACAAGCCATATGTTTTAGATATAGAGAAGAATATTGTTCTTTATTTCATCACACAATTAACATTAAAAGTTATTCAAGAATCCATCAAAGTATTTTTGTACCTAACTTGAAAGAAGATAAACTAAAATCTTTATAATTCGAGAAACTTTTAAAAATCTTACCTCTAAAACATCGGCATTTGATTTATCATGTCTGATAAAATATATTGGAACTTCAATTAATATTTCATCCTTATCATCACCAGCATTACATTGCTTATCCATAATCTAGAAGAAAATATGTAAAAGTTAGTTAGATATTTAGTAAAACAAAAAATTGTGTGAAATAATGGGGAAGGTTTTCTAAAAGTGATTAAATTGCTCATTTGCTACTAATTTGTGTGTATGTATCAAGTAACATTTTAAGAACATAATCTAAGTGATATAATACCCAAAATATAAAATAAAAGGATGAATGTTCATCAATCTTATGCACTTCGTAAGAAGATCAATGATGGTTGTGGTCATGCATCTATTAAGATTACTAAATTCATTGGTTGTGTGAAAAATAGTTTCATCCTATTGGAACATGTAGCTCGTCTCCTGCTTTGACTACGATTCCTAATCTACCTAGTAATCCTAAGGACAAGGGATAGCTTATTTAGTGTAGTTAGGTCTCCTAGTTAGATACAATTTGTATTACTATATGTGTGTGTATATATATATGGTAGACATATACAGATGGTAAGAAATATCACAGAGATAAAAGAGGCAACAACTCAATAACGTTGCTGCAGATTTTAGCTTTATGGCATCAGAACCTAACACGAACTTATCATACACCTCTCAGACGACTATGGCTCAAGTGAGCAACTTGTCTCCCTCCCCTCTCAAAAATGCCCATCACTATATCTGGATGAAACTAACCTCTACAAATTACTTTTTCTAAAAAACACAAATCTCTCCATTTCTTCGAGGACTATCCACATCAAAGGTTGTTTGGAATGCTCTTGCAGCTGCTTTCTTGTCTCCATCAAACACCAGAATCCTGAACCTTCATATGCAACTTCAAAACTTAAAACGAGATGATTTGAGCGTCACTCAATATCTTCACAAATCCAAACTCCTTATTTATGAATTAGTTGTTGTTGGTCATCTGATTTGTCTCCCTGATCAAAATATTTATATGTTTAAAGGTCTCCGGTGTGAATTAAAAGACATCATAATCACTCATTCAGCTTGTCAAGAACCCGTTACTTTTGGTGAATTGCATAGTCTTCTATAGAGCCATGAATTTATTCATGGTCAGGCCTTATTGTCATTCTCAATGTCTCCCTCACCTATGCCAGACTCGGCTGGAAATCCCTTTGTAAATTTCAGCCAACGGTCTTCTCAAAACGAGTGTTAATAAAACCATAATAATTATAGAGGACGGGGCCATAACAATAGGGGCCGAGGAGGTAATCATGGTGGAAGACAAGGATATCAAGGAGGCTCATCTACTGGAAATCCATGGCCCTCACTTGACTCTCTCTCACGATGTCAAATATGTAATGGTATGAAACATCTCGCACCAAATTGTTTCCAGCGATACAATCACACAATCAACTAGGCCACCTCAGCATATTTGTCTCAAAAGTCACCGCCTATCACTCATCATAATTGGTTTCCGGACGGCGGTGCAACACATCACATCACCCCTGATCTTTCTAATGTGCATCATATTGAGGATTATAAAGGAATGGATCAAGTTCACATTGGAAACGGACAGGGGCTTCCCATTCATCACACTAGTAGTTCCCTATATTCTCATCCTTTTTAAATCAATTGCGCTTAATTATATTCTTCATGTCCCTTCAATCACAAAATGTCTACTCTCTGTTCAAAGATTTTCTAAAGATAACGACATGTCTTTTGAATTTCATCCCTCTCATTTTCTTGTTAAGGATCTAGCATCCAGAACGCCTCTTCTTACAGGTCGGAGTGATGATGGACTCTTCTCACTCAATCTCTAACCATCCTACTCGAAATCATCCACCAAGTCACCATTAGCTTTCCTCTCAGCCAAGACGTCATTTTCTTGTTGGCATCTTCACCTAGGCCATCCCCACAAACGAGTGCTCCATCAAGTCTTACGGAAGCATAGTTTACCTTGTTCTAGTTTCAATTTTAATCATATTTGTAGTGCTTGTCAACTCGGCAAGTCACAAAAGTTACATCTTTCGATTTCAATTAATAAAAGTTCATCTATTTAACAACTCTTATTTGTCGATGTTTGGGGTCCTACTCCCCATTTATCTTCTAAAGGTCAAAAATATTTTCTTGTCTTTGTTGATGAGTTTTCCAACTTTATCTAGGGATTTCCAATGAAATTGAAATTGAA
Source organism: Solanum bulbocastanum (assembly GCA_037074985.1). Taxonomy (NCBI): domain Eukaryota; kingdom Viridiplantae; phylum Streptophyta; class Magnoliopsida; order Solanales; family Solanaceae; genus Solanum; species Solanum bulbocastanum. The sequence goes on along the minus strand of CM073597.1, from coordinate 40,086,293 downwards.
AGTTGCTTCCATTTTCCTCCAATTCAAGTTGCTTGTAGAAAATCACATTAACACTAAGATTAAGTCAATCCAATCATATAGGGGTGGTGAATTTTGTGCTCTATCTCCCATTCTCTCTCAATTCGGTATTTCTCACCGATTTTGTTTTCCTCACACATAAACAACAAGGAAAGTTGAACGCAAACATCGTCATATAGTTGAAACGGGCTTAAACCTCTTAGCTCACAGTTCTTCTCCTTCCCATTACTGGCAATTCGCATTTGATGCAGTCGTATATCTTATAAATCGTCTCCCTTCCCCCTTGAATAACAACAAATCTCCATTTGAACTTGCATTCCACATATCACCTAACTATACACTTCTAAAAGCCTTTGGGTGCCTCTGCTTTCCTTACATTCGCCCCTATCATAAACATAAGTTTGACTTTCATAGTGTGCCATGTGTTTTTCTTGGGTATAGCCATGTAGGCGGTCCTAGGGTTCTCTCTTATATTTGATATGCGATTCATTAAAATTTAATATTAATCAACCAAGTCTCAATCATTTAGTATGTATCATTTTATTTTATGTTGGAATCTATTCATTCACACCTTAACCATCAAGTACAATTTTTAACGATACACTCATTTGATGGGTAGGAATGACTAAGATTTATAACATCGTCTAATATAATTAGCATATCTATTCAAAGATTTCTTAAAAGATAACAATTCACCAATTTCATTTATTCGCTGTCATCATTTTTCACAATTATTAACAACCACAATAAATTACCCACAACTACCATTCTTAATGACCACCATATCAAATCATTATAATCAGCTAACACCACCAACACCTACTATTTACAGTTATTATTGGTACCAACCATGAGAAGAACAAAAATCATTGAACCTTATCGGCAATCACCATCATAAGTCACAACTATATATTGTAAACCACCATCCATCAACACAATCATTAGTTATCACTACTATCAACTGCCACAATAAATTACCCACAACTCCCATTCTTAAACACCACCATACTAAATCATTACAATCAACTAACACCACCAACAACTACTATTTACAATTATTATTTACAATGATCATCATTAGAATAAAAATCATTGAACCTTACCGGCAATTATCATCACCAGTTACAATTATATATTGTCAACCACCATCGTCTATCACCATAATCATTAGTTATCACTATTATCCAATTATCAATCACCATCAAGCTACTACATTCAACTTCTACCACCATCATTATCAATAGCTACTATCCACAACACCATCATTAGTCAATACATCATCCTCAATTGACATACGCCACCAAAGTTGCTAGCCATCACAACCCTCAACCATCATATAACTTTTTAAAAATATTTTGTTGATGTAGTATTAGATTAATTTTAGTTTCTTACATTTAAGATAAAATGACTGAAAATACATATTTACAATGACTAAATTTGCTCTAATACACTCATACTTTATGGCGGTCCTATGACCCCCATAATAATTTTTTCAAAGTACTTATTTGACATTTATTGGATGGGATAAATAAAATATAAGAGAAATATTATTTCGTTTGTACACATATGTTGATCAAAAGGTAAAAACAAAGGGGTTTGGTCATTATCACTCATTTACACTTTCTAGAAAAAGTAAAAATGGAGATCCCTTCATTTTGCCTTCAATTTTTCCTCGAAGAAACTAACTGAATTTTGAATGTAATCTCATGAATCTTATTCTTCCACAATCGAGTTTTGGCATATATGTGAAAAGGATTTATTTAAAAAATATTCAAGTGGGTACTAGGTCTTCCATAAAGTATGAGTATGTTACTACAAATTCGGTCATACATTAGTGTTATTTTAGCCATTTTTTCTAAACTTTGTATTTATTAAATTTTAAATAACGAAATATTTTACATATTATATGTTCAATAAGAAGTAGCCCTATTATTTAGTATATAGATTTTAATACATCATCTTAATATTAAGTAGTTTATTAAGAGATTGTTAATGCACATCTTATCAGTCAAATATACATTCAAGTTTAGATATCTTGTATATAATCTTAAAACAAATAAGAGGTTTTAGTCTTGTTAGAGAAATTCCCATACTACTTCTATAATTATTACTATTATTTATATGCATTTAACATTTTTTTTTATTCTTATTTTTATTTGTATGACTATGAAATGATTAATTTAGCTTAAATGGAGAAATGAAAATTCATATAATCAATTTCAATTTGTTTGGGATTAATGAAGAGTAAAATGTTGTTGTTAGACGATTCCGATGTTTTATCTTTAGAAAGAAAATTCTTATCTTTCTTCCATTAGACAACTACCATTAAAAAAGAAAATTAATAAAATTATTTAATTATGTTGATGCTTGAAAATTTTCTCTCTAAAAATAAAATTCTCCTTATAAAGTATAACAATTAATGTTAGAGAAAAATTCAGAAATAGAAAAGATAATAGACATAGTAAGGTTCTATAGCTATAGTTTCAGTAATTTTGCTACATAGCTTTAGTTTTGTTTGTTATGGAGGTTGCAGTTTCTATATTTCGTTTGACCGTTTGTATATTTCACTTGCGAGTATACAAATAGGATAAGTATATGTAAATTTAAAATTTATACATTTTGGAATTTTTCAAAATTCCGTTTGTATATTACGCTTGCCAATATATAAATATGATAATGTATTATGAGTTTTTTTTAAACCGTATACAAATAGCTAGGGTAATCATACACAAATTCTCAATTTATACAATCAAAAACTAAATTATACAAATTCTGAATTTTTACAATCAGAGACCGAAATATACAAATTCTAAATTTATACAATTGGGAAACAAAATAGCAAAGTTTTGCAAAACTGTAACTATGGATTAAAAATAGTTGAAGTTATAACTATATTACAGAATATACTTAAGATGTTTGTCATTTTGCATAATTTTTCCTTAATTATATATGGGGAATAATATTATATGGACGAAAATTATCTTGAAAGACCTATCATTTTTTTGCATTAATGAAGGACTTCACTAAAAACCCGTAAAATTGGGGATTAGAATTTAGACTTATATTTATTTATATGAAATATTTAAATATTGATGTTGTTATATAATCAGTATATTTTAGCTCTAGAGAAGAACATTTTTCTTTCTTTCATAACACAATAGCATTAAAAAATTGTTCAAGAGTCCATCAAAAGATTTTTGTGCACATCTCAAAAATACAAAAACTAACACCTTGTAATTGGATTTCTAAAGCTTACCTCAACAACATCTGCCTTTGATTCTTGAGGTTCAAGTAAAGATATGGGAACTTCCATCAATGCTGCATCTTCATCACCAACTTTGTACTGCTTATTCATATCCAAGTTGCAAATATGAAAAAGTTAGTTAAAACTTTTGTAAATTAATAACTTGTATGAACTGATGGAGAAGGTTTTTAAAAAAAATGATGTGAACTACTCACTTACTATGTTTCATGTAATATTTTAAGAACTTAATCAAACTGATACAATACCCGAAAAAAAAAAAAGCCTAAGAAAAAAAAGGTGTATTCGTCAATAGTATACATTATGTAACAAGATCAATGATGGTTGTGGTCTTGCATCTCTTAAGTTTCACTAAAATCATTGAATGTGTGACAAAAAAATCATCCTAAATTCAATCTTCTTTCAAAAAAAAGTTACATTTTTTTTTTGGTCAAATTAATTTTGAAAGCTTTTATATTTAATGAAATTGTTAAAACTTTCTGCAAACTCTATCGCATATTAAATTAATCATCACCATAGTAACAATTATTTCTCCTGTTGTTTGGCAAAATCTAAGAGGATTGATCTCCTCTATTCATACCTAGATTTACTAGAAATTACATCCTTAAATTGGAAAAAATGAAAAGAAATGCCTAGATCAAGAAGGATAATCATGGAAAACTTAGATCCATCTGACTAGTGCTAGTGATAAATTTTTCAAACAGGAAAGTTACTATGTTATTCATTGCAGTGATTTGTGAAATGACTCTATCTAATTATTATTAATATAATTATCCTCTCTATCTAAAACATGTATGCATTTTTTTAGAAAAGTTAAAATATGAAAAGATCATTTGAGATAGTTTAGTCATGCCATAGGTTAAGACTATGGAAATAGAGGTATTAAATATTATGAGGAAGAAGATTTTCTATGAGGACTTATCATTTTTTGACATAATACACAATAGAGAAAAATATGTGTATGGGTGATATCTACTAGTAAGTATTAAGTAGTATTTATGTCTCATATGTTTGCATTAATAAAGATTTAATTTTAATCCTTCATATATTAACTATTAAATCTCTATATTTTTAGGTTTGAACCTTAATCATTAAGTAAATTTTGTTATGATGCAATCATTTATTGGGTCTGGATAGGTATAAATGATTAACAAAGTCTCATATGATTAACATGTCTATTCAAAGGCTTCTGAAAATATTATAGTTCATTAATTCAATCAATTCACTACTAACACCATACTCCATCTTTGTCAATCATCATCATTGCTCACAATTATCAACTATTGCCATCAACACCCCACAACTACCATCATCAACTACCATCACTATCAATCACTACAATCAACAACAAAACTTAACATCAAATATGTAACTTATTTTTATTTGTATAGTACTTATATGTTGTTTTTGGGAAATGATTAAATTGTTTTAGCTCTAGAGAAGAACATTCTTTTTCTTTCATAACACAATCATCATAAAAAAGTTGTTCAAGTATCTATCAAAAAATATTGTATATGGCTTAGAAGAAAAAATATTAAGCACTTTACAAGTAGAGATGTTTTTCAAAAACTTACCTCTAAATCATCCATTAACATTGCATCATCATCACCACAAACTTTGTGCTGGTTATCCATATTCTAGTAGAAAACAAAAAACACATAGAAAGATCTTTTGTAAGATGAAAATATTTTGTGAAGTAATAGAAAAGGTTTTTAAAAAAGATGAAAACTTCTAGCTTGCTAGTATATTATATTTATGTGTCAAGTAATATCTTAAGAACTTAATCAAAGTGCTAGAATACCTACACAAAAAAATTCAAAGTAAAAGATGTTTGTCCATCAATTTATACATTCGGTAACAAGAATAATTATTGTTGTGGTCATGCATATCAAACAATTTACAAAGTACATTGGATGTGTGATAAAAAAATTAGTCTTAATCAAACTTCCTTTCGAAAAAAGTTACAAATTTTGGAAAAAATCAATTTTTAAAGTCTCTCTTTTTGAGAAAATTTTTAAAGGCACCCACAACCTCTAGATCTATCACAATTTAAATTAATTTTCACTCATAACAATAATTATTTCTATTTTAATGGTCAAACATAAGAAAATAAATCTCCTTTATTAGAACTTGCATTCTTGAAATAAAAATATATGGTTAGGTAAAAATAGAAAAAAAATATGAAAAGTTTAGATCCATCAAATAAAATTGAATTTAGATCTATTGTGATCATGCATCTCTCAAGATTCATTGGATTTGTGATCAAAAAATTTATCTCAAATTTAAATTTCTTTTAAAACAAATTAAGAAATTTGGATAAAATCAATTTAAAAAACTTCTCAGTCCAAGAAAATTATTAAAAATGGCTGCTACCTTTAGATCTATAACAAGTTAAATTTATTCCCACCATATCAATAATTATTTCTTTTTAAATTTGGTCAAACTCAAAATGATCGATCTCCTCTCTTTCTCCCTAGATGTACTAGAACTTGCATTCATAAAAGTAAGAGAATATTAATAGCATCAAAGAAAAAGAAAAAAATAAAAACATCCTAGATAATTTGATAAGAGAAGATATACATATACAAATAGATCAATGAAATTAACAAGGCATAAGTGTAAACCTCAAACTTTTTTGTAGCCGTTTAACTGGATTAAGAATCTTGTTCTGATAGAATGAACACAAAAGGCGGAGAAGGCAAAGTGAGAGTAAAAAGAAACTAGCAATATATATACTTAGTGTCTTCACTTTTTTTTTCTTTTGAACACTTTTTTGGTTGGTAGAATTAAAGGCAAATTAATGTAATCTTCCTTTTGAATGGATTTTGTGTGTGTTTGAGATAATCTCCTAAATAGTCATTCAAATATGGAAAATATTTCACTAAAATTATTTTTAATTGTTTTTCCTATAAAGTCATCCAACTATAACTTTATGTCCAAAAAAGAAAAAAATTATTTCTCTCAATATATTTCTTAGTTGGCATACCATGTCGTATTAATTTCTTATCCTCGTCTCATGTATGATAAAACCTAAATTAAATTTTAGTACCAAAATATTAAATGTAGTTGTTTAATTTTAGATATATACCAATTTAATTTCTTAATTATTTGGAAATGAAATCATATCATCCTAACAAGGATGATATTATCACGACTAAGACCATCATGAGTGGCACCAACACTAATCAACCTGGTGGGAGAACCAAAGACTAACCTGAACCAACCAACCCTATACAAATAAAACCAAGTCTTAGCATAAAAATAAAGAAAACCATTAAGTTACTAAAGAATTAAATCCTCATAAACTCAATTAGATAATTAAACCAATTGTGACGCGAAAATTACCCCAAGAACTCAAAGTCGTCATACCAAAACTCTAAATAGTTAAACTTGAGATGCAACCCCGAAACTGAACATCAACTAAAACCTATAAGTCTATGCCTGAGAATAAATGGACAAGAAAATGTAGAAGAATCCATGGAAGCCTGAAAGATGGAGCTCACCCTTTGACTTGAAATTAGAAGTCTCTCCACAGGGGTCTCGAAAAAACCACCAGAGGATGTCCTATACTTAACATGAAAAAAAAAGCATGTGCAGTACCAGTACACAAACCATAGAGTACTAGTAGGATCATATGGCCAAACCAAGATATGAATGTAAATGGTCACTACAATATAGTAACATAGAACAATGTATAACATAACAACAATTATCAACCACATAGACTCTGAGTCATACGTCATGAAGCAACAACATTTGGGTCAAAGAATGCATATCTACATGTCCCACATGATGATAATGCAAAAATCGAGTCTTGTTGAGGAACTAAAAATCACATACATGGAACTCTCACGGAACCCAAACCCTGGGTATTAGTGTGCCGACATGGCACCCGAGCATATATAGTTAGTTTACCAGTGTGGTACCTGAGTCATTCATTGTTAGTGTACCAGCGTGGTACCCAAGCCAACCAATAATCACAAACATTCATCAACAATCACATAGCATAATGAACAAGGCAACTTGAAAACCACAAGCTCATTACATGAGATTACCTACATGATGTCATTTCATATGTCTCCCTACCATGAATTGAAAAAATTATACTACAAAATAGCTGACATGCATACATACATAGTTGGAAACATTGTCACGAACCAAGAAATGTGTTTCATGGCATTCTTCTTATCCCACCAAGATAAGACAGCCTTGAACCCAAAGATAATGATAAAAAGCGGAAGTAAAGAAAGAATACAAGTATAGCACCATAATGTAATTGTCACGCCCCGAGCCTACACCCTGGGCGGGATTGGCACTCGAGAACCATTATTGGCCCCAAGCAAACCCTTGACCTGACTTACTTACTCAGTGGAAAACTATATGCAATAAGAAAGGAATTCAAATGTTAAACAACTTAACTGTCTCAAACTGAACTCATAATGTTTTGAAAATAAAACATTTAACTTAGCCAAAATGGCAACTCAAATCTGAACACAAGTCAATAACAAAATGACAACGAATGAACAAACATTTGACTGACTATCTATGAATCCTCTAAAACAACTGAGATAGATGTCGATACAAGCCTATGACATCCTAATAAACTATCAAATACTGAAAGTAAACAAAAGGAATCCTCCGGAATGCAAAGAGGCTTACCAATAGACTCTAAACTGCTCACTGGATTAACGATGCACTAGATGCTGATCCTAGTTACCTGCGTCTACATCATAATACGATGCAGGCCAACTGGCATCAATACATTGAATGTACGAGTATGCAAGTTGGAAAGCAAAACACAACATAGGCTTGAAAAAAATCTTAAAGGAGCTGAAGAACTTACTTGGCTCAACTCAACACAACATAACTGAACTCATTTTAATATAAAGAAAAGTTGTTTAAATCATGATGTCAACTCTGTTTGTATGCAAAGATACAAATAACTCTGAGATGTATGTAAAAATACAAATAAACTGATGTATATATAAAATTACAAAGTACTATTGTGGGAGTTTCTCTAACCGAAAACCATCACATAAGAGCTATTGTGATGATACAACGATCTCCCTCATGCTGTCAGTGCATCCTATACCCTGCTAAAGGTATAGGACCTAAATTACTTAATGGATCCACTTGTCTATGCTAAAAGGATTCATCTAAAAAGTATGACCCTTTTCTACCCATGATGGCTATATGGTTTATGAAGAGATGAGTTATCTGAACTCAAGCTCGTCCCCATATCGATGCTCAATATTATTCTCAAAATATGATACTAGCTCTTTATGTTTAAAACATACTTCTTTCTGTGATTTGAGATAATTGCTCAAAACTTAGCTCAAAGGCTATCTTGAAAATCAAAGTTTCCCCTCTTGCTTAATTGTGAAAGCATTTACTCTTTTATGAAAACTAGCTCAAAGGCTCTTTGGAAATCAAGGTTTTCCTTTCTTGTTTAAATGTGAAAATATTTTGAATCTCTTTGGGAATAATTAGTCCCCATATACTTTTTGAAGAAAAGAACTGCAACTTTACTCTTTATTGAACACAAAACTTATGTCTTAAAACAAAGTTAAAACGTTTGCAAAAGACTTTTAAAAAAAAAACTTTATGAACTTCTCTTAACTTAACTCTTGACTTCTCTTGACTTGACTCTTAACTGATCCTTACATTGAATTATGGATTCAAGGATTGTGATTTGTGATAGGGAAGATCTCATGATGTTTAGGAAAGAATTTAGATAGCTAAACATGAGAAAAAGATCAAAAATCAATATCTGAGGGTGGGTCTGTGACGCGGAGACATATTTAATTTTTAGTTTCAAAAATGACTTTTGAGGCAGAAGACTCTGTGACGGCTCTGCGACACAAAAAAAAATTCCCAAAACTGAGAACCAACTCCGCGATGCGCCACTGATGTCGAATTTCATCAAACGAAATCTCTTCTTCGTTTTTCGGTTCTAAACCCTCTAAAGTCCGTGGGTTCTTTTACCCAACACTTAGAATCGATTAAATGTTCAAAGTACATCATATTATATTCAAAATCTAACCTAAAATCACATATTAGGATCAAACAACTCCTCAATGAATTCAACGAAACAAGAATCTAATGCAACTTCAACAAACCCATTCAAGAACTCAATTTCTAAGCTTTCAAGAACTTAAATTCGTTGTAATAAATAATGATTGGTGTGTGGTCAAATCAACCCAATGCTATGTGATATCACATGCCTTGTAGTGATCACCCTCGACGAAATCCACAAGCCAAACTTGACGATCTTGATGAAACTTGAACATTCTTCTCCTTTCTCCTCTTTTCTCCTCTTCTTTTCTCTTCTCTCAAAACCCTAACTCTTTTTCCAAAAGTGTAAACTGACTAAGTTTAGTTTAGACCCCTAAGTAATTACCAAAAATGAATTAAAATAAAAGGGTAAGGAAAAGACCAAACTACCCTTCAAAAATCTGGATTTGGACTTTTTGTAATAAAATAGCCCAACTTCCAAATGGCATAACTTTCTCATACAAACTCGGAACTGTGAAAACTTGGTGGCATTGGAAATATCATTCCAAGAGCTTTCTAACCATGTCTGGAAGTACTCCTAACTCATCCTGAGCTAGGAGTTATGGCCGTTTGAAGTTGACCAAAAACTTACTTTTCCTAACCTAAACAAATATTTGTATTTTCAATTCTTTCCAAAAATGACTATTTCCAATTCTAAGCTTCTTCCTAGCTATTTTAAATTGCGAGATGTTACAGTAATGCAAAAATCATAATAAACTTAAATAAACTATAACACCTTAGGAATCTAACTAAGACTGAACAAGAGGAAAATGGTGGACCACAGAGGGGGCATAGATCGTGAATAGGACCACGACCTGTCACCCTCATTGTAGGTCACACCCAACAACAAGGTGGAGGACCAAGAACCCCTACAAGGGCCATGGAACTCCAGATGGGCCGTCAGGTTGGCATTGAAAACAAACAAAAAACACCCAAGGCCCTGTGAGGAACCACTAGATGATCCATTGAACTCCACATGGGTTGTTAACTGGCCCGTGAAAAATGACCCAATACCACCCCAACTTCTGTGAGGAACCATAGTTTTCGATACGTCCCGTGGTGCTTCACACAGTTCGTGAATGGGCCCATGAAAGAGGACCGTCTACTTTTAAGTCAAGGTCATTTTTGTCTTTTCCCCTATGAATTGGGCACTTAAACTACGTCATTTTATGCCCAAACTACATCTTTTTACTCAGTCTAAGCCTAATAATCTAGTTATAAATAACCTAGAACCCTTATTTTCCTAAAATCATCTAACTTAGAAAGAAAAGGTTAGGAAGAGGCGACAATTTCTCCCAAGAACAAGCAGATGTTTTCTTTATGTTCAGCCTCGAAATCCAAAGGATGTCTCTGTAGTTTTCATCAGCAGGTATGTTGGATTTCACTATTGGGTTTCTTTGACCTATTAGGTCCCTATAATTCAGTTATTTCTTCGATTTCTCATAAATTTTTTAGACCTAGGGTTTCCAGATTTTGAAGGTTTGTTTTGATTTTAGATATTATAGTTTCCATTATCTAAATAAAATGTTTCTTGGTGAATTAGTATAGTTACATGCATAGAACTTAGAACCCTAGCTTGTGTAAATTTATCATACTTCCAAGGAAAATCAGACAAAATCTTTCCTCAAAATTCGAATAACATATCTTCAGTATATATATATATATATATATATATATATATATATATATATATATATATATATATGTTTCATTCTCAGTTATCATATTAGAACTTTGAGCTACTCATTATTTCAGTGCATTTTAGCTTTCCATATTCAGCTGGGAGTAGACTTAATACCGAGTTGGACTAGGGTTCAAGTACCCTTAATTCCTAAAACTACGTTCCCGCATTATAAGTCCCTTCTATTGGGCATCAGTTTTAGTGATCACACCACAGTCATCTCTCTATACCTCTAGTAAGGTATATTGGGTCCTCTCGATGGGGCGTATACATCAAACTCCACATTTAGCTCACATGGTTTATGTTTGTTAGTTGGACCTCCCACAGTCAGACTCTTATTACATTCACCATATTTTTAGCATTTACATTAGTATACAGTATAGCATGTTATTTTCGTGATTAGTACTTGGTCATTGCATCCAGTTTTGTTTAATTATACTTCAAAATAATTTATTTCTTTGTTCAGCTTTTATATATATATATATATATATATATATATATATATATAACATGCTCAGTACATTCAAAGTACTAACACATACTTTTGTGCTACATTGTTTTACGAAGTAGGTTCAGGCATTCAACATCCAGATCACTCTTAGTTCAACTCCCGGTCTTAATTCAGCAGCTTTAGTGGTGAGTCTTCATACTTCAAGGACAATAGACATTCTTTACTTTTCAGTCTTTATTTCATTTTTTAGTCTTGTTAGAGTTAGCTAAGGGTATGTCCCAGCAACTTAATTCAGGTAGAGGCTTTTCAGACAATAGTAGTAGATTCAGCTCGAGTTGTCAAGTATTGTTTCATTCATCACCAAACTCTTATGATATCATATATATCCAGACTAGTGTGGTTTTCCCCATTCAAAATATTCATTTTTTTTAGCTTCCGCATAGTATATAATTTACTTAGTTATCTTTTTAGTATGCTTATTATATATCAAACTCAAGGTTAACTTGGGGTCACTCATGATCATAGGTCTCGTGTTTCGTCTAAGAGGTAGCGTTGAGGCATGACAAACTTCGTATAAGAGAATTAGTTTCAATATTCTTAGGGTGTCTGAGAGCCACACTAAGCACAACTTCTTTCATGGGTGTGTAGCGCACCACACCTATGAGGTAGAGGTTACTAGGTGTTCTAAGAAAATTTCTCTTCTTTTATTATTCCTATCTTCGTAAATTGTGATTCAACTTCTCCTTTCTAATCCGTTGTTATGAATTTCAGATCATGCCTCATCACAGAGCTAATAAATGAAATGCAGCGCAGTTACAAATGCAGAATTCCACAATGTGATCCATCTTTTGGCTCAGACCGTAGTCAACTAGAACAACAAGTAGACCTCAGTTCCTAAAAACCCCAGCAGTTGATCAGCTGCAACCAGAGTTCGAGACTTTGTGCTTATGAATCCTCCTGAGTTTCTAGGGTTGCAGGTAGGTGAGGAACCATATAACTTCATTGATGAGGTCAAGAAAATTCTTTAGGTAATGTAAGTCACAGGTACTGATAAGGTGGAGTTGGCATCCTACCATCTTAAGGATGTGGCTCATATCTGGTTCATATAGTAGAAAGAAAACAAGGGTGCAAATGCAGCTCCTGTGACATAGGACTACTTTGTTGGAGATTTTTATGGACAGGTTCTTCCCGAGAGGGTTGAGGGAGGCTAAGTCCTAAGAATTCATAAACTTGAAGCAGGGTTCAATGTTAGTCCAATAATACAAGCTGAAGTTCACCCAACTCTCCAGCTATGCTCCACATATGGTTGTCGATTTAAGAGCACAAATGAGCAAGTTCTTGTTTGAAGTATCTGATCTGGTGAAGACTGAGTGCATGAATGTCATGTTAGTTGGAGCTATGAATATCTCCTGACTAATGATTCATGCTCAGCAAGTTGAGGGACATAAGTTTAGGGAAATAGCCAAGGATACCAAAAAGGCTAGGATGGGTAACTATGAATACTCTCAACAGAGGTCGGGTTGTGGAAATCGCTTAAAGTTTCAGTAGAGGTCTATAACCCCAGCACCTTCATAAGCTAGCGCTTTGTCCCCCAGGTTTCAACAGGATCAAAAAGGGAGAGCATCAGGCTTTAAGTCACAACGGAGTGCTTCAGATAACCAAACATTCCCAACATGTCCAAAGTGTGGTAAGAATCATCCAAGAGAATGTCTTGCAGGCAGAGAGGGGTGATTTGGGTGTGGTTAGTCTTGTCATAGGTTGAAAGATTACCATTTTTCAATTCAAGGACAAGGAGGTAACATGGCTCAGTCTACAACTTCAGCAGTTCCTGTGAGTTTACAACTTCAGCAGCTCCAGTGGGTCTTCCTAGTCAGCAAGGTGCTAGTTAGTTACATATGGTGGTCAGTGCTAGAACACGTTATATGCTCTTCAAGCTCATGAGAACTAAGAAGATTCTCCTAATGTGGTCACTGGTACGTTGTAAGTCTTTTATTTAGAATTTTATGCATTGTTAGATCAATGAGGTACAATTTTCTTTGTAACTCTTTATATAGAAGTAAGCTTTGGTGTCAGTCCAGAAACTCTCTCAGAATCCTTCTCAGTCTCTACTCCAGTTGGTGACCAAGTTATAGCTAGACGGGTATACAGAAATTGCATGTTATAGTTTCTCTGAAAGTCACCTCAGTAGACCTTATAGAGTAAGAAATGGTAGATTTCGATATCATTCTAGGCATGGATTTCTTACATTCCTGTTATGCCTCAGTCGATTGTAGAACTACAATCATTTAATTTTAGTTTCCAAATGAGCCAGTCTTAGAGTGGAAGGGTAGTAAATAATTTCCTATAGGTCGATTTATCTATTACCATATATCTATAATTTTATTCGGGTAAAGGATTAATACTCTGAAACCTAAACTCTTGAGTCAGTCGTAGTCGTAAATGAGTTTCCAGAAGATCTTCCTGGAGTCCCTCCCGAAAGGGTAATCAACTTCAGAATAGATCTCCTTCCATATACCTAGCCTATTTCGATTCCTCCTTACAAAATGGCTCCAGCTAAGCTAAAGGAATTGAAAGAATAGTTTAAAGACCTTTCATATAAAGTCTTTACTAGACCTATTATCTCTCCTTAAGGTGCTCTAGTGTTGTTCGTGAAAAGGAAAGATGATTGTCTCAGAATGAGCATTGACTATCGTCATTTGAACAAAGTCACTACCAAGAATAAGTATCTCATCCCTAGAATTGATGACTTGTTCGACCAACTTCAGGGTGCTAGTTTATTTTCTAAGATAGACCTCAGATTCAGCTATCATCAACTCAGAGTTAGAGATAGTGAAATCCCAAAGACAACCTTCAGGACTCAATATAGTCAATATGAATTTGTAGTTATATCTTTAGGACTAACAAATGCTCATGCAGCGTTCATGGAATTAATGAACAAGATGTACCGTAATCTATGAGAAGTATTTTGATGGAACAACAGAAAGAAAGAGAAACATCATAGATTTTGTGGCTAAGTGTCCTAACTGTCAACAGATTAAAGTAGACCATCAAAAACTAGGAGGTGTGACTCAAGCTATTAACATTCCTACATGGAAGTGGAACGTGATAAACATGGATTTCGTTATGGGTTCACCTCGTACTCGCAGAAATATGACTCCATTTGTGTGATAATGGACAGATTCATTAAGTCAACTCACTTCTTGGTTGTCAAGACTACAGATACAACTTAGGATTTCACCAGACTTCAAATTAGTGAGATACTAAGGTTGCATGGGGTTCCATTTTCTATCATCTTAGATAGGGGGTCTTCAGTTTACCTCTCATTTCTGGAAATTGTTTCACAAAGGTCTTGGTACTCAAGTAAATCTCATTATGATATTTTATTTGCTGATGGATGGTTGGGTAGAGCGTACCAGTCAGACCTTAGAGGACATGTCGAGAGTTTGCATTATCGATTTCAAGGGTAGTTGGGATGATCACCTACCTCTCATAGAATTCACCTTTAATAATAGCTTTCATTCTAGTATTAAGATGGACCATTATAAGGCATTGTATGGACGCAGATGTAGGTCCCATGTTTGTTTGTTCAAAGTAGAAGAAGCAGCCTTGATAAGGCCAGATTCGAATCATGAGGCTATGGAGAAAGTTCATCTCATCAGAGATAGACTAAAGACAACTCAGAGTCGTTAGAAGTGCTATGCAGATATAAGGATAAGGGACTTAGAGTTTGAAATCGATGATTGGTTTTCCTGAATGTGTCACCCATGAAGAAGGGTGATGAGATTTGGCAAGAAAGGGAAGCCCAATCCCAGATATGTAGGTCCTTACAAAATCATGAAAAGGGTTGGTAATGTGGCTTATGAGTTAAAGTTGCCAGGAAAATTAGCAACTATTCACCCAGTCTTTCACATTTCCTTGTTAAAGAAGTGTGTGGGTGATCCGGCATCAATAGTACCTTTAGAGAGTGTTGTTGTGTAGGATAGCCTCACATATGAAGATGTTCTAGTTGAAATTATTGGACATATGGTTTGGAGCTTTAGAAATAAGGAAGTCGCTTCTATAAAGGTTTTGTGGAGGAGTCAGTCCACAGCCAGCAATGTACCCCTACACGGGCTATGGAAATCCACATGGTCCATCACGTTGGCAGTGAAAACAAACCAGAGCCACCCAATGCCCTGTGAGGAACCACGGACCACTAGACGGTCGATGAAACCCCACACGGACAGTTAAGTGGACTGTGAAAAATGACCAGTACCACCCCAACTTTTGTAAGGAACCACGATTGCCCATATGGCCCGTGGTGCTTCACACGGTCCATGAATGGGCTCGTGAAAGAGGTCCGTCAGCTTTTAAGTCAGGGTCATTTTGGTCTTTTCCCCTATGAGATAGGCATTTGAACTATGTCGTTTGATGCCTAAACTACATTGGTTTACTCGGTCTTAGCCTAATAATCTAGTCAGAAACAAACTAGAACCCTCATTTTCCTAAAATAATCTATCTGAGAAAGAAAAGGTTAGAAAGAGGAGACAATTTCTGCCAAGAACAAGCATAGATTTTCTTCAAGTTTAACCTCGATATACAAAGGATTTCTTCATAGTTTTCATCACCAGGTATGTGGGATTTAACTAGTGGGTTCCCTTCATCCATTAGGTCCTTAGAATTTAGTCAATTCTTTGATTTCTCATAAATTGTTACCTAGGGTTTCTATATTTTGAAGATTTGTTGTGATTTTAGCTATTATAGTTTCCATGATATAAATAACTTGTTTCTTTGTGAATTACTATAGTTCCATGCATAAAACTCAAAACCCTACCTTGTGTGAATTTATGATACTTCATGAATTATTCTTGCTAGGCAAATCAGTGAGAATATCATACTTCAAAATTCAAATACCATATCTTCAGTATGTATATGTTGCATTCTGAGTTAGAACATCAATACTTTGAGCTACTCCACATTTCAGTGCATTTTAGGTTTTCATATTGGGAAAAAGGATGGATTTACCCCCGAACTTTAATAAATGGTATGTATATGCCCTCCGTTATACTTTCCATCTGCATAAGCCCCTGCCATCCAATTATAGGTACACATATACGCCTCTCATTAACGGACCCCTAATTTTTTACACGTGTCTTAATCCTATTGATTGATACTTCTAAAAAAATTCAACTTTTTGAGGATTAGCAATGAGACTCTGATGATCCAGGGATGTAACATATGCAAGAAGTTGCACAAAAGTGTGGCTTATCTCCAGCTAAAAAGGGAAGAGTAGACATAGAAGAAATCACAAAAGAAGTACTAATAATTCCATCTCTTTTTGTAAGGGAAGGACAAAAAAAAAATTCCATATAATGTCTCTATGATCAGTGCACATTTTTTGAACATAAGAGCTATAAGGACCAAAAACGCAATACACAGACTTAGGAGTCTGGTCAAAAGGAATAACATACAATTTGTAGCAATATTTTAAGCTTTTATCAAGATGAACAAGATTGAGGGATACAAAAAGTTTTTGGGTTTCCATCACTGCATTAGCAATGATATTGCACAAATTTGGTGTTTTTGGAATCAAAATTTACATGCCACGGCAGTATCGAATGAACACCAGCAAATCACTTGTATATAGATAATGGCTCTGGCGTAAATGGGGTGCATATAACTTCTGTTTACGCTAAATATGGTGAAATAGATATGGTGGACCTATGGGATAGCCTTGCTAACATGAACTCTCAAGTGCAGGATGCTTGGTGCATAGGGGGAGATTTTAATGTTACCTTGGAGGTTTTTGAAAAACTATGAGGAAAACCGTATTAGGATAGTAAAATCTTGGATTTTGCCAATTGTATGGTGAGATGTGGGTTGGAAGATGTAGGTTACGTGGGCTCTACTCATAGCTGATGCAACAACAGGAGGCTGAGAAAGAGGATATGGAAAAGGTTGGATAGTTTGCATATCAGTGATGGTTGGCTTCATAAATTCCTAAATATTATAGTAAGACATCTGAGTAGGATAGGGTAAGATCATAAACCTTTATTGGTAAAATGTTTTGACAATAAAAAAAAACCTATCAAATACTTTAGATTCTTGAATTTTTGGATCGATCAACCTGGTTTTTATAATGTTGTGGACAAGGAATGGAGAATCCATGTTAATGGTAACCTATGTGGATCATGCAACAAAAGCTTAAGAACTTGAGTAAAAAGCTTAGTGTTTGGTCTAAAGACGCTATAGGAGATATCTTTCAAAAAGTTAAAGAATGGGAGGAGACAGTACAAACCCCCATTCTTGGGGTGTGATTTAGCAAATATGTGCTGAAAATATTATTGGGTGTTGCTTGCTGATAGGTTAGATGTACTTTAATGGTGATTTCACCTAGTGGTTGTGGTTTAATTTAATGGGTTTGTGGTTGCAAATACAAAACCACCCATGTTATTTTCGCTTGCTCGAGGGAGAGGTCTAAAACCAAGACCGCTAGATTGATGGCATAAGGAGTGGGTCGACATGAGTTTCAACTCGAGAGGATGAGCCCTAGTCCCATATCCTAACACTCAGCTTGAGAGTTTGAGTAGGGTAAGGCGTAGGCTAGACTTCATGCGGCAAATGGGTGTCCAAGAGGAACCTATTTGAAACGGGGTAAGTTACTCAAGAGAGAACTTATTTCTATCTAAAGCTTAGCCTAGTCACTATTATCTTACAAATTTCCTATCGAACTCATCTACCCAATGATTTAACTCAACATATATTGCGGTCACACCCTAAGAATCCCCTCTCATTTATATAATTCTTGTTAATTTTACTATTTTTGTTATATTTGTCACAAAATCCCCAAATCGATATTTGACACTTTTGTTACCCCCCTTTTTAATTTACAATGTTTTTAGTCATAAATATCTTTAGCTATGACTAGTTAGAACTTAATTTTATTTTTGTATTAATTCTTTAAACCACTCCCTTGGGACTCGACCCCAATCCTTGGTTGGGTTATTACACTATTGCATGATCGTAGACACTTGCATTGGAAGTTGTGTCATTGATTATGCAAACATCAGTGGGCATCATAGTGGTATTCAGACTACATATAAGATTTTGTAGTTTAGGTATTATTGGCCTACCATCCACCAAGATGTTCATGATTTCGCCAAGTCTTGTGATTGTTGCCAAAGAGAAGGAGGAATTTCAAAGAGGCAAGAGCTACCTATGAATCCAATCTTGATAATTGAGTTTTTTGATGTTTGGGGCATTGATTTTATGGGTCCATTTGTGAGTTCACATGGGATGAATTATATTCTTGTTGCGGTTGATTATGTGTCGAAGTAGGTGGAAGCAATTGTGCTTTTCAACATTGAAGGTAAAAGTGTGACCGCATTCCTAAAAAAGAATATCTTCTCTAGATTTGGTACACCTACGGCGATTATCAGCAATGGAGGTTCCCACTTCTTTAATAAGTTGTTCAAGACTCTACTTGAGAAATATGGCGTCCTCCACAATGTTGCCACTCCTTACCATTTGCAGTCTAGTGGGCAAGTTGAAGTGTCCAACAGAGAAATCAAGCAAATTCTTGCTAAGACTGTGAATTTGAATAGAACTGATTGGTCAAGGAGGCTTGATGATGCTCTATAGGCCTATCACACCGCATTCAATACAAACATAGGCATGTCCCCCTAACAACTTGTATATGGGAAGTCTTGCCATATGTCGGTACAGCTAGAGCATAAGGCTATGTGAGCGCTAAAGAAGTTGAATTTTGATTGGGCGGCCGCATCGAGTCAGAGAGTAAGTGACATGAATAAGCTTGATGAGTTTCGCCGAATAGCTTATGAAAGTTCAGCCTTATACAAAGAGAAGATGAAGAAGTATCATGATCAAAAGATCGTAAAGCATGAATTTTTTGTGGGTGATCTGGTGCTTCTATTCGACTCTAGGTTGCGCTTATTTCCTAGCAAGATCAAGTCCAAGTGGACTGGGCCATTAATAGTCACTCAAGTGTTCCCACATGGCGAGGCCAAGCTCGAGAACAATGAGGGAACTAGGATCAACGTAAACGGGACAAGGATTAAGGTCTAGATGGGCAAAGAGTAGAATGTGCAAGAGGTGGTTGAGGCCTACTATCATGATGAAGTCTGAGTAATGAAGAGGTTAGTGTTCTGCCGCGAAGTTAAATCAAGCGCTACTTGGGAGGAAACCCAAGAATGTACATTCTAGCCAACTATAAGTTTATCTTTTCGGTTTAGGAGTTTTCTTTGTTTTGTTGATTTTCTGTAATTTTTAGATTGGTGATTTTATTTTTGTTTTAGTGTTTGCTGGATATAGCATAGGGTCCATGCCTAAAAAGTGTCCATAAAATGTAAAAAGAAAGGACTAATGATTGCTACATGTGTAGGTAGGAAAAGCAAAATCTGCAAAAACAGGACTTACAGGTGTCTACGAACCCCATTGACGGTCCGTGGATCCATCCACGAAACGTGAATGGTGTCTGTAGACCCCAGGTAAGTCCACAAAATTTTCTAAGTTTTGAGTAACCAATGGACCCTATTTACGGTCCGTAGGTCGACCTACGGCCCATAGACGGGTTTCGTGGGTCCAAACCTAAGGTTCCGTCAACCTGACCAGAACCCCTTTTTAATAAAACTCGTCATTTTTTAAATTCCTTACCCACCTCCCATATTCCATTCTAACCGTTTCTAACTCCTTCAAATCCCAAAACTCCCTCATTATATCCCCCCAAATCACTCCCATATCCCATACTTACCATCTTCCCTTATCCCAAATTTCCATTCCTCCTTCTCCAAAAATTTGATCACTCTTATTTTCCAACACAAAAAATAGTTCAAGGTTCGGGTTCGGTGTCACAAAGGTCTAAGGAGTTTTAGCATCACAAAATCACCCACTTCCTTTGCTTGTAAGGTAAATGATTTCAACTTAACTCTGAATTTCAGTATTCATTGTTGTCGCGCCCCATTTTTCTGAAAACAGACTTTTCCTTTCAGATGCATGACCTAACAACTCTTTTGGGTTTTGGGAAGATTGACGAGTTGCCACCTAACGAATTAAGGTGCGTTAGGGCACCTATCTAACCTAACAAAGTCTAGTAAGGTCAACGAACCAGAGATCGGGTAAGGGTTCAAATTACCTCGAGGGGAAGGTGTTAGGCATCCCTCGAGGCCCACAAATGTGGGTCCCGACCGTATCTCATGCAATTTATGTGGGGGTTACAGATAGCAAATAAGGTCATTTCATTATTATTTATTTAATTTAGACATGCTTGCTAGGTGGTAATAATAAATAAACATTTAAGATTACTACATTTAATTAATTAGACATGCAAAACTAAGTGATTAAACAATTAAGGACATTTTAGTTATTTATTTTACAAGCACACAAAACTAGGTGATAACTGATATTAAACAATTAAGATTCCTATTATTTTAATTAATTACCTATGCATGCAAGCCTAGGTGATAGCATAATAACAAATAAATATTAAACAATTAATAAAGAGGAGCAAAAAGACATAAATTATACAATTAAATAAGAAAACAAAATTTATATTATTTAAACTACCCCAAATAATTATAGTTATAAACACATAAAGGGATAAAAAAGGAAAGGAGACTCTGAAGGACTTTACGGATCAGCACTCGGCTTCTATTTAGTTTCTATAGGCTTCCATGTAGGGACAGACAAAACCAAGGTTTGTCGTTTTAAGCCCGAGTCGATGTCATCATATCCGTAGGGCCTAAACTACCCCTACCCCACCGCCGCATGCATTTCGTCCTAAAAAAGTGCCTAGCGCCCCCGCTTAAAGTCCAAGAGGCATTGGACTACTATTAGGCTGGTTTTAGACAAGATAAAATCCTAATAGGCCCGCCTAGACACCAAGTTAAAAATAAGTAGGACAACACTTAGCACATAAAATCTCATATTTTCCTCTAGATTTTAATTAAACATGCTAGCAAACACAGATAGATAGTTAAAGGTCTCATGCTAGTGTGTGCAAACAAACATATAAACAGGCATTATAACAATATAATAATTAACTTTTTAAATTTATTTATTATTATTATTATTTTTTCAAGGACAAAAAAGTAAATACAGAGCAACAAACAATTTATTGGTTGACTTTGAGTGGCAAAACAGTATGCAAATCACTAGGCAGGTTTTAATTAAAGGGCAACAAGTACTTAAAGCAGTTCAAATTTTTTAGCATGATTATTATTAAGCTAATTTAATTTTTTTTTAAAAGGAGGAAGAAAATAATTAAGCATTAACAGAGCAAAAACAATCATGCATAAAATAATTATTCTGTTATTAATATGCTAAAAATAATTGTCGAAATCTACATACAAATTTGAAGCCTCATTAGCATGCAAATATTTATTAAAGTCCTATAGGCATGATTTCTAATCAATTTACATGCTGAAAGATATTAACATGCTAGAGCTTAGTAAACCCTGACAAGATTATTAGAACATGTTGAATTTATATAATATGATTAGTTTCTAAGTGTTAGCATGCTGAAATTTTATCGATCCAATAGGCAGGATTTCTATGTGAATGGCAAACAAGATTTATTATAATCTGATTAATTTTAAAAAAGAACATTATTTCTAAAAATCTAATTACTTAACCTATAGATATCATTAAAATTCCAGAATTCATAATTATGAGAGCAACATTAATTCTTGAAAAGCAATTATAGGCAATTCATTTATTTGAAACCAATAGACATATATACAAGTGAACATGCTAATGTTTAGTTTTACTATTTTTTTTCATTAACATATTAAAAATTGATCAGGCTTTATACATGATATCTAACTCATATATAAAAAAATAATATAAGCTTATACATGATATATAAGCACAATTAACAAACTCAAATTTCAACAATATTTAAACATGCTTTCTAAATAGAGCAAATATATGAAATATTTATTTGAAGCCTATGTGTATAGATTTTACGCCCGTTAGCAAGTTGAAATCCTATGAACAAGATGTCTAATTATATTATTAGTCAATTTTCGAATTTTACAAAATTACATATGAGGCAAGATTCTAATAAATTAAACATGTTTGGATGCCTTATGTGATTAAGTAATAAGCAGGTTATCTATAACAATCACACATAATAAAATAAAATAAGATAAAATGAAGAGTTAGCACATATATCCCTTCCCCCCTTTAGATGATCCCCCAAATTATTTCATATATGACAGAGAGTTAGAGTTTACAAATTACTACAAAACAATAAAAGATATTAGATAATATTCAAAGTATAAAGGAAATAAAGTTAGCTTGTCTATCGCTTCCCTCCCATGGCGACTTTCCATATCTTGAACTTTAAAATCAAGATCCTGCTAAAGCAAAAGAGACATATGACCAGATGCATGTACAAGAAAATATGCATAATAAAGTATTATTCACACACATAGACCCAACTATTTCAACAAACACACAAAATATCACATAGAAAATAGAGTGAGGAGAATTACCCTGATGCCTCCTTTTATTTTATTCATACAAAATTTTCAAACTAACATATGCAAAGATGGAAATGAACTAGTAACGTACAACTAACCGATTATGCAGAATATAGTTAACAGCAAAGGAGTGTTCTAAAGATATATCCAACGAAACGGCTACACAACAATACCACAAAGAATGATTCAAAGCTTTACTAGAATTCTTATTATTATTATTTTTTTCAAGAAGATAGTGTTTTGCAAGTTGTTAGAATAAGTGAGTATGAGTCAATGTCAAAATGTGTGCAGTGAATGATTGTTAGAGGTGTGATTTATATAGTGAATAGGCCACATATATTAATAGAAGAAAAATTATTTTAGGATCAATTTAAAATATTTTCCTTATTTTAAAGGAGCCAAAATTAGATTTATTATTAATTTATTTTTACCAAATATAAAAGCATCTAAATAAGATAAGGATCATTTTAGGATCAAACAAATATTACTTTTCCTTATTTAAAGAAAACTAAATCAGTAATATTATATTTAGTTATTTTTGCTCAATCAAATATAAATTTACTAAAAATACAACATGTAAGAATCAATTCAACTTTAATTAAGGCAATTACAATCAATTAACCTTAATAAATAAAATAATAAACTGATTTTACCTTACTGAGAGCCGAAAATCTGCACAAAAAATCAACTTAGCATAAATTAATCCACAACATGCCAAATCAAAATGATTAGGAAAAAGCATAAGTCAAGCAATAATACTTTTTTTACCACAACCATCAAACAAGTAAGAAAATATACAAGAATCAATGATGGCCTAAAAGAAATCAATTTCCAACATTGAACATGCATATATGATAACAGAATCAATCCTTTTGATACAAATCACTCAAATCAGCAATTAGGATTTATCAATTGAAGCTTACTGTTCTAACTTTTATCACTAATAAACTAAACAAAAAGGGAGGAATAATATCAATAACATAATAAATGAAAGGATTGAACAAGATTTCAACATTATTCAACAACTTGAATCAAGGATAATAATTCCGCCGGCAGTATGGTTCATACGATCCAAAAATAGTAGCTTGTTAAGGTGAAAATCATCGCAAATGATCAGCTATAATATCTAAGCACAAGATTCTAATTATACACATGAATTTGGGCATGACTCTTCCAAAACCAAAAACCCCCACCAAATTAAGGTCTTGAAATGTCAAGAATGTATATATGAACAAATTAGCTTGCACATTATCAATTTTAATAGTGGCATATATGGAGATTTGACTTTCAAAGCCTAAAAGAAATGCGTACCTGAACGGATCTGTTAAAGATCCTCTTTTCATATACTCAAAATTTTAAAATTCTTGCAGGAGTGCACTGTCCATCCTCGCCATAAAAAGAAAAGAAGAGAGGTGAAAGTTCACCGGTCGAAGCTAGTTTGCCTGTTCTGGTGGTTGTTGCTGTTGTCATCAGCTGGAGGTGCTATTGTTCTCTTCGCCGGCTGTTGCTGTTGCTGGTGGCTAATGACTGTTAGCTGGAGTCACTGTCCTGTGCAGCTGCTGCTCGCCGAAGCTAGTTGGCTTGTCGTCGGCTGGAGCTGCTGTTGGTAGTGTCTCTCATAGATGCTTGATGTTGCTGCTGGTGGCTGTCCTCATTGCTGTTTTCGTCTGGCATTCGCCAACTGTTGGCCAGAGCGAGCTTCACCGGAGCTATCGTTCGCCATCGCTGCCCACTGACGGTTTCTACTGGTTTTGGTTGTGTCCCTTACCGAAAAAGGAGGAGAAAAAGGAGAGGGGAAAAGGGAGGAAAAGAGACGGAGGGAGACGAGAGGAAATGGAGGAGGAGCGGCGGATTTGAGGGAGAAAGAAGAAGAATGACAATTTTTAGGGGTTTGGGGTCTTTTTGGTTAGAATAGGAGAGAAAATGGGGATCGATCTCATCCGTTATTCGAATGATATGTACAATCGAGATTCGATCATAGATTTTAACTAAAGGCTGGACGGTCTAGATCAAAAGATGAGATCTTAAATCAGATGGGTTGGATTTTAAAATGGTCAAAATTGTAATTAAAATGGCTAGAATTGAAATAAAAGTGGCTATAATTTAAATGAGAGAACGGCTATAATTGAATAGGCTAGCATTGACAGAAATTAGAATAAAATAGGCTACGCTTTAAATGATTTAAGGGAAGAAGAATGAAATGCTATTCAATTAATAAAATACTACATATATCATAACATTTTCATATAAATTATATAAATTTAACTTAAAACATTTGAGGAAAGTAATTACTCCGATCTTAACTATCGATAAAATATAATAATTACAATAAGTTTTTATAATTCAAGCATACTAAAGTATATAATTTTTAGACAAAATTGATTAAAATTTTAACTCGTATTTAATCGAATAGCACTTCTGAAATATTTAAAGTTGGTCAAAATTGGGTGTCAATAGCTGCCCCTTGGTTGATTGGGAATGAAGAATGAATTGTCAGGCAACCAACGTTGACTTAGTAGCCGATTTTGTCCGACCAACAAGAGATGTCGGTGGGATCAATTGAAATAAAGAAAAAGTTGGAAAGGGGTATGACCGAGACTTCGGTGTTAAGCCACCTATATATCTCTGGCTATACGAGAATCAGATCGTGTGTAATTCTAGATTCAAGAGCAAATAAAACTCCTGAAAATTGAAAAGGCGATATGATATTCGAACAGGAACAATAGTAGCTTGAATGGAAGAGATTAGAGAAGTGAGAAAGGCATGACAGTGAGATTTCCAGCTTAAGAGCGAAGTATCCATTGAAGCAGTAATATGAGTAGCCAAGAATTAACGGAAAAATGGAGAAACAAGTAGCAAGGCAATCGTAGCTGAGAGGGCAATTGATCTTATCTGCAAACTGTCAGTCTCTGCATCTGTAGTTAGTAATAGAAATATTATATCATATATATATCAAATATACGGTAAATGAAAACATGATGCAATTTTCCATATCGACCATGATGTTTGCCTTAAGACTATGAAAATGATATCTTCGGCAATGAGATCTAAGGACATGATACGCAAAAATTATATCCTCAGGTTATGGAAATGTTGTCTGCGGGCCATGAAAATGATACCTTTAGGCTATGACACCTTTGGATCATGATAAGTGGAAAGTAAATCCTTAGGCGATGATATGATATCCGCAGGCCATGAAAAATGATGTCTTTAGACCATGACGCCTTTGGAACATAAGTAATGAGTAAAGAAAGTGTATTTATAATTTGGGCATCTGTTGATACTTGTGACTCGATTTGAATCCATTAGGGCATATGAAATTCTCGGGCTCAAACAATATCAAGCACAATGCAATTCTCGGGCACATGCAATATCGGGCATAATGCAATCTTCAGGCTCATGTAGTCGGGCACAATGCGATTTCGGGTACATGCAATCTCGGTCACAATGAAATTCTCGGGCACAAATGCAATCTCGGGCACATGCAATAATGCAATCTTCAGGCACATGCAATAATGCAATTCTAGGGCATAACGCAATCTTCGAGCACAATGCAATCTTGGGCCCAATGCAATTCTCGGGCACATGCAATTCGGGCACAATGCAATCTTTGGGCATAAATGTAATCTTAGGCACGATGCAATAATGCAATTCTTGGGCACAAATGCAATCTCGAGCATAATGCATCTTCGGGCACATGCAATAATGCAATTCTCGGTCACAATGCAATCTTTGGGCTCATGTAATATCATGTACAATGCAATTCTTAGGCACAAATGTAATCTCGGGCACATGAAATATCGAGCACAATGAAATCTTCGGGAACAAATGCAATCTTGGGCATATGCAATAATGCAATTCTCGGGCACGAATGCCACATGTAATAATGTAACTCTCGAGCACAATGTAATCTTCGGGCTCATGTAATATCGGGCACAAAGTAGTAGTTGATTGAAGGCATAAGATAGTAGTTGATTGAGGGCATAAAGTATCTTGAACCTTCGCCTTGTTAAAAGGGTCGAGTGTTATTTGTTAGCGACTTTTGAGCTCGGAGTGTTGTAGCTTCATACTCCGTCCTATATTAGGTAGATGTGGTTATTGAATGACGATTGTTTAGGATTGATGTAGAGTGCTTGATCCTTCCATTGCAGGGATAGTGGGCCATTGATTGGCGATTTGTCGGGCTCAAAATAATTTGGTCCTTCATCCTGTCGAAAGGATAGTATGCCATTTGACTGGCAATTGTGCTCAGTATAGAGTTGTTTGATCCTTCACCTTGTTGGATTGACAGTATGCCATCTGTTGGCGATTTTCGAGCTCACAGTATTGTAGATTGACCCTTCGTCCTATAATAAGGAGAGGTCGTCATTGAATGGTGATTTTTCAGGATTGATATGAAGTAGCTTGATCCTTCCATCTGATTGAAAGGATGGGGTGCCATTGATTAGAGATTTGTTGGGCTCAATGTAGTGGTACGATGATCCTTCAAGCGATGTTGAAGCTGCTTCTTATATAGATACCTGTACTTTCTGCATTCAAAGAGAAATAGTTAAAAGGGGAGGTTGATCAGTATCCCTGATTTGGCGCAGTATGCTCCTTTGACGTCTGCCAGAATGTCTTTTGAAGTGCTGTCAAAAATTTTGAGGTCCCCTCAAATCTTTCTGCCCTACTGTAGAATTTCTGCTATCATAATTTTGTTGTAGATTTTGCTTTACTTCTATGAATTTTTGAGATCTTCTCAAAAATTCTTCCTCGATCTTGAAAATGCTCATTGAAGGAATTTTTTGAGACCCCCTCAAAAATTTTGCCCCAGTTACGTAGTCAAAGGGAAAATGAAAATTTTTATTATGATATGACCGAACTCCATAGGAGCACCTACGCATCCCCTCTTATATGGGAATCAGGTCTAACGTAGTTCCAAATTACAAGAGCATAAGACATAAAATTGAGTGTTTTTAAGCAATACTGAAATGATAGATTTTGATCAACTTTATTGCCCATATGGTGACATGGGTATTTTTCTTATCTGGATGTAGAAAACTTGAACTTAAATGGCAGAAGCCTTATTTGGAGACTGGTTTAAGTAAACTTTCATCATGTTCACCGTTGGGATTCCTTTGGCACAAGGTCTATCCAGTGTATGCTTTTAGCCTCAATCAGTTGCTGAATCTTGCCTCTTAGAGCACGACATGTTTCAGTAGTATGTCCTTTCATCCCTGAATGATAGTCACAAATCTCGTTTTGGTCATACCTCTTGGATTGAGTATTTGGATTTTTGGCAGGGGTAAGTGTCACACAGCCAGCTATTTTAAGCCTTTTATAGAGTTGGTCAATGGATTCAGCTAAAGAATCTTAAACCTTAATAGGCTTCTTCACAACATTGAGTAGGTTTTTGCGAATATGAGGTTAAGTGAGTATTTTGACATTGTGGACAGGATATACTGGTTGTCGATATTGTAGATGAGGCTTTTGGGATGGAGGCATTTGATATGGATGAATTTGAAATGGTATGAGAGATGTGTGATGCCAAGGAACTTGGTGCAGAGGCGTTTCATAGTGAGGAGCATGCATGGTGGGATTCTGCAGGCGCGGAGTGAGATATGGAGGTCTAGAGGCATAAGGAAGATGTTGAGGAGGATATTGGTAATTTGGCAATTGAGTGTTCCTTGGAGGCATATGAATGGAGCTAGGTTGGTTTTGAGGATGAGGAGTAGGGTGAGTTGGTGGAGGATCCTTTTGGAAAGTGGCTTGGCTTGTGACAAGCTGCTTATCCATGTCTCTCTTCAAAGTGGGATTAGAGGAGAGTAACAGCTTGTCTCACTCGCGCATACCACATATCTCTTCTTCTAAATCCTTTATTTTCTATTCTAAACTTAGGGTCGATTTCCTCGGAGGATGCTTATTTTCGATAGCCTTACCCATAACCTTCTCATTAGTCACTTTCCTCTTTCCGTTGCGATTCTCAGTTGGAAGAGAAGGAAGAGCGCCCTTTGATTGTGTGTGGTAAACCATGGTCTACATATCAACCATTGGGAAAGGGTAAAAACAAAAGTAAAAGCAAAAGAAACTCAGGTTAGAGCATTGCATAAATTGAGATAGCAAACACATTGTTTTAAGATAAACGCCCTAAGTACAAGGAGCCTCGTTAAACCAGAGGTACGCCTAAGATGACACATAAGTGATGTATAATAATTAATTCAAGCCTATTTTGCCAATTTGGAGTTATGTTAGAGTGAAATTCTAAATTCCATTATGGCATAACTTGGCTTGATTTAACTATGATGATCACATTGACACATAATTATGCAATTTGTCTAAAGGGTGTTGGAGCCCTTTAGATGATAGGGTGCCTACTAATTGTGCGGATTGACATCAAGGGTCAAACTACCTAAGGTTTATGTAGCATGTATGACTTAATTAGACTTCTAAGAGTTGGCTTGACACGGACTAGAAAGGAATTCTATGCGAAAAGGCTCGTTGTTTCCCGTGGTAAAACTATCCGTTCTGTCCACGCATATGCCGACTCTCTATAATTAGGTGTTTGAAGAGAATTGGAGTAGTTGTGAGAGGTGCGAAGGCACAACATCATGGTGAAAAAAAATAAAAGGAAGAGGGTCCCAATTGGGGAAAGTATAAGCGGAATGCCAGTTTATCAAAGCATTAAACATTTTGCATGTACATGTAAAGCAGTAACATATAAGTCATTTTAAGGAAAGCAATAAATAAATAAACAAAATAAAACATGTAAGCATGAAATTACTTAACTATAATAAACAAATAAACAATAAAAAGACCAAATAAAGTAAACCCCACATAAGCACGAAACACATAATGGTTAGAACCTAAAATCCACAGCAGAGTCGTCATTTTGTCACGCCCCGTTTTTCTCAAAACAGACTTTTCCTTTTCAATGCAATACCTAACAACTCTTTTGGGTTTGGGAAGATTGAAGAGTCACCACCTAACGAATTAAGGTGCGTTAGGGCACCTATCTAACCTAACTAAGTCTAGCTAAGGTCAACAAACCAGAGATCGGGTAAGGGTTCAAATTACCTTGAGGGGAAGGTGTTAGGCATCCCTCGAGGTCCACAAATATGGGTCCCGGTCATATCTCGTGCAATTTATGTGGGGATTACAGATAGCAAATAACGTCACTTCATTATTATTTATTTTATTTAGACATGTTTGCTAGGTGGTAACAATAAATAAACATTTAAGATTACTAAATTTAATTAATTAGACATGCAAAACTAAGTGATTAAACAATTAAGGGCATTTTAGTTAAATATTTTATAAGCACGCAAAACTAGGTGATAACTGATATTAAACAATTAAGATTCCTATTATTTTAATTATTTACCTATGCATGCAAGCCTAGGTGATAACATAATAACAAATAAATATTAAACAATTAATAAAGAGGAGCGAGAAGATAGAAATTATACAATTAAATAACAAAACAAAATTTATATTATTTAAACTACCCCAAATAATTATAGTTGTAAACACATAAAGGGATAAAAAGGGAAGGGAGACTCTGAAGGACTTTACGGATCAACACTCGACTTCTATTTAGTTTTGATAGGCTTCCGTGTAGGGACAGACAAAACCAAGGTTTGTCGTTTTAAGCCCGAGTCAATGTCATCATATCCGTAGGGCCTAAACTACCCCTACCCCACCGCCGCATGCATTTCGTCCTAAAAAGGTGCCTAGCGCCCCCGCTTAAAGTCCAAGAGGCATTGGACTACTATTGGGTTGGTTTTAGACAAGATAAAATCCTAATAGGCCCTGCCTAGACACCAAGTTGAAAGCAAATAGGACAACACTTAGCAAATAAAATCTCATATTTGCCTCTAGATTTTAATTAAACATGCTGGTAAACACAGATAGATAGTGAAAGGTCTCATGATAGAGTGTGCAAACAAACATATAAACAGGCATTATAACAATATAATAAATATTTTTTTTTTCAAGGGCAAAACGTAAATACAGAGCAACAAACAATTTATTGGTTGACTTTAAGTGGCAAAACAATATGTAGATCACTAGGCAGGTTTTACTTAAAGGGCAACCAGTACTTAAAGCAGTTCAGATTTTTCAGCATGATTATTATTAAGCTAATTTATTTTTTTTAAAACGAGCAAGAAAATAATTAAGCATTAACAGATCAAAAACAATCATGCATAAAATAATTATTCAGTTATTAATATGCTGAAAAAATAATTGTCGAAATCTAAATACAAATTTGAAGCCTCATTAGCATGCAAATATTTATTAAAGTCCTATAGGCATGATTTCTAATCAATTTACATGCTGAAAGATATTAACATGCTAGAGCTTATTAAACCTTGACAAGATTATTAGAACATGCTGAATTTATATAATACGATTAGCTTCTAAGTATGAGCATGCTGAAATTTTATTGATCCTATAGGCAGGATTTCTATGTGAATGGCATACAAGTTTTATTATAATTTGCTATTTTAAATAAAGATCATTATTTCTAAAAATCTGATTACTTAACTTATAGAGATCATTAAAATTCCAGAATTCATAAATATGAGGGCAACATTAATGCATGAAAAGCAATTAGAGGCTATTCAATTATCTAAAACCTATAGACGTATATACAAGTGAACATGCTAATGTTTAATTTTACTTTTTTTTCATTAACGTATTAAAAATTGATCAGGCTTTATACATGATATCTAACTCATATAAAAAAAAAAATATAAGCTTATACATGATATCTAAGCACAATTAACAAACTGAAATTTCAACAATATTTAAACATGCTTTCTAAGTAGAACAAATACATGAAATATTTATTTGAAGCCTATGTGTATAGATTTTACGCCCGTTAGCAAGTTGAAATCCTATGAACACGATATCTAATTATATTATTAGTCAATTTCCGAATTTTACATATGAGGAAAGATTCTAATAAATTCAATATGTTTGGATGCCTTATGTGACTAAGTAATAAGCAGGTTATCTATAACAATCACACATAATAAAATAAAATAAGATAAAAAGAACAGTTAGCACATATATCCCTTCCCCCCTTTAGACGATCCCCCAAATTATTTCATATATGATAGAGAGTTAGAGTTTACAAATTATTAAAAAAAAATAAAAGAGATTAGATAATATTCAAAATATAAATGAAAAAAAGTTAGCTTGTCTATCTCTTCCCTCCCATGGCAACTTTCCATATCTTGAACTTTAAAATCAATATCCTGCTAAAGTAGAAGAGATATACGACCAGATACATGTACAAGAAAATATGCATAATAAAGTATTATTCACACACATAGACCCAACCATTTAAACAAACACACAAAATATCACATAGAAAATAGAGCGAGGAGAATTACCCGGATGCCTCCTTTTATTTGATTCATACACAATTTTCAAACTAACATATGCAAAGATGGAAATAAACTACTAACGTAGAACTGACCGATTATGCAGAACACAGTTAACAAAAAAGGAGTGTTCTAAAGAGATATCTAACGAAATGGCTACGCAGCAATACCACAAAGAATGATTCAAAGCTTTACTATAGTTCTTATTATTATTAGTATTATTCAAGAAGAGAGTGTTTTGCTAGTTGTTAGAATGAGTGAGTATGAGTCAATGTCAGAATGTGTGTAGTGAATGATTGTTAGAGGTGTGATTTAGATAATGAATAGGACACATATATCAATGGAAGAAAAATTATTTTAGGATCAATTTAAAATATTTTCCTTATTTCAAAGGAGCCAAAATTAGATTTATTATTAATTTATTTTTACCAAATATAAAGGCATCTAAATAAGATAAGGATCATTTTAGGATCAAACAAATATTACTTTTCCTTATTTAAAGAAAGCTAAATCAGTAATATTATATTTAGTTATTTTTGTTCAATCAAATATAAATTTACTAAAAATACAACACGTAAGAATCAATTCAACTTCAATTAAGGCAATTACAATCAATTAACCTTAATAAATAAAATAATAAACTAATTTTACCTTACCGAGAACCAAAAATCTGCACAAAAAATCAACTTACCATAAATTAATCCACAACATGCCAAATCAAAATGATTAGGAAAAAGCATAAGTCAAGCAATAATACTTTTTTTACCACAACCATCAAACAAGTAAGAAAATAGACAAGAATCAATTATGGCCTATAAGAAATCAATTTTCAATATTGAACATGCATATATGATAACAAAATCATTCCTTTTGGTACAGATCACTCAAATCAGCAATTAGGATTTATCAATTGAAGCTTACTGTTCTAACTTTTATCACTAATAAACTAAACAAAAAGGAAGGAATAATATCAATAACATAATAAATGAAAGGATTGAACAAGATTTCAACATTATTCAACTACTTGAATCAAGGATAATAAGTCCACCGGCAGTATGGTTCATACGATCCCAAAATAGTAGCTTGTTAAGGTGAAAATCATCCCAATTGATCAACTGTAATATCTAAGCACAAGATTATAATTATACACCTGAATTTGGGCACAACTCTTCCAAAACCAGAAGCCCCCACCAAATTAAGGTCTTGAAATGTCAAGAATGTATATATGAACAAATTAGCTTTCACATTATCAAGTTTAATAATGACACATATGGAGATTTGACTTTCTAAGCCGAAAAGAAATGCATACCTGAACGGATCTATTAAAGATATGTTTTTCATATACTCAAAATTTTAAAATTCTTGCCGGAGTGCACTGTCCATCCTCTCCAGAAAAAGAAAAGAAGAGAGGCGAATGTTCATCGGTCGGAGCTGGTTCGCCAGTTCTGCTAGTTGTCGCTGTTGTCGTCGGCTAGAGCTGTTGTTGTTCTCCTGTTGCTGCTGCTGGTGGCTCACGACTGCAGGCCGGAGTCACTATCCCGTGCAGCTGTTGCTGGTCGGAGTTGGTTGGCTTGTCATCGGCTGGAGCTGCTGCCGGTGGTGTCTCTCCTGGATGCTCGATGTTTCTTCTGGTAGTTGTCCTCATCCCTGCTGTCGTCTGGCATTTGCCAACAATTGACCAGAGCGAGCTTCGTCGGAGCTGTCGTTCGCCATCGCTACCCACCGACTGTTTCTTCTGGTTTTGGCTGTCTCCCTTATCGAAAAAGGAGGAGAAAAAGGAGAGGGTTAAAGGGAGGAGAAGAGACGGAGGGAGATGAGAGGAAATGGAGGAGGAACGGTGGATTTGAGGGAGAAAGAAGAAGAATGACAAGTTTTAGGGGTTTGGGGTCTTTTAGGTTAGAATAGGAGAGAAAATGGGGATCGATCTCATCCGTTTATTTGAATGATATGTACGATCGAGATTCGATCTTAGATTTTAACTAAAGGCTGGACAGTCGAGATCAAAAGATGAGATCTTAAATCAAATGGGTTGGATTTTAAAATGGTCAAAATTGTAATTAAAATGGCTAGAATTGAAATAAAAGTGGATATAATTTGAATGAGAGAACGGCTATAATTGAAATACAAATTGAATCGAATAGGCTAGCATTGACAGAAATTAGAATAAAATAGGCTACGCTTTAAATGATTTAAGGGAAGAAGAATGAAATGATATTCAATTAATAAAATACTACATATATCATGACATTTTCATATAAATTATACAAATTTAACTTAGAACATTTGAGGAAAGTAATTACTCCGAGCTTAACTATCGATAAAATATAATAATTACAATTATTTGTTATAATTCAATCATACTAAAGTATATAATTTTTAAACAAAATCGATTAAAATTTTAACTCGTATTTAATCGAATAGCACTTTAGAAATATTTAAAGGTCAGTCAAAATTGGATGTCAACAATTGTTCAATATGGGAAGTCATGAAGTGAATCTTGACCTTGGGCTATTTTTGTATGAAAATACATGCTAAACTATAGTTAGAAACACCCTTGGGACAATAGAATGTTATTGTGTTTTCTTTGTAATCAAATAACTTTGGGGAAATAGTCTAAATTGAAGTTTTGACTTAGGGTTCCTAGTTTTGTATGTAATAAGTGTTAAATAATGAGTAATCGGAACCCTAGGGATGACTAACTACCATAAATTGTGTTGAAATGCATGATTAGACTTAGATTGATTGTTTGAATGGTTGAAAAATTGGTTTACATATGAACCATGTCTGATACCTGGAGCATATCTAACCCACGAGACCCCGTCTACGGACCATAGGTCAACCTATGGACCGTAGATTAGGTGTGTGGGTCTGGTGCACATGAAGAATCCACTAAGTGTGGAACCACGAAGGTGGACTACGATCTGTAGGTCAATCTATGGACTGTTCTGCACTTTCGTGGTTCCCATCGGAGCCTAACATTTAGGGACCTCTGACCTACGGAGGGGACCTACGGGCCATAGATCAACCTACAGATCATAGGTGGCCACTTAAGCTATTGTCTGAAAAAAAATTATTTTTGTTTTTGTTCGTTCTTTGTTCTAAATTTTTTCTAGTGTGTGATTGGTTTATTTTGGTACTAACTAAGCCTCCATATGTACCATGGCTCCAAATAGAACTCCGACTCAAGTATTAAAGGGCAAGTCAAAGTTGGTGGAACCCACATTGCGGCTGATTGATGAAGATACTGATGCAGAGATGGATCCCGCCTATTTCCCACCTACTACGAGGACATTACCTACTGCACCTCGTACTACCTGAAATCAATCCTGGCAGGTGGTTCCGATGTAGTCACTGTCTCCCAGTCTGATAAGAAGGATACACTGATTGGTTTACCAACTGGTTCTACTTCCGGCACTGAGTACGCTTCTGCTTCTGGATCTGCTTTCGGCTCTGCATCTATCTCTAGTTCACCTGGGAGAACTGCCTCGTATGATGAGGCTACTAGTGCAGAGGATATTCCAGTGCCACCGAACACCGATCTTGCTTCGGGCCATACTCTAGATATCAATACCATCGAGTTTGATTATCGTTGGGACATACTGAGGAGTAGGGTATTCCAGAGGAATGTGGAGTAGAGGTAGAGTTCATTGCGCTGGTTGGCATGTTATATTGCTACAAACGGAGAGCGTGCCGAGTGGGTCAGTACCCCAGGAAAGAGCATTAAGAAGGCCACCCTCACATTTCTGGCCAAATTCTTCTAGCTGTTGGTTTGGAACCGGGTGTCTCCCATGCAGGCTAATAATGTACTCACTTGGAACCATGTAGCCATGGTGGAAGCCCTTGTTGCTGGGTTTGAGATGGACTTTTCCCACATGATTATTGTAGAGATTTACAAGAGGGCCTTCAAGGCCACCACCACTTACCCCTTTCTATGCCTCATATTTCAGTTATGCAAGGATTTGAGACGATGCAAATGTAGCGGCACCACGCAAAGAGCCGCAGGTTGAGGTACCTCTATTAGGAGTAGACTTAGTTGCTAATGTGGAGCAGATGCAGGGTGATTAGCTTGCCCCCACTGAGGATGCTTCGGCCTCCCATTCTCCAGCTGCCAGTCAGACCCCTAGCTTTTCCAGAGCAACCCTCTCTTCTGGGTCTGTTGACATGCCCTTAGCTAGAGTACAAAAGCTTGAGACATAGAGGGCTACCCTGCTGCATCTTATGCGACCATGAATACAGCATGCTATAATAGATTCCAAGGCTAGGATGGAGCAGCAGACGGTGCACATTATGGATCAGAAGGTTTATGCTGTTAATAAGCGCCTGAATGCTTTTGAGTTGAGAGTCCTAGAGAGGCTGACCCTGACTGATGGTGTGACCACCCTACAGAAGGAGGTAGAGAGTCTTTTTTCTGCTATTACTAGACTTTTTGTTCCTTCAGAGACTCTTCCTGGGTTCGCCCCCACGACACCGATTGATAATACGGTGGTAGATGCATTATTCGGAGATAAGATATTGTTGCCTGTTTCTTCCCGCCAAAATATTGAGGCAGCCTGGAGGGGATCTATAGTTGATGAAGAGATGTGCCAGTAGTGGGCTAGGTAGGTAGGAGTTGGTGCATTTAGCAGTGTAAGCATTAGTGATTGTACAGCAAGGGTTGATGTGCGCACTACTGATGGTGCGTTGAGAGTTGAAGGCAGCACTACTGAGGGTGCTGAGAGGTTGATGCGGGCACTAATGAGGGTGACCTGATTAGTGATCTAGCAGGCTTCGAGAAGCTTGACCGACCCGCTTGCTGATAGTCTTCGGCGCTATGCGCCACAGGTTTGCTTCACCAAATCCTTTATTCTTTACTTTTTGTGCACTGGGGACAATTACACTCTATTTTGTTGCGGGTGAGGTAAATAGATTGTAAGTGATAGGGTGAAGTCTGAGTAACTCAACTCGTAATTCTCTCTTGGGGTTTTCTTGCCTGTGTTCTTTTCCCCCAAGAGACTAGTTTAATTTTTGTTGAACCGGCATATGTTAGAATTGTATGTGTAGAAGCATGAGAAAGAATGAAGCATGATGGCATAATTATAAATAAAAAAAGATACCCATCCAAAAATTGTGATTTGTGCTAAAATCTTTAGGCTAGAATGAGTTGAATGTGTTGGCTCTGAGTATGACATGATAAAGAACCAATTTGATCTCATGACTTAAACTAAAAAACTTCAACTAGTAATATGATAATCTGATAATGAAACAAGGTGCCAAGAGCGTGTGAGAATAGTCGAATGTTCACCTTTTTGTGCTAATCTAGAACTTGCCCCGTTGGTCATGCTAGGATAATCTAGGTTAGAAGTTGGGAAGTGATTATAGGCCATTGTTCAAATTAGTCCACTTAAGCCTAAAATGATCTAACAAAATGGTAACATTATTCCTTTTTGATCCAACTATTTGATCCTAAAATCGACCATTTCTTTTGATTCACCTAACTCAGCTTCCTTTAAAATAATTGTCTTGGCCTCGGTCCCACCTTGGACATATGCACCTTGACTTAGGCCAAAAGCCTAAGTTGAGGGTGGCTAAGCCAAAATTTACCTTGATCTTGGCCCTGGTCCGACATTGGACATTGTGCACCTCAACTAATGCAAAATGCATAAGTTGAAGGTGGCTACGAAATAGGAAACCAAATTGAAAAAAGGGTATGAAAAGAGTTCAGTGTTGAAAAGAGAAAAAGAAAGAAAGAGGATGTGACTTTATCTGAAAAAGGCAAAAGAATGTGATAAGTGAAAGTGTGAAAAGAAATAAAGAAAAATAAAGTGAAAAAAAAAAAGAAGATTAACAAGTATCACAAAGTCAAAAGTCGCATCCTGGGTTGTAAAGAGAAGGGAAAGAAACTGGGATGGAAAGTTACCAAAAGTAGGTCAAGGAAGAGGGAAAAAGCCAATGTAATGTCAAGGAGGGCAGAAAGTCATTAAAAAGTACCCAAATGTACCACACCTAACCCCGAGCCTACGTTACAAGCTAAGAAAGTCGTATTGTGATCCTAGCAACTAGTTTGGAGAGTCTAAGCAGTGAAAATAAGGTTAAGCCTATGGTATTGAGCACTAACTGTACTTGAAGTCACTTCTGAGAGTGAGTGTTGAGTGAATCCTAAAACACTAAAATGCATATCTTATGTGTGAAAAAGGATTTCGTTTGAAGTGAGGGAACTAGTTACATTGTCGGATAGTTGGTACCTTTGTGATTGTGAAGAAAGTGTATGTTGGGTGTCTATTGGTAGATCTTTGTCAAATTTTGATCCGCATGAGTTAGCTTGTCAAGTCTAAGAGAAACTATTTGCACTATAAAAGGGAGTTGGGATAGAAAGCCATGTAATTGTTTGAGCTTGAATGTATGCTTCTACACAAGGAGTGTTGATATACCGCCAGTTTATGGTATTTTTAATACATTTCAGTTTAAGAGTTTTTTGTGTTTCTAGGGATATTTTTTATTAGAATTAATGTTTTGTGTTATACTTGCAGGAAATAGGCTTGGATGAGGCTGAGTGAGACAACAGCTGAATTTTTACAGAAGGAGTCACCTATGGAGGTGACCTACTGACCGTAGGTCCAGTCACACTTCGTAGGTTGGTGGCGTAGATGGAGCATCAAGGAAGTCTTGACCAATTGTGGACCAAGGTGGCTATTGACAGATCGTAAGTTGACCTACAGGCCGTCCTGCATGTTCGTCATTTGTATCAGAAAATCTGAGTTCCAGTACCTGATGAAAAGTTCAAGTGTAGAGCCATGAGAGGAGACCTATGGACCATATGTCAACCTACAGTCCATTCTACAG
Organism: Solanum bulbocastanum; assembly: GCA_037074985.1. Classification (NCBI taxonomy): domain Eukaryota; kingdom Viridiplantae; phylum Streptophyta; class Magnoliopsida; order Solanales; family Solanaceae; genus Solanum; species Solanum bulbocastanum. The sequence goes on along the minus strand of CM073597.1, from coordinate 40,047,160 downwards.
GTCCGTCACTCTCATTAGAAAGTTGAAGGTTCCAACCTCTATGGAAATGTTCTAAGTCTTGAGTTACGGAAGGGACCTACGGACCGTAGGTCGATCCATGGTCCACAGGTCAGTCTCTTTGAGTGAAGCCGCGTCTAGTAGTTTTATTTTATTATTTCGTTTCCTTTTTGTTTAGTACAATATTTTCTATAAATAGGGTATGTAAACCTCGTTTTTTGAGGTTGCCACTATTGTTTAACTCTAGTTCTTGGTGTGTTCTTGGGAATTAACTTGCAAACATTAGCAATTTGATTTCCTAATTTCGGTTTATAAAGATTCTTGCTTAGAATTTCAATTAGAGATTTCAGGTTTCTTCTACTCATTACATAAGTTCATGAATTCTTCTAAAAATATGAATTGTGTTCTTGCTAGCATGGGTAACCAAATCCACAACCAGGGTTGTGGGAACCATGAGTGATTAACAAAGTATGAGTAGTAACTAAGTAATTCTTAATTAGTGTTGTTGCATGCATTGATAATTCTTTCGTTTAAAGGTCCTTTAAACGGTGGCCAACGTTAGAACCCACCTCGTTGCTACTTTTTGGACCAAGAGGTAGTTAATAAGAAAATATTATCAATATAGATTTAGTGTGATACTATCTAATAGTCTAATGCCAATTGGTGCAAAGGTGAAACTAAGTCATACATTGATGTGATGTCTAACATGAGGTAAAGGTAAGGATTAGTAAATTATGCATACGTAGCCAGACCAAGGTGCAAGGTGAAATTCCCTATTTGTAGGACCAAGGACTTAGGGATATGTAACTTACCACTTTGCATGTGATACACTAGAAAAGAATTACTATTACTAGGATTACTATGTTATGATTTTATGGGGAACACATACACCCTAGTTTCTTTCTCTCATTGATAACAACTAAAGTTCGAATCTTGCTCACTTTCTCTCTAAACAACAATCAGTTATTTATTACACAAAGCGCCCCCCCCCCCCCCCCCTTACTTTCTTCCCTCAGAAATAATTTGGCTAAATGATTATAATCATAAGTTAAGGTTAATTCTAAACCATATTCCTTGTGAGATCGACCCCAACCTACAAGTTGGTTCTTTACTTGATAAAGATCACTTATACTTCTTTAGGAAGGTGTAATTTGAGCGTATCAATCACTGCATCAGACACCTCAGCCTCAGTCTTGTCCGAAAAGGCATAAAAATAAGACCTGTCATCTTGACGGGCAACCTCCTTGCCTGGCTGCACTAATCCTCTACCTACATTACCATTTCTCCGGCCTCCACGACCCCACTGATTTCATCCTCGTCCACATAATGGACATCCTTTGCCATTACTACCATTGCCCGTTGGTACCACTACTTTGGTCTATTGCTACATGGGGTCAGACATGCACGGATGGGGACAATCTCTCCTCATATACCCTGGTTCTCCACAATTGTAACAACTGCGGTCAAGATATGGTCAGTTGCCTGATGCACGTGTGGATCCCTAGCTATCCTGAATGTAATTCTATTGTAGAGTTCTCGAGTAACCACTTGTAAAAGTGGCAGGGCAGACTAAATTGGCTGACCTGCGATCGTTGGCCTACCTGAACCTCTGGATTAGGAACCATGAAAGTTACCTGTGCTCTTGGGCTTGTTAGCCAAAGCCTTTGCCTTCCCATTACGTCGAACTCCTTCCACTTTCTTTACAAAGTATGTCACCTCATTAAAATTTTACCTACAGAGGCCATGTGAAAAGACAATACCTGTAACTCGGGGTTCAATCCTTTAACGAATAGATGAATCCTCTCCTCCTCTGTAGTCACCAACTGGGTAGCATATCTGGACAAGAAATGGAACTTTGCCTCAGAGGCAGCTACCCTCATGCCACCCTGCTCTAAATCCAAAACTCATCCTTCTTATGATCCCTCAAAGTTCGGGGCACATACTTCACCAGAACAAAGCATGGAACTGCGTCCAAGTAAGTAGGGAAAAGGCTAGCGATCTGCATTCCACATAGGCCCTCTACTACTGCTTAGCCTCACCTTGAAGATGAAAGGTCATAACATGCTGGTGTATAATGCCAAACTTGTGAAGCCTCTCATGGCAATCTAGAATGAACTCATAGGCATCCTCACTCTCAGAATCATGGAACACAGGTAACTTTCAACTTCAAAAACTTAGTCAACACCTCATGCTCAGTACCACTCATCACAGGACCCAATAGGGCACAGAAGAAGGAATTAGTGCCTAATGTTGCATCCCCCTGGGAATACTATTAGCAACAGGCCGGTTGATTGGAGGTTAAGCAACTTGCACTATGCGAAGGACTACAAGGCCGACCAACCCCTTCAGAAAAGTCCAGATCTTTTGAGCTAACACTAGGTCTAAGGGAGGAATGTCGGTATTCCCAACCTGCGCATCCTACTCTGGTTTAACATCCTCCTCGTCTTCGATCTCCACATTTTCTTCTACCTCTTCCCTAGGAACATTCTCAGCTTGGGCTCCACCCCTGGTGGATGCCACTCTTATTCGGCATCTGCCCCTTATTTTTTCCCTACACCAGCCTCAAACAAGACCTATCGTGCGGACTCCTATGCTGGCTTATGGATGAGAGCTATGGGCCCGATGCCAGAGTGAAGGAGATTTGATACCAATTTGGATCACCAGATACTAATTAGAATCAAGTTATAGCACAAAAAGAGAAAAAGACAAAGAGATTTCCTAAAGTCCTCTAGCCTCTTGAATAAAAATTCAGACGTCTTCGTACCATTCCACAAGAATCTACTAGATTGGTTTTGGTCTAATGAGATCAATGAACCTAGGCTCTGATACCAACTTTGTCATAACCCAAACCATCGTGATTGGCACCCACATCAACCCTCCGGTGAGAGAACCAATACTCTAACCTAAATAAGCAAATTTAAGAAAACTAGAGCATTTAATGATATGAAAGCAAGTTTAAATGACTAAATAAAATACAAAGTTCCCATAAACTTCGAAGGTCTAACAAACACACTATTGTGGAAATTCAACCCCTAGTCATTGTAACAATACTCTATTAACTAACAAGTCTAAGAAAAGGGGATGCAACCCCGAAAACTAAACATAAACAACCTAAACATATAGTCTGAGTCCGAAAGAAATGGACTAAACTAGTGACGGATCCATGACAGCCTGAAAGAAATGGCTCACCCTTGAATTGGGTCTTGGTTAAAGATCTCCTAACTAAGGTCTGTTGGTAGCCACCTGAAGATGCCTCATACTCATCAAAGAAAGAGCAAGTACAGTATTAGTACACGAAACTATGGTGTGTTGGAAGGATCACATGGCAACTCCAGTAGCGTCATACAAGCAAGTTAATACAACACAATAAACACATATATACAGAATGCATAATTTAATCATTATTTTAGGAGAAATATACAATTTCCCAAAAACCATTGGCATTTATAAATGTAACAATCACAAGTGGTTCTCTCATGTAACCCACACCAAACGGTTAGTGTGTCGGAACGTGACACCCGATCTAATATACATATGTTAGAACGTGACACCCGATCCAATATATGTGTCAGAATCTGACACCCGATCCAATATATGTGTCAGAACGTGACACTCAATCCAATATATGTGTCATAACGTGACACCCGGTCCAATCAAAATAACCACAGTCACAATCACACCAAAATGAATAGTGCACATAATCACACAGTCAAGCAATAGGTTCATGGCATGTAATTGTTCACACATAATCATTTCATTTGATTCGGTTCATGTTTCCCTATTCTCATACATGCATACATATAATGAAACAATGAACAAGCATATATAACACAACAAGAAGTCAAACCATCACCTTTCTCAAAACCAAGCCTGCATACTTCTAAGACACCTGAGCCTTCCCTTTCTGAAGTCTTTTAGATTTTTCTTGGTCTATAAACAAGTAATTAATGCAAGGATCAATAAACAAGGTCTAATTAACTAGGATTATATCAACATATCAACCTAAGGTAAAACCCATTATATAATGTTCAACTAGCACTTTTCCCACCATTAATATTTAGGCCAAAACCCTCCCCTAACTATAATTAACGAGGATTCTAAGTTCTAGGAATCGAAATACGGATTAAGGGGGTAATTAAATTACCTTTAGCGAGAGAAATTGTGGAAATCTAATAAGAAACTGAATTCGGTCGTCCCTTAGCTCTTATGAACAAAGTTTTGCAGAAAATAATGATTTAGAGGGTTTTCCCCAATTTAAGTGGTGACTAGCCCGCCACAGCGGGTCTCATCCCACCACAGCTGCCCCGCCCTGGTGACATTAATCCCGCCCCAGAGGCTTGGAGGTAGACAGAGCCTTATAATTTGAGTTCCAAGCTCCCATTTCACAACACACTTTCAAACCGAGACGTTCTGAAACTACCCTTTCAAGCCAAGATCAACTTTGGGAGTTCTAATCGCCCAAATTCAATTTTGTAAAGCCATACAGGTTCCTTAGAGTCTTAGCTATCCATTCATGTGATCAAACTCACAATTAAATTCCTCATCAATTACATTACCATATTTTCCTAGATCTCACCTGACTCAGATTTCATCCAAGTCTGGCCTAGGCTAGAAATTTCCAAGTTACTACTCAAAAGTTTCTGGACCAAATTCCTTCCCCATTGGATTTTCCATAACAATAAGAATGGGTCATTACATATATAAGAAATAAACTGACCTCTAAGCATAGAATTCTCCCCTTATATTCTAGTTTTTCATTTAAAAATCAACAACACTAAAGAAAACATATCATAATATATCGGTCTAAGATAAACAAGTGTTTTAGCATCTAGAATTGCATAACCCCACATAAATATGGATAGTCTAGTTCTCATAAAAAATGGTTTTGATATTAACTATCGATGTTTAATTAATAACTCAATAGGGTCATTTTGAGTATGTACATGAGCTACAACATGTTCAATTTTTATCGAATTAATAGGGAATAATCTTTAATAACATGGGATGAAAGCTTCGCATCGTTATCAAGGCAAAAAAATTAGATCTCATTACCAGACTATACTTATAATCTTCATATTTGTCCCAACAATTTTTCAAGGGCCAAACTATGAGATGACAATAGCAAGACATGCGACCATCTATAAGAAGCACCTGTTAGGATCATAAAGTGCTTAAATGATCCACCAAGTGGATGAATAAGTCCACAAATATCCTCATGTATGTCACACCCCGAGGGACTCCATGTAAGTCACTTAGCATATCATAACATATGATAATAGAAAAGAGCGGAAATTTTGAAACATTTTCCATACAATCAAAGTCTTCATAAAAGCAAAGCGGAAGTCGTATTACACTTGTATCAAACCTTCTAGAACATGAACATCTTAGGGACCAAGCCCGTACAATAGTCTAAAACATAAAAGATAGACATGAAATGAAAGGTGATCAAATCATCAATGCTATGAGGACTCACCAAGTCTTCAACTCCTTTCTCTTCTTGAAACCTAGCCACAAGAACGGAACTTAAAATCATTAGATCCTATATTTGTTGAGAATGTAGACAAGAGTATGCGATAGTACAAAAGTACTAAATATGATAGATAGCATAACATCATAAGAGAATAATGCATGGGTTAGTCAACATAAGTCATGTGCCATAATCATAATAGATACTTCATGAAACATAAACTATAAGCGTAAGAGACAACAACATAGTCATAGACATAATCTCCAACATAAGCATAATATAAGCATTAGTCAACCCTTAGTTATTCATATCATAAAAGGAACATTCCATATGTAGCTTCAAGTCATACTTGTGCAATGCATGGATAAGACCCCATAATCTCACCCACACTAAGTACCATCTTAGGCCATCATACAAACCTACCATCTTTGATCTCATCCTTAGACTATTTCTCATATACAAGGGAATCTCTCACCATTAGTCAATCACAACAAGGAAGGCAACTATACCACAATCCTATCTAAACATACATCATATAAGAGAAACACATTCTTGGAAACGTTAAGTCATACTTGTGCAATGCATGAATAAGATCCTATAATCCCATCCATACTAAGTACCACTTTAGGTCACCATACTCATACTTCTTGATTGGGGCTAATCCCCCTTTTAAAGCATTGGAACACTAGGAGATACTTCTTTAATAACATCTTAGTCCTCTTTCTTTACTTTTGAACACTATGAGATACTTCTTCAAGTATGTTTGAGTTCATTATTAACTTGAGCACTTTGAGATACTTTATTAATCATGTCTTAGTTCATTAATGCTTTTGAACACTTGGAGATACCATTTCAAGTATTTCTTAGTTCATTGGATACAAAGGTTGCTACTAGAAACTCGGACTTCTCTATGTGAAGGCTTACATCCCATGAGACCTACTTTTGGGAAATCCCGGACTCTACTATGTGAGAGTTCCTCATTTACTTTGGATGCCCGGACTCAAGTAGGAGTGAGCATCCTTTCTTTTAGAGACCCAGACCCGACTATGTGTGAACTTCCATCTCATTGTCAATATGCATTCGTGCCAAACATACACCCCTTAGAGTAGTTATTAAGCCTTACTTAACTCATGACTCATGGACTGATGTCCTTGACAACTAATCCATGTTTTAAGTGATTCTATCACTTTATGCATTCAAACATTCATAAGGTAGAAGACCAAAACAATGATACTCACTAGTCTACCATTCTCATGTAGGCTTCACTCTTAAAACCATTAACATAGATAACTCAACATATTAGCTTTAGTCTCAAAGCCCTAGAAATCAACATTATTGACTACAAGCCTTACCCTCAAAGCTTTAATTCTTACAACCGTCATACATACCTAGATTTCAAAGCATTATAATCACATGCTTCATTCTTAAGTGATTCTGGTCATATATCATCGTAAAGGTTCAATCTCAAGCTTTACTAGTCATGATCCATCACATATACATTATTCTAATTCAAATCATGTATACATGCTTCTATTCATGAACAATTAATAAACAAGTCATCAATTCTAGAAGATCATCTATGAATCCTCAATTTCCCTTCATAAGGCATAAACCCACATTACTTCAATTTCATCAATTAAACTAGGGTTAGGCATAGAAAACATGTAATATCATCTTAATAACATGATTCACTACTAATTCTATCATATACAATGCCTCATAAAGGGCCATTTGAATGCTAGAATTGTAACTATTATTGTAAGCAAACTCTATTAGAGGAAGGTGATCATCCCAACTACCCTTGAATTCAATCATACAAGCTCTCAACATGTCCTCTAAGGTATGGATGGTATGCTCTGACTAACCATTCGTCTGGGGATGAAATGTTCTGCTAAGATAAACCTGAGTACCAAGACCTTTCTGAAATGACTTCCAAAAATTAGAGGTAAACTGATGACCTCTATTTGAGATGATGGACAAAGGAACCCCATGCAATCTGACTATCTCATTTTAAAGTTTGGCGTAGTCTTCTGCTGAATATGTAGTCTTGATAGCCAGAAAGCACACAGACTTAGGAACTCTATCAACTGTCACCCAAATGGAGTCATGATGTCTACGAGTACAAGGTTAACCTGTAATTAAGTCCATGCTGATTACTCCCCACTTCCAAGTAGGAAAACTGATCTCTTGAGTCATACCTCCTGGTCTCTGATGTTCTACCTTCACTTGTTGAAAATTAGGGCACTTAGCCATAAAATCTGTTATATCCCTTTTTATGCCATTCCACCAAAAGACTTCCCACAGATCACGGTATTTCTTAGTGGTGCCTGGATAAATAGAAAACATGTAGTTATGGGCTTTTGTAAGAATAAGATATCTTAACTCACCCACATTAGGAACACATAATCGACCCTGATAGCAAAGCACACCATCTCCCCTTAGGAGAATACCTCAACTCTCTATTGATAGACTGAACCCTTTAGTTGAAGAATATTAGATCACTGTCTTGCTTTTCCTTAATCTCCACTGCCAATAAATATTCTGATCTATTCTGAACTGTTACCCCACTATCTGATATGCTCATAAGACAAACTCCTAAGCAACCAAGTTTTTGAACATCTTTTGCTAGTTCTTTTCTTTCTTCCTCAACATGTGCTACACTGCCCATAGATAGTCTACTAAGGGCATCTTCTACTACATTGGCCTTACCAGGATGGTAATGCACACTCATGTCATAATCGTTGAGGAATTGAAGCCATATCCTCTGGCAAAGATTAAACTCTTTTTAGGTAAACACATACAAAAGGATTTTATGGTCTGTGAACACATCTACATGAACACCATACAAGTAATGTCTCCAAATATTAAGTGCAAACATCACTACTGCAAGCTCGAGGTCATGAGTCAGATAGTTCTTCTCATGCACCTTAAGTTGTCTAAAAGCATACGTTATAACCTTATCTCACCGCATCAACACACAACCTAAGTTGACCCTGGATGCATCACAATAGATCACATAACCACTTGAACCCTCTGGTAGAGTCAAAACAGGAGTTGTAGTCAACCTAGTTTTCAGTTCTGTAAAGCTTTTCTTAGAATCATCTGACCACTGAAATTTGACATTTTTTTGAGTCAACTTAGTCAATGGAGAGGCTATGAATGAAAACCCTTTCATAAACCTTATGTAATAACCCACTAGACCCAAGAAACTTCAAATATATGTAGGAAAGGTAGGTCTGGGCCAATGTTTCACTACTTCTATTTTCTAAGAATCCACTCAGATCCCTTTGCTAGACACAATATGACCAAGGAAAGCAACGGATTGCAACTAAAACTCAAATTTGCTAAACTTAGAAAATAGTTGGCGATCCTTGAGAGTTTGTAGGACAACCCTCAAATGGTTTGTATGTTCTTCCTCATTCCTAGAGTCAATGAGGCTATCATTAATAAAGACGATAATGAACAAACCCAAATACTACTTGAACACTCTGTTCATCAAGTCCATGAAAGTTGCAGGAGCATTGGTTATTCCAAATGACATAACTACAAATTCATAATGGCTATGCCGAGTTCTGAAGGTTGTTTTTAGAATGTCGTTATCTTTGTTTTTGAGTTGATGATAACCGAATCTGATGTCTATCTTTGAGAAATGACTAGCACTCTGAAGTTGGTCAAACAAATCATCAATCCTGGAAATAGGATATTTATTCTTAATTGTGACCTTGTTCAACTACCTATAGTCAATGCACATCCTAAGAGAACCATCTTTCTTCTTCATGAACAACATTGATGCACCTAATGGAGAAATACTAGGTCTGATAAAGCCCTTATCTAGAAGGTCTTTCAACTTCTCTTTCAATTCCTTAAGCTCAGCTGGAGCCATTCTGTATGGAGGAATAAAAATAGGCTGGGTATCTCGAAGGAGATAAATTCCAAAGTCGATTTTCCTTTCGGGAGGGACTCTGGGAAGATCTTCTAGAAACACTTCTGGGAACTCTTTGACTACTAGAACTAACTCAAGAGTTGGGGTTTCGGATCTTGAATTCTTAACCCAAACTAGATGCTAAAGACAACCCTTAGAGAACATTTTTTTGGCCTAAAGGTAAGAAATGAATCAACCCATAGGTGCTAAGCTACTACCCTTCCATTCTACGATTAGTTCATCTGGAAACTGAAAATGAGCAATCCTAGTTCTACAATCGACTGAGGCATAATAGGAATGTAATCAATCCATGCCTAGAATGACATCGAAGTCTACCATTTCTAACTCTACAAGATCTCTTAGGTGACTTTCTGAGAGAAAGTGACAAGCCAATTTTCATATACCCGTCTAGCTATAACTAGGTCACCAACTGGAGTAGAGACGGAGAAAGGTTCTGAGAGAGTTTCTGGACTAACATCAAACTTGACTTCTATATAAGGAGTTACAAAGGAAAGAGTAGCCCCTAGGTCTAATAAAGTATAAACATCGAGATTAAAGACTCATAATGTAACAATGACTACATCAGGAGAATCTTCCTGATCCTAGCGAACCTGAAGAACATAGAGATTGTTTTGGCACTGACCGCCATATGTACTAGATAAGTTACCCTGCTGAGTCAGACAGCTTGTTGGCGTTGCTGAATTTGTAGATTGATCTATACTAGTATTGCCTTCTTGACCCTATTTAGAAGCACAATCCCTCGACATGTGACCAGACTGACCACACCCAAAGCATCCTTTCTTTCCTGGAAGACACTCACTAGAATGGTTCTTATCTCACTTAGGACTAATTAGGTAGGTTCTGGTACCTGAAACAATTCCATGTGACTTATATCCTAATGCCTTACCTTTTTTATCATGTCTGCACTTGGCGGATGGAACACTAGCTGATGAAGGTGCTGGGGATGAAGATTTTTACTGAACCTGTGAGCGATTTCCACCTTCCAATTTCTTTTGGGAATACTTATAGTTCCCAGTCCTAGTCTTTCTATTCTCCTTGGTACATTCCCTAAGCTTATCTCTCTCAACTTTATGAGCATGAGTCATGAGCCTAGAGATGTTCATATTTTCTAGAAACATAGCATTTCGTCACTCTGTTTTCACAAGATCGAATACCACATACATGAACTTGTTCATTTGAGCCCTCGAATCGGCCACCATGTGAGGAGCATACCTAGAGAGCTATGTGAACTTGAGTTCATACTCTTGAACCATCATAGAACCCTGCCTCAAATTCATAAACTCCTGAGCTTTTGCCTCCCTCAAATCTCTTAGGAACAATATGTCCAAAAAGGTCTCACTAATGCATTCCCAAGTGATAGGAGCTACATCTCCAAGTGATAAGAGCTACATTTGTACCCAAGTTCTCCTTCCACTAAGTATACCATATATGAGCTACATCCTTAAGTTGGTAAGATGTCAACTCAAACCGATCATTCCCAGTTACCTGCATCACTCCAAAGATCTTCTTAACCTCATCAACGAAGTTTTGGGGATCCTCACCAATCTGCAATCCTAAGAACTCTAGTGGATTCATCCTAACAAAATCATGCACTCTAGCTACAGCTGACCCAACATTAGCATTTGCAGGAACTAGAGCCTACTGGTTATTCTTGTCGGTTACACTCTGAACCAACAATTGGATAATGTTTCAGTATTCAGTATTCGAAACTTTCTGATCTGGGACTGGATGAGCTGTATTTGCATTCCTGGCATTCACATTTCTTGCATATGCTCCACGAGGGGGCTTAATCTAAAAGGCATAATGAAGGATAAGAATAAGAAGTTGGATCATACCTCACTCACGATAAGAGTAGCAAGAAAAAGAAGTTTTCCTAAAACACATTGTAGCCTCCTCTCATTAAATGGGGTGCACTTCACACCCATGAAAAGGACTCTACTTAGTGTGGCTTTTCAGACATCCTAGGACACTTAAACCTAATGCTCTTATACCAAGATTGTCACACCTCAAAGCTACCCCCAGGATGTAGACACTGCACCTAGGATCACAAGTGACCTCAAGCTAAACCTGCTAGCATATCATAAGCATACTTAAAGATAAACTGAAACAAAAAACACTATGCGGAAGCTAAATCATATGAAAATTTGAAATTAAGGGGAATACCCATATACTATCTGAATAAACAAAACTGAGAGTTTGAATACAAATGAAAAGTCAAACTCTAACACTAAAGCTGAAACAAATTATGTCTGAAATAAAGCCTCTACTAACTAGAAATGCTGGAACATTCCCCAACTAAATCTAGCAAAACTAAAACTGAAGCTAAAAGCAAGAAGATAATTATGTCACTAGTCCTCGAAGAATGAGGACTCACCACTTATCCTGCTGAACTGAAGATCAAGAATCGATCTACGTGTGAGGTGACTGTTGAGGACTTGAACCTACATCACGAAAAGATGTAGCGTAGAGTATGTGTCAGTACTTCAAAGGTACTTAGCATGCAGGATAGAGTAAATCTAAATAATAACATAACTAAACAAACAATAAAGCAATGGTATAATCTGAACATGATAAGGATACTGGAAATACTAAACATGGCTAAACTGAATGTAATGACCAAGTTTATAACATGCTGAGACTGAATACTGAACTATACTAATAACATGATCAATGTTATAAAATCTAACTAAACTGTAAGGGAGCTACTAATAACCGACATAAAACCACATAAGCTAAATATGGAGTCCGATGTATACGCTCCATCGAGAGGACCCAATATACCCTGCCAAAGGTATAGAGACATGCTGGGGTGATCACTAAAATGTAATGCCCAACATAGGAGACTTAACCTACAAGGCACATAGTTCTGGGACTTAAGGGTGACTGACCCTAGTCCACTCGGTATTAAGCTTCTCCCAATTGATTAAGTAATTAACATTTTATGACTGAAATGTTGTAATACTGGATAGCTCAAAATACTGGCATGCAAACTGAGAATGCGACATTAATAAACTGATAATGGACATTAGAAAATTGAGGCATGCAATTATATATCTGAAATATCTAACCTAGCATGTGTAATCCATGAACTAAAAGAACTACATTACTAGGGTTCTTAATTTGTGAAATAATCTACACCAAAAGATATTGAATTCATGATAATCTGACTTGGATCATTCTAACAACTAAAACCCAACAATTTCTAACATTCAAGAAAACCTAGGTCTAGATAATATTAAGGGAATCAATACTCAAATCTAGGGACCTAATGGGTGGAAGGAACCCACTAGTGAAATCCCATATACCTGGCGATGAATTCCACGAAGAAATCTTTCAATTTCGGGGCTTGAACTGATGGAATCTTGTTGTGTTTTTAAACTAGGGTTCTTGACCTCTTTCTCCTCTTATGCTTTAATTTTTCTATGTTTTGATGAATTATCTAACTTAGGTAAGTTCTAGTTATGTTTCTCGGCTAAAACTAACAAAAACTATGCAATTTAGGGTTTAAATGACGTACTTTAGGGGTCCACTGCATAAGGAAAAGACCAAAAGACCCCTAACTTAACTATTACTGGGAGGCACTGGCAGACGGGACTGACAGACCATGGCTAGACAACCGTCGTTCAGAATTGGAGGCTGGGATCTGGGAGTCTGATCCATGGATGCAGACCACATCCTGTGCTCTGACCTACGGTCCATGGGTCTGGTCGTGGATCGACCCTTAGACAAAATTTTAGGGCTAAGTCTGGGGAGGGTTGCAGATGCAAACCAGGGACCACTAGCACGAGCTGTGGGTCATCCTACGGTCCGTGGGTTGTAATGGTGGATTGCACCAGCAACTTCTGAAAATCTGCATTGAGGTATGTTTTCAGATACGAGGTGTTACAAGCATAAAACACATACTGGTATCAACATTCGGAGGTCACTTTTGATCCTTTCTAGCTTGAAAAGTATAAAACCTATTCTTCTTTTGAGGCTCCCCATCTGAACCACTAGTGGCAACTTTCTTATCCTCTCTTCCCTTAACCTTAAGCACCGGGCGATCTCTCAATTTGTGCCCACTCTTTCCATAACCATAACAACCCTTCATGTTGGCTAGGCACTTACCATGGTGATTCCTCCCACACTTGGTGCAAGTAGGCTTAGGTAATGGAGACCCACCACCTTTCTCTTAGTTAAACCTAGGGGTAATGGGAGAATCTTGACAGGAATACATTCGTTTAAACTTAGGTTTAACTTGTCCATCAGACTTAGCATTGGAGAAGGTCCCATCACTGGTCCTAGCCCTTTTTGCCTCCCTATTCTTTTCCTTGAGTTTTGACTCCTCAATTTGTTGGGCATAAACCATAAGACATGAGATAACCATATCATAAAGGAGCATTGTCGTACGATATTCTTTTGCTACCAAGTCGGTCACACCTATTAAGAACCTACTCATCTTATCTCTCGAATCAGCTACCATATATGGAACTTACTTAGATAGTCGGAAAATTTCAAGGCATACTCCTTAACACTCACGCTACATTGCCTAAGGTTAATGAACTCTTCCAAATTAGCCTTCCTCAACTATCAGGGAAAGAACCTATCAAGGAATGCTAGTTTAAACACTTCCCACTCTATTGGACCCACTCCTACCGGCCTACCAACCTTCTGTTATTCATACCATACTTTTTCTACATCTCTCAATTGATAAGCATCTAACTCCGCTTTATCTATAGAAGTCACCCCCATGATAGCTAGCACCTTATACTCCTCATTTATGAACCCTTGAGGATCTTCCTCTACTTTGGAACCATAAAACTCCAGAGGTTTCATTCTCATAAAATCCCTCACTCTTAGGATTAACCGGAGATTCTATCTCTCTATTGACTTGAGTCGTCACAGCTTGATCCAACATTTGGATAGCCGACCAAAACTCCATATTAGTAAAATTCTCAAATAGAGGATAAACCAGAGCTTGAGGAGGAGCCTGGGGAGGAACCTCTTGATCCACATTGTCTTCCTTATTCCTCCTAAGCATTTGCCTTTGTATTAGCAAGACCCTGAAAACCAATGGACACAGACTAGGAGAAAGACCTAGAAGAGCCAACTCTATGGCATGACTTAGAGAATAAAGGAGTGAAGTTTCCTAAACATCCAATAGCCTCTTATTCATAAATGTGGCGCGCTTCACATTTATGAACAAGACTCTACTAGACATAGTTTGAGACATCCTAGAGCTATTCTAAACATTGTGCTCTGATACCAAGTTTGTCACGACCCAAGGGTACACCCTACATGTAACATGGAACATAAAGCCCCAAGGGACTCTATGTAAACAACTTAGCATATCATAACATAAGATAATAGAAAAGTATAGAAATTTTAAAACATTTTACATATAATCAAAGTCTTCACAAAACCAAACTTACACTTGTCTCAAACCTTCTAGAACATGAACATCTTAGGGACCAAGCTCATACAATAGTCTAAAACATAAAATAAATACATAAAAGGAAACGCGATCTAATCCTCGATGCTATAAGGACTCACCAAGTCTTCAACTCCTTGCTCTTCTAGAAACCTAGCCACAGGAATGGAACTCAAAATCACAGGACACTACATTTGATGAGAATGTAGGCAAGAGTATGTGTTAGTACATAAGTACTAAATATTATTGCTAGCATAACATCATAAGAGCATAACACAAGGGTTACTCAACATAAGTCATACACCATAATCATAATAGATACTTCATAAAAGATAAACTATAAGCATAAGAGACAACAACATTGTCATAGGTATAATTTCCAACATAAGCATAATATAGGCCTTAGTCAACCCTTAGTTTTTCATATCATAAGAGGAACACTTCATAAGTAGCTTCAAGTCATACTTGTGCAATACAAGGATAAGACCCCATAATCTCACCCAAACTAAGTACCACCTTAGGCCATCAGACATACCTACCTACCATCTTTGATCTCATACTTAGCTTATTTTTTATAGACAAGGGAATCTCTCACCTTTAGTCAATCATAATAAGGAAGGCAACTATACCATAATCCTATCTAAACATACATCATATAAGAGAAACACATTCTAGGTAACTTTATGTAATACTTGTGCAATGCATGAATAAGACCCCATAATCCCATCCATATTAAGTACCACTTTAGGTCACCATACTCATACTTCTTGATTGGGGCTAATACCCCTTTTAAAGCATTGGAACACTAGGAGATACTACTTTATGCACATCTCAGTGCCCCTTCTTTCCTTTTGAACACTATGAGATACTTCTTCAAGTATGTCTAAGTTCATTATTAACTTGAACACTATGAGATAATTTATCAAGCATGTCTTAGTTCATTAATTCTTTTGAACACTTAGAGATACCTTTTCAAGTATGTCTTAGTTCATTGGATAGAAAGATTGCTACTAGAAACCCGAACTTCTTAATGTGAAGGCTTCCATCTTGTGAGACCTACTCTTTTGAAAACCCGGACTCTACTATGTGAGAGTTCCCCCTTTACTTTAGAAGCTTGGACTCAACTAGGTGTGAGCATCCTTTCTCTTGGAGACCTGGACCTGGCTATGTGTGAACTTCCATCTTATTGTAACTATCCATTAGGACCAAGCATTCAACCCTTAAACTAGTTATTAAGCCTTACTTAACTCATGAATAATGGAGGAATGTCCTTGACAACCAATCCATGTTTCAATTGATTCTATCACTTTATGCATTAAAGCATTCATAAGGTAGAAGAGGTGGGTAAAGTCCTTCCACAACAATGATACTCACTAGTCTATATTTCTCATATATGCTTCACTCTCAAAGCCATTACATACATAACTCAACATATTAGCTTTAATCTCAAAGCCCTAGTAATCAACAATCATGACTACAAGCCTTACCCTCAAAGCTTTACTTCTTACAACCATCATTCATACCTAGATTTCAAGGCATTCTAATCACATGCTACATTCTTAAGTGATTCTAGTAATATATCATCATAAAGGCTCCATCTCAAGCTTTACTAGTAACGATACATCAAATATACATTATTCTAATTCAATTCATGTCTACATGCTTCTATTCATGAACAATTACTATACAAGTTATCAATTCTAGAAGATCATCTATGAATCCTCAATTTCCCTTCACAAGGCATAAACCACATTACTTTAATTTCATCAATTAAACTAGGGTTAGGAATATAAAACATGTAATATAATCTTAAAAACATGATTCACTACTAGTTCTATCATAAATAATCAATACCCACTCAATTGGGTCAACATACAACATAACCCACGACATTGAAGAAACCCTAACTTGAATTGGGGAATTTTTCATCAAATTGGGGAATTTTAGGGGGTTCCATTGATGGAAGAATTAATGGATGAATAAGCTATCGTACCTTGATTATAAATCCCTCACAAGTCTTGGAATATTGGAGGAATTTGACATGGTTTAACCCTCTTCTTCCTCTTCTTCTTCTTCATCTTGGGTTTTCTAGAGAGAGAATTTTTGAGAGGATGAACTTTGGGATCTTTTGGGGTTTTGGAAATAATGACTTAGTTGTGGTGGTTATATGGTTAAAATAGCTTATATAAGTGTAATAATACTATAAAAAATGACCTCACTTAATAAACAACTAAAAAGAAATTTCTCTAAATGCCCCTCAATAGGCAGCCATGGCAGGCTCCACGAGCCGTGGTCCTGCCCGTGGTCCTTGGGCAGTCACTTGGCTTTGGTGTCTTGTCTTTCACAAGATGAAGGCACCTTCATGATCCATGGTCTTCACCACTGGCTTGTGAAGGTGAGCCACTTTGAGGCAACTTTAACCTAGCTACTGCCTTAGCCACCACAAGCCACACCACGAATCGTGGTGGTGGTCGTGAAGTAGGGCAGTGCTTAGGAAGCCTTGGCCCTTGGCATGTGCCTTTCCCTTTGGCCTTGGCTCTTGCCCTTGTCCTTGACTCTTGTTGCCCTCACACTTAGCCTTAGTTAGCCTACTAAGATACAGGGTATTACAATGTATACGTTATAAAAACGTAGGGGACTCAATTACAACTTTTATTGGTGATATTCTCATAATTAACTTTTCCTGATAACAAATAAGAAAATTCGCCATTTAAAAGAATATTCACGTTATGAATGTCCGATTTATTTTCTTATAATTCATCTCATCATTATAAATCCAGGATGTCACACAAAATAATGTCAAACTACAAAAGTATTGGGATTAGTAAATTTTTTGTCTAATATAAAATGTGCCTCAATTGCACTAATCTTTGTACAATACAAGCTACAAGTTAAAGAAGATAACTTATATATAACACATGTTTTCCCATAGACATTCTTGGTGATACGAAAATATTCAAGATTCATTTTATCCATTTTTTTGATATGATAATCATTTTTACCAATATCATTAAAAATCAACGAGTTTCTCCGAAACTTAGGAGAAAATATAACATTATCTATGATGACTTTATTTCTCCTATGTAAAAGTATATTGGTTTTTCTGAAGCCCTCTATCATATTAATATTATCAAAAATCGTGGTATGCTAATAATGTGTTATTAAAGAAAAAGAGGAAGAAGAAGAGGAAGAGGAGGAAGAAGTTCAATCAACATTTAAACAAATTTTATAATTTTTTATCTTGCTAATATGAACAATAATATTAGGACAAAAAGAGTACTATATAAGTTTTTCGAAACCAAATTGTTAGTCCTAAAAATAGTAAAACTAAACTTTAAATATAATGCACATTACAATACAAAGCCAGAATTCAATAGTTTTCATAAATAACCTAAGACTTTTATAAATATTTAGTTGAATAACCAATACAATAACAATTGTTCTAGGGGATTTTCATTGTGTGCCTCAGCTAAGAACTCAAAATCTCAAAGGTAAAGAAAAGACTGTATTGGAGTACTTAATGTAGCATCTCTTGAGTTGACACGTGTTGCATCATCTCCCAAGTTCACCTGTTGATGTCCATATAAATCTTCATTTCCTCTTTTTCTCATTTTTTTTGTTCATAAAAAGATTACAAAATTTTAAAAATCAACTAAGGCAAAGATAATGAACGTGAAAACAACAATAATACCAATATATATATAGTAACTAGCTTACCAACATTGGAAGGGATGTCACGTTCGGATAAGTAGTTAGTTTCTCCCCAAATTTTAATGCATACCCTATTATATGATTTAGTACATGTTCCAACTACATAATTTTTTATCAACTTTTTACCGCGTACATGTCATTTACGTCTCGGTGTCACCTGCAAATTAAATCATTAATGATAATGTATAAAAGAGTCAATCTCATTATGTATTCTAATATAACGTTTTTGACCTAACCTGCAATGTTTCTTCATTTTCTCTTGATTTCTTTGTTATTTCAGGAACTTCCCCATATACAACAAATTTATACACTTCTATCAAAGATCGAAACATTTTGTTTGTCTCCAAATGAAGGTAGACCTGTTTATCAATAATTATTAAATGCTAGTTTTTTCACAATCTCATCAAAGAAAATATACATAATCAATTTTTTTGACAGGTAAACATGCAGATTTTTAAATGGAAACTTACATAATCTATTATTAAGCCATATGGATGAGAAATATTATTGATGATCCAATTTTGCATTATTTCTTCAAATATATGTCTATGCATGTAATGCATATTTTTTGGTATAATCTCATTCTGCAACCAAAACAATATTTATGGAATTCAAATTTATCCAATATCAATTCTCAAAAGATAATTATCTAAACAAAGTGGAGAGTATCAACATTTTGTCATCAAGTGGTACACAAGATATTGGAGCATAAATACTTTCTATTCTAAAAGATCAACACAATACGATGAAGAATGTTGCTTCTACTTCTATCTAGAAGGCTAGGTCAGGCCTATAACTGTTTCTGACGTATTTGTACAGTTAATTTTGAATGAAACTCTAGAATTCGCTTATTAGACAACCTTTATAAGTATTATTATTATTACCAATAAATAAATAAATATATATATACACACACACTTCTTTAGACTATTATTTTGTTGAGCTAAGGGTTTATCAGAAACAACTCTACCTCAAAGGTAATGATAAGGTTTATGTACAGTTTATTCTTCTCATACCCCATTTAGTCGGATTATTATTATTGACATGACATAATTAAATATTTTTGTGATACAGATCATATCTTTTAACTTTAGAGAAGAACATATTTCTTGTTTTCAAAAAATAATTAAAATTAAAATTTTATGTAGGTATTCATCAAAAGATTTTTGTATATGTATTAAAAGGAACAAAACAAACAACTTATAATTGGAGGAATTTTTCCAAAGCGAACCTGCAAAACACTAGCGCTTACTTTTTCCAGTGCAATAAAAGATATCAAACCGTCCATTAATGTTGCATCCTCATCACCATCAACTCAGTACTGCTTATCCATATTCTAGTCAAATGTATGAAAAAAATTATTAGATATTTTTTAAAATGAAAAATTGTGTGAAGTAATTTAGAAGGCTTTCAAAAAATAATATCAAAATTGCTTGCTTGCTAGGAATTTACACACATACGTGCACGCGGGTACACACAAGCACACGCACACAAATTTACATATATATATATATATATATATATATATATATATATATGAAGTAACATTTTAAGAACTTAATCAAAATGCCAGAATGCACACAAAAATATTTGACCATCAATGTTATGCATTTTATAACAAGATCAATGATAGTTGTGGTTATGCATCTCTTAAGATTCACTAAATAATTTGATGTGATATGAAAAGTTGCATCCTAAATCAGAATGTTATTCTACCTAGATTAATATTTTTGGTGAAAACTAATTTAAAAAGATTATCTTTCTAAGAAAATTGTTAAATTGAGAGATGTACATTCATAAGCAGTCATATATTTTAGTATTCAAATCTTATTACATCATCTTAATACAAAGATGTTTATTCAAAGATTCATGCACAACTTATCATTCAGATACACATTCAAATTTGACATCTTATATATAATCATAAAATTGAAATGAGGCGTTAAACTTGTTAGAGAACTTCTATTACTACTACTACTATTACTAATATCGTATGTATTTAAATTACTATTTTACTTTTATTATTATTTATGTCACTATAGCCTGATCAGTTTAGTTTAAATAGAGAAATGAGGATTCACATAGCCAATTTTAATTTTTTTGGATTGAGATATAGTTAAATGTTCTCGTTGTTGTTATGCGACTTAGATTTTTTAGCTTGAGACTTTTTTACCATTCTTTCAAAAGATAACTACTATTTAAAAAGTTATTACCGAACAGATCAAAAGATTTGTGTACATGTCTTAATAGAAAAAAAAAACTAAATAACTTATAATAAGTATGTTAAACAGTAAAGGATTTTTTCAAAGCTTACCAATGAGACACCAATTTGTGGTGCAATAGAAGATATTGGAACTACCATTATTGCATCTATACGATCAATTTTGTGGTACTTGTCCATTTTCTATTAGAAAATATGAAATAAAAAATTTAATATCGAATAGATCAAAAGATTTTTGTACATGTCTTAATTGAAAAAACTAAACACCTTATAATAATTATGTTACACAATAGAGAAAAAATTTCAAAGCTTAGCAATGAGACATCAGCTTGTGGTGCAATAGAAGATATGAGAATAGTCATTATTGCATCTCTATGATTAACTTTGTGGTGCTTATCCATTTTCCAGTAGAAAATATGAAATTAATAAAAGTTCTAGAATATCACAAAAGATAAAGAAATAGATATTTTTTCCGTAAGTCTTATGATTTCAATAACAACTGCAATGATTTTCTTGAGAAACTCAAACTTCTTAGTAACTTTTCTAGCATCTTCACATAAAAAGAAATATTTACTTTCTATTCTTGTAAAGAAAATATAGTTTCAATGGTCACACAATTTAATTTATATTTTAATATATTTATCTATAACATAATCTGAGGGGAGTAATAATAGTAAGTCAAGTCCTCTATGTTTATTCAAAGTTTGTTCAATTTTCATCAAAATTACCGTGTTTAGTTTGTAGGCGTCTAGACATGCGATTTCTTCTTGTAATTTTAAATCATTAGATGAAAATAAGCATTTGGATAAGTGATTTCATCTCGTGATTTTAAATTATGAGATGAAATCTCAAATTCTCCAAAAAGCTTGATTTGAGAATTCATATCATGATTTCACATTTTTCAAATACAAATATTGACCCACAAGTTTATATTTATATATAAAAAATAATGATATTACTACATAATTTTTTGCGAGAATACGAAAGGACTAATGAAATATTTATAAAATGTGAACATGATATTATAGTTACTAATTTTATTGACCATGGTCAATTTTGTTAAAGAGTACTACACTACAACTGATGATTAATGTTACCTTATCATTGAACTAAATTAAAGTTTGATCAATAAATATTGTATTTTTTTAGAATAACTTTTTTATAGTGTATTGTTCTTTTGTCATGAACTTTTGCTTATTTGTATGATTGTAAAAATAATGAATTGGAGTACTTTTGATAGTTTTCATAACTTACGGGGGTTTTATATTTATGAGCCAAAAATACAATTTAAAATTCAAAAGATGAATGACAACTTTAACCCATTAAGCTATCAAAAAGACAAGCAGCCAAAAGGTATAAGCTATGGATTTCTCTTATATCTGTGATGTTATTTTTCATCATGCTAATGGAACTATCTCTTAGATCAAATTTTCAATTAAACTGATAGTAAGGGTAAATAAATCTTGTGTCAGGGCAGAACAGAAAAGAAGATTTCGAGATAAAAACAAACATATTCATAATGTACACTCATAGATCAAACAATCTAAAATCCAAGAATATACATAGGCAAAAATCTTCCTCGGTAGTAACAGTGGAAAAGGGAAAATAAACATATATCCTATAGTGGATTTCTTACCTTGTATGGTACATGAAAGAGGACAATCTTGTCATGATTCAAAATCGGGCGTGATGGCATCTGTCTTATCCCACCAAGACATGTCAGCATAAACCCAACTCAATAAGAAAAATGTGAAAGTAACAACATAATAAAAGACTAACATAACAGGAATATTGATGATTAAAATAACAGAAATCATAAAACCTGCAAAATTTAGTATCACGTGTACAAGCCTCTAAGTATTACAATAGATTAAAAAGAAACACAAGTTTGAATGTCTTTGTATCTAAAATAGGACAAAGACATAAGGAAAGAGTAAGTGATGTCAACCAAGGTGATAAACATCTACCTCACGAACTCCACAAGCAAGACTTGGCCGAAGATGAGAAGAGAAAGGTCAAGATGGTCCAAGCTCATAACCTATACAAGTGTAGAAAGCAAGGGTGAGTGCCAAACAACAACGGTACTCAACAAGCATCCCAAACCAACCCTTAGTAAAATCATACAGAACACAAGTACTCCAACATACCATCCGAACCTCCATAAACTAAAACATGAATAGAATAAAATAAACCTAACCTAACTGTTCAGACTCAATAACAAAAAAGCATGACACATACACACCACATTCTTTCATAATTCAGTAATTGCAAGACCATATCATCACTCATGAATAACAGGAAACAAGGACGAAGTGCAATGCAGTGTAATGTCATATAGAGTGATACATGTCTATCTTAATAATACACACAGTTGAATCTCAATTTAGGACCCATGGTGGACTCGTCAGTCCGTGCACCTACCACAACACATGACACGTTCCCTTTTTATCAATATGATTCCACCACGTCGCGTGGTACGTTCCTTTTTTCTCAATAGAATCTATAATGGCATGTGACACATCCCAATTTTCCTTATCAGTTCCACAAAGCATCATCACAACAAGGATTGGAATTAAGACATTCAATGTCAGAATATAGTAACCTAACAAGGATGGATCGAATCCTATAGAGAGTGTGCTGAGAGATCTTAATAATTTGATACTGAAATTCAAACTTGTAACTACTATTAGAGTCAAGGTTTTAAATGGAGAATATTTAATTAATGTATACTTCTGAAGTTGTAATCAATAATTATAGACAAACTAGGATTATAGTTCTTACATATCAAAATTTAAGTGGATATTTTACTATCAACTCGTCTAGGTGTATTCATTGTGCAAAACTAATGAATCTATTTGGCTTCTAAAGCCTATCATCCTAATTAAGAGAATATCAGCCTAAATCCTTGTCGACACTTGGGTGTCCAATTAATTAGTTCTTGATCGCATGCTTCAGGTTAGCTATTTTATCTCTAACTCAAGTTATTAATTAGATGGAGGTTGGTAGCTCCAAATCCATGTTAATGATTTTTTTTCCTTATCTTAACTTCTTTTGTCAAGCAAGTCAGAAGATCCGTGAGTTCTCAAAATTTTCAACAATTAAAAAGTAGTCTTTACAAGAGAATCTTAATGCACAATGATTATCCCTTTATGAAAAGAATACAATGCAAATAATCCATTATCCTTATTTCTACTCTAGGTTTCATAATTCTAACTAGAGACAACTAATAACAAAAGTAATTTAAACAACTAATGAACATAAATTTATAAGAAAGTAATCTAAACCTTTAATTAATGAAGCTCTGGCAAGAATATCTAGTTTGTCCTACAACAATCTTCTACGAAAGCAGTAATTAACCCTAGAAAACTAAGAATGATTAAAATTTTATTCTAATAGTAAATCCCTAATTTCTAGTAATAATTCGTAAATCCTATGAATATTGTGTAACCCTAAAAATATTTTCTTAATGACATATTTATAATTGTAGGGTTGGAATCTTAATCTCAATTGAATTGCACTTTGACTTGGTCAATCCACATCCATTAGACAGTGGGGGGTCGCAGCATAAGGCCCATTAGAGAGACAAAGAGTCCGCATCGCAGGCTCTATCTCACACTCTTGCTTCTTTCTCTGAGTGTCGCGTGTTCATTCATGACTTTTCAGTTTTAAAATCTCATATCTCAATAGGTACGGTTTGGGGGGACATCACATGAAATGTGTCACATGGAGGGGGAGAGTCATACGAGTAAAATAACAAAAATGAAAACTCTACAAAATCAAGTGTTGAATCTAAATGATGTGAAACAAAATGAAGTTAGCCAAAATGCAAAAATCTCCATGAGTCCTTTATACTGGGCAGTTAGTTACAAATACAATTGTCAGGTAACGATAGTAAGATGATTAAATTAAATGCATGTGAGTTGGTTAGATAGGATTAGAAAGGTAGTTAACTTATCTTTCCTGTATATAGAGGTTCAATGATAGTAGTAAAGGAACGATTCTCTAAGATTGTAAATTGTTGATTGCGGCTATATAATTTTTGTTCTTCTATCTTAATGCACTAAATTTAACATTGCATCAGTGCTAGGTAGACAGATCTAGGGATTTGGATCAGTTGATAGTATGGCGATTAAGGATGTGTTAGCTGGAGGATCCATTGGCAGCATACATGGAAATCATGTCAATGGCAGCCTCGCACAATTGATCACAATCACCTCTTTTGTTTGAGCTCCTCTAATGTGCCATGAACTCTTTCTACGGGAATTCAATGTATAGGCATGGAGAATTACAAATAGTGGAGTCAAGCTATGAAGATTGCACTACTTGGTCGAAACAAATTGTGCTTCATTGATGGATCTGTTTCACGTTGTGATTTTCATGGAGCTTTAAGAAAAATTTGGGACCTATGCAATGTGATCATGATCTCTTGGCTCACCTGCAATGTGAGCAAGGAATTACTCAGTGGAATTCTTTATTATTCATGGGCACATCAGGTATGGCTTGATCACAAAGAACGGTTTGATAAGCTTAATGGCCCTAGTCTTTATCAATGGCATAAAATAATTTTTACTCTTGCAAAGGGTACATCAACTTTTTCTGAATATTATACAAAATTGAAGAACTTATACGAGGAGTATGACTCAATTTTTCCCCCACCCAGTTGTGATTGTCAGAATGCTAAGGATAATATTGAACAAACGTAGTATCAACGTTTGTTGCAATTTCTGATCGACCTGAATGATATTTATTCACGGGAATGAGGTCAAATTTTAATGATTCACTATCTCACATGTGAATCAAGATTATTCTCTAGTTATACAGAATGAAAGTCAAAAGGGCATTGTACATTCTATGCATGAAGGAATGGAGTTCTTAGCTATGTATACTGTAAGAATCACAAGCCACAATAGTTTTAATCTAGATAAAACTCCATTAAGAAATCATCATTCTTTATACAATGATTTTTGCAACATGAAAGGACATGTTAGGGAAGACTTGTAACATTCCGAAAACTAGTAGGCTAAGCTAGGGCTTAACGTTAGGGTTAGAGCCTAGAAAGTACCTCCCCGTACCCTAAAAAT
This sequence comes from Solanum bulbocastanum, assembly GCA_037074985.1. Taxonomy (NCBI): domain Eukaryota; kingdom Viridiplantae; phylum Streptophyta; class Magnoliopsida; order Solanales; family Solanaceae; genus Solanum; species Solanum bulbocastanum. Next base: position 40,021,330 of record CM073597.1, on the reverse strand, counting down.
TCATGTTTTAGTGATAGAACATCAAGGTCTAAACCCCAAGGACCAACCCTAGGTCCTTGAGGAAAAGCCTCAAGGAGGCTACCTGACAGTGACCCACGGGGGCACCCATGCCTCGTGGGTCAACCCACACCCCATAGATGGGAGTCATGGGTCAAGCATGCTAAAACCAGCCCCAAAACCCCGACCTATGCTCTACCAGCATGGGCTGTGGGTCCATCCATGGTCCGTAGGTGAGGGGGTCGTGGGTCACACCTTGAAACTGTTTTAGGGGTTTCACTTCGGGGTATTTTTGGGTTTTACTTTTTAACTAATGGTTAAGTGATTTCGTTTTAACCCTATTTTAGACACCTATATAAAGATTTTAAGTCACCAAATTAAGTCTTCTTTCTCATAATTCCTAAATCCCCAAATCCCAAACCAAAACACTCTACAAAATACTCTCTAGAACTCCAAGGAAGATGAGGAAGAAGGGTGAAGATAGGGTTGATGGATCCATCTTTTCTCCTCAAATTCATGGTAATTCTTCATTGAGATATGGTAGTATTTCATCCATGTATAGTTTTCATCCATGGAGTCCCTCCAAACTCAATTTCAAAACTAGTAACTTCCCCCAAAAACTAGGGTTTTACTCCAAGTCATGGATTCACTTCAAAAACAATTCTAATGGTTTAATTATTTTATATTATGATTATTTAATGTTTTTATGATGAATTCCCCAAGAATCCATGAATTCACCTATTTTCCCAATTTGGATCCAAAAGTGGGTGTGTTGATTGATGCAAGTAGAATATGATAGAATTATGCATGTAGTAATAGAATTACTTGAATTATGTTATCCTCCATGTATAATGTAGTAATTCTAGATATGTTGATGGAATACGATCTATGATCCTCGAAGGGCAAAGTATATGAATTATGCATGATTATGAGATGTAAGTATATGCATTTAGATCACTTTAAGGGTAAAGTGAATATGATTATCCTCATGTTGATTTGATGATTATTCTCATGTACACACTTTTGGTTGAATATGATATGATGTGAATGGTTTGTCACATGTAGTGATTCTAAGGTTGGAAGACTAGTCTCACCTAATGAATCTATGAGATTTAGTATAAGGTGTGTTGGATTGAGTGTCAAGACATTCTTCCATAATTGTGAACTTGAGTCAAGACTTAATATGAACGCAATGGGTATTGATGCTTAGCACCGAGTGGATATGAATATGATATGGAAGCTTACACAATAGTTAAGTCCGGCTTCCCTTAAAAGCTTATACACTAGTTGAGTTCGGCTTCCAAATGGGTTCCTTTTACACTAGTTGAGTTTGGGTTCCCAAATGAATGTATCTCATGAGATGGTAACCTTCTACCTTAGTTGAGTCCGGGTTTCTGGAAGCAATCTACTTATCCCATAAACTATGTGCCCATATATGTCTTTAGCTAGTGGATCCACATAAGCTAAGAGTATAGTTCTACCTTAGGCAAGTAGGACAACCCCTTTTCAGTGTGGGGTAGTTACCGGATCCATGTTAAGCTCACATGGTCTATGTCGGTTAAGGCAAATCTCCCTTTTATGATAGTATGAACAAGAATATGAATTATGAACTGTAGTTACTCAATAAACTTTCCTTAGTGTGAGTAGGATTATGGGATCTTAACCATGCATGACACAAGGATGTTTTGAGAGTATTTATGGTATGCTTCTAAGATGATATAATGACCTATTGGTTGAATATGCTTATAACTTATATATGCTTTTGCACTAATCTTCATGATGACTATTAAACTTGGTAAAGTGCATGATTTTGAACTAAAATGTCCTTTTAGCATGTTTCAAGGTTTTTATGCATAACTATCATGCTTAGTGCATTTTTGTACTAACCCATATTTCTCTACATTTTTCTACAAAGTGTAGGTTCTGGTGTTTGAGTTGATCTTCCTTTGATAAAAGCTTGGATTCGACTATTCTCCTTGCTTGTGGTGAGTCCTCATGGATCCAAAGACGAGTGTTATCTTGTAGTTCCTTTCTTTTATTGTATTAGACTTTTCAGATTTTATTGTAAGGGTTGTGACCCTATTTGATACGTCGATTGTAATAGATGGTTAATTGAGACAAGTCTAAACTTCCGCTTTGTTTTTAATGAAACTTCTTAAGACTTAAATGCGCTTTTAATCTTATTTTTCTATTACTGTATGTTATGAATGCGAAGGGTTTGTATAAGACCCCTTCAGAGTCAAGTACGCCATGTTACATCTAGGGTGTACCCCTGGGTCGTGACAAATTTGGTAATCAGAGCAAAAGGTTTAGAATTATTCTAGGATAATGTCTCATAAGCCACGTCTAGTAGAGTCTTGTTCATGAGTGTGACACACCACATCTATGAATGAGAGGCTATAAGATGTTAGGAAATTCCACTTCTTTCATTAATCTTACGTTGTGCGATAGAGTTTAACTCTATAAGATCTTCCTTCTAATGTTTCTTTTGTGTCTTCAGGAAATGAACACACAAAGGGATAACGCAAGAAGGGTGGAAGAGGAGAATGTGAATCAAGGAGCTCCTTGTCAAGGTAATCAAGCTCCTCAAGTTAACCAAACTCTGGTTGATCCCGTGATGGAGAATGTGACCCATGTAGAGTTTAGGTCTACTATCCAATTATTGGCTCAAGTCGTGATAACTCAATCGAATAAAGGGGTGATTTCTCATATGAACACTAATGTGAATTTCACGACTTCTAGATTAAGGGATTTTTCTAGAATGAACCCTCCCGTGTTTCTTGGTTCCAAAGTGGGAGAGGACCCTCAAGACTTTTTGGAAGAGGTTTATAAGATAATAGATGCCATGGGGTGACTTCGGTAGAGAAAGCGGAGCTAGCCGCTTATCAATTGAAGAGTGTGGCTCAAGTATGGTATACTCAATGGATGAACAATAGGCTGGTAGGAGCGGGCCCAATAGAGTGGGAAATGTTCAAATCGGTGTTCCTTAATAGGTTCTCTCCCCGAGAGTTGAGGGAAGCAAAGTTGGAAGAATTTGTTAACCTTCGTCAAGGAAGTTTGAGTGTTCAAGAATATTCTCTAAAGTTTACCCAATTTTCCATGTATGCTCCGACTTTGGTGGAGGGCTCAAGGGATATGATGAGTAGGTATTTGACCGGTGTATCTAGATTGGTGAGAAAAAAATGTCGTTCGGCAATGCTTCATGATAATATGGATATCTCACATCTCATGGTGTATGCTCAACAAATGGAGGAAGAGAAACACCAAGACAAGAATAGGGAGGTGAAAAGAGCAAGAACCAGTGATGGGAATTTATCCAATGCTAGATTTGATGGACAAGGTCAAACAAGGTTCAAACAAAGGTTCTCCAACCAAGGCTCTTCTAGTGCTCCCCAAGGGTCAACAATGATAGGGTGTCTAACCCTAAACCTCAAGGAGGCAATAGTGGTGGTTCTTACGTAACTAGGCCAAATTGTGCAAAATGTGGGAGAAAACATGAAGGCAATTGTTTAGTTGGCTCGGATGGGTGCTATGGTTGTGGAAAGAGTGGCCACAAGATGAGAGATTGTCCAATGCTCAGGGTTAATGGGGGAGAAGATAAACAAGCTCCTCCAAGCGGTTAAAACTCCAATGCCCAAAAGCAGAACTGCTTTTATTCTCTTCAATCCTATGGTGACCAAGAGAGCTTCCTAGATGTGGTGACCGGTATGTTAAAATTCTTTTCTATTGATGTTTATCCTTTGTTAGATCTCGGTGCCACATTGTCTTTTGTGACACCTTTTGTGGCTATGAAGTTTGACATACTCCCCGACGTGTTAGTAGAACCTTTTTCGGTTTCTACCCCGGTTGGTGACTCGGTAGTGGCCAAAAGAGTCTATAGAAGTTGTCCCATTTCCTTGTCCCATAGAGTTACTTTGGTGGATTTGGTAGATTTATACATGCTAGACTTTGAAGTGATTTTGGGTATGGATTGGTTGCATGCATGCTATGCCTCTATAGATTGTAGGACTCGGGTGGTTAAATTCCAATTTCCAAATGAACCTATTCTAGAGTGGAAGGGGGGAAATTCTATCCCTAGAGATCGATTTTTTTCTTGCCTTAAAGCTAGGAAAATGATCTCCAAAGGTTACATTCACCATCTTGTAAGGGTAATGGATGTTGAATCTAAAACCCTTTCTATAGAGCCGGTTCCGCTAGTGAATGAGTTTCTGGAAGTTTTACCCGATGATTTACCCGATATTCCTCCCAAAAGGAAAATAGATTTTGGTATTGATCTCTTACTGGATACACAACCTATCTCCATACCCCTTATAAAATGGCTCCGGCCAAGTTGAAAGAGCAACTAAGGGATTTGTTAGACAAGGGTTTATCCGATCGAGTATCTCTCTATAGGGTGCTTCGGTGTTGTTTGTTATAAAGAAGGATGGGTCTCTTAGAATGTGCATCGACTATCATCAATTAAACAAAGTGACCATCAAGAATAAATATCCCCTTCCAAGAAATGATGACTTATTTGATCAACTTCAAGGGGCTAGTTGCCTCTCAAAAATTGACCTTCATTCGGGATATCACCAGTTAAGGGTGAGAGGGGATGATATACCCAAGACAGGTTTCCATACTAGGTATGGGCATCATGAATTCCTTGTGTTGTCATTTGGCTTAACTAATGCCCCGACGACATTTATGGACCTAATGAATAGAGTGTTTAGGCAATACCTAGACATGTTTGTGATCGTGTTTATCGATGGTATTTTGATCTACTCAAGGAGTGAAAATGATCATATGGACCATTTGAGAATTTTGCTACAAGTTCTTAAGGACCAACAACTCTTTGCGTAATTTAGCAACTATGAATTTTGGTTAAGGTTTGTGGCTTTCCTTGGTCATATAGTGTCAAACAAGGGTATTGAGGTAGACCTTAAGAAGACGGATGCAGTCAAGAGTTGGCCTAGACCTCTAACTCCTTCTAACATTAGAAATTTTTTGGGTTTGGCCGATTACTATAGGAGGTTTGTTGAGGGGTTTTCCTTCATTGCTTCTCTGTTGACGGCTTTGACTAAAATAAGGCTAAGTTTGAGTGGTCGGAGGCTTGTGAGAAAAGCTTCCAAGAGTTGAAGGATAAACATACTTCCGCTCCGGTGTTGACCTTACTGGAGGGTACGGATGGTTTTGTTGTTTATTATGACACCTCTAGAGTGGGTTGGGATGTGTGCTTATGTAACATGGTAAGGTGATTGCCTATGCTTCAAGGAAACTTAAAGGGCATGAGAAGAATTATCCGACCCATGATCTTGAATTAGCAGTAGTAGAGTTTGCTTTGAAAATATGGAGACATTATATGTATGGGGTCCGTGTGGATGTTTTCACCAGATCACAAGAGCCTTACTATGTGTTTAGTCAAAAAGACTTAAATATCTTACAAACAAGGTGGTTAGAACTTTTGAAGGTTTATGACTTTACCACCCCAGCAAAGCTAATGTTGTAGTGGATGCACTTAGTAGATTGTCCATGGGTAGTGTGGCACATATAGAAGATGGAAAGAAATAGTTAGTCTGTGATGTGCATAAGTTGGCTCATCTAGGTGTCCAACTAGTGGATTCCACCAATGGTGGTTTTGTGGTTCATAATGGCTCCGAATCATCCTTTGTGGTGGATGTGAAGACTAAACATGAAATTGATCCTATAGTAGTTGAATTGAAAGAATCGGTACTCAAGAAGTCCGTTGAGGCTTTCTCCCAAGAGGGAGATAGAGTACTTAAGTACCAAGGTAGACTATGTGTTTCGGATGTGGATGGGTTAAGGGAGTAAATTTTAGAAGAAGCTCATGGTTCTCGATATTCTATTCATCCAAGAACCACCAAGATGTATTTTGACCTACAGGAAGTCTATTGGTGGAATGGTATGAAAAAAGATATTGCGGAATTTGTAGCCAAATGTCCTAATTGTCAACAAGTTAAGCTTCCCACTTGGATGTGGGAAGAGGTGAATATGGATTTTATTGTGGGTTTGCCTCGTACTCGAAGGCAACATGATTCTATTTGGGTCATTATAGATAGGATGACAAAATTGGCCCACTTTATTCCCATCAAGGTTTCTCATTCGACGGAATACTATGCCAATTTGTATATAAGGGAGATAGTGAAGTTACATAGAGCTCCTTCATCCATCATTATGGATTGGGGTACTCAATTTACTTCACACTTTTGGAAGTCATTGCGAAAAAGGCTTGGTACTAAGGTCAAGCGTAGTACGCCTTTTCATCCCCAAACGGATGGTCAAGCGGATCACACCATCAAACCTTAGAGGATATGTTGAGGGCATGCGTGATAGATTTTAAAGGTAATTGGGATGACCATTTACCATTGATAGAGTTTGCCTACAATAATAGTTATCATTTTAGTATTGGTATGGCTCCCTTTGAGGCCTTGTATGGTAGGAGATATAGGTCTCCGGTTGGTTGGTTGAGACAGGTGAAATTGCTCTTATGGGTCCCGAATTGGTTTGCAAAGCTATTTAGAAGGTTTGTCTCATTAGAGAGAGGTTGAGAATGGCTCAAAGTTGACAAAAGTCTTATGTCGATGTCAGAAGAAAGGAATTAGAATTTGAAGTTGATGATTGGGTTTATTTGAAAATCTCACCCATGGAGGGTGTGATGAGGTTTGGCAAGAAAGGGAAACTTAGTCCCTAGTATGTAGGCCCATATCAAATCTTGAAGCGTATTGGGAAAGTTGCCTATGATTTGGATTTTCCAAATGAGTTGGACCCGATTCATCCGGTATTACATGTTTCTATGCTTAAAAAGTGTATTGGAGATACGACATCCATTATTCACATATAAGAGTTGGGAGTTGACGAAAGTATTTCCTATGAAGAGGTTTCGGTAGAGATCCTAGAGTGGCAAATCAAGAGATTTAGAAACAAGGAAGTAGCTTCCGTGAAGGTTTTATGGAGAAATCATTTAGTTGAGGGTGCTACTTAGGAGGCCAAGGCCGGTATGAAGTCCTAATATCCTCATCTCTTTCCTTCTACTCCTATTCAAGTTTGAGGTAATTAGTTCCTCTTGAGTTTTAGTGCTTGGGAGTCATGTGCATTATATGAAATTTTCCATAATTTTCTTATGCTATGGATGTTCCTTAAGAAATTCATGTTTAAGGAGAAAATGAGTTTTCATGAATTATGTTCCTCATGTTGTTGTGCATTTAGCATGAATTGCCTATTTTGACTTCATGAGATGGATTGATGAGCATGCTTTAGTATGCTTTTGAGAGTAATGGAGTATTGGCTCTATGATGTTGTGTTGAGCATTATTTTTGTTGGAGAAGGTAGTTCCTCCTACGAATATAAGAAATATTGAATTTATGCATATTTGGGTTGTTAGATATAGTTTCTACTCCCTTGTGTTGCATTGACTATGTTTTGAGATGGAGTTGATGTTTCCCCCTTTTGAATTATGCATTAATTTGATGTTTCATGCATGATGGGCAGCTAGTCTTGAGTCTTCAATTCCGTAAGGTGTCTAGATCATCATTTGAGGACGAATGTTCCCAAGGGGGAGATATTGTAGCATTTTGGAAACTAGTAGGCTAAGCTAGGGCTTGACGTTAGGGTTAGAGACTAGAATGTACCTCCCCGTACCCTAAAAATTCATGTTTTAGTGATAGAACGTCAAGGTCTAAACCCCAAGGACCAACCCTAGGTCTTTGAGGAAAAGCCTCAATGAGGCTGCCTGGCAGTGACCCACGGAGGGTACCCACGCCTCATGGGTCAGCCCATGCCCCGTAGATTAGAGTCGTGGGTCAAGCCTGCCAAAACCAGCCCAGAACCCCGACCCATTCTTCACCAGCATGGGCCGTGGGTTCATCCACGGTCCGTAGGTGAGGGGGTCGTGGGTCACACTTAGAAATTGTTTTGGGGGTTTCACTTAGCAGTATTTTTGGGATTTCCTTTTTAATTAATGGTTAAGTGATGTCGTTTTTAAGCCTATTTTAGACACCTATATAAATATTTTAAGTCACCAAATTAAGTCTTCTTTCTCATAATTCCTAAATCCCCAAATCAAAAACCAAAACCCTCTCCAAAATATTCTCTCTAGAACTCCAAGGAAGAAGGAGAAGAAGAAGAAGAAGGGTGAAGCTAGGGTTGAAGGATCCATCTTTTCTCCTCAAATTCGTGATGATTCTTCATTAAGGTATGGTAGTCTTTCATCCATGGATAGTTTTCATCCATGGAGTCTCTCCAAACTTAATTTCAAAACTTGTAACTTCCCCCAAAAACTAAGGTTTTACTCCAAGTCATGGAGTCACTTCAAAACGATCCTAAAGGTTTAATTGCTCTATATTATGATCAAATTGATGATTATTTATTATTTTTATGTCAAATTCCCCAAGAATCAATAAATTCCCCTATTTCCCCAATTTGGATCTAAAAGTGGGTGTGTTGATTGATGCAAGTAGAATATGATAAAATTATGCATCTAGTAATAGAATCAGCTGAATTATGTTATCCTCCATGTCTAATGTAGTAATTCTAGATATGTTGATGGAATTTGATCTATGATCCTTGAAGGGCAAAGAATATGATTTATGCATGATTATGAGATGTAAGTATATGCATTTAGATCACTTTAAAGGTAAAGTGAGTATGATTATGATCTAATTGTCGTGATGATTGGATGATTATTCTCATGTACACACTTTTGGTTGAATATGATATGATGTGAAAGGTCTGTCACATGTAGTAATTCTAAGGTTGGAAGACTAGCCTCACCTAATGAATCTATGAGCTTTAGTATGAGTTGTGTTGGATTGAGTGTCAAGACATTCTTCCATAAGCGTGAACTTAATTCAAGACTAATTAGTTTAGCATCGGGTGGATATGAATATAAGATGGAAGCTTATACGATAGTTGAGTCTGGCTTCCGTTGAAAGCTTATAAACTAATTGAGTCAAGATTTCCAAATGGATTCCTTTTACACTAGTTGAGTCCTGGTTCCCAGATGTATGTATATCATGAGATGGAAACCTTCTACCTTAGTTTAGTCCGGGTTTCTAGAAGCAATCTCTTTATCCTATAAACTATGTGCCCACAAAGGTCATTGGCTAGTGGATCCACCTAAGCTAAGAGTATAGTTCTACCTTAGGCAAGTAGCACAACCCCTTTTCGATGTGGGGTAGACACCGGATTCCATGTTAATATCACATGGTCTATATCGGTTATGGAAAATCTCCCTTTTATGATAGTATGAACAAGAATATGAGTTATGAACTATAGTTACTCTTCCTTAGTGTGGATAGGATTATAGGATCTTATTCATGCATGGCACAAGGATACTTTGAGGGTATTTATGGTATGCTTCTAAGACAATATGATGACCTATTGGTTGAATATGCTTATGACTTATGCTTTTGCACTAATCTTCATGAGGACTCTTAAACTTGGTAAAGTGCATGTTTTTCAACTAAAATGTTCTTGTTAGCATGTGTCAAGGTTTTTATGCATGACTATCATACTTAGTTCATTTTTGTACTAACCCATATTTCTCTACATTTTTCCACAAAGTGTAGGGTCCGGTGTTTGAGGTGATCTTCCTTTGATACAAGCTTAGATTCGACTATTGTCCTTTCTTGTGGTGAGTCCTCATGAATTCGAGGACGAGTGTTGTCTTGTAGTTCCTTTCTTTCATTGTATTAGATTTTTCGGATTTTATTGTAAGGGTTGTGACCCTATTTGATACTTCGATTGTAATAGATGGTTAATTGAGAAAAGTCTAGACTTCTACTTTGTTTTTAATGAAACTTCTTAAGACTTAAATGCTCTTTTACTCTTAGTGTTCTATTATCGTATGTTATGATATGCTAAGGGATTACGCCATATTATATCTAGGGTGTACCCCTAGGTTGTGAGAAGACTGTAATAAGCTAAAGAAGTGTGATCATTGTCATGCAACTAGCCATGTGAAAGGATGATTGTTTCTTACTAATTGCTATCTAGATAACTTCAAGGGGAAGAAAAAGGTGAATGCAGTCGTTGGTGATAATATATGTATTCACCGATGCGGAATGTACATGTACGCATGGAGAGGAAGGTACACACAATAGTAGGGGTTGGAGAGAAGTTATACTTCAACCCTCATCAGATTGGAAATCAAATCTCATATGAGCAGCTATTAAAAATGATAAATAATTCTACACCAGAACAACTAAACCAGATTTTCAATGTACTGAACAGGAACACCATCATGGATTATCATAGAAGTGTTATTATGGTAGGTAATTCTCATTCTCATGTGAAATGTATTATAGATATTGGGACCTCTTATCATGTAATATGGTAGGTTAGGGAAATTGCAGCTACCTACGAGAGATTTTGCTACAATTTCACATATTGGAGGTGTTCATCTACAGGAAAGTGAAATGATAATACATGTATTATCCGTACCAACATTTAAGTTTAATCTTTTCTCTATGAGAAAACTCACAAAAGAATTGAACTAGTGTTTCCTTTTTTCCTACCTACTGTGTGTTTTAGGAACTCTTGTCTGGAAGTTCAAGAAGACCGGTTGAGTAGAGGATGGATTATATGTGATGGACGGGAAAACAAAGCCACAACATGACATGGTTAAAACAATGTCTGCTACCAAAAAAGGAAATGAAGGCCCAGAAGTTTTGCACAAGAAACTAGGGCATGTTCCTTTGAAAAGAATTCAAGAATGGATTTTTACATATGCCTACATCAAGGATAAATGGAAATTATATTGATAAGACCTTTTGTAGTCAACATCTTATTACAAGTAGTTCTAATAACTTCAAGAAAAAAAAAAAGGCATTTACCTATTACAGAGATGGTGCGATTTGATTTTTTTAATTTTATATTCATTTATTTCTCTCATTATTATGAGAATAAAACATGTGATTCAAGAAAAAATCTATGCGTTTTTACGGTGAAGTTTGGAAATAGAACAATTCCTTCTGTTGTGTATCCTCGATGAATGCAACCTCAGATGCTAGAAAAATTGTAATGACTCAGGGGTATACATGGTGTATAGAATCCCGAAGGGCTCCATACAAGCCACTTAGTCCTCATAACATAAGAAATAGAACAATAAGAGTAAAACAACCTTTTAAGTCTAAAAAGTTTTTATAAAGAAAAGCAGAAGTCTAGACACTTTGTCTCGTCATAGCCATATATTACAATTGAATGAAATTGGGTCTAGCTCATACATAATGTTCAAAAGTGAAAATACATGAAAGGAACTAAACATAGGAAATTCATCCTCGAACCATAAAGACTCACCAAGCTTAGGAAACAATCAAATCCAAGCTCTAGCCATAAAACTGTCGACCTTGACTGTTGGACCCTACATTTGGAAAAAATGTAGGCAAGATTATGCGTTAGTACAAAAATGCACTAAGTATGATACTCATGCACCAAAACATTTAAAACATGCTAAAGGGGATATTTCATTTCATGACATGCAATTTAACAAGCTAAAACATCATATGAGAGAAGTTTGGAAAACATAAGTCATAACATCATAGTCAATGCAAGCTAGAGCATCATCTTTAATACCTTTGAACTCATGTGCCATACTTCTTTAAGTAGCCTTAGTTCAGTATTAATCTTGTTGTAGGAAATAGCCTTAACCGACATTGAGACCATGTGAGCTATGACATGATCAACCGGTGTCTCCCACACTGAAAAGGGTTGTACTACTTGCCTAAGGTAGAACCATGATTTCTTAGCTTAAGTGGATCCACTAGCTAAACACCCTACGGGGGCACGTAGTTTATGGGATAAGGAGATTATTACTAGAAACCCGACCTCTACTGACGTGAGGGATTCCATCTCAAGATATTGCTTCTAGAAACCCGGCCTCTACTAACGTGAGGGCTTCCATCTCACTACATTATCCACTCGGTGCTAAGCATAAATCCCACGGAGTAGTTGTTAAGTTTTGACTTAACTCATGCCTCATGGAAATATGTTCCTTGGACAACCAACCCAACTTAGTTCATTAGGATAGATCCTTAGACCATGCGTGAGTAAACCTTTCATCGTCCATGATCACTTTAAGTTTAGATTCAATTAGGTGAGAAAACCTTTCAACATTAGAATCTTCATTATGTGAGAAAACCTTTCACATCATGTTAATTATTTGTTTATGAGAATGTCCTTTCAACAACACAACAACAACATCATAATCATTGATACTTTACTATCAAAGCATCCTTAAAGCATTTATATAGATTTTATAAAGACATGCATAATGTCATACTTTTCCCTTTCAAGGTTCAAATCCTACTTTCAGTCACCACATCTAGAATCCAAGCATTAGACATGGATTTAATTATAATTCATGTGATTCTATCACTTCATGCATAAATTCATAAAATGCCTCTTTCATCAACAAAGACTCACATCATATCATCAAAATTGAGAAATATGGGAATTACATGAGTTTATGGGGAAACAACATAAAAACCATAGGAAATGATCAATTCATGCTTAATATAACTCAATTAAATCATTTAAATCAAGTTTGAAAGGAACCGATGGTAATTGAAGAAAACCCTAACACTTGGGAATTTCTACCTTTTTGAATTTGGAGATTTTGAGGGAACTCCATGGATGAAAGGAATCCATTGATAAAAACTACCATTCCTTACTATCAAAGCCCAAAGAAATTGATGTATGAAAGCTTGCTTTTGAACCCTAACTTGAATCTCCTTCTTCTTCTTCTTCAAGTTTCTAAAGAGAGAATTATTTGAGAGAAGAACTTTTGGGGCTTTCTTTTAGGTTTTGGAAAATATGACTTGAATGGGTGAGTTTTAGAGTTAAAATGACTTATAAAGGGGTTCTATACTTAGGCAAAATGACATAGCTTTAGTTTGATTAAAATCAAAAATGACCATTTAACCCCCAAACTTACAGTGCGCTACCCAACACCACGTGAGGCTCCACGAGTCGTGATCCTCTTCATGGTCCATGGACCAATAGCTAGGTAAGTTGCCCCTAACCCCAAAAACCTATGGCCACTCCACGAGCCTTCCCAGGAGTCGTGATCATCACCATGAGCCGTGAAGTGGCCCGTGAAGAGGAGGTTGTTTCAACCTGCCTTGAGGAGGCTACTGCCTCACCACCATGAGTGGCACCACGAGCTGTGGTGGCCACCACGAGCCGTGAAGGCTCTCGTGCTAAGGTGGGAAGTGCATAGGGAAAGTTGGCCTGCTCTAGCCCTCTCCCTTGGCTCTTGCCCTTCTTCCTTGATTCTTGCCCTCACACTTAGCCCTAGTTTATCTACTAGATTCTGAGGTGTTACAAAAATAAAAGATTTTTATACTTGTAGTAGCTTTACTATTGATCAATGTATCATATGTCCTTAAACTAGACAGACTAGAACTAAAATCCCTATAAGTCACACTACAGCAGATCATGTGTTTGATTTAGTGCATATGGATGTATTGGGCCCATATAAGGTGACTATTCATAATGGATTGAGATTTTTTCTCACTTTAGTGTATGACAAGTCTAGATGGACATGGACTTTCTTAATTGGTTTAAAGTCTGATGTAATAGTTGTTCTAAAATATTTTTTCATAAAGATAAAGAATCAGTTTAGAAAATGTATAATGGAGGGGAATTTCTGAACTCTAACTGTCAAGATCTGTTTGTACTATATGACATCATTCATCAAAGATTATATCCACACACTCCACAACAAAATAAAGTTGTGGAAAGAAAACATAGAAACTTATTTGAAACAACAAGAGTTGTCAAAATTCAAGGTCATTTGCCTAATAGATTTTGGGGACCACTACTAAAAAAACAGTGAATACCGACCTCCGGAGGTCGGTATTCCCTGTAATTCCGACCTAAAACCGACATCCCAACTTAGGTCGGAAAAAGCTTGGTCGCTATTCAATACCGACCTCCGAAGGTCGGTATTTACCGACCTCTCGAGGTCGGTTTTTATTTTAAGTCATAAATTCATTAATTTATTTTCCAACTTTCGGATGTCGGTATTTGTTACTTTTTTTATTTTTAATATATAAATTCCGTCCTCCGGAGGTCGGTATTTTTATTTTTCTATTTTTTAAATTCCGACCTCCGAAGGTTGGTAATTTTATTTTTGTATTTTTCAAATTCCAACCTCCGGAGGTCGGTAATTTTATTTTTCTATTTTTTAAATTCCGACCTCCGGAGGTCGGTATTTTTATTCTTTTATTTTTCAAATTCCGACCTCCGGAGGTCGGTAATTTTAGTTTTGTATTTTTAAAATTCCGACCTCCGGAGGTCGGTAATTTTATTTTTCTATTTTTTAAATTCCGACCTCCGGAGGTCGGTATTTTTATTCTTTTATTTTTCAAATTCCGACCTCCGGAGGTCGGTAATTTTATTTTTGTATTTTTAAAATTCCAACCTCCGGAGGTCGGTATTTTAATTTTTTTACTTTTGAAATTCCGACCTCCGGAGGTCGGTTTTCTGCTATAAAACTGGCAGCAAATTGCTGTAATTATAATTGCCCACCTGCATATTTATACCAAAACAACCCAAAGAATATAAACTTCACCCAACCTAAACAACACAATATTTTCAACATACACATTAAACTATTTCAAAATAAACTTCATCCAACTTCAAAATACAATCAAACAATTCCAAAATATAAAAGTCTAAAATGTCAAATAGATACAACTACTGCTCATCACCCTGATCACTCTCCTTATCAAACTTATCATTCTCATCACCCTCTTGATCAGATCCATCACTGCTGGCAAAACATGGAGGAAGAATATTTCCTGATTCAAAAAGAAAAGTAAGTTGGGCTTGAAGCGCTGCATACCTCTTGTTCTCTACCTCTTTTGCTGCCGCAATCTCCTCTTCTCTCTTCTTCTCTCTTCTTCTCTCTTCTTCTCTCTTCTTCTCTCTTCTTCTCTCTTCTTCTCTCTTCTTCTCTCTTCTTCTCTCTTTCGGCTATAGCAGCAAGCTCGGCATTGAGATAAGCTATCTTACTCTCCATTGCAGATATTGTCTCTCTATCCCCGCCATCAAAGCTTGAGGATGATGAACCACAATACCAAGACTTCTTCTTCTGATATGCCTTTTCTCGATAGCCGTAGACTGAACCTCTAATCGGTTCACCAGCACTTTGTTTCCAAAGATTCTCATTTTCTTCTTGTGTAAATGGTCTGTCCCGACTCTCAAGAGGTGGAGTACTACGATATTCCTGAGATATTCGTATATACTTATCCTGTAATTTAAACAAAGAACTCTACGAATAAGAATGTAATATATACAAGAAAAATAAAAAAAAATTAGTTTGAATGGAGTTCTTACATATGTCTCTTGAGCACGTGGCTCAATCCATCTTTCTTCTTCTGTGGGGTTCATACTCTTCTTGATGTGAGTAACCTTGAACATCTCTGCTACAGCTACCGGCCTACCCAACTCTTTTTCCTGCAAATAACATATATAGAGTTTGATCTCATTAATCTCCAAAAAGTACTTATCGAAAAAGAAAAAATTTATTTTACTAAATTAAGAAAGTATACCATTCTTTCCTTCCTAGTAACCTGGCTAATAGCTCCACCAGTGTGCAAAGAGCCTCCCTTTTCTGATGCGCGAGCCATCTTCCCAATCTCACTCCTCTTTTTAAATTTTTTATCAGTACCCCAATGTTCCAGTAATAGAGCCCATCGATCCGGTAACATAAACTTAGGCATTCTGTTTTCTCTCCGACAGTCACAAAATGTGCCAGAAAGCAACTTTGAAGCTTTAAGCTCACTTGAACGTCTTCCTCATGTTCGGGAGCCCATACATAATATTTCTGTAATAAAAAATAACTAAATATTTATTTTTCAAATGAATAGCGAATTAAATGGATATGATGTATATTTAATTGATATATATTATTACCTTAAATTCGTTGAACATCTGCCCTTGGGTGTTAAATGGAATCGAACGCCAATTCGGATACACATCATTGTAGTGAGTTCCAATGCACTTTAAAATAATCTTTGCCATACCCACATCCGGATGTAAGCTGAAATACGAGTTCATTGACAAAGTAGAGTAAACAAAAAAAATCAATCAATTAAAATATAAATAGATAAATGAAAGATGAAACATAATTAAATCATACTTATATCCTAATGGCTCGATGACGAGTCTCCGAAAATTGTCTCTATCACCTGGCTGAGGACCATGTGCATCTGAGTGGTGGGTGGTGGGAGTACTAGGCTCTGAGCCATTGGATTCAAGATGAAGATTGGAAAGTCCAATTGATCCACTATTAGTATTCAAACTATTGCACTGACTACCACTAGTTGATGGTATGGCAGACCCACGACCAAGATGTGAATTGCCCTGCAATGTTTGGTAACTTGAACTAGGTACCACAGTGGGTGTAGATATAGTATAACCAGATTGTGGAGCCACATGAGTAGAGGCATTATGTGACTGCTGTGCCGAGTGAGTAGTTGAAACTGAGGCTCGTTTAACTCGAGAGAACTCATCAGATATCACGACCCCAGTAGGGCTTCTCATAGCATTGGCCTTAAATTTCTTTTTTGGATTAGCGGATTTTTTTGATTTACCCTTATCTTTATCTACCATCTATATCAATTAAATATAAAGATTAAAACAAAGTAGTACAAAATAATGTCACAATGTCAAACATATATATCAAACAAAGTTATCATAACATAAGGCTTAATCCAAATAGTCTTTTACAATGTCGAACAAACATTAAAACTACTAAAATATAAAGTATACTCAAATATGAATAGCTAAAAATCCAATAACTAAACATACAAATTGTTACAAGTTATATTTCAGAGAATTGGTAATATTGTCCCTAAACTCTTTTTCTCCATTTCTAGTCACATCACTCTGTTTCTGCAAATTCAATGATCAATAAAGGGAATGTGTGTTCACATGTTTTAGAATATCTACCTACATGACACATTAAAACTACTAAATAGTCTTTCACAATGTCGAACAAAAGTTAAAACTACTAAATTATAAAGTATACTCAAACATGAATAGCTAAAAATCAACCAACTAAACATACAAATTGTTGTTCATCCTCTTCGGAAGTTTCTTCATCATCTATCCATTCATATGCATCATCTTCGGAAGTTTCCTCCTCATCTATCCATTCATCCTCTTCGAAAGTTTCCTCCTCATCCTCCTCCATATTTGTTGGCATATCTAACTCTTCTCTATTAACTTCTTCTAAAATGTGATCAGGATGATCCAAATTCATTTCTATCTCAGCATCCACTACTTGATGAACACTTGATATTTCATTTTGATAGGCAACATCCAATTCATTTTCAACTTCCACTCGCCCCATCGATTTTGTTTTGATTACAACCCACCAATCAGACTTATCCCTACGCAACGGATAAGGAGCATAGTACACTTGCTTAGCATTCTATGCAATAATAAAAGGATCATAAGCCTCATACTTCCTAGTGTGCTTGACTTCAATGATATTATGCTGCTTAAACTCCCTCGTACCTCTTGAAGTTGGATCAAACCACTTGCATTGGAAAAGTACAATTCTTTTAATTGGCCAACCCGAATACTCCAACTCTAGAATCTCATGAAGGACACCAAAATAATCAACATTCTCATTTTGATTTCCATCATCACCTTTAACCCAAACACCACTATTATTAGTTTTCTTATTCTTTGAGTATTTCTCTGTGGCAAATTTAAAACCATTTACGTTATATTGGTGCATTGTGTGAACTGTAATCGGTCCCCAAGAAATATCTTTGAAAAATTGATCAAATGTGGCGGCATTTTTTGAATTGTAGACCTATATATAAATGGATAGTAAATTAAAAGCAATGTTAGTAGAAAGAAGAGTACACTAATCTCTTAATAGGTGTACATATTACAACACTTACCCAATTAGTATACCACGTTATAAATGATGGAAACACTTGATCATGACCATATTGGCTCACAAAATAACTGTAGAATCACATTGAAAATATAGTTAGTTTCCTTAATAAATCGGAGTTGAATATATGTTGTTTATATATTTAATTTTCTTACTCTAAGAAGGATTGGACTTCTGGACAATTCAACAAGACATGAAGCTCTGCTGATTTTTTCTCCTTTTCGGTAAGTTTGCGCAATGTACGCTTTTTTGAACCCTTACCCAGTTGGTTGAAGATTGATAATGATTGTACTGCAGGATCATTCCCAGTATCATCGTGTCGATTAGGTCTGTTTCTCAAACACGACACATGATCATCAAAGTAGTAAGAACAAAAGTGTGATCTTTCTTTAGCTAGATATACTTGAACCATACAGCCCTCCACCCTATGTTTATTCTTAATACCCATTTTAGACTTGCCAATGCTCCTGTAAAATGTTATATTAGATATATAATTTCAAAAGATATATGATCGATTTATGAAATAAGAATAAATGTATTATAGTTACTTACCGCTCAAAAGGATACATCCACCTATATTGAACTGGACCTCCCAATAGGGCTTCATGAACAAGGTGAATGGGAAGATGTTCCATCACATCAAAGAACCCAGGTGGAAGAATCTTCTCCAACTTATTAGTAATAACAACGATATTTTTGGCCATCCAAACCAAATTCTCTACTCTCAATGTGCTGGAACACAAGTCTTTGAAGAACAAATTGATCTCTGCCATCGGTTTCCATATGTTTTCAGGCAATCCACAAAAAGCAATCGGAAGTAATTGTTCCATGAAAACATGACAGTCGTGACTTTTCATCCCATGTAATATTCCACGCTCAATGTCAGCCCTCTTTCCCAAATTTGAGGCATATCCATCTGGCATTTTCAAGCTTTTCACCCACTCACAAATTTTTCTCTTCTGTTCCATTGTGAATGAATAACTAGCCTTGGGCTTAAGTAACTTGTTGTTGGCAGACTCCTGTATATGCAACTCCGATCGTCTACAATGTTCTGGTAAGTCAAGTCTAGCCTTAACATTATCTTTTGTCTTGTCAGTTACATCCATTACAGTGTTGAACAAATTATCAAAATAATTCTTTTCAATATGCATGACATCAAGATTATGTCTAAGTAAATTATCCTTCTAATAAGGTAACTCCCAGAATATACTCTGTTTAGTCCAATTATGTGCAACACCATACCCATCAAATTTGTACGGTGGTTCCTCAGTTGCCTTTGGAAAATTTTGAACCCTTTCCCAAATATCATCACCCGTTAATATTGGGGTGGACCATCTCATTCAGTTTTATTCTTTTTAAATGAATATTTGTTTCTCCTAAACTCATGATCAAGTGGCAAGAACCGACGGTGACAATCAAACCATGAATTTTTTCGGCCATGTTTCAATGTGAATGATTTAGTATCTTCCATACAGTAGGGACATGCTAACTTTCCAGCTGTCATCCATCCAGATAACATTCCATAGGCAGGAAAATCATTAATAGTCCACATTAAAGTAGCACGCATGTTGAAATTTTGTTTACGAGAAATGTCCCATGTTTCTACCCCCTCAGACCACAACAATTTCAACTCATCAATCAAAGGTTGTAAGCACACATCAATCTTGCTTTTTGGATTACTCGAACCAGGAATGACACAATTTAGAAATATATATGGACTTGTCATACACATCTCAGGTGGAAGATTATACGGTGTAATAAACACAGGCCAACAAGAATATGGTGCAGCCCCAACTGAAAATGGGGTGAAACCATCCGCACACAAACCCAGCCTAACATTCCTTGGTTCAGCAGCAAAATCTGGATAAGTTCTATCAAAATATTTCCAAGCCTCTCCGTCAGATGGATGACACATGACACCAGGTGGCCTTCTATTTTCACGGTGCCATCTCATATGAGGAGCAGAGCTATTTGATGTATACAACCTTTTCAATCTTGGTATAAGAGGTAAATAATGCATCACCTTAATAGCAAGTTTCTTTCCGGTAGAACCAGTCTTATAGCGAGGGTGTCTACAAAACTTACAAGACTCTAGATCGACATCCTCCTTATAGTATAACATGCAACCTTTTTCACAGCAATCAATTCTTATCGAGGAGAGTCCTAACTTAGACACCAATGAATTTGCTTTATAATAAGAATCAGGAATCTCTACATTGGGATCAACTAATTCCCTGATAAGATCTATCATAGAGTTCATTGCTCCTTGAGACATATTATTGTCAGATTTGATACTTAACAATCTAACTGCAACAGACAATTTAGAGTGTTGACTCCCATTGAACAAAGGACTACTACAATCATGCAATTGTTCATAAAAGATGTTTGCTTCTTCATTAGGAGTTTCTTCTATATTTTCTCCTCGTTCAAAATTAGAATGCATCCCAAAAGCATCATCAACCATATCTGACATTCTAGAACCTTGGAAATAATTATGCTCGGTAGATCTACTACTTTCACCGACAACAAAGTTATTAAACATAGTGTCACTTTCAACCTCACCATGACTAGTCCAAACTGTATACCATGGTTTGAATCCATTCATCATAAGATGCATAGCAACAATCTCTATTGTATGATATCTAACATTTTCACAATTAACACACGGACACCTAATCAATCTTGAAGTTAAAAAATCATCAAGTGTCTTTGCATGATTTATAAATCTAGTGACACCTTCTGCAAATTCTAGAATCATACCCACTCGACCAGGATTGTTTCGATTATACATCCAACTACGATCAGGATCCATCTACACAAACAATAATGATAATTTTGACATTATTTATTTTAATTTATTTAAACAACTAAACAACTTTTTAACTTTAACTACATTAGTTTTGATTTAATTCCAACAAATAAATTCACTAACTAAACCACATTATATATTTTAACTTGTTTAAATAACTTAACAACCTTTTAACTTTAACTATATTAGTTTTGACTTTATTCCAACAACTAAATTCACGAACTAAACCACATTATATATTTTAACTTGTTTAAATAACTTAACAACCTTTTAACTTTAACTACATTAGTTTTGACTTAATTCCAACAACTAAATTCACTAACTAAACCACATTATTTATTTTAACTTATTTAAACACCTTAACAACTTTTTAACTTTAACTACATTAGTTTTGATTAAATTCCAACAACTAAATTCACTAACTAAACCACATTATTTATTTTAACTTGTTTAAATAACTTAACAACTTTTTAACTTTAACTACATTAGTTTTGACTTAATTCCAACAACTAAATTCACCAACTAAACGACATTATTTATTTTAACTTGTTTAAATAACTTAACAACTTTTTATCTTTAACTACATTAGTTTTGACTTAATTCCAACAACTAAATTCACTAACTAAACCACATTATATATTTTAACTTGTTTAAATAACTTAACAACCTTTAACTTTAACTACATTAGTTTTGACTTAATTCCAACAACTAAATTCACTAACTAAACCACATTATTTATTTTAACTTATTTAAACACCTTAACAACTTTTTAACTTTAACTACATTAGTTTTGATTAAATTCCAACAACTAAATTCACTAACTAAACCACATTATTTATTTTAACTTGTTTAAATGACTTAACAACTTTTTAACTTTAACTACATTAGTTTTGACTTAATTCCAACAACTAAATTCACCAACTAAACGACATTATTTATTTTAACTTGTTTAAATAACTTAACAACTTTTTATCTTTAACTACATTAGTTTTGACTTAATTCCTACAACTAAATTCACTAACTAAACCACATTATATATTTTAACTTGTTTAAATAACTTAGCAACCTTTTAACTTTAACTACATTAGTTTTGACTTAATTCCAACAACTAAATTCACTAACTAAACCACATTATTTATTTTAACTTATTTAAACACCTTAACAACTTTTTAACTTTAACTACATTAGTTTTGATTAAAGTCCAACAACTAAATTCACTAACTAAACCACATTATTTATTTTAACTTGTTTAAATAACTTAACAACTTTTTAACTTTAACTACATTAGTTTTGACTTAATTCCAACAACTAAATTCACCAACTAAACGACATTATTTATTTTAACTTGTTTAAATAACTTAACAACTTTTTATCTTTAACTACATTAGTTTTGACTTAATTCCAACAACTAAATTCACTAACTAAACCACATTATATATTTTAACTTGTTTAAATAACTTAACAACCTTTTAACTTTAACTACATTAGTTTTGACTTAATTCCAACAACTAAATTCACTAACTAAACCACATTATTTATTTTAACTTATTTAAACACCTTAACAACTTTTTAACTTTAACTACATTAGTTTTGATTAAATTCCAACAACTAAATTCACTAACTAAACCACATTATTTATTTTAACTTGTTTAAATGACTTAACAACTTTTTAACTTTAACTACATTAGTTTTGACTTAATTCCAACAACTAAATTCACCAACTAAACGACATTATTTATTTTAACTTGTTTAAATAACTTAACAACTTTTTAACTTTAACTACATTAGTTTTGACTTAATTCCAACAACTAAATTCACTAACTAAAGCTAAGCATCAACACTAGATGGACACAAATCGATCTTGCAAGAAAATCAATTTTGTCATCAATAGGATCAACTAGTGTTGGTACTTAATTATGCTTAACAAACACATTAAATTAAAGTTAAGTGTCAACACTAGATGGACACAAATCGATCTTGCAAGAAAATCAATTTTGTCATCAATAGGATCAACTAGTGTTGGTACTTATGCTTAACAAACACATTAAATTAAAGTTAAGTGTCAACACTAGATGGACACAAATCGATCTTGCAAGAAAATCAATTTTGTCATCAATAGGATCGACTAGTGTTGGTACTTAATTATGCTTAACAAACACATTATTCCTAAACTAAAGCTAAGCATCAACACTAGATGGACACAAATCGATCTTGCAAGAAAATCAATTTTGTCATCAATAGGATCAACTAGTGTTGGTACTTATGCTTAACAAACACATTAAATTAAAGATAAGTGTCAACACTAGATGGACACAAATTGATCTTGCAAGAAAATCAATTTTGTCATCTATAGGATCAACTAGTGTTGGTACTTAATTATGCTAAACAAACATTCGATGGACACAAATAAATTATCACAAAATTTAAACTAAGTATCAATACTAGAAGGACACAAACACATTATAAAAAGAAATTGTACTTGAACTTTTGAAATTTAGAAACACCAAACCTTATCTTCTACTTTGATGAAAGAAGCTTGTATCAACTTTTTTTGATGTTGAGCTTCCTTAGTTGCCTAGCCCGCAAAATCAACTCTTTCAACACTAGAAAAAGATTCAATAATTATTAGTTGCTACATAGCACAAACACGCAGCAACATTGAGATTCGTCAACTGCCTATTTCCTAAATACGAGCCAATTTGAAAACACGCATCAACATAGAAAATGAAAGAACACACCCACATGAATAGATGGACACAAATCAATCTTGCAAGAAAATCAATTTTGTCATTAATAGGATCAACTAGTGTTGGTACTTATGCTTAACAAACACATTAGTCCTAAATTAAAGCTAAGTGTCAACACTAGATTAACACAAATAGATCTTGCAAGAAAATCAATTTTGTCATCAATAATATTAAAGTTTAGTTAAATATAAACTTCAAGTCCAAGAATATTAGTTTATATATATATTCAAGTTTTAGTAAGTTCAAGTTTCAATTCAAGTTCATATCTAATTTCTAAACTTAATTAGTTATATATTCAAGCTAATTAGTTCCAAATTCAAACTAGTTAGCTAGTTTCTGAAATTCAAACTATTAATTAGCCTAAAATATCAAATATAATTCAAACCATTAGTTCTAAATTCCAAATTCAAACTAGTCTTAAAATCACAAATTGAAAGTACTCCTAGAATTCAAAAACCAAACTATAATGCTAAAATCCCAAATTCAAACTATTAGTAGTCCTAAAATCTTAATAATAATTCAAACTAGTCCTAAATTCAAAATTCAAACTAGTCTTAAAATCAAAAATTCAAACTAGTCCTAAAATCCCAAAATCTAACTAGTGCTAAAATCCTAAATTCAAACTAGCTAGCTATTCCTAATCCCAAATTCAATCTCAATAATAATTCAAACTAACTCAAATAATACCCAAATTCAAACAACTCCCCAAATATAATTCAAACTAACTCTAACATTAAAATTTTCAATTCACAATCAACAAACACAAACTAACAATCAAATAATCCCTAATTCAAACTAACAATCAAAAACCCTAAATCATTCACTTACTAATTAACAATCAATCAATAAAAAAACTAATTCAATACACTAATTAACAAATTCAACACTCAAATTGAATACCCAAATTCAAACAACTCCTTAAATACCCTAATTCAATCTAATTCTACAATTCCAAAATTAAACTAATTAACTCAAGAAATGCCAAATTTCAAACAAATCCTAAGATATCCTAATTCAAACTAACCCTAACATTAAAATTTTCAATTCACAATCAACAAACACAAACTAACAATCAAATAATCCCTAATTCAAACTAACCCTAACATTAAAATTTTCAATTCACAATCAACAAACACAAACTAACAATCAAATAATCCCTAATTCAAACTAACCCTAACATTAAAATTTTCAATTCACAATCAACAAACACAAACTAACAATCAAAAACCCTCAATCATTCACTTACTAATTAACTAACAATCAATAAAAAACTAATTCAATACACTAATTAACTAATTCAACACTCAAATTGAAAGAAATTAAAAATACTATTATGAAACCTAACCTTGAATTAAAGGAGAAGGGCAGTGAGTCAGAATAGAGGCAGCGCCGGTCAATATGGAGGCGGCGCCGGTCGAGATGGAGGCGGCGTGACCTCCTGCTGCTGATGCGAGCTTCCTCTGCTGCTATACGCAACCGCCGCTGCTGCTGCGAGGTGGCGTGGTGCCCGTCGTCGGGGATGGTGGCGTGGCGCCGATCCTCGGAGATGGTGGCGGGGCACCGGTCGTCGGGGCTGGTGGCGGGCGCTGATGAGAGGAATAGTGAGAGAGGAGTGAGACTTGTGACACTTTGACCTAGAGTTTTAAATTTAATAAAGTTAGTTTAATAAATTTAATTTATTGAGGTTGATTTAATTAATTAAAATTACACACACACACACACACACACACACACACACACACATATATATATATATATATATATATATATATATATATATATATATAATTTAACTAGACATCAAGAGAAGTTTAATTTAATAAATTTATTTAATGGATCAAGTTAATTTTATAATTTAATTTATCGATCAAGTAAATTTTATAAATTAAAATTATATATATATATATATGTGTGTGTGTGTGTGTGTGTGTGTGTGTTTGTGTGTAATTTAATTACACATCAACACAAGTTTAATTTAATAAATTTGATTTATCGAACAAGTAAATTTTATAAATTAAAATATTATATATATATATATATATATATATAATTCAACTACTCATCAACAGAAGTTTAATTTAATAAATTTAATTTATCGAGGTTGATTTTATTAATTATATATATATGTAATTAAACTTCCGTTGATGTGTAGTTACACATCAACAGAAGTTTAATTTAATAAATTTAATTTATCGAGGTTGATTTTAGTAATTAAATTACACACACACACACATATATAATTAAACTACACATCAACAGAATTTTAATTTAATAAGTTCTAATTAATTTATCTATCAAATTAATTTGATAAATTAAAATAGCATATATATATATATATATATATATATATATATATATATATATATATATATATATATATATATAATTCAACTACACATCAACAGAATTTTAATTTAATAAATTTAATTTATCGAACAAGTTAATTTTATAAATTTAAATTATATACCATCTAATAATATAAATTTAATTTTATTGATCAACAAAAATTTATCAATATCAAATTTAATATATAAATCTCCTTGAATTGATCATACGTATTTCTTTAATTGATAATGTATTTCATATCTGAACCACTAGTTTATAAGACTTGATTTGTTAAACTATTCAAAGGGTATATAATTAATCAACGTATTTCATAATCCGATGAAGTATCCTTTACATGTCATCATAATTAGGAGGTAATAACTACACTTGATATCCATTCAAGATCGAACGTATATAATAATAATATCTCCCATATCATACTTGAATGGATTATATGTTAGCTCTTCACCTCTACATCATGAGATGAGATATTAAGTTCATGATTAGACGACGGACTGATAAAATTTGTACATTACTCTAGAAATATAAGTGTATATAGTTTTCTCCTAATTCATATCAACGTAGTTTCATACTCTAAATATGGATTATAGATATTTTTTTTTTATTTATTCCACGAATTCTAACTTTTTATTTATAAAAGTATACAAAATTGTTACACTTTTTGAACAATTAATTGTAGGTGTAAATAAAATTTTAGTATTATGCACAACAACAAAAGTATGATTAATAGGAATATTTTAAATAAATCGACCTCCGAATGTCGCTTTTATTAAAAGTAATTAGATTTAATAAAAACTACCGACCTAATGAGGTCGGTATCACATTACATTTTAAGATAAATAAAAAGCAAATCATGTTAATTAAATAAAAAATACCGACCTCATGAGGTCGGTATCACATTACATTTAATAAAACCTGTTGTTTTCATATTTTACTAAGCATAAAAACCGACTACTTGTACTCAATTTTCATATCAACGTAGTTTCATACTCTACCGGAGGTCGGTAATTTTATTTTTGTATTTTTTAAATTCCGACCTCCGGAGATCGGTATTTTTATTTTTGTATTATTTAAATTTTGACCTCCAGAGATCGGTAATTTTATTTTTGTATTTTTTAAATTCCGACCTCCGGAGGTCGGTATTTTTATTTTTGTATTTTTGAAATTAATCGTCATTCGGATGACGAGCTATTTAAAGAAAATATTAATTTATTAATTTTTTTGAAAGTACTATATAAATATTTTAATGAAAATTAATATAATTACATACCATTTAATTTTACCAACTTCCGGAAGTCCATATTATAATTTTTTATTTTTTTATTTTACACAAAACCATCCTCTGAAAGACGATTTAAATAAAATTAATTCAAATTATTTCTCAATTTTGTTTTTAATATTTAATTGATAAAAAATAAAATATTTTTATTTATTTATTTATTTATTTATTTAATACCGAATTACACCAAATTTTGCTTTCAACCAAGCCTTTCTGTTCCGAAATCGAGAAAGATCACTTTGAAAAGTAAGCCCGATGGGCAAGATGGGGGTGGGTCAGGGTGAGAGAGAGGACTGAGAGTGGAGTGAGAGATGCCTTAGGGTTTTGATACTATATCATTCTTTTTTTAAGAGAAGTGTTTAATTTACCGACCACTGGATGTTGATATTATTTAAATAAAATAATAATTTAAATATACCGACCTCTTAAGGTTGGTATTTATTAATTTATTTTAATATTAACTCATCTCTTGAGGTTGATTTTATTAATTAAAATTACATTTATAAATTAAAATTTTATATATGTATATATATATATATATATATATATATATATATATATATATATATATATATATATATATATATATATATATATATATATACACCTCCTAATTATATAAATTCAACAGAAGTTTAATTTAATAAATTTAATTTTATTGATCAAGTTAATTTTATAAATTTAAATTATATACCTCCTAATTATATAAATTTAATTTTATCGATCAACAAATTAAAGTTTATCAATATCAAATTTAATATATAAATCTCCTAGAATTGATCATCAGTATTTCTTTAATTGATAATGTATTTTATATCTGAGCCACTAATATATATATATATATATATATATATATATATATATATATATATATATATATATATATATATATAAGACTTGATTTGTTAAACTACTCAGTGAGTATATATAATTAATCAATGTATTTCATACTCCGATGAATTATCCTTTACGTGTCATCATTGCCTACGATATTATCACAACACTTGACATCCATTCAAGATCGAACGTATATAATAATATTATCTCGCATTTCATACTCAAATAGATTATATTATATGTTAATTAACTATTCATCTCTACATCATGACATGATATATTCAGTTCATCATTTGACTACAGACTGATAGAATTTGTACATTACTCTACAAATATAAGTATAATTATCTCTTAATTCATATCAACGTAGTTTTATACTCTAAATATGGATTATAGATATTTTTTTATTTATTCCATGAATTTTAACTTTTTATTTATAAAAGTATACAAAATTGTTACACTCTTTTAAACAATTAATTGTATGTGTAGAATGAAAATTTAGTATTACGCTAGCAAAATTATGATTTATAGGAACAATTTTAACAAACCGACCTCCGGATGTCGCTTTTATTAAAAGTAATTAGATGAAATAAAAATACCGACCTCATGAGGTTGGTATTTTATATTAATTTATTTTTTAACTTATATAAAACTGTCATCCGAAAGACGATTTATTTAATAGAAATTAATTTAATTACATACTATTTAATTTTACCAACTTTCGAAAGTCGGTATTATAATATATTTTTTTGTTTTTTATTTTACGCAAAACCGTCCTCCGAAAGACGATAAAATTAAATAAATATATTTAATTGAGAAAAAAAATAAAATATAGTTATTTACTTATTTATTTTATTTAATACCGACATCAAGAGGTCGGTTTTCATTGTATTGAAATATACCGACCTCCAGAGGTCGGTATTTTGATTTCAGTATTTTTAAAATTTTGACCTCGGGAGGTCGGTAATTTTATTTTTGTATTTTTTAAATTCCGACCTCCGGAGGTCGGTATTTTTATTTTTGTATTTTTGAAATTCTGACCTCCGGAGGTCGGTAATTTTATTTTTGTATTTTTTAAATTCCGACCTCCAGAGGTCGGTACTTTTATAATTTTTGTATTTGTTAAATTCCAACATCCAGAGGTCAGTATTTTCCGGAGATAATTTTATTTTTTGTATTTTTTAAATACCGACAATTTTGTATTATTTAAATTCCGACCTCCGGAGGTCGGTATTTTTATTTTTGTATTTTTGAAATTCCGACCTCCGGAGGTCGGTAATTTTATTTTTTTGTATCTTTTAAATACCGAACTCAGGAGGTCGGTAATTTTCGGAGGTAATTTTATTTTTCTATTTTTTAAATTCCGACCTCCGGAGGTCGGTATTTTTATTTTTGTATTTTTTAAATTCCGACCTCCGGAGGTCGGTATTTTTAATTTTGTGTTATTTAAATTCTGACCTCCGAAGGTCGGTATTTTTATTTTTGTATTTTTGAAATTCCGACCTCCGGAGGTCGGTAATTTTATTTTTTGTATCTTTTAAATTCCGACCTCCGGAGGTCGGTATTTTCTGGAGGTAATTTTATTTTTGTATTTTTAAAATTCCGACCTCCGGAGGTCGGTGTTTTTATTTTTGTATTTTTGAAATTCCGACCTCCGGAGGTCGGTAATTTTATTTTTTGTATCTTTTAAATTCCGACCTCCGGAGGTCGGTATTTTCCAAAGGTAATTTTATTTTTGTATTTTTTAAATTCCGACCTCCGGAGGTCGGTATTTTTATTTTTGTATTATTTAAATTCCGACCTCCGGAGGTCAGTATTTTTATTTTTTGTATCTTTTAAATTCCGACCTCCTGAGGTCGGAATTTTTTTTTTTTTGTATTTTTTAAATTCTGACCTCCGGAAGTCGGTAATTATATTTTGTATTTTTTAAATTTCGACCTTCAGATGTCGGTATTTTATTTTCCTGCTTTATTTTGCATAAACTATTGTGTAATAAACTAACCGACCTCCTAATGTCGCTAAGTATTTGGATGAAATAAAAATACCGACCACATGAGGTCAGTATTTTATATTAATTTAATTTATTTAAATTGTCATCCGAAAGATGATTTATTTACGCAAACCGTCCTCCGGAAGTTAATAAAATTAAATCAAAATATTTCTCAATTTTGTTTTTTATATTTAATTGAGAAAAAAAAATATTTTCATTTATTTATTTTATTAATACCGACATCAAGAGGTCGGTTTTTATTGTAATTCATTTTTTCAGGGAAAAATTCCGACCTCCAGAGGTCGGAATTTTGTTTTCCCGCTTTATTTTGCATAAAAATCGACTACTTGTAGTCGGTTTCCTAAAGTTTTTTTAATTTCTTATTCTTTTTAAGAATACCGACCTCCGAAGGTCGGAAATTACCGACCTCCATTCGAGGTCGGTAATTTTTAGGTCAATATTCACTGTTTTTTTAGTAGTGGACACTGTATCGAAGTTGAAACCTATATCATCAATAAAGTACCTCTGTCTGTTCGGGGAAATAAGTCACCACATGAGATGTTGTACAACATTCAACCTTCTTTATCTCACCTCAGAGTGATAGGTTGCCTAACATTTGCTACACTCCTGAGAAAGGATGATAAGTTTGCACTAAAAGCTAAGAAAAGAGTGCTTTTGGATTATGCTGTTAGTCAAAAAGGGTACAAACTCTTTGATGTTGAGTCCACCATTATCTTTGTTAGCAGGGATGTGACTTTCCATGAGACTGAATTTCCATTTCAACCTTCAAGCCTTGGTGAAGCTGAAAATCATGAGCCTTCAATATCTTATTCACAAGTAGAAGATTTTGAACTCACACCATGAGCGGTTATCAAGAGTAAAAGACTTACTATTGTATCTGAGATTACAATAGAATTTGCTACATATAAACATCACAAAGATCCTGCCATTGTTCAACATGTAGACAATGTTGCTAATGCCTTTCCCCATGATCATGCTCCATTAATGCAGACTTCTCCTAAACTTCATAGTGCATCTCAAAATCATGTGTCAGTAGTTCACATCTGACATCCCACCAAGTGCCACAAGAAAGTCTAGCAGATCAACTAAACCTCTTATTTGGCACAAAAATTATGTGTTGACAATGAATAATACAATTATTGGATGTTGCTCCTTGTTGCTCCCAATAGCACACGCAAGTGTACATGGTCAACCAAATAATACAATAACTCTTTCGAGACAAATTATTGAACCCAAAGAACTTTAACTTGAAAAATAATAACTTTGTTGTAACTAAAATAATTTTTCTTATGTGACAGGGAGTTGTAAGAATTTGTTTAAACTACTAATATTAAGACAATTAAAATTGCTAACTAATTCACAAATGATTCAGTTGCAAACAAGGGTTTCACAATTTGAGAAAAATTCCAGGGTTGCAACATACGCTGATTTAGAGCGTAATAAATCTTACTCCAGCATTCGACAGGTTATCAAGTTATTGATTCATAAGGTTGAATTTACGCAGTCTTCCGACATCTAATCACCTACCACCATTGACAAACTAACTACTTCGTTGAGCAGGGATAGACATGAACCAATCGTGAAGCATTAAGCTATCATGTTGTCTATTAACCAAATGAGGCATATATGTATATTTCTATCCCATATGCGAAACATCCTAATTTTTTACCCTAGAATGAACACGTTCCTCACATTCCTAGTTCTATCCATCCATTCGTCTCCCGAGTTCATCTTATCGTCTTAACTTTGTGTATTCTTTATGGTGAATATTAATAATAAAATCAAATTATATTATTGATGAAAATTAGAAAAAAAAATAATTATTAATTCGGGATGAATATAGTATATGTTAAGTAACATTTTTTAAAAATAATATTATACTCTCTCTGTTTAAAAAAAAATGTCCTAGTTTGACTTGGAACGTAGTTTAAGAAAAGAAAAAAGACTTTTAAATCTTGTGGTTCTAAATTAAAGTTATGTGAAATGTACAAAAATGCCACCAGAAAGTCTAGCAGATCAGCTAAACCTCTTATTTGGCATAGAAATTATGTGTTGACAATGAATTATACAACTACTGGATGTTGCTCCTTGTTGCTCCCAATAGCACACACAACTGTACGTGGTCAACCAAATAATATAGTAACTCTTTCAAGCTGAATTATTGAACCCAAAGAACTTTAACTTGAAAAATAATCACTTTATTGTAATTAAAATAAATTTACTTGTGTGACAGGGAGTTGAAAGAATTTTTTTAACTTACTAATATTAAGACAATTAAAATTACTAACTAATTGACAAATGATTCAGCTGAAAACAAGGGTTTCACAATTTGGGAGAAATTCCAGGGTTGCAACATACGTCGATTTAGAGCATAATAAATCTTACTCCAGCATTCGACAGGTTATCAAGTTACTGATTCATAAGGTTGAATTTACGATCATGGTCTCCCGACCTCTAATCGCCTACCACCATTGACAAACTAAATACATCGTTGAGCGGGGATAGACATGAACCAACCGTGAATCATTAAGCTATCATCTTGTCTATTAACCAAATGAGGCAGATATGTATATTTCTATCCTATATGCGAAACATCCAAAGTTTTTACCCTAGAATGAACACGTTCCTCACATTCCTTGTTCTATCCCTCCATTCGTCTCTAGAGTTCATCTTATCATTTTAACTTTGTGTATTCTTTATAGTGAAAATTAATAATAAAATCAAATTATATTATTGATCAAAATTAGAAAAAATAAATACTAGTAATTCGGGATGAAAATAGTATATGTTAAATAACGTTTTTTTTAAAAATATTATACTCCCTCTGTTTAAAAAAAAATATCTTAGTTTGACTTGGAACACAGTTTAAGAAAAGAAAGAAGACTTTTAAATCTTATGGTTTTAAATTAAAGTTATGTGAAATGTACCAAAATGCTCTTTAATCTTGTATCCTTAAACATGCCATGTGGAAAGTTGAAATTAAAGTGTTGCCAAAAAAGGAAAGGAGTCATTCTTTTTTAAAGAGATTAAAAAGAAATGAGATCATTCTTTCTGAAATGGAGGAAGTATTACATTTAAAAAGAACTATGAATTTAAGATATTTAATTAATGACATTATTTGTTAAATAATATGTTATAAGAAAATAATATAAATAATAATAAAATATTGAAAAAGTGAAATGGAGAGTGAATAATAGTTTTCTAATTCAACTCTCTAAATATGAAATATAGAAACTGATAAAGAGGTGGGTTGAAATGCTCATTCTCTACTTTACTCTCCAAATATAGAAAAAAGAGAGTAAAATAGAGGTAGATTGAAGATGGTATTATGAAATGATAAGAATAAAAGAAGGCATATTGTGTACTGTTGACAACAAATGAAGTTTACTGTCTAGCCGCAATTTCCGGGGTGAATGCATCAACAAAACAGGGATATCTAGCTGGTTACGCGGATCTCTGAGAAAGATCCAGTTTGCGCTTTTGTCTTTTCAAACACATTACACATCACTGAGATTAGTTGCCAAACCAGCAATAAAATTTTTATCATAAAAAAATTGTACACACTCCAAACACATAGTAATAAATTTCCTTATCAACTTCAACAACATTACAGTGAGTACCAAATTCCAACTGACAAGAAGAAATAAAAGACGCAATTAGGCCACCAATCTCAGCCACTCTGCATAATGTAAAGGCTCTAGTAGCGCTTAAAAGGCTTTAGTAGCGCTTAAAAGGCTCTTTTTACCTCCTCTTCTCTCCATTCAAGAGAAGAAGACCCGCAAAACTATGACTGTTCAGTGAACTATAATCCTACCTATAGAGTAAAAACAGTCATTATTTTGTCACAAATATAGTTCCTCAAGAAAACTCTCACTCAATATATCAATTATCATGCTGCAGAAACAATTACTTCTCTCACCAAACAGTATATATCACTGTAAAAGGTATACAAATGTTGCAGATCTTATGTTTTCGTCAAGGTCTCACAGTTCCTTCAGAGAGCTTGCACAAAATCATAGACATGTTGGCAAGTTCCTCTTCATATTTGCATAATCTAAAATTCACCCCAATCGTCAATCACACTACACTTTTTGGGCTGTCCCTAGGATCTGATCCAGAAACCTGCTCAACTAAACTGCAAAATACAAATTGAATCAAAACTTAGCACTATACAATCATCATCAACAGATTAAAATGTACTACAGGATATTATAGACAAAACAATATAGCACATACTTGGGTGACCCGGCACTTTTAGTAGCAGTTCTGGCGGATAGATCATAGTATTGTTGAATAATAAAGCTATTCGATCTTGATCCACTCGGTTGAGGGGAATCATGAGAAATCACAGCTGGACTTCAAGAGGACATCCCTGCAAACAATTTGGCAATGTCCCAAATCATCAGATAATTGGTTCGTTGGAAACAAATCTGATCGCTACTAATTATGAGGATGATGGAGATAATGTCTAGGATGTTGCTTACATGATGTCGGATGCAATTAACTCTACCCAGCATGATTCTAAAACAACTACACTCACAAAATTGACATATGAAAGATACAAGCAATGTCAAATCATTACCTCGAAAACACAGCACGAGGAAGAAGAGGACAGTGACGAGAAAGGCAAGGACACTGCTCGTCGATGATGATGATGATGAATTTGAAGATGCTTTTGCTGCTTTCATTTTCTTCAAAGCCTTGATTCTCTCAATACGTACACGTTTGATCATTGCGAGTTCAGCGATCTCTTTAATAAGCTTCTGATCAGCAGCATCCAAAGATAATCCTCTTGGAGGTCTAGGAGGTTTTTTAGCACTGACGGATTTACGCTTATCATTCACATTTTTCTTCTCTACGCCATTTTCAGCCACTAATCCCTTGACCTTCACATTCTCGGGAGAGAGCCCATGGTCATCCTTTACATTGCTAATCATACAGAACCCATTTTCAGGTCTAATAAGTTGTTCGTCATCACAGAAATTGTTGAAAAATCTCTTGCCTATTTTATCAATGGAAATAGGATGAGTAGTTGCTGCTTCTTCAATGGTGTTGTTGCACATCTCAAGATCAATCACAAAATCACAGGGTGTATGATCCATGAGTACTCCACTCTGCAATCTGCCCCCGATACTGATCTGAAAGAAAATTTATCAAACCCCCTTCAGTTTATTGAACAGAATTATCCATTTTCTTCACCCTATTTTCATAAGAGACACAAAATGCCCCTAAAATTCTGTAAAATTAACAACTCCAATTGATTAAGTAAGCACCAATATATCATGAATTGCTCAATTCTACTATTTCAAATGAAATTGTTTATATTTTGGTGATACCTACGCGTCTTTGACCCAAAAGTTTCACAATCTCAAATAAACAAATCATTCATACATCAAAAAGGAATTTTATCAAGTTATAACCCATAAAAAATGAGAATATATTCAAATTCATATTTGAAAATGTGATTATCAACCATACTTGATTGGAAAAACCAATCCATCTACTATCTTGGTCTAAAGCTTAGTCAAAATATGTAAATTGAAATGAGTAAAGTAAGTGGAGAAAATCAAGATTTTACCTTTAGAGAGAGATCCAAATAGTGTGATATTGGAGATGTGAATTAAGAG
Source organism: Solanum bulbocastanum (assembly GCA_037074985.1). NCBI lineage: Eukaryota > Viridiplantae > Streptophyta > Magnoliopsida > Solanales > Solanaceae > Solanum > Solanum bulbocastanum. The sequence goes on along the minus strand of CM073597.1, from coordinate 39,985,763 downwards.
GAGTGCACGTATATATCATTTAATAAAAATGAGTAGTAGTGCCCATTGTCAGAGCTTGATATTCAAATTGAATTATATGAGAGAGAATGCGACAAGTAAGGCTAAACGCACGAGGCTGTTTAATTTCTGTGGGAATTAACATCCAAACTACTACTACACTCATTTTTTTATTTTTCAATTGTTGTTTTTCCTTACCGTTTATAAATTTATATATGATTGTTTTGTTATGAGGAAAGAGACTTGTCCAGTATTTGTTACCATTTGATTATGGATTTGACAGCACACTGAAGCAGCCGAGAAAGTGAGATTCTGCCTATTATACCATTATTTGCTTGTTTTTCATGAATCTCCACCGACACTTTTTCTGCTCCACTTTAAAAAAGTAAAATAAATGAATTTCAATTTTATAATTTTAAATTAAATATACTATAATATCTTTTAATTTTGTAGACTTGAATATATCATATGTATATGATATGATAAATATACTATATGTATATGATAAATATTAAATTCCTATAATTGGAAGAAATATGTAGAAGATGTTTAATTTTGGGGTATCAATTAAGTTATCATTGGTTTTTTAAAAAATAAAATAAAATTGAGCATACTCTTATTTCAGTGGGATTGTACTTAAGATGAATGGATCAATACGTTTCTTAGAAGTAGTTAGTTTGTAGAGTCAAATTCCAAATGTTAAATCAACGAGTACAAAGTAAACAACAGATATCTTTTTTTCTTTATTAGGACAACGGGATTTCAAACAATTTATATTGTTGCAACTTCAAATTGAAGGTTTTATGTTGTTATGTTGTCATACTCATACCTCACATGGGTGGAAAAGTCACGTACATAGGAGACTAATTCAAATTCTTCCAAATCAAGACAATTAATTAGCACAATAACAAATCTATAATAAAAGGAATTGTAGTTCGCTCATTTACAGTTTTTATGATATATTTTTTTGAGTTTTTGGGGTGAACTAACAGAAGATAACTTTGTTTATCACAGTTCTCTCATAAATGAGGGGAGTGTCCCTTTTGGTCTGTGTTATTATTTCATCCGTTCACTTTTACTTGTCATACTTTAACTTGACACACTCATTAAGAAAGTACTTATTTACCAAATTAAATGATTTCTTGAAAAATGGTTTGAAAAATAAGTTTTTAATGTAGAGGGTAAAACATAGAAAAATTTATTGTCTTTTCTTGATATGTCAATAGACACAAATAAAAATGAAAATCTATTTTAAAAATAAGTGATAAATAAAAGTAAACAAAGGGAGTAAAAAGATCCTTTTTGGTCCATAGCGTTTAAAAAATATTCGTTAGGAGCCGGACTCTTCGTAAAAGTGTCTTAGCCCGCAATGCCTGACCTGCAATAAAATATATTGCCACAACATTAATCTTTTGCCTGCGATTAAGAAAATTGAAGTTGGTGTGCCGTTTGCCCAAGTATAATTTTTGAGCATATTATTGCCGGCGATTAAGCTTACTTTATGAAATTCATAGCTAGTTTTATTCATGTTGACCTCTCTTTGGCCTTTAATTTATTACTTCATTTTCCAACTTTAGTGTCCTTAAATTCATATAAATTAATTGTCATAAACGTCTAACATATTAAATTCTTACACAAAATATCAGAATAGGAACCACGTAGGAAGTGCATTCTATTCTAAAAGAAAAACAAACTAAAGATATTTGTCGGTCCCAAAAACAATATATATTTTGTTTGGCCCATTTAGTCGTTAGCCACGATGTCCCTTATGATGATGCAACTCTTGGTTGGGTTGCTAGGTGTCCTTTGAAAACCTACCCTTATCTCCAAAGGAGATGTATCTTTCCTCAAAATACCGCTCCACCCCCACCAAAATTAATAAATATCATATTGTCATAAATACATTTATTATTAGGGATGTTCACTTTAATACACAATTTATTTTATAAATTTGTAATTGAATTAGTTAAGCTTGTGGGGTGTAAATTACACCCTTCAATTTTGGTATAAAAATAAATTTTTTTCTCAATTTTGAAAAATTATCATTCTCCTCTTTTTATTATATGCATAGTTTATTTTATTTTGGCCATTTTTTATCCTTCATTTTTGTTCTTGAACTTTCAGATAAAACTTATATACATCAAAAGTTTGATTCATTTATGTCATTTTCGTTTGATAAAAGGTTCATATATACATGTCATTATTTGTTAACTGAAATGACATAGATGAGTCAAACTTTTAACAGATGATATAAATGAGTCTTTTCTCAAAGTCCGATGACATAATTGAGTTTTTTCTCTTTTAAAAATGATTTAATTAATGATATGACAGAATCATAATTGATCACGTATAAAAAATGATTTTACAAAAGTGAAAATTGTTTTCAGTTAACATATAATGGCATGGATGGACTTTTTATCAAACGGAAATGACATAGATGAGCCTAACTTTTAACGAATGACATAGATGAACTTTTTCACAAAGTTCGATGCCATAATTGAGTTTTTTCCTATTATATATAATGTTCAATTTTTAACCTATGTATTTTACATATTTATATTTAAGTTCATTAACATTATAAGTAGAATAATATTTTAATAAGTTTGTTGTAAATAAAAAAGTTCATAAAATTTCTACAAGTCTAAGGTAGATGAAAATCTTTTCAATTAAATTTAATACATAACTAATTTCAGAAATATTCTGTTGAAAAAAAATAGAGAATTACTCCTTTGTCCCTAATTATTTGTCCACATTTTCCTTTTTAGTTGTCTCTAATTACTTGTCTGTTTTGACAAATCGAGAAATGATAATTTTTTTTTACCTATTATACCCTCAATTAATTACTTTGAAAAAGATAGAATTTCTTAAATATCTTAGTTTTTAATTCATCCACTTCATAATTAATAGGGGTAAAATGGTAAACTCACTATGTCAATAATTATTTTCTTCATAGGTGTGTCAATTCATAAGTAGACAAATGATTAGGAATAAAGGGAGTAAGTTTCAAAAATATTTGTTGTTGATATCATATTGATACAATAACTTACATGAAATGGTCGATATCTTTATTTTACCAAGAATATCTCATACACAAAAAAAATGTTTCGAAGAAATTATCAGCTTTATCTTCTGATCTATATTATCCACAAATTACTATAATTAAAGTATACTCTATTATAAATCAAGAGTTTACTAATTTAAATACTTTTTGTGTCTTAACGTGATCGAATCGGTCATCCAATTGGATCAACAGTGATGAAACTAGCCATTGAAAAGTTAAATGGGCGTCAATTAAAGAACCTCAAGATTTTTACAAGTAACGAATTTTTATGTGTTAATTATTGGATCCTCTAATTTTTAAAATGTATTCATAGAATATATATGGACCTATTCATCCATCTAGCGAGTTATTTATATATTTTATGATTTTTACAAATACATCATAAAGATGATCTTTTGTGTTTCTGTACGTTATCATTTCGCAACTTGTCACTTGTAAAATTATTGATACAAATAATATGATTATGAATGCAATTTTCATATTATCCTATTAAGGCTATTTGCCTCAATAAAGCTTAATAACTTATATCTCAAACTTTACTTTTGATGAATATCGTTATCAATTTAAATAAAAATTGAGCATCTTGTAGGTCATGTACATATTCAAAATGCCTAGCAAAATCATTTATCAAGCACATGTACTTGATAGCGAGATCATTAGTAAGGAAAATTAAGTTGCCCACTATAATTTAGAGTCACCCATCTTGTCAATTATCTAAGTTAATTTTATCATAAAACCTTGCAATCAAATAAATTTGTAATTGAATAAATCTACATTTAAGCAAATAACTTACAAATATCTTATACAATAATTTATGGTTTTCTATAAATAAAAAATCAATTTAGTTCACTTATATATACTTTAAAATTAAAAAATAGATCTATGCTTTTTTCTAATGTATTTATATCTTATAACACCTACGGACAAAAGAAATTCTAAGAGTATGGACTAGTATATTTTTTTAATGGCACTAGGAAATTTTTTTGTAGGAAATAAAACCAACAAAAAAGCAAAGAAACTTTCATAAACACGAGGGAAACATGTGACAGACAAATCATACAATTTCCACTCAACCACTTCTATATTTTTATTGTATATTTTTTTGTTTTCATAGAGGATCTGTGTGTTTGCTGGATTGACGTGTTGAAAAATATTTCTGTGTCAGTGAAAACGTGTGCTCTTCCTACTATAATTTACTAGTATACGTGCATATGCGTGCCACGATCCAAAACGAGTCATGAGTGACAGTCATACTTAACCTCTTAGGTGGATGAACCAATGAATTCAATCCCAATTTATATTTTCATTTCCCAAAATCCGCAAGTTATCACATCAAAAGACATCTAATCCCCAAATACTATGTCTAAGAGTATCAAAGACACCAAAATAAATTAACAAAATAGTTTGTGTCGAATACTAAGGACATCGTGCCATGACCGGGAGAATCCAACACGAGCTAGAATGAATAGCTCACAGTGGGACCTGATGTGCTGGAGACTGGCTAGAGCTGAGGGCGAGTCAAAGTCGCTGGTACACTAGTTGCACTCCACAAAAGGAAAACGAAGGAAAATACAAATAGGGGTCAGTACAGGGCAACATGTACTGAGTAGATATCATCAGCCGACCCAAAATAGAAACTAATACGCAATAAGTAATAGTATAAAATCAACTATGTCACTTAGCAGGTGGCAAACAACAAACAACATGAACAAGTGACTACAACACCGAAGCAAGTATGTAATTAGTCACAATATCAAGAACACACATGAGAACTCATGCCTCCATACCATGCTCTTTTGAGAAATTTGTTCTTTGAGATGGAGTACATTAAGTTAATTTAATATGTTTTCCTTTAATGTGTCGCAACGTGACACCCAATCCAATAATATTCTGTCGGAACGTGACACCCAATCTAATAATATCGTGTCGGCTCGTGGCACCCGATCCAAATATATCGTGTCGGCTTGTGGCACCCGATACAAATATATCGTGCTGGCTCGTAGCATTCGATCCAACAACATAGTTAATTTCTTATTCTTTATCATCACTTTACATTTCATTAACAATATTTCGTGAAGCCTTCTTTACTCAAGACATCACTTTCATAGAAGAAGTTCAAGATTATGGATTTTGCGCTCTTGAGATTTCAGACCAATCACAAACAACACATAAATTATCCAAATTAAACCACAACAATCAAGTACATAGAAAATTTCACAATATCATTCAATGAATATCAATCACTATTAAGAGTCTCTCTATCACATAGAATAAACCATAACATACCTCCACCGAAGAATTGAAGTCAAGCAAGCTAATTCCCCAATGTTTTTCCTTTCATCAATGCATCATAACATTTCCAATCTATCAAGTATACATTACTCATAAGCAAACAAATCCGTAGACACCCATATTACTATATAGTTAGTCTAGATTCATAACCTCGCCCAAATCTATAATCAAATTCCTTAATTTTGATATCAACTAATTAATATATCAAGTCTCATAAGTTCCTAATTTTTCAAGCCTACAGCAAACTCTCAATTCTTCTAATTATCATAACTCTAATGAAATTCGTATAGTACAATAGATCTAATATTTAATTACCTATCTTAATATATTAAAACTTAAATAATAATGTGATAACTAAATAAAATTAATGAATGTCGAATATCAGTGGCATATCATGAAACAATTGGCATGCTATCATACTTCTAATAATGAAGCAATACCTAAACCATATTCTCATTCAATCTACTACCATTCTTAAGGTTAATTCATCATTGTCAATCATTAATTGACCACTCAATTTTATCTTTATTTGTATCCAATCAAATATCATCAATTCATTTCCCTTTCAAACCAATATTATTAACATAATATTACCCATATAAAGAGCAATCAATGCATGCATATCCCAAAATTAAAGTTTAGTTGAAAGATTTTTACGTGGAGCCTTTATACTCTCTATTCCTCTTTGACAAAAAGTCTGAGTCCAACTAGGAAAGACTTGCTGAAGTAAGGTAAAGTAGTATCTAAATCATCGAATTACTCGGGATACTTGTCTCGCATATCCTTAGATTCTAGACATCGCGATCAAGAATTTCAACCAGTTCTTCCTCTGACAAAAGGTCTTGTTTAACAAAAACTGAGTCTCTCTTTATGATAATATCTTCATCCCTAAACCAACCAATTGAACACCTACACATCCTCCCATACAATTCCTCAATGAAGTCTTCTCAATACTCTAGTGATAAATATTATTGCATCTAAACTTAACCACAACAAAAGTGATTCCCAACAACCACCAAAGTTGATCGTACACACGTCTACAACATGTTATCAAGGACCTTGAAACAATCATCCGGACGAATCCTTTAGCACTTAAGCATGATAAAATTCCAAGTCAATACTCGCTACAAATAGAAGTGAACCTGAATCAACCAACACACACTTATAATACCCAAACAATCATAGTTCTTAACAATATCTCTATCCCACAATATCAATTCCGATGAGCTTAAGTTATGAAAAAATTGATCTTTAGAAATCAGACACTCATCGAGGGATATGTCCATGCATACAACACCTCAAACAACACAATCGAAATGCTAGATTTAGTAATTGTAGATTACCTCTTAAGAACAGTAGAATTTGACCCAATGATCCCCACATTAAACAATACATAATCGATACATGACCTCGACAACTAGAGGAATATTAAGATTGCCGGACAACCACAAATACGCATGGTAACTCTTCTATAAATTCTCATAAGCAAGGTGGTACATATAGAACCACTAAAATACTTTAACAACTCCAAGAAAACACCAATTATGTCATTCGAAATAACCAAATCTTCTCAATCTTCCCACTCAATCAAGAGAGCATCGCAAGATTTGGTACCCCTGATCCACCACTAAGATCCACCCACAAAAGTGAAAACACACTAGAGTACAACTAGTGAATCATACTCATAATACTAAAAACCATCATAAATACTCCGACCATTTACCTTATTATAAACCAATACTTTTTAAATGAAAACCTTTCTTAGATACTTAACAATCAATAGTCGTACTTACGACAAACCCTAGGTGTAAGTCTTTTCAAATGCTCAATACCAGATACAATGATCATTTCTCACCTTGCCAATTCATACCTTGACAAAATACATCACCACGAATGTAGACTCACAATGAAAAATCTGAATTGTAATTTCCACCATATAACACAATCCCTTTCTCTATCAACATTAGCTTGTACCTTGAAGATTTTTATGAATTCATGGTTCTTTGTTTATCATTGATCGCATCACCATCGATCATACCATATATTTCTCTAAAATTTCAATCATACACATTACTAGACTCAAAAATAAAATGAAACACTTGTCATCACACTCAAGCTAATGTCCGCACACTCCTTCCTCAAGTCTTTTTTGATATTTTTCAACCAAATCCGACACACTTGTGACACTATTACCATAGCCACATCAAAATAAATGAAATCACGCGTTTCTGAACCCAATTATCTACTCCTCTAAAGATAACTCTTTAGCCTTAAGAATTAAATAAAATATTCTTGCTCTTACCTCTCTCTAAAGGATGTACTACATCCCACCATTTTTCTTTATTATGAATCTGGCTCTTTAAAATTTTATTTGAGTGGTGTCCTACCATCTCTTAAAACTTTTCATACAACCACGTTACTTTTCCAATATTAGGAAACCACAAGCTTAGATACTTGCAAGTCGTAATTACTATACAAATTTCGCTTAACCAACAATCTCATTATATAGTTGCTTCCCGTCACAATCCACCATGAACTCTTATTACCATTATGCTCAGTCAGCCCTAACTATCATTACGAAGCCAACCTTTCATCAACACGACACTCTAACTCAGACATACTCATCAAATTCAGAGGACTAACCCAATTTTTATAGCATTTTCTTACTAAAATTTTCAATTTCCTTCACCCAAGTTTACTCATTCAGACCCTCCTTATCCATAGGCTTGTCATTACGGTATCAATCTCCTTTTTTTTAACAAATAATACAGGAGCACCCCACTTGAAAACACTAGGACGGAGGAACCCTTTATCAAGAAGCTCTTGGATTTGAACCTTAAGCTCTCTTAATTCTGACACCATCGTAATACACTCAATAGAAGGGATTCGACCTTAACATCCCAAATATGAGCCAATTACACCAAACAATCTTGCCCCACTAGTTTCCTAACCCGAATGGAGGATATGATCTTAGCTAGCTTAGGCTTGTACACTCCTTCCCACTCTAATCTTTCGCTATCGGGGATCTCTAGAGTTACCGACTTAGTATTACAATTAAGCCCGATATAATAGGGGGACAACCAAGTCATGCCTAAGATTATATTAAGTCAGTCATATATAGCATAACATAATCAACCCAAATCTAAAAATCCATAACCACAATAGGACAACACGATACATATAGGTGACTATGACTGACTCTTCAACTGGGGTAGTAACATGGATGGGGCATCAAGTATATCAAAAACCACATCAAATCCCAAGGAAATTGAACTAACATATACAAATAAGTAGAACCCAGATCACACAAAACAATAGCCATCCGGGCATAGACAAGAATAGCACTAGTGACTACTGCATCACACATGTCAAACTCAGTCTTGCTCGGAAAAGCATATAACTGAGCCCTGCCATCTTGATGGGAAACCTCTTCACCTGGATGCACTACTTCTCTATCTACATTACCATTTCCTCAGCCTTCCCGACCTCACTGATTTCTTTATCATATGCCTAGGTTCTCCACAATTTAACACACTTTAACACTTATATTTGATTGTTGAACAATGAATTAGATTGCGGGGGTTAGTTTGGGTACTATTCGGGGTCCATAATTGTGACTAGGGGAAAACAAGGAAGATAGGTTGAGGTTCTACCTCGCCTCATCCCTCTCTGGCAGGAAAATTTCCGCATTAGTTTCCTTTCCTTGGTGAGAAAAATCTCGCCCCATCAACCATTACAGAAACAAAACCCCTGCCAATAACTTTTTTGGGGTTCTTTCCTTTTCTAAATTCCACAAAGGTTCCCAGCTTTACTTAGCAATTTTAGAATAATCCTCATAACTAGGATAACCATTGTCTACCCCTAGTCAATCCCACGATACACGAACCAATTCATTCTTGTCAATTCAGCACCACAACCCACATATCCCCAGAATACACCTAGACACTCACATGATCCTTAGTCAAATCTTCCTTTCACAACAATTTTCATGATACTCAAATATTTACAACTTGCATAACTTCAATGACCAGTCCAACATATTGTACATATCAAAGTTCAGACACACGTTTATTGTGCATATACTCACCTCATCATATTTAAGAAATTACAACTTCACATTGTAGTTAATTTAGACAACCAGAAGCACACATTCAATGTTTCCAAGATACAATTTACAGATAAATCCAAATTGATAATTAATTATTTCACTCCATGGATAACCATTCCTGATCATCCATGCATTCACACCACCCCTAGGGCCAAATACCAATTGGAACCTTCCCAGTTTCCAATTTGCTTTGTTTGTGGCCCCTTAGTCGTGACCACGTCATCGAGTTCACTTTATTGAGATACTAATTGGAATCGGGAGATACCAATTGGACTCAACTCATACCACAAGCGACAATAGTCGCTAGCAAGCCTCACAAAACTACTAATTTCAATCATAGAACTTGGTTGAACCCAATTCTTAACCGCCTCAATCTTTAAATGATGGTAACCATGCCTTAAATCAATCTTAGAGAAAATCGATGGACCTTGGAATTGATCAAAAAGGTCATCTATCCGAGGTAGTGGATACTTATTCTGAATGGTGACCCTATTCAATTGTCGGTAGTCTATACATATACTCTCTTGCTAGTGATGGTGTTACCACATTTGTTGCTCTAGTTCGGACCATAGAGTGAAGGAAGAAAGATACCAATTGGATTCAAGTCATATCACGAAGAAGTAGAAAAAGTAAGTTTTTCCTAAAGTCTTATAGTGTCTTGAAGAAAAGTACGGATGTCTTCATACCGTTCCAAAAGACTCTACTAGACTTTTTTTGGTACAATGAGATAAACGAGCCTAGGCTCTGATATCAACTTTGTCACAACCCAGATCGTCATAAGTGGCACCCAAACTAACCCTCCGGTGGGAGAACAAAAACTACAATCCAAACAAACAAATTTTATGAAAACTAAGGCATTTAAAGATACAGAAGCAGGTTTAAATGCATAAATTAGTTCCCATAAAATCTAAAGGTTTTAACAATTAACTAACCAAACTAATGCGGAAATTCAAGCCCTAGAACCTAAAAGTCAATGTACCAAAACTTTACTAACGACAAGTCTAAGAACAAGGGTACAACCTCGAAAGTATACAACATCTTATCAAATAGTCTGAGTTCGAAAAGAGTGGACTTAAACAAGGACGATCCATGGCAGCCTAAAAGAACTGGCACACCCTTGATTTCGGTCACGGTCAATAGTCACCTAGCTGAGGTTTATCAATAGCCACATGAAGATGCCCTGTACTCAACAAATAAAGAGCAAGTACAGTATCAGTACACAACCACAATGTACTGATAGGATCAAACGGCTATCCCAATAAGTGAAACACTGCAAGTAACCACAACATTATAAAATAGGCATATATCGAACATATATCACACCAACATGACGCATTAGGGTGATCAATAATGCAACATTCGTATACATGCATAATGAAGCAATTACAAACATATATCACACCAACATGAAATTACAATGATCACCTACCTCGAATCCAAGCTTGAATCCTCTAAGGCACTTGAATCTTCCCTTTCTGAATTTTTTTCGATTGTTCTAGGTCTACAAACAACAATTTATATGCAAGGATCAACAATTAAGACCCAATTACTCAGATCTTAATCAATAATATCAACCCTTAGTCAAACCTTGATCCCGATACTCAGATTAGGGATTTTTCCACCATTAGTTTCAGATCAAAACCCTTCCCCTATAATAATTACCTACGAATTTACATTCTACGGATCAAAAAATGGATTCGGGGAGTGAAAACCTTGCCTCAAGAATGGTGGAAAACTGTCAAAAAAAACCATGGGGTCGTTCCTTAGCTCTCAAAGTGGAAAAGTGCAAAATAAAATGTTTTTTGGATTTTATTTCTGACTTAAGTCGCTCCTGTCCCGCTACGGCGGGACCCATCCCACTATAGTAGCCCTGTCCTGGCGGCAGAAATCCCTACCATAGCGGCTTGCATGGAACAGTGAGCAAAAGTAATAAATCCAAGACCCCATTTCACAACACACCTTCAACCAACGACACCCTTCAAGATCAGTTTCAGGAGTTCTACTCACCCGAATTCAATTCCATAAAGTCGTACGGATTTCTTAACAACTTATCTAACTACTTATATAATCAAAATCATAAATAAGTCACCTGATTGGTACAAGATTTTCCTACACCTCAAAGGCTCCGATTTCTTTCAAATTTGGACTAGGTTGACAAATTCCAAGTTACTACGAAAAAGTTTTCTAATCCCAATTCTTTCCCCATTGGCTTTTCTCTAATGACGGAATCATGTTGTTACACAAGTTATTTATATCATAAAAACTATAATAGTTAAAATCACAACAAATATTCAAAATGTAGAAACCCTAGGTATGAACAATTTACGAGAAATCAAAGAATTGACTAAATTTTAGGGACCTAATGGATGAAAGGAACACACTAGTTAAATTTCACATACCTGATGACGAAAACTATGAAGAAATCCTTTGTATATCGAGGTTGAACTTGAAGAAAACCTCTGCTTGTTCTTGGGAGAAATTATCACCTTTTTCTAACCTTTTCTTTCTAAGATAGATGATTTTAGGAGAATGAGGGTTCTAGTTTGTTTCTAACTAGATTATTAGGCTAAGAGCGAGTTAACCAAGTAGTAGCTACTCCATTAATTGTTTTCCTTTAATCTCCTAAATTTTAAATTTTAAATGTTACTATACATATTTATAAGACTCAATTAAAGCATCTTAATCATGACTATAGTAGAAATATCTATATAATATTGTAACATGTCAATCAATGCATCTATTAAAAAACTACAATAGATGTGCTTAGTGCAGAATTATTTAGTGTAAAACTAGACAGGGATCAGATCATATTTTACTAAAGTTTTAGTTGATAAGAAAGAGACTTATTAGCATTTCAAATCATGTCATCTTGGCATAAACTTGTTTTATTCTAGTAGTTCTAGTATATCCTCTTTCCTGATTATTGATTGGTTATTGATTGGTTTTCGATTAAACCAATAAGGTATACTAAACTAGCATAAATGAAATGTTTTAAACTGTAATCAAATTTTATCTAAAAAAATCTATAAAGTTACCTTCGTCAGATATATATCATTAACAGGATAAATGTGAAGGGAGTGATATCCTTAATTCGAGTAGTATGATCAAGAGATGCAGACAAGAATACAAGACCTTCTTAGTAAAATTGAAATTACATTATTGTAACTAATTATCTAATACGATTACAAGGGGTTTTCACTCTTTATATGAGGGCATTTAGATACTTTTTGTTGAGCTTGACTTGCATAAGTAGCAAGTATTGCGAGCATGAGAATCTTTTATAGTGGTGTGTCACAACTTGAATCTTTAAGTACACAGTTGATCTTTGCATAAGTAATTTGAGTCTTGTTGTGTGTGTTCATGATTTAGTCCTGTGTAGCACTATTTCAGACACCTTGTTGAACGACTGAACTTGAGTTTGCTCGAGGACAAGCAAAATTTTAAGTTGGGGGTGTTGATGAGTCCACAAATTGAACTCATTTAGGGCTTTATTTTGATAGATATAGTGTCCTTAAATGTTTATTTTTCTCAATATCATATGAAAACTCTTAAGTTTCAGGTATTTGAAGTTTTAGTGGAAGCATGGACAATTAGGCGAAAAAGGAACAAAAAGGCTGAAAAGAACAAAGAAGCTGAAGCCTGTGTATCGCCAAGCACGATTGGCGATTCTCCGAAGGGACGCACTCTGTCCTTTATTCCAGTACGTGAAGCCCTGAAGGAGAAGGATCAAAAAGGCAATGAAAGAAGGAGTCAGTGCTTCGCCGAATAGTTTCGCGAAGCTGTACTATAGTGCCCAATGGTCCAAAATGTGAAGATGCTGAAGGCAAGCAAAAAACGGCGATGAGACAGAAGAAGGGCGAGTCGCCGAGTCATTCTGCGACTTCGACTAACCTCACCGAATGATCTGCCAACACTAATTTCTTAAGTCTATAAATATTAAACTCTTTATTAATTTTTAGAAGTCAAACCATTATTATAGTTTTTAGAATATAATAGTACTTTTTTGGGATATTTTCTCTCAAGTTTGGAGAGGGTTTTGGTACCCTTGGAGAAAGAAGGATTTCATCTTCTCCAAGTTGGAACTGGGTCTTCTACATTCTTCTTCCTTTTCTTAAATAAAAGTTTAATTCCTTATACCCATTTGATTTTAGTATCATTTTAGGTGTATTTTGTTATTTCTTGATGTGTGGCTAAAAAACCCCCATTCTTGGGCTATGATTTAACAAGTATGTGTTGATATTATAGTCTGGTCTTGCTTGTTGATAGGTTTGATGTCTTTTAATGGTGATTTCACCTAGTGGTTGTGGTTTAATTTAATGGGTTTGTAGTTGCAACTACAAAACCACCCATGTGTTTTTGGCTTGCCAAGAGGGAGGTCGCGAACCAAGACCACTAGACTGATGGCCTAAGGAATGGGTTGACATGAGGTTCAACCCGAGAGGGTGAGCCCTAGTCCCATATCCTAACACTCAACTCGAGAGAGTGAGTGGGGTAAGGCGTAGGCTGGCCTTCATGTGGCAAATGGGTGTTCCAGACCCGAGAGGGAACTTATTTCCATCTAAAGCTTAGCCTAGTCACTATTATTTTGTAAATTTCCTATCATAAGCATGTACCCAACGATTTATCTCAACTCGTATTGCGGTCACACCCCAAGAACTCTTCCCCATACTTGATTTTTCTTGTTATTTTTGTTGTTTTTGCTACTTGTGATAAAACCCCTAATTGATGTTTGGCACTTTCGTGTCACCCCCTTTAATTTACTATGTTTTTACTCGTTAATGTCGTTAGCTACGACTAAGTAGAACTAAATTTTATTTTTCTATTAATTCTTAAAACCATTCCCTTGGGGCACGACCCCAACCTTTAGTTGGGTTACTATATTATCGAAGATCGTTGATACTCATATCATAGGTTAGTGTTGTTGGTCACGATAAGCATCTGTAACCACTAGGCGTGTCATCGAGTGGTTCAGCGAGGAAAACTAATATCATCAAAGGGTCGTGAACTGGACGGTTTTTAAAGGACAAAGGCTTAAAATTTCAAACTATTTCATATTTCCTCACTTTTTAACTTCATACAATCACACCCGCACTTTAGTTTTTCGATATTTTTGCATTTTCTTGCTTTTTTGTTGTTGATCTTGCATTCGGAGTAGAATTCTTTGCTACCTAGCATTACAAAATAATATTTCAACATCAAAGGTTGGTTTTCCAAAACCCAAACTCGTAAATAGTGGTTGAACTCAATAGCAATTGCTTAAATCTTATTGATGTGTGCTGGGCCTCTCTGAAATCGTAAATGTGTGCTAGTTGCGTTTCGTATTCTCAAAATTGTTATAAAATTTCCTAAATGGTTGATTTCCCGAACTTCGTGCTTCTAAATTGATCATAAACTTATGGATTGTGTTAAATTGTTTTTTATTCTAGTTGGGTGAACTTTGAGTAACCTAAATTGTGCTAAATGATGTGCTTTGCCTAATGATGGGGCATTTGATGTCATTCTTAAGGGATAAAGTTGTCAAATGGCTAATTTTGGCAAAATCGGGGGAAGTCTGAGTACCCCAGTGGCATGGGTCCTATGGGTCTGGGCTTAATTGAGTTTGTATGTGGTTTGATTTTATTTTAGGGGGCTGCAGGTTTGATTTTGGTTAGAGGGGTTGATAATAGGTGCGTTGGGTAGTTTGGCGAGCTGGGTCGAGCTCATCGAACCACTCGGCAGTTCACCAAAGTCCCCCTAAATAATCTTTAATTTCATGCTTTGGTTGGATTTGGTTCTGTAACTTTTGGTGAGAAGCCTGAGTTCGCCGTGTTCACTCGGCGACTCGCTGAAAGTCTTCGTTGATTGCTCTTTCTACGCCCCTAACCCCTAAAAGATATTGTAACTTTTAGTAGGCTAGTTTGAGCTCACCAAATGATGTCAGCAATTCGCCGAAGGGCCTTGAACATCGCTGACCTACTATTTTTTTGGGAAATTTTTGAGCCAATCCTTTTGGCGAGCCCAATCTAGCTCGCTAAAATGATTCGGTCACTCGTGAATCAGTTTGACGAGTCTTTTTGCAACCTATTTTCTACATTTTTTTTGAATTATTTCTAACTCTTTTTGGTTCGTGTCAAATATGGCTAGAACCAACTTACGCAATAGTGGTATGCCTCCCCGAAAAAGAGCATGGAACATTGTTATCAATGAGGGAGCAACTACTCCCTCTAAAAAGGGAAAACAAGCACCTCCAATAGGAGGCAAAAGAAAGGGCAAAATGCCTACTGCTGAGACACCAGAGCACAATTTCGACAGTGATGGGGAGTCGTTCGATTCCTAGGATGCATTCTCTGAGCCTAAGGATAACCAACCTCTGTGATCCCGGCGACCTCAGATTCATTCCAGATTTCATCAAGGTCCGTCTCTGATCCAAGAGGTCACCCCTCCTATTGCTGATACAGTGCAAGCTTCGGCACAGACGGTGGTTCCAGCGCTATCAGTTTAGGGTCCTTCTCCTTAGCTACTTAACAGGATAAAGGTTGATGGATTGAGGACGATTATCGAGGAAAAACTACTATCCACAGACGACCAAGAGGGCAGATATCCTAATGTTTGGGACACTCTCTGATTCCATAGGTTTAAGCAGTTCACCAGGCCCCGAGGCCCCTATATTTCTACCTGAGTCCGAGAAGTTTACATAACATATGGTGAATTGGTACCTAATGGAAAGAAGAAGGCTAGTGCCTTCAGATCGGTACAGTCCATCCTGGTCCGAAGGGCCGTAGTGAGATGCAACCACAATTTTATTAACGTTGTATTTGATATAGGGTTAGTTTTTGACTACCTAAATTTGGCTACCACTACGACACCTTTGGATGATCTAAAGGGCTGTCTTGCTCCCCTCATTTCTGATTCCACCCTGAGGTGGATTGAGGCATGAGCTCCAATTGAGAACAAGGCTTTGAATGTAGGTGTGCGGTATTGGTTTGGATCCATTAGAAGCTCTATTATGCCTTCATAGAATGAGTCCATCCTCCACTATCCAAAGTCGATCTGTCTTAGTTTAATCATAGCCCGGAGGAGCATTGACTTGGGACTCATCATCGAGTAGGAGATGGCCATGAAGGCCAAGCAGTGCCAGACGTCCCTTTCCTTCCAGGTCCTAATTAAATAGCTATGTAGGCGTGTTGGAGTTCCTCATGACGAGAAGAGGGACATAAAGGTCACACCTACATCTTCTACAAATATTCGGCACATAGAGGCCGAGTACAGTCAAGATGAGGCTGATAGGAGGAGAGTAGCTCCGACGGATACATCCCCAGAAGTTGATATTGGTTCTTTGCCTGCAGAGGCATCTTTGCCTACTCCGACCTCCGGGCCTTCAGGTACACCTACTTCCACTTCCTCTTCTCAGGTTCCTGGTTCTTCTACTACCTCCTAGCCCACCAGGATTACTCAGGCGATGATCCTGAAGATGAGGCACTTAGCCTATTAGGCCAATGTGTGGGCTACCTGACTAAAGGCCGAGGTACCGTGGATGATTGAACGAGCCCTCTTAGCTGCCTTGACAACTCTCTGGATGTCGATTGATGATCTCACATCGAGAGTTCAGATCTGTGAGAGATGATAGTGGGTTACTTCAGGGGTGATGACTTTGAAAGCCGAGTTTACAGATTTGAGAAAGGATGTGGACTATTTGAAGTCCACAAACTTCACCTCCTTCTTTGAGTTATCTGAGGATCAGGATGCTCCAGCCAGTTTTGAGATACTTCCAACTACCATCGGAGATGTGCCTATAAATGATGTGGCTGTTGATGCGTCAGAGGTGGAGATCGATGAGGAGCAACTTAGGGAGCGAGATGCCCCCGTATTTGATGATTTAGCCGACTTGGAGGGTGCCATATTTGAGACTTCCTAACAAGCTTCTTTGAGGGACACTTCTATGGTGGGCTCTAGTGGAGCCAGTGTTGAGGTTGCATCGGGCACTGATGTCCAGGATCAGAGTGTTACACCAGCCATTGATGCCTCGACAGATGGAGCGGTTGTGTAGACATGACCTTTCTTTACCTCCCTCTCTGTTGTTTTTATTTACTTTTGTTTATATGTGTTGCATTTGAGGACAACTGCCTTTTTATTTGTGGTAGGGTGAGGTATTTCTATATCCACCTCTTGTGACTATATTTTGTATATATTGGGTTTGTTTTTGTGTTTAAACTGTGTTTTTGATCTCATCTTGTGGATGGTTGAGATTGTGGCTCCTTGTTATGAAATGAAAATGGTTTTTGACCCATTTGAAAAAAATTTGCCACCTCTTGTTTTGTGTGAATATGGTTGATCTTGTGCAAATTTGAGTATTGGTTATAATTAATACCAATGACTTAAATAGTGCTCTTAATCGAACAAAAATGAATGCATAGACAATATGTGAATTTTTTGCATCTCGTTGTGATTAGCTGATTATCGAATGGAGTCTGTTGTGATGAACATTACACTAGCGAAAGTATGGAGTCTTGTTCGATATTGGTGTCAATGACTTGTGTGATGAGAGTACCGTGAACCTTGTCTGATGACACCTAGAACTTGCCTCGTTTGTCCGATTGACTAAGTGATGCAAGATATTGAAATGATCTTAGGCAACGATTTTGAAGAGTGAAATAATTTGACAATATACCTCTTTTTGTGGCCAACCTTGTGAGCTATGTGAACCTTACTTGAACCCCTTTGAGTCGTATCCTTTTCTTGGAAGAAACTTGATGCAATTGAGACCTCTCTTTATCCATTCACCTATAATCCTCATGAAGTGTTGTTTGTTTGAATAGCCAACTTAGGCGAAAAGAAAAGGTAAATCAAGAAGTGTGAAAATCCCCCCTTTGAGTCAATGGTCTTGAAAAAGATAGAACCCCTCCATATATATAAAAAAAAAAGAGACTGAAAAGAAGAATGCAAAAGAAAAAGAAAGCAAAAGCTGTGAAAGTTGCAAAGAAATGGAGTGTTTTGTATTCCATTGGAAGTTGAATAATGGGGTGAATTTTGAGCATGAGTAAAAATGCTGAAGAAAAGAAAGGAAAGTGATGTTCATGAGGACAGTAGCCACTGAGCCTAAATGACCATACCTTTACACTCAGCCCTGTTACAAGCCTTGGAAAGACCTTTTTGATTTTGAGTGAGCTGAAGCGAATGTTGATTGGAAAATAAGAGAAAACATATGGGTGAAGTCATGTATGAGTTCATATTTGTGACTGTGAGAGTTGTATATGATTCTAGAGAAATAAATTATTGAAGAATTGTGTATGAATATGGAACTATCTTGGTTGTGAGGGCATTTGAGTACCTTTGTTGAGCTTGACCTTGCATTTGAAGCAAGTATTGTGAATTTGAGCCTGTTTGATGATGGGGAGTCACAATTTGAATCTTTGAGTGCATAATTGATCCTTGTAGGAATAGGTTGAGTCTTGTTGTATGCATTCATGATTGAGTCTTATGTAGCACTATTTGAGACATCCATTTTGAACTGCTGAACTTGAGTTTTACTTGAGGACAAGCAAAAGTTTAAGTTGGGGGTGTTGATGAGTCTGAGATTTGGACTCATTTAGGGCTTTGTTTATATAGATTTAGTGTCCTCAAATACTTATTCTATGCTAACAACTGATGTAAAACCCTTGATTTTCAGGAATATGGATTAAGGAACAAAGCAAGGACACTAAAAAGCAAAAAGAAGCAAAAGAGGCTAAAGAAGTGAAGATGGGTAAGCCTGAGGACTGCCAAGAGCACTCAGCGTGTCGTCGGGTGGCTCATCAGACTGCCTAAAGTTCCAGTGTGCAAAGCCCTGAGGGAAGAAACCAAGTCAGCGATAGAAATGAGTAATCGGAGGATTGTTGAGTAGTTCCTCGATGCAGTGCTAGATCGCCCAAAGTTAACCTTGAGGATGCTGAATGCCAAGGCAGAAGGGCGATGGAAGAGACCAAAGGGTGGCTCGCTGAGTGGTTCGGCGAGCCTGACTTACTTTGCCGAATGAGCTTTCATAGCTTATTTTCGGTGACTATAAATACATTTTTGAACATTTAGTTTAGTATCTTTTATCTATTTTGAGACATTATTGTTAAGTTTTGAGCACCTGGAGATAGTTTTCTCAAGTTTTCCGTAGTTTTGAAGGATTGAAGGTATTCAGTTTTGAGAAATTGGAAGTGGGTCTTTGAGATTCATCAAATTAGAGCATAGTATGGAACAAACTACTCTTACCCAGTTGATGGATTATCAATTTGGTAACAGTTTTTACCATTTTATGATGTCTAGATAAAACCGCAATTCTTGGGGTGTGATTATGTGATTATGGGCTAATTTAGCTTATGGGTATTGCTAATTGTTAGTTTAAATGTTATTTAAAAGTGAGTTTACTCATTAATTATGGTTTAATTAAAAATTACAATTGCAAATGCAGTTCTAGCTTTGTGTTCTTGGCTTGCTTGAGAGAGGTTTTAGAACTAAGGTTATTGATTGATGGTTTATGGGTATATGGTTGATCTGTGTTCAACTCGAGAGAGTGAATCCTAAATCATTTCCTACACATTCAACTCAAGAGAGTGAATTGGTTAAGGTGTGTGCTGGTCTTATTTTGCATGCTTGTTGATATTCGAGAGAAATCACTTGATTCGGGGTAAATTGTTAGAGAAAAAATTTACCTCCACTGTAGCCTAGGCTACTCACTAATATCTAGCTATTTTCTAATAGTTGCAATTACTCATATGTCTACATTGGCCTATAATCAATCGCATCCCACGAACCCGTCTCATTATTGTTAATTTCTATTGTTTGTGACTGTTGTTTGTAGTTGATAATCAAAACCAAGACCCCCATTTGACATTCCTGTTACCCCCTAATTTAAATGATGCCTTTATTAAATAATTTTTATTCCTATAACTAATTTCACTGCATTTACATTTCCCAATTAAATCTTAAACACGTACCGCTCTCTATGGGATTCGACCCCAACTCATTTAGTTGGGTTTGATACTGATTAACATTTGTTGATGCTTAGAGTTGGATGAAGTTTATTTGAAATGTTATTAATCAGACGTCAGTACAAATAAAAATGTACTAGTATGTAGATTAGAAAGTAGCATCATAAATAGTTACTAAAAACGGTAATAGAGATACCACCTAAAACTGAAACTCAAATAATCTCCTACAATTTAAATATGTGTAGTATGCTTGTATAATTGTATATCATGAATACATATTTATAGATGCAAATGGATGACATACCTAATCAAATAATAGCAATGGTGTTGCTTTCCGGTAGCCAACATCAAATACGCCAACCTGTGGCCATCGGTGTCTCATACATATAAATATAAGCAATAGGCCCCATACCTCCCGATTATAGCTCGGGAGTAGAATACATATCATGTCATGAATTTATAACACATGTATGTTACTGTTGTCATGTTGCCAATCTTGCCCCATTTGTAGACTTGTTGTCATAACCCCATAGTCACTTTTGTATAACATGTAACCATCTTATGGAACCTTATATGTTCTTCCAAATAAGCTTGAAAAGTTAACTTGAATTTTAGAAAGATAACCTAACCTTGCAGATATTCATAACAAGTTTAAGACGATTTACTTAGTTCCTATCTTGGTTCCTCGATAATTTATAAAAGAAGTAATTCAAAAACCAAGTGTTCTAATAGTTTAAACATTTAAGTTATACTAGTTTCAGGACACGTGTGGATCGTATCATAAGTTATACAACGTGGTAAAATAGAATTAATATTACTAAATTAATGTTTTTAGTAAATAATTATAATTAAAAGAACATAGGATACGTGATTTTAAATGATTAATATAGATTTTCATAGAGTTACTTGTTTTTGAGATCAAATGAACAGAATCATTGAAACATTTCAAAATACATTCAAAGATTAAATATGGGGAGAAAATGACATTTCCTTAGTAGTATTATTTTTTACTTCACTCAATTTTATAAACAAGTTTAACAAAAAAATAGAAATAAAATATCAATATAAAAAAGGTCACCAATAGCCTTTCTTCTTGAGGTTATGACCATAAATGGTAAATGCTATTTAACAACAATTTTTCTCCTAAATATTCATACTTGAAATGAAGTATGTGCATGAAATTAATAACGATTATTACAAAATATTAGTACGCAATTAATACTTGACTAAGGCTATGATAGAGAGGTAATTTTTTTTTTTTTAAAAAGTACACTTCTATAGTGAATGCCAATAGTCTTATTGGTAGAATGTTATTGAGATAAAAAAAAAATATAAAATCTAAAATTATTTCTAAAGAAAATTAGGATGTTATAGTGAAATGTTATTATAATGAATGATGGTTAAATATAGGTTTGAGAGTATGTCAAATATTTAACCTGACCAATTCTTTGATATATATATATATGAGTAGCGTAATTTAATATTAATATATGAACAACATCACCTCTGGTGAAAAATATTTCATTTCATTAAGTTTCTAGCTTATCTTTACGGAATTGTAGTCTTCTCCTTTTTTTTGCCGTGTACAATTCATATAGTTGTGGTCTAATGAAAGTATCTAGTATCTTATACAAGTTGTATCGTGATATAAAACATTGAAATTTTTCAATAAGAGAATTCATAGATAAATAAAATTTAAAGTATTATTTATAGAATCTTTAGTTGATTTAAGATCATTTTATGATCAATCACTATTTTCTTATCTATTTTTATATAGTTAGTAAGGAGTGTATCTTGTGACATAACATCTTATTAGATTAAAATGAACACAAAATAATAGGAAATTCATACTTAAAATCTCACACTCATTACAAATATAAAAAATAGAACAATTCATGACGAAAATAGAAAATTATTGAAATTTGTTGCCACCAACACTTTACTTTCTCTGTTCATTTTTACTTACATATCTATTAAAAATATAATTATTATCATGAATATATTATCATAATATAAGTAAATGTGAAAAATCTATTTCTAAAATAGTGGACTTAACATGAATACTAACAACTCAATGGAGTACGTTGATGCCTACTGCTTCAGTAAAATTAAGAAGAAACTCCTTCGTTTAAGGGTAAATGAATAAAGAATGGAAAACAAAGAAGTAACATCTTACCTCAGTCATGTGCCTTTTTTAGTATTTGTTTATTATTATTGTTTATCTCACAACTTGATCTGTTAACTTTATTATAAAAAATAATTTGCAATGTGTGTATTCGTCACCATTAACTCTTTATGTGAACACTAATTATTAAATTTTATCCTAAATGAAAACCTAAAATAAATTAATGAAAGAAAACAAAAGGAAAAAGAAATGAAAATCCCCACGCACTGTACATAGAACTTTTTTGTGTGAAGCAAAGTTCACAATTAATTGTACATTTCTGTTCTCTTCTGTTCTTTTTTCATTGAAAACCAACACTTAAATTTCAATGCTAAGAACTTAGGCGAAACATATCAGTGGATTGGGGAAGTGAATCATTTATGTAAATGATCTTAAATTGTCATAAAAAAGAGATCCTTAAGAATTTCTGAGGAGTGAATGGTTGTGATTTATGATAAAAAAATTATGAAGGTTGAAATTGTTGTGACTGATCATAGGAAATAATTTTTGTTTGATAAATAAAATATGTAGGTTAATTAAAATGGTATGAATATTCTAAAATAATATAAATACCATTGAAGTATGTATGTGATGAAAATCGTAAGAGCAACATACATGTGCGATTTGATGAATGATCTGCTACAATTTGTTCACCAACTCTTTCTTATGGTTTACCTCGAATTTTGTTGTATTTCGAACTTAATCAACTTTTGTAAATAACATTTGATACATTTTAAGAATAAGAGTAGAAAACTTTTTTAAAAAATCGTAGTTTAAAAGTGAAAAGAGACTCCTCTATTTATAGCTAATAAATAGTAGTATGAATAAGTGCTAATTGTACCATATCAATAAAGTCACAACTGTTCCAAAAAGTCACTACTCACCGTATAAGTCACAACTCATCATAAAAAGCACAATCCATTGAAAAAGTCACAACTAATCATAAAAAACACAATCCATTGAAAAAGTCACAACTCTTTCAAAACATCACAACCCTTTGGAAAGTCACAACTCATCGGAAATGTCACAAGCCTTTAATGTGAAAAGGTGTCTACTTTTAATATAATACAATTAATTAAGTATTTTTAATTGTGGGTATTATAGTAATTCAAAAGTCAAGTTTTGAAGTTCATGTTTTAAAGGTAGTATAATAGATATAGATTTGAGAGTTTTGAAGGTCGTGAATTACTTTAAAGATTTTTCATAATAACTTTAGTGGGGAATGAGGGCAGGTTACATGTAATAAGGGTCTCCTGTGATAATTTATGTCACATAACCCAAAGAAGAATAATAATTCATACATGCGGGCAAATAATCAAGGAAACCAATAAAATGACATGTAAATGTTGAATACTCTATTTATCCAAACGAGTGGAATATCAAAATAATAGAATCATGAAAATAATTCAGCTGAGATCCTAATGCCTGTCACTGAAGATCTTTCTAGCATGAGAATAGCAAAATATCACATTTGGCGTTTTAGGAATTTCTTAGGAGTGGTGCTAAAATGAGGGACAGAGCTTTGCCTTAACATACCTTTAATGAACGTTTGAATGTCAGTAGTTTCTTCAAAAAAGTTGTTCTTTATGTCCTAAGCTTCATAAAAACTATGTATACATAGTTGGTACACACCTATAAACAATTCATAATTGAGCTTAAATGGGCAGATTTCACATATGGCCCCAACTTGACGATACGTCCGTAGAACTTCATAAAAACAATCATAAAAGAGTCCCAAGATGATTACCTTAGCAAACCAAGTGTAAACTCTAAATAAACACCAATAAAAAGAAATTTATATCTTCAAAAACTAGCTCCAAACGCAGCTAATAGAAGGGGAAAATGATTGTCACATGTACAGATCACGTTTCTAGGCACGGGGGCAACCTTTAACGGTAGAAATAGTCAAACACTAACCTTTATCATGCAAGAACTCCATTAGAACCCTTTATTACACTTTATGGAGTGAAAATAAATATTTTCATGGCTTAAAACGTTGAGTAAGCCAACATACCACATTTTTGACCCGACCCGGATCAAGACCCGGATTCTACCCCAGCAGTTCGCGGTAAAACCCTCATAATTTTTTACTCCGATGTCGGTAGGATACGGGATTTTCTATGTTGAAAACTAGACTTGTAGGTATTCAATTTGATAGGTCATGGGTCTTCTAACTCTTTATATATTGAGAGAAAACATCCAAGACATTTGACCAAAAGTTAAGAAAATATTATTATAGAAACATCGATAACTTTTGCCAACCTTAGTTTCGCTAATTTTATTGACTTCAAAACTTAACATACGAACCTTGTGCTATTATAATACCTCATAACATACTATTCTTAGCATATTAGACACTCATAGGCTTATCCCCAAGGTATGAGATATTTTAAACCTTTCAAACAGGCGAAGTTCTACCTGTGCCATTTCTTTATCCTGAACTTTGTTTGAGAGGTCCCTTTGACCTAAAACTTTAGTTTAGTTCCTTGATATTGCCAGACATTTGCAATCTTAATCTCTAATGTACGATACCAAGTTATATACACCTCATATATCCATGGCAAACAACACCACACATATTTTGCAAGAATATAGAAAATGTACGGGATCTTACATTCTCCCCCTGTTATGAACATTCACCCGCGAATGGATCTAGAAAATTCCCTGGTTCAGTTTTTTTCCCCATAGGACTTTATTTGCGAGTCTATGTTTGTTACAGTAAAAAACTAAAGTCAAAATATGAAAATTTTAACTACTAAGATTTTTATAGCTATCTCATAAGAAGAAATATAAATTGCACTTTCGAGCTTTTGAAAATTTAATTAATTTGTTGTAAAGAAATAATTGCCAATTATCGAAATGTGACTCACCTTAAGTTGTAAACAGTTGGGGGTACTCTTTACTCATTTCCTCTTCCAATTCCCTAGTCATTTCCTCAACGTTGTGATTTCTCCATAACAGTTTCACAGAAGCTACATCTTTAGTTCGAAGCTTTGTTACTTGCCAATCTAAAATCGCTATTGGTTCCTATGCATAAGATAAATCTTTAGCGATGCGAATATTTTCTATTGGCATAATATGTGAAGGATCTCCAATGCATTTCCCCAACATAGATACATGAAATACAGGATGGAATGCTTCCAATTCTGAAGGTAAATCAAGCTCGTATGCCACCATACCAATATTCCAAATAATATTATATGGTCCAATGTACCTAGGACTGAGCTTCCCTTTCTTTCCAAATCACATGATGCCCTTCATAGGTGATACTTTTAGGAAAACCCAATCTTCTACATCAAACTCTAAGTTCCATTGTCGAACATCTGCATAAGACTTCTGCCGACACTGTGCTATCTGAAGCTGATCTCTGATAAGCTTAACCTTTTCAATCACTTGTTGGATTAGATTGGGACCTAGGAAATCTGCTTCCCTGAGCTAAAACCAACCAATCAGGACCTATACTTTCTCCTATATAGTGCTTTGTAAGGGGCCATCTGAATACTATCTTGAAAGCTGTTATTATAAGCAACCTCGATAAGAGGTAGATGTTGATCCCAACTTTCTTTAAAATCCAGCACACAATCACGTAACATATCCTCAACCGTCTGAATAGTACGTTCTGCTGGTCCATTGATGAGTTCGGGATTTGGACTCATTTAGGGCTTTGTTTATATAAATTTTGTGTCCTCAAATGCTTAATTTGGGCCTTAAACTGATGAAGAATCCTTGATTTTCATGTACATGGATTGAGGAACAAAGCAAGGATACTAAAATGCAAAAAGGAACAAAACAAACTGAAGAATTAAAGGAAGGCAAGCCTGGTGATCGCCAAGAGCGTTTGGCGAATCGTCGAAGGGCCAGTTTCACGCCTAAAGTTCTAGTGTGCCTGCCCTGAGTGAAGAAACCAAATCGGCGACAAAAAAGAGCAGTCGACGCATCGCCGAGTAGTTCTGCAATATAGTGATAGATTTCCTAAAGTTACAGGACCCAAGGATGCTGAATGACAAGGCGAAAGGGCAATGGAAGAGAGTAAAGGGCGGCTCGCCGAGTGGTTTGGCGAGCCCGACTTATTTCGCCAAATGGGCTTTCATAGCTTATTTTTGGCAACTATAAATACGTTTTTGAACATTTAGTTTAGTATCTTTTAATCTTTTTGACATCATAAAAGAGTTTTGAGTTAAGTTCTATCATCTGGAGATAGTTTTTCTTGAACTTTGAAGGATTGAAGAAATTCACTTTTGAGAAATTTGAAGTGGGTCTTTTAGATTCATCAAATTGGAGCATTGTAAGGATGAAATTACTCTTACCCAGTTGATGGATAATCAATTTGGTAATTGTTTTTACCTTTTTATAGTGTCTAACTAAAACCCCAATTCTTGGGGTGTGATCATGTGATTATGGGCTTATTTAGCTTACGGGTATTGCTAATTGTTAGTTTAAATTCTATTTAAAAGTGAGTTTAATCATTAATTGTGGTTAAATTTAAGAATTGTAGTTGAAAATACAGCTCTATGTTTGTGTTCTTGGCTTACTCAAGAGAGAGGCTTTAGAACTAAGGTTTTGATTAATGGTTTGTGGGTATTGGGTTGATCTGGGTCTAGCTCGAGAGAGTGAATCCTAAACCCAATCCCACACATTTAGCTCGAGAGAGTGAATGGATTAAGGTGTGGGCAACTCTTAATTTGCATTCTTGTTAATGTTCGAGAGAAATCACGTAATTTGGGGTAATTGTTCGAGAGAAAATTGTCTTCCTTATAGACTAGCCTACTCACTAATATCTAGCTATTTACTAATAGTTACAATTACCCATATGTCTATATTTGCCTAAAATAGATCACATCCCAAGAATTCGTCTCATTATTGTTAATTCATAGTGTTTGTGACTGTTTTTATTTGATAATTTCAAACCAAAATCCCCCCATTTGACATTCATGTCACCCTTTTTATGTAATATGTCTTTTTCTTATAATGTTTATTCCTATGGTTGACTTGACCACATTCATATTTCTTGATTGAATTTTAAACACGTACCGCTCCTTGTGGGATCCGACCCCAACTCATTTAGTTGGGTTTTATACTGATTTACAATCGTTGAACACCTAGAATTGGATGAGGTGTGCTTGAAACGTTAAATCAAAATGGCACTGCTTTCGGGGAGTTGTGTTGTTTGAAATTCTCTTCGTGAAGTTGAATTGTATTCTTGTTAGTCATAGTTGAATCTACTTATTTTTAGTTTTGGTTTTTGTGTTGCTTGTGTTAAAATAGAAGAAATGAGCATAAACGGAAGCAATGGTAGCCAAGTGGGCCACCAAGATGACATCGTGAATCTCAATGACCCAAGTGTCAATGAACTTAACCAAATGGGTGGTGTTGGTGCCATTTGTTTGCCTCCAGCTGAAGGGAACAATATGTTGTAAATTACATGCACCATGATATAGCTCCTACAACTGAAGGGTTAGTTTGATGGGCTGGCTCATGAGGATCCCCATGAGCATATAAAGAATTTTGTAGATATTTGCGAGCCGTTCTCCTTTAAGAACATATCTCAAGAATCGGTCCGGCTGAGGTTGTTCCCAGTTTCTCTAATGAGAGAGGCCTGCAAGTGGTTGGCTGAGCTGGCAAGAGATTCTATCACTTCATGGGAAGAGCTTATTACCGCATTCCAAGTGCGTTCTTTCCCCATTCAAAGATGATGACTCTTAGGGACAACATCCAAACCTTCAAGCGTTTGAAGGGTGAGTCAATCCATGAGACTTGGCTAAGGTTTAAGAAGATGGTGCTTGACTTGACGTATCCGGGTGCTTCATCCAATACTAAGCATCCAAGGTCTTTCAATAGTGATATAACCCAACTAAGGGTTGGGATCATTCCCAAAAGGAGCGGTTTGCAACTGAGAATTAATAGCAAAGTAAAAATGTGTTCAAGTTAATTATAGCTATAGACATGAATGAGTAAAAACATGATAAATTAAAAAGGTGACACAAGAGGGATTTGTAAGCAATTATCAACTAAAATGACAACTAAAGAGAAAATCCAAATATGGAGATGGGATTCTTGGGATGTAATAGAAATATGGGATAAAATACACAATTGCGTAAATGCTATTGATAGTAACTCGCTACAAATTGGTAACTAAGCTAGACTTTAGTGGGGGTAAATTTTCTCTCGAACAATTTACCCTAAATCAAATCAGTTTCTGTTGAACACTAATAAATGGCAATGAAGCACAACCTTTTCCTCAGTCCATTCACTCTCTTGAGTTGAATGTGTGGGAGAGGGTTTATAATTCACTCTCTCGAGCTAAACCTATAACAACCCAATAACCACCAACTATCGATTCAGTAGCCTTGGTTCTACAACCTCTCTCTCGAGCAAGTCAAAAACACGAAGATAAAATTGTATTTGAAACTACAACCCCATTTAATTCAAACACAACTAACAGTGAATAAAAAATCAATTAGCAATACCCACCGTAAATACATCCCATATTCACAAAATCACACCCCAAGAATTGAGGTTTTAGCTTGACATAATAAAGAGATAGAAATTGATATCAATAAGTGTTTCCATCAAATGGGTATGATAAATATTGTCTTTAAACATGTCAAGGATGAAGAATCTTCAATAACCATTTCCCAATGCTATGAAAATGGAAATCTTCAACTCTTCAAAGCTAAGGAAAATAGTTTCCAAAAACTAAGTTTTAAAAACTGAAAGTTCTGAAATGTAAAACTTAAAAATTGCATCCTAAACTAAAAATTTAGACAAGTATTTATAGTTGTCGAAAATTGTGCTATGAAGGATCACTCGGCGTAGTTAGTTAGGATCAACGATCCACTCGATGGTCCGCCCTTTGGTCTGGTTCATCGCCTTTCTGCATTGTCCTTCAGCAACTTCAAGCTCTGTAACTTAAGGTGATATAGCATTGCCTCGCGGAATCATTGAGCGACTCGCCGACTGCTCCTTTCTATTTCTTATTTGATTTTGTCCTTCAGGGCTAGGCACACTCAAACATTGGGCGAGACTAAGGCCATTCGGCGACTCGCCTAATGGTTTAGGCAATCCTCTGGCATTCTTTTCTTCGTTCTTTTGGCCGCCTTGTTCCTTTTTGCTCTATAGTGTCCATTCTTTGTCCCTAAGTTCAAATAGCTGAAAATCAAGTATTTACATCAGTTATTGAGACAAAATATGCATTTGAGGGCACTAAATCCATTAAAATAAAGCCCTAAATAAGTCAAAATCATGGAATCATGAACACCCCCAACTTAAACTTTTGCTTGTCCATAAGTAAAACTCAAGTTCAGCTGTTCAAAAAGAATTTCTCAAACAATGCTAGACAAGACTCAACTGTGAATGCACATAAAAAGTCTTAACTTACTCATGCAAGGATAAATTGTGCACTCAAAGTTTCAAGTTGTGACTCACCATTATCAAAGAATCTCAAGCTCACTATACTTGCTTCAAATGCAAGTTCAAGCTCAACAAAGGAAATCAAATTCCCTCACACAAATAATGATTCCATGTTCACACACAATGGTTCAACAATTTAAAGTTCCGGAATCAAGATCAACACTCATACTCACAAAGATAAACACAATGCATGATTTCACCCATAGGCTTGCCCTTATTTTCCAATTGACTTTTGCTTTAGCTCATTCAAGATCAAAAAGGTCTTTTTCAAGGCTTGTAATGGGGCTGAGTTTAATGGTATGGTCATTTAGGCTTATAGGCTGAAAATACTCATGAAATGTGATGTGAACAACACCTTCTTTCCTTCTCTTTATTAATTTCATTTAAGCTCAAAATTCACCTCTTATTCGTCTTCCATGAGTCATTGGAAACCTCATTTTCTTTGTACTTCCACAACTTTATTTCACCACTTTTTATTTTTCTTTTCCTTTTTCAATCTTTTCTTCTCTTTTTTTTATATGGAGGGGTTCCTTTTTTCTCAAAACATGGGCACAAGGAACTTCTTTGCATTTACTTGATTTGCCTTCTCTTTTCATCACACCCTCAACTTAGAATTTTAGCCTAAGTTGGCTATTCAAACAAACCACAGATTATGAGAATTATGGGTAATGGATCAATAAAAGGTGGCAATTATATCAAGTTTCTTCCAAGAAAAGGTTAAGGTTCAAAGGGTGCTCAAAAGAGGTTCACACACTCACAAGGTAGGCCACAAAAGAGATATATGTTAAATTGGTTCACACTCTTTAAAGTTGCCTAAGATCATCTCAAGAACTTGAATCACTTATTCAACCAGACCAACGGGGAAAATTCTAGGTGTCATCACACATGGTTAATGGTAAGCTAATCACAAAAGGCATTGATACCAAAGTCAAACAAGAATCCACACTTTCGCTAATGTGCAATGTTCATCACAAGAGACTCAATTCGATAATTGGCTAGTCACAACGAGAAGCAAAGAGTTCACATATTGTCTATGCAACTTCAATTAGCCTCGTCGTAGCCACACATTCATTTATGTTCGATTATGAGCACTATTCAAGTCATTGGTATTAATCAAAATAGATACTCAAATTTGTAAGAGAAAAACCAAAATCAACACATACAAGAGGTGGCAATATTTTTTTTTGGAAGGGTCAAAAGTCATTTACAATTAAAAGCAAGGAGCCACAAGCTCAAACCTTCCATAGAAAGCAGTGTATAACACAATTTAAGCTCAAAGCACAATAAATAAACAAAATTGATATGAACAAAGATGGGCCTCACCCCACCACAAACAAAAATTATTTGTCCTCAAATGCAAACAAAAATATCCAAAAGTAAAATAAAGTAAGACAGAGAGGTAGGTAAAGAGGGGATCATATCTATGCAGTCACTCCATCTATCTGGGCATCAATGCCTAGTGCATCTGTCTGATCTCGGGTCTCAGTACCCAGGTGTCACCTTAGAAGGAACAATAATAGCACTAGGAGCAGCTAAGGAAGTATCAGTAAGTGATGTCTAGAGCACCGACTGCATACTGTCCCTACAAGATCCGACAAGTCTCCATATATGCTCACCTCATATATTTGTATTTGCTTCTCGTCAGTCTCAACATCTGACTCATTCACTGCGGTCTCATCATGGTGTACATCATCAGTGGTAGCCGAAGGAATCTTAGGAAAATCTACATCATCAACATCCTTCAGTAATAAAGTGAAGTTAGTAGACTTCAGATAGTCTACATCCTTCCTCAAGTCAACTACCTCGGCTTGCAAAGTCGTAACCTTGGAGACCTCCCCCTGTCTGCTGTCACAAGCTGTGACTCTCAAAGACAAATCATCAATAGAAGTTTTGAGGTGGGTAAGTGCAGCCAAAATAACACTCTCAATCATCCTTGGGATGGATCTCTCCAATCGAGCGCCCTTATGTCAGCTGAATGGACAAGATTTCCTACTTTTAGGATCATCGCCTGAGTAATCTTGACTGGATGGGATGAGGTGGAGGTGCTCGAAACATGTGAAGAAGTAGAAGAGGAAGAAGTACATGAAGGCTCGGAGGCCGAAGTAGGTGAAGATGCCTTTATAGGTATCGAATCCATATCCACTTCCGAAGATGTGTCCACCGAAGCTTCCCTCCTCTTATCAGCCTCCTCTCTAGTGTACTCGACCTCAATACGCTGGATGTTAGTAGAGGAAGAAGGGGTAACCTCAATATCTCTTGCGTCATCCATGGGTACTTTGGCACACCGGAACAACTCAGTGATCAGGATCGGGAATGGCAAAGAATTCTACCTCTGCTAGGCTCTTATGGCCATCTCCTGTGAAATAAGAAGTCCCAGGTCGGTGCTCCTCCGTGACATGATAGATCTAAGGCATGCTGCCTTAGGATGGCGCAGAATAGACTCATTCTAGGATGTCATTATAGTGCTACTGATGAAGCCAAACCAGCCCTTCAGGTCATCTAAAGACTGAGCCATAGGTAAACCACAATGTTCTCTTCAATACAATGTTAATATACTCACTGCTGCACCTAAATTTCTTACCTTTGACCATGACCGACTTCACCGGTCTGAACTCACTAGCCTTTTTCTTACTCTTCGGCATCAACTCCCCATAGGCTATATAGAACTCCCAAACCCATAAAGGAACATAAGCGCCTCGGGTCCTGGTAAACTTATTAAACCTATGTTAGTTGAGAGTGCCAACACATCTGAGTATTTACCCTCCATGACCTCAGTAGATAATAACTTTTCCTTGAGGATGGTTCATAACCATCGCCTTTCAACCTGTTTAGAAGTCTGAGTGTAGGAACGACTGGTGGCACGGGAGTGACAGGAGGTGCAGGTGTTGGTAGTAATTCTGGCGTTGTAGATGCATGAGAAACTCTTGTGGATGTGGGGTGAGATCTAGCCTGGAGCTCATTCCTTCGGGAAATCAAAGGCTGCTTGTCTGCAGGCTTAGAAAAATCAGCCCGGGAGTCAACAACCACTCTCTCAGATGTGTGCTTCTTTCTTTTGCCTTTGTCTCCCGGTGGGAGTTCTTGCCTTCTCTTCTTTGGAGGATTTGATACCCTTTCGTTTATAGTAATGCCTCGTACTTTTATCTGGGATGGCCTACCTAGATAGAGAAAAGTTAGTAAATATTCATATCAATTCACAGAGATAGACTTGCCGAACCAGTTGGTGAGTCGCCAAGTCACTTTGGTGTGCTGGATCGGGCTCGCCAAAAGGATTGGTGTCAGACTTCTCTTGATTTTGCCATAACACCCATCACTCCGGGATACTTAGACTTCTCTCGATTTTGCCAAATTTGGCCATGTGATGACTTTTGCCATTAAGAATGGTGTCACCCAATCTATCATTATGCAATTTATGCCATTTAGCACAAATACGGGCAACTCAGACTTCACCCAACCAATCTAACCAACATGCAGGCACAACCCCAAAAAATTTAACTCATTTCAACGTAATAACAATGGGAAATTGATGATCAAAAAAATACGGGCAAGTTTATAAAATTAAAATTAGAATTCAAACATTCTAATCCTATCAGAGAGGCCCACCACAAATCACTAAGATAAGATTATTGTAAATGAGTACAAATTCAATAAAATAAACACGGGGTTTGGTAGACCAACTTGTTATGCTAATTAAAGTACTTATAAATTCTAGGCAGTAATGTAATCCAAAGTCCGAGCACCAATCAACAACCAAAATCCTTATGGAATGCAAAAATATTGAAAATACTAACTAGGTGCGAGTTTGCGAAGTTTGAAAGCAAGGGAAAGTAAAGCTTTTGAAACATTGAAACCATTGGACTTTAAAACCATCTTGGTATCGCCCATTCAGTGATGTTAGTCACGCTCACCTATCCACTTGGTGACACACCGAGTGTTCACTTACCTTGTTGAGTTTTACAGGCCCTTAATGTGGGGTCCAAATGACGGTCTTCGTTGGGATCGCCGACCTGGTCAACAACTCACCAATAATTACCTGAGTTCGCCGAGTTTTATAAACTCCATTTTGAAGATGTGTTTAGTCAAACAGTGGGTAGGTCGGGCTCGTCGACCTATTCAGCGATGCACCAACTGGACCTTTTAGCTCACCAACATGTAATTTTCAAACACTCTCCACACTTTAACCTACAAAATCAACAAATCATTATTTCTAAAACAAAAATAAAGCAATAATAGGATTTGGGTTGCCTCCCAAACAGCGCCTTAGTTAACGTCATGCCATGACGCAAGTCACTATTCAAACCTCGTTCTCTGGGTTAGCCATAGTATCACTACGTAACCCCTGTTTATGCTGTGAGTAGAGACATAACAACATTTGGCATATTTGGGCGTCTTGTAGCTGAATAATCATGGAATGGGAGGTCGTCATCTGATTCAACATTTCCACATTCTCTTTTATCTCATTCAACACTCTATCTTGTTCCTCAATTTTGTGTAGAATGCATGAGAGGACCTCTCTATTTTGTTCGCCCTCATGTTGTTTCATTTTTTTGCACTTGCGAGGGGGAAGGTACTTGCTCTTTTTTTTAAACCTTGCTTCCAACTTCATTACCTTTTTGGACAGATCCTCTAGCTGAATCAACAATGTAGCCCATTCTTGTCCTTTTTCGCTTCCTTGTTGGCTTTAACCTTGCTATCAAGATGTTGGGTTACTAATCCATATGGTTGTCCTATCAAACAATCTGCAAAAAGTTGATCAGCAATGCTTCTATATTCGGGACCAAGGCTTATATAGAAGCATTCTAGTAGCAATTTGTTTGGCAATCCATGATTTGGGCACTGCTGTAGCAAAGCCTTAAATCTCGGCTACATATCATGGATAGTCTCACTTCCAATTGTTGAATTGTTAGGAAGTTATCCCTAAAATTCAATAACCTCAATAGGGGGTGATCTATTTTTTTAATGTTTTCACCCTTTACACTCATTTTTCCTGTTTTAAAACACAAACAAGCAAAACAAAGCTAAAAATTAGGTAAGTAGAACTATAATTAACAAGAACAAAATCCCACTTAAGTAAAAATTCTTAATTGGCACCACTCCCCGTCAGCGGCGCCATTTTGAGTTGGCGTATCTGGGTACTTCATCCAATACTAAGCATCCACGGTCGTTCGATAGTAATATAACCCAACCAATTGTTGGGATCATTCCCACAGGGAGCAATTTACAATTGAGAATTAATATCAAAGTAAAAATGTGTTCAATTTAAGTATAGCTATAGACATGCACGAGTAAAAACATGATAAATTTAAAAGGTGACACAAGTGTCAATTATCAAAGAGGGGTTTGTAAGAAATTATCTACTCAAATGACAACTAAAGCGATAATGCAAATATGGAGACGAGATTATTGGGATGTGATAGAAATATGGGCTAAAATACACAACCGGGTAAATGTTATTGATAGTAACTCGCTGTAAATTGGTAACTAGGCTAGACTTTAGTGAGGGTAAATTTTCTCTTGAACAATTTACCCCGAATCAAATCGGTTTCACTCAAACACTGATAAGCGGCAATGAAGCACAACCTTCGCCTTAGTCCATTCACTCTTTCGAGTTGAATGTGTGGGAGAGGGTTTAGGATTCACTCTCTCGAGCTGAACCCATGACAACTCAATAACCACTGACTATCGATTCAATAGTTTTGGTTTTACAACCTCTCTCTCTCGAGCAAGTCAAAAAAATGAAGATAAAATTATATTTGCAAATATTACCCCATTTAATTCAAACACAACTACTAAACGAAATGACCTTTAAGTAGCGAATAAACAATCAATTAGCAATACCCAGCAGTAAATTCAACCCATATTCACAATATCACACCCTAAGAATTTGGGTTTTAGCTAGACAAAATAAAGAGATAGAAATCGTTACCGACAAGTGTTTCGATCATATGGGCATGATAAATATCGTTTTTAAACACGTCAACGATGAAGAATCTTCAATACCCACTTCCCAATGCTAACAAAATGGAAATCTTCAACACTTCAAAGCTAAGGAAAATAGTCTCCAAAAATTAAGTACTAAAAACTAAAAGTTCTGAAATGTAAAACTTAAAAATTGCATCCTAAACTAAAAATTCAAAAAAGTATTTATAGGAGTCAAAAATTGTGTTGCGAAGGATCACTCGGCACTATTAGTTGGATTCGCCGATCCTTTGGTCTAGTTCATCGCCTATCCACACTATCCTTCATCAACTTCAAGCTCTGTAACTTTGGGCGACATAGCACTGCCTCGCAGAACCATTCAGCGACTTGCCAGCTGCTCTTTTCATCGCCTATTTGATTTTGTCCTTCAGAGCTTGGCACATTGGAACATTGGGCAGACTAAGGCCATTTGGCGACTCGCCCAATGGTTTAGGCTTTCCTCAGGCCTTCTTTTATTTGTTCTTTCGGTTGCCTTGTTCTATTTTTCTTCATAGTGCCCATGCTTTGACCCTAAGTTCAAATACTTGAAATTCAAGTATTTATATCAATTATTGAGACAAAATATGCATTTGAGGGCACTAAATCCATTAAAATAAAACCCTAAATGAGTCTAAATCGTGGACTCATCAGTGTTACAATGCCTAACTCATGGATTGCCCGATAATGTACTACTTCAATACTTCTACAGAAGCCTCAATTCAGTGAACAAGAGGGTGGCTGTTCAACTTTATCTGGGAGGTTTAATGCAACAACCTTATGTTATAGCAGTCCAACTCTTTTATGGCATGACAAAGATTAACCAGGCATGGTACACCCATGAAGATCAAGTCTCTCCTCTTACTTACAAATTGACAAAGGAACAAATTGAAAAATATCAAGAGAGAGACCAAAACATGGCAAGGATGATGACCCAACTGGACATCTTGGCCAAGAACGTCATATGTGCTGTTAGTAGGAGTGTTAATGTTGTCGGTGTTGGTGGTGTAAACCCTAAAGGGGCCAAATTTGAAGCGTTGTACAATGAGGAAGTGAACTTCTTGGCTAACCAAGGAGGAAGTTATAGTGCAAACTACCCAAGGCCGGGTGGTTATCAAGGTTGGAATAGAGATGTGGGCTGGAGATACCGTGATAGAGAGTGGTGTGATCGTAACACCACTTGGAAGGAAAGAGAAGGGAAAAAGGATAGGTATGTTCCTCCCACGAGCGTCAAAACCCCAAAGATTCTGAGGGTGGCTATACTGAGGATATGCTGTCGCGTATTCTCAACAAGGTTGAAGGATCCAATAAAGCTTTAAAGGAAATAAAGGAAGATATATCGACTCTCAACTAGACATTGACCTCTCACTCCTTTTCTATCAAGCAGTTGGAGACCCACATGGGTCAAATTTCTTCGCATCTTAACCCAAGAAAACAAGGGGGTTTCCTAGTGACACTATATAAAATCCCAAGAATGAAGTTTAAATGGGTACTTGCATCGTGGCACGACGTTAACTAAGGTGCTTCTTGGGAGACAACCCAAGTTTTTAGTGCTTTGTGTTCTGATTTTGAATAATGGGTGTTGATTGTGCAGGTTGAAGTATGGAATGTATTTGAAAAATGCAGGTTGGAGAGCCAAGTGTCCAGTTGGCGATTCACCAAAGAGGTTGGTGAGCATGACTTGGACCACCGTTGGACTCACATAAATCATAGGTGAGTCTGTAAAACTCGTCGGGCCCATGGATGAGTCGGCAACTCGCCGAACAGGTCGGCGAGCCCGACTTTGTCCGTAGTTTGTACCCTTAAATTAACTAGAGGTTCGATAAAACTTGGCGAGGTAAGTGACCACTCGGCGTATCGCTGACTGGTTCGGTGAGGACGACTAATATCATTGAATGGGCCGTAAACTAAAAGGTTTTTAAAGGCAAAAGGTTTAAATATAACTCTTTCATATTCCCTCATTTTAGCCTTGCACAATCACACTCGCACTCTAGATTTTCTATATATTTTTATTTTTATCACTTGTTGCTCATTGATCTCGTGCTCGAATTTGGATTTTATTGTTGTCTAGCTTTTCAAACTCTTCATTAGGTGTAAAGGTTGGTTTTCTGACGAACTCTTAAATAGCGGTTGAACTCGAATGCATTTGTTTAAATCTTGTTGATGTGCGTTTGGCTTGTTCTAAAATTGTATTTGTGTGTTAGTTTGCCTATCTTAGTTTCGTAATTGTGCCTAAATAACTTAAATTGTTGATTTCCCGAATTGTGTGCTCTAAATTTCTTCATAATTTGTTGGGTAGCGTTAAATTATTGTTGGGTCTACTCAGGTTAAATCTAAGTAACCCCAATTGGGCTAAATGACGTACTTTGCCCAATGATGGAGCGTTTGACATCATTCTTAAGGGTAAAAGTCGTCAAATGACCAATTTTGGCCAAATCGGGGAAAGTCTGAGTACCCCGATGACATGGGTCTAGTGGGTCTAAGCTTAAATGTGAAGTTTGATTTTGTTTTTGGGGGCTGCGGGCTTGATTTTGGGAAGCAGGGTTGAAATTTGGCACGTTAGGCAGTTTGGCAAGCTGGGTGGAGCTCACCGAACCGTTCGGCGGTTCACCAACGTCCCCCTTGATCATTTTTAATTTTGTGTTTTGGCTAGATTAGAGTCTGTAATTGTCACGAATCCAAACAAATGTGATGGTTCTTGTATATTCCCATCAAGATAAGTCAGCTTCAACCCAAAAAAAATGAAAGAAAAGTAGAAAGATAAAGCAAAAACAAGACAAACACAGAAAAATTCTTTATTCTAAACAATACCCTAAAATATGATTGTCATGTGTATAAGATGCTATTACATAAACTGGAAAATTAAGAAATAATTACAAGTCTGAATTTCTTTATTTCTCAAATAGAACAAAGCATAACAAAAAGGAAAAAAGGGCCTACCAAGATGATAAATAACTACCTCTCAAGTCATGCAACGTGCTTCAAAGTCAAAAAAAGGAGAAGATCACATGATTCTAGGCTTACAACCACCAGAAGTGTAGAAGCAAGGAGTCAGTACCAACAACGCAATACCCAACAAGAAACATACTAAATAAGCCAACCTAGCTAGAATCGAATACTCCTTCCATCCCAATCAAACCTCCAGAAACTACAATCCGCATAGAAAATAGCTCAACCAAATGGTTCTCCAATACACAAGACACAAGGCAGAAAGATCAAAGATAAAATGTCAGACCTCAAAAAGCGCACAAGTATCAAACCATTTACTCTCAAGTACAAAGCATTTCAATGACTAATACAACATGTTCAACTCACATATCAAATACACCAAATCAAACACATCGATTAGCTCAATCACATGCATCGAATTAGTCAAATATATGCATTAAGTAGATTGATCACAAAGGTAAAAAATTTTTGAAACCATTTTCCTTCAGCACAAGTCACTAGCCGGAACCATTTTCGTTCAGCTTTCACATTTAATCACTAGCCAGGACCAATTCCCTTTGGCATTTATATCACTAGCCAGAGCCATTTCCCTCCGTCTTTATCACAAAGTATCACTTGGGAACCATTTCCCTTCCACATTTATATCACTAACTGGAATCATTATCCTTCAACTTTATCACAAAATATCACATGCCGAAACCATTTCCTATCGGCTTTATATCACATCACTTGCCAGAACCATTTCACTTCAGATTTATATTATTTTTCTCATCATGGTGTTCAACAATCAATGCGCACAAGAAATATCATGCCACACGGAGAGACAACAATTCATACCATTCAAGTCCACTTCAATGCATTCAATCAATTCACCAATCAATCACATAAGGGCCAAAATATGGCAATTTACAATTTATCATTATATTTAAGAAGCCTTTTCATTTTACCCTTTTTGTTGGTTAACATTAATCAAGTGGAACAATTAAACCGTTCACCTCATTTTCGGTTACTCCCCAAAACATATACAATGAAGAGAAGTAAAATTCTACTAGATTACAAAGTTTAAGAGATCATTTACCTTAAAGGAGTCAATCAATCAATCCGAAGTTTGAGTTTTCCCTGTACGACTCACTTTGAAATCCGCATAATTTGTAACAATCAAGTATTCATAATTGCTTTTCAAAATCAATATTACCCACGTCAATTATTTGGATAAATGAGTCAATCAACTCAAAACACAATTTCAAAAAGGAGGTTAGAATTCAAAAATCAATATTTGAATTTGATATTTAAGGCTTTAGGAATTCATTGATGAAAACCGTTTTAAAAAAAAGATCAAAATCACTTCAGAGTCTCCATGTAAGATCAAAACTCAAGTTCTTGGCAAAACCTTGCCTTTTACAAGTCAAAATCTTAAATTATGATGTTAGAATCCATAAATAATAAAAGGAAAATATGGTTTTGGGATCATAAAAGATTACCCATAGGATTTAGCATAGGAAACCTTCAAAAATTGCTTCTAAGGATTTACAAAACTCAAAAAATGGAAAATGGGGCATAAACCCCAAAATTTCAAGTCAAAAAAGGTTTTAAATGTCACAAAAGTGGACACAGACTTGATTAAGCAGACTTCCCAAAAGCGGCCACTGGTTCACTTAAGCAAGCGCCCTTCGCTTTCACAATGGTTCCCTTAAGCTAATTAATCCTTCGCAAAAGCAGGGTCAACGAATACCAAAAATTTAGCAAACTTTTAGATCATCGAATGTCCCCTCGGGATTTATTTTGAACCTCAAATACAAAAACCATATAATAAAATCAATGATAATCGATGGTCCAGACTCAATGGAACCGTCAAAACACAAATTTGAGATTGATTTGACCCAACTTCTATGAAAACACAAGAAACCAACACAATGCCTAAATAGTCTAAACCATGCTCGAGACTTCTAAATATTCAACCAAGACCTTACATAAGCCTAAAATCATCCCCCAAATCCAAAAACACTCTAAATTCTGATCCAAGCATCTGAATCCCAAATGTTGACCAAAGTCAACCCAAAGGCTAAAATCTTAACAAATTCCAAGTTAGGATGTCACGACCTAAATTATACTCTAGGCGTAACATGTGTATAGGACCCCGAGAGGCCCTATACATACCACTTAGCATACATCATATAATATAAAATCAAGAGATTTAAAGGACAATTGCAAACCATAAGTATTTATGAAGCATAGCATAAATCTAACATAGTCTTATAGCCATCTACTAGATCTGGAGTGATCGGGACGTAAACTGTGCATCACATACAATTTCGAAAGTAATGACAAAATGAGATAAAAGCTTGTTCCTCAGAACATGAGGACTCACCAATCTCCAATATCTACTAAGTGATCCCTAGCCACAAAAATGTGAATTAGGAGCATCGGATCATACATTAATGAAAGAATGTAGGTAAGAGCATAGTTAGTACATGGAATATACCAAGTATGATAGCAATACATAAAGTAAGAAATCGCGCAAAAAGGGACATTTCCATGCATGTAATGACCAAGCCAAATCATAAGATCAAAAGTTAGAAAATATAAGTCATAAAACATGGTCAATGCAAGCTAACATCTTGAATACATTTATGAGATAATTCTAAAAGTAACTTTAGTTCATTATTGTTAGAGATTTACCCTTAACCGACATTGAGACCACATGAGATATAAACATGGAATCCGGTGTCTACTCCACACCAAAAATATGTGTACTTCTTGCCATGGTAAGACCATGAACTTCTATCTTAGGTAGATCAACTAGCTAATGTCTATCTAATACAATATCTTATGGTGGCAGATAGTTATGGGATAAGAAGATTGTTACTAGAAACCCAACCTCTACTAGTGGTAGAGCTTCCATCTCAATAACCTCTCGGTGCTAAGTGTATATCCCATGGAATAGTCATTTTTATTAACTTGGCTTATTATCCATGGAAGTGCACATCCAATGGCCAATCCAAGATAAGTCATAATATCATCCATGAAAAGGTACAATTAAGCAACCAATCCAAGCTTGGTTTCATTAGAAGCTCCTTAAATCTTGATTCATAGTTTAGCTGAGAAAACCTTTCAACCCTAGGAATCCTTTTTGTTAGAAAACCCTTTCACAATCATGCTTTCATGTGCATACGAGAAACCCTTTCACAATACAAAAACAACAACAACAACATGGATGCTTTACTCTCAAGAAACTTAGTCCGTCTTCGTCAATTTCATAGGAACATGCATATCTTCGTAAATTCATCTTTCATGATTCAAAAGCTTTATTGTATGATCAATTCTAGAAAACATTGATTTCACATGGGTTCACAGGGATTCAACTTAGAAACATGCAATTTCTTCAGTTCATGCATAAAAAGACATAAATCAATCAATTATATCATAATTGAAAAGAACCCATGTCAATTGAATAAAATCCTAACTCAATTGGGGAATCTAACTTTACAAAATTAGAGAATTTAGGGACCCTAT
Source organism: Solanum bulbocastanum (assembly GCA_037074985.1). Classification (NCBI taxonomy): domain Eukaryota; kingdom Viridiplantae; phylum Streptophyta; class Magnoliopsida; order Solanales; family Solanaceae; genus Solanum; species Solanum bulbocastanum. The sequence goes on along the minus strand of CM073597.1, from coordinate 39,943,383 downwards.
GGAGGAAAAGACTCCATCGGTGAATACTATCAAATATTGATGTCAAAATCTTACTATCAATGGTGGAATTGGAGACTTGGCATGAAACCCTAGTCTTTTTCTTCAAGCTTCTAGAGAGAGAAATATTTAATAGGACAACTTTGATCTTCTTTTGGAAGTTTGAGAGAATGCATTGATTTGGGAGAGTTTGGGGTTAAAAACATTTATTTAAGGCTTCTAATAGATGTTAAAATGACATATTATTGGGCTAGAACAATTAAGAGAAGATCCAAAAGCCCCTCTTAAAAAAACTGCCAAACTCACCCATGGCCATACCTATGGTCCATTGGTTACACCATAGATTGTCCTGGTTGGTCGTTGGTGAGTTTAGAGACTATGAATTTTGGACTCCCAATGATGGACCCATGTACCGTGTATGGATCCACCTATGGGCCGTACATGCTTAGTCGTGGTTCTTAACTTCTGGCTCAAAAAGTTCTCTTAGTCTTGGACTCACCTATAAGACTTACCTACAACTAGTGCATATGACAATAGATCGTCCTGGTGAATCGTAGGAAAGTACTGGAACTTGTCACTTTTGAAGAAATTGAACTAGCCACCCACAAAGCTACATACGAACCATGTGTCAGTCCACGGGTCGTTGGTGGCTTCTTTGGTACTGGCACTAGATCCTGCAAAATCTTTAATTTTCTACCTTTTTGAATCTGAGGAGTTACATAAGACCTTCAATTGTCAAAAAGACTCTAAAATCTTAAACTGAAAACTTTTCTAGACCAGATTCCACATTTTGAGAAAGATGGAATTGACTGAATTCTATACCAACATTTGAAACTCCAAAAGACTCCATAAACCACCTTTTTAAGAAACTTAAGCCTTTCAAACTCAAAACTTGCAAAAATCTCAAATTTATACTCAATATTTAAAACCAACTTCCATAACTCAGGGCCAAAAGTAGGGAGTTGCAAAATGGTAAATTTCATTGCAATACCAAAAATGACCAACAGATTCATTATAGCTTTGAAGCATAAGGATGGTGAACTCTTTTATATAGTTGTATATTCTCCATGTCTACTTTAATTCCTGAAGTTTTTTCCTTGCCTCGAACAAGATACTATTTGGGAAGAACGTCCATTATAATTCTCCCTTGAACTGATACCATGTGCACAAGCGTCTCTCAGGATTAACTAATTTATGTCTCCACCATAGCATAGTAGTCTCTTCCAAGTAAAACACTACAGTGTTGATCTTGGCATTGTCATCTCTTATATTTCCATATCAAATAGTTCTCCAAGTGAAGAAGAATGTTTTCTAATTCTTGTGCATCACAAACCTCTTTGAACACCGGTTGCTTAGGAGCCTCGATCTTACCCTCCCTTATCACGATTACATTCCTAGCGATATCAGTCAGGACAAAGTTTACCTTCTCTTTGAATGGCTCTATCTTTGATTTTTACGTCATCAATAGTGCTAAATGCCATCATCTGCATCTAGTCTAAGATAGTTATGGCCTGCCTCATCTCTATCTCAGTCTGCATATGCCCATCCAAGTCACTTTGGATGCTTTCAAATACCCTTAAAAACATTTAGAGTGAGTTCTATATTCCCCAAGAGTTAGCCAAATATCTTGATGTTTTCCATCCCACATTAACCTTATTGATGCACTCTCTACCGAGCATGACGTCCTCAGGCAGGATCTCAAGATCATTCTCACCCTCCTAAGTGATAGAAGGTTCTTGAGATGAAAGGCCTTCATTTATGTCAACCTTGAACGGTACCTCCTTGTTCTTGTTGGCGTTATTCTTCTATTTTCTATAGCCCATCTTGCCAGAGACATCCTGGGTGACATTGGTTTGGGTGTTAGCTGATGTGAGGCTAAAAGTATTCATATGTAATTATTATTTGCCTCATAATTTATCTTTTAATTATCCTTTTAAGCATAAATTTTATGAGTTATTCATATGTTCTATATTTTATTTGTAAGATTAAAATGTTGTAAAAATGAAGAAATTAAGAGCATAAAATGAATTAAATTCACGAAATCATATAAGGAAATCAAACATCCAAATTAATGAATTAAATTCAATAAAATAATAAATTAATGTATATAAGGCAAACAACGGCGCAATTTCAGCCTAAGCGCTGACATGTGTCAGCTAAGGAAGACACCTTTAGTTCTATGAAGGCGGTGTACAACGAAGATCCAATCCTTCTGGTTTTTTATTTTCTAATTTATTTTAGACTCAATTATTTTATTAAGGGTTTCTATATCTATAAATAAAGTATAAAAAGTTAAACTTTAGGAAACCAAGAAATCAAGAAACAATACACAATATACAATTTAGAGATTATAGCTTAGGAACTTTTGAAGAGTCGCCGTGGAGGCCAAATAATTTTAATTTATTTTTTCTTCTCCTTTATTATTCATTTACTTTCATGATTATTAAAAGGTATTTTAGCTATTGTTCTTAAATTTTTATGATTTACACAAGCATATTTATTTTAGTAAATTTTTATTGTGTTTTTGAGATATTGAGTAGCTAAATTTCATGACTAGGGTTGTGGGAACTGATGAGTCTGAGATTTGGACTCATTTAAGACTTTGTTTTCATAGTTTTATTATCCTCAATGACTAATTTATGCTTTGTACTAATGTTAAAGTGTTGATTTGCAGCAATGAAGGCAAAAGGCAAGGACATTACCGGGAAAAAATGAGCAAAAAAGGTGAAGAAGTTGAAGAAAAGCAATCCTGGTTATCACCAATACCACTCGGTGGACAACCGAGTGGCTCTTCAACTCGCCAAAAGTTATAGCGTGCCAGCCCTGGGGAAAAGTCAACTTGGTGATGGATATGGATAGTCAGTGAACCGCTGAATGGATGGGAAAACCGCCAAAGGGATCGGTGACTCAACTCCTGATTGCTTAAAATTATAAAAGCCTGGGGTTGAAGAGACAAGGCAAGATGACGATGGAAAGTGACACTTGGCGCGTCAGCGACCTGGTCAGCGACACTCGACTTATTCCACCGATTGACCCTGAAGGAAAAAATCTAGGAGCGTATAAATTGAATTTTTGAAACAAAAATGAGGGTAGTTTTGGAGTTCCTACAAATTCGAGCTCTGGGTTTTTCGAACTGAGCAGACAAAAAAATTGTTCTTACTATTTTTAGAGTTTTTTAGTAGAGATTGTAAGTGGATTTTCAATTTTAGTTCATTGGAAGCATTGTAAAGACTTGGAAATCATTACCCAATTCAGGGATAACATAATTAGTAATCTTTTCTTGCTTTTATTAATGTGTGGCTAAAACCCCCATTCTTGGGGGTGTGATCATGTGATTGATCGAACTAATTAGCTTATGGCTAAAACCCCCATTCATATTTTGAAGTGGGTTTGATTGATAGCTCTGAATTTACTCATGAATTGTAGTTGCAATTGCAATTCTAACTTAGTGTTCTGGGCTTGCTTGAGAAAGAGTTCCTAGAGTTAAGGCTATTGATTTATGATTGTAGTGATTGGGTTATCATTGATTTAGCTCGAGAGGGTGAATATAAAATCGATCCTACTAATCTAGCTAGAGAGAGTAAGTTAATTGAGGTATTGGGCTGTTTATATTTTTATGCTTGTTGAGGTTTGAGAGAACTTCCTTGAATCATAATAGTTGTTCGAGAGAAAGCTATTGCATCCACAATCTACCCTACCCACTACGATTCAACAATTGTTAGTAACCTATATTTACCCATATAGGAAAATTAGCCTTTAATCGATCACATCCCCTAGAATCCCCATCTACTTATCTATTCCCCTGTTTTTGTAGTTGTTATAGTTGTTACTTCACAAACCAAATTCCCCCCATCTGACACTTGTCGTCAAACCCCTTTGATTTACTTTGTGTTGTTTGGATAATGTTTAGAGCACAATCTTTATTGCTTAATTGAATTCCATTTTGTATCACTCCCTTTGGGTTTGACCCCAAATCTTTGTTGGGTTTATACTAGATTATGATCGCCTACACCTAGAATTGGATGAGGTGTAGTTGAGAGTTATCAAAAATGGCGTCGCTACTTGGGAGTGGTGTTTAGAATTCTCTTGTTGAAGTTTGTTAGTGATCTTATTGTTTTGGAGTTGAACCTATTTACCTTTGGTTTGTTGTTTTTTTGCCTTTGAGCAGGTGACAAAATGAGTGTCAACAGAAGAAACGCCAACGAGCAAGGATAAAATGACTACATCAACAACATGAACGATGTGAATGAAGTATATTTGGGTGGTGTAGGTGCTATCCGATTGCATCTGGTCGTGGGAAATATGGTGCTCCACGTGGAAAGCACGATGTTGCAACTATTGCAAATGAAAAGATGATTTGGTGGCTTGGCTCATGAGGATCCCCATGACCATATCTAGAATTTTGTAGACGTTTGTGGTCCATTCTCTTCCAAGAACATCTCCTAAGAGTTAGTTTGACTCCGATTTTCCCTTGTTTTTTAATGGGAGAGGCTACCAAGTGGTTTGCCGACCTACCTAGGGACTCAATTACCACTTGGGATGAACTTACTGAGGCGTTCTACATAAGGTTCTTTCCTCCTTCGATGATAATTGCATTGAGGGATAATACATAAGGTTTCAAATGCTTGGCTGGTGAGCCAATTCGTGAGACGTGGCTCTGTTTCCAAAAGTTGATGCTCAAATGTACGATTCATGGACTCCCAAAGAATGTCTAGTTACAACATTTCTACCAGAGTTTAGATTTGGTGAACAAAGGTGTGGCTGACCAACTTGTCCAAGGAGGTATCATGCAGCAGCCATTCAAAATTGCATCTACATTTCTTGATGGCATGACAAAAATCAATTGGTTTGGTACACGAGAGAGGATCAAGTGTCTCCTTTGACCTTTCGGATGACAAAGGAACAAATTTAAAAGGACCAAGATGAGATCAAAACATGGCAAAGATGATGAGCTTAATGGAATTGTTGTCAAAACATGTCATGGGTAGTGGTCTTAAAGTTGTGAATGTTGTTGGTATTGCTGGGATGAACACTGATGATGCACACTTTGAGGCTCTATATAATGAGAAAGTGAGTTTCCTTGCAAATCAAGGTGGAGGTTTTTGTCCGAACTATCCAAGACCGAGCGGGAATCAAGGTTGGAATAGAGAGCGTGATGATGGTTGAAGAGACCGTGACTGGGCATTGCTTGGTCGTGAAATTAACTGGAAGGAGAAAGATTGGGACAAAGAGAGATATGTACCTCCCCATAAGAGTTACAAGCCAAAAGAGCAAAGGGTTGACCCTGAAAATTTCTGCAATGAAGATATGTTTCCACGCATTCTCAACAAAGTGGAAGGTCGGATAAGGTATTAAAAGAAACAAAAGATAACATCTCAACTCTAAATCAGATGGTTAATTATCACTCGGTGTCCATTAAGCAGCTGGAAACACAAATGGGTCAAATCTCAACTCATTTGAATCCAAGGCCCAAAGGAGGATTACAGAGTGACACTATGGCTAATCTCAAGATGAACCTTCAATTGGTATCTTCATCATGCCACGACATTAAATAAGTCATTTCTTAGGAGGCAACCTAAGTTCTTAAGTTTTTAATATTGTTATTTGAATAATGGGTGTTGAATGTGCATGTTAAAAATTTGAAATTTTGGGAAAAGGAGCAATTAATGAGCCAATTTTCTAGTCGGTGACTCGCCGAATAGGTCGGCGAGCCCGATTGGGATCGCCGTTTGAACCCTCTAGCTTGCTAGAGGTTCTGTAAAACTTGGCGGGCTAAAGTGCTACTCGACGATGTAAGTAAGTGTCACAAACTGAAGGGTCAAAAGGCCAAAACCATTTTCAAATTCAAAGATCTCCCTCATTTCATACTTTCGACTTTTATACTTTGACAACCGCATATTGCGATATTCCTGCATTAGTTTTTCTTTATTTTTGTGTGGGATTGATTATGCGGGAGAGGATTTTAGGATACTTTGCTAGCCTTGATTTTAAATCATCTACTTATGAGGTTTGTTATCTGAACCCTGTATTATATTTTTGTAAATTCAAATGTGTGATCACTACTTGGTTGTTTTTATTGTGTATTTTTGATTGGTTGAATGTGTATTGATTATGCATGCTCGTACCTTGTTTTATTTTTTGTTAGTTGGCCTTAATTGTGAAATCCTGTATATTAGCATGATAATCTTGTGGGTTTTCTTGATTTTATTGTTGAGTCTAGTGGGTGTGAAGTCTGAGTAACCTCATTTGTGCTGATTGAATGATTTTTTCCCAATGATAGAGCGGTTGACGTCATTTTTAAGGTCAAAAGGAATTGATTGGCCAATTTTGGCCAAGTCGAGGGAAGTGTGAGCACCTCGAGGTCATGGGTAATATGGGTCTAGGCTCAATTGCATAAAATTGTGGGTTAATTTTGTTTCCATGGGTTGCAGGTTAGATTTTGAAGGACGGGGTAAGAATATGGCAGGTTGGACTATTTGGTGAGCTAGGTTGAGCTCGCCGAGTGGTTCAACAGATCACCTAACGACCCCTTGATCACCTTGTTATCCTCTATTTTTGTGATCTGAGTTATGTAACTTTTGGCGATACGCCTGAGCTCGCTGAAAGCCCCTTCTGATCGCCCCTCTGTGCCCCTATTTTATGAAATTATTCTGTAACTTTCGGCGAGCTACCTCTAATTCACCAAGTGGTGTCGGCGATCCACCGAAAGGCTCTAGACATTGTCGATCTGTGCTAATCTTTGGCAGATATTATTCTGGAACATTCGGCGAGCCCAACTTGGCTCACCAAATGGGTTCGGTGAGTTTTCCCACACAGTTTTACAACTTTAAAAATCTTTGAACTGCATCTAACGTATGTTGTTTTGTATTGCAGGAATGGCTAGCCCAAAAGTTGCAGGAAGGAATCAAATGCCCCGAAAGCGGGCAAGAGGGATAGTCCTCAATGAGGGGGCTGCAGCTTCCTGGGCCATAATGACCAAACATCCTCTAAAAAGGGGAAGGGCAAGGCGCCCGTAGTGCCAGTAGAGGCGAGGTTCAATAGTGAGGGAATTTATTATACACACCTCACTCCCTCTGATAGTGAGGGTCATTTAGGGGGCAGTTCTCCGGTTTCTGTATCTAAGCTGGAGGATGATCAACTTCTCCAGGCTAGGAGAGATGAGCAACGCTCCAAGGCTATACATGATCCAGCTCGAATTCTGGTGCCTCCTATGCCTCCTCCACATCCACCTCAGGTAGTAGAGCATGTCTCTCTACCAGTTCAGGCTCCTCCACTCCGGTCACTAAACAAATTAAAGGCTGAGGGTTTGAGGACCATCTCTGAAAAAAGGCATCTATCTACTGATGGTGTGGTAGACCGATACCTAAAGGTGTGGAACAACATAAAGTTCCACAAGTTTGAGATCTTTACCAAGACGCAAGGCCCTTACATTCCTACTTGGGTCTTGAAGTTCTACTTCGCATATGGGCAACTAGTGCCAAAAGGAAAGTAAAAGACCATAACTTTCAAGCTGGTTGACTATGTGGTTGTTCTGGGGAAGAAGGTGAAGTACAACAACACCTATATCAATGAGGTGTTGGGCTGTATAATGAACGCGATGCACTACTACATAGATTATATTTAGAGAAACACCCTCGATGATTTAAAGGATTGGTTGGCACCATTGATATCCAATATTACTCCATGCTGGATTGAGGCTGAAGTTCCTATTGAAAAGAAAGACCTGAATGTGGCTGCTAGGTATTGGTTCAGATTTATCAGCAGCACCTTTATGCCATCCTAGAACAATTCTATTCTCAAGTTTCCCAATACTGCTTGTTTGGGTTACATCATGGATTGAGAGAGCCTTAATCTAGGTCTACTCATTGAGTAGGAGATGTCCATGAGGGCCATGTAGAGGAAGACCTCTCTCCCATTCCCAATCTTGATCACAGAGTTGTGTAGGCAGGCCCGTGTTCCTTTGATTTCCAACATAAAGGTCGAAGTGAGTCCCACTTCCTCTACTTACATCTAGAGGATATAGGCTGAGTACATGAGTGATGATCCTTATCAGAGGAGAGATGCACCGGTAGATATGTCCCCAGTAATTGATGTGGAGATGTTGCTGACAGAGGCAACACCCCCCATATGGCTAGTGAGCCTATATGTACCCCTGGCACCTCTACTTCTCTACCTTTTGGTCCTACCTCTGCTCCTCCTTCCACTAGTGCTATTACTTTTTCTCCTTCCCGACCCCCTATAACCCAAGCCATGCTATACAAAATGGGCTATCTGGCTCAATCTGCTTATATGTGTGCCTCTAGGGTAGAGGTCGATGTGCCTGGGTTGATTGAGCATGCAATTTTTGCTGCCTTAGACCCGATTAGGGTTGAGTTAAGCAAGCATAGAGGTTTGATAGATGCCTATAAATTTTCATTTGATGCCCTTACTATGAGGGTTGAGTCTTGTGAGTAGAGCAAAGGTGCTTCTGATGCTATGACGCCCTTGAATACCAATATTGTTGGGCTGAGGAAGGATGTGGATGAGCTGAAGTCCACTGATTTTTCTATGTTATTCGGTACGGTGGAGATGTCTCGACTAGTTTCGAGATTCCTCCAGCTACTACAACCGTAGATGTTTCTATGTATAAGGTTGATACTGAGTCTGAGGCTGAGACCGATGAGGATAAGTGGGGATTGTGACATAACGGTATATGATGGCTTGGAGGATCTTGAGGGAGCTATGATGCAGATAGCTGTTGAGGCATCATTGAGAGATACATTGATTGTGGGCTCCAGTGGAACCAATGGTGATGTGCACCAGGCACTAATGCCCCGTTCACCTCAGGCTTAACTTGGCAGGAGGACTTTGATTCCTTTTCTGTTATTATTTTGACTTGTTTCTTTTTTTTATTTGCATTTGAGGACAATTGCTAGATTAGTTTGGTAGGGTGAGGTCTATACCTACCTTTTTTGGGTTGTTTTGTGGATGTTTGTTGTTATTTTATTGTGAATGTGGTTGTTTTTTATGTGAATATGGTTTTGACCCATTTTGAAAATTACCACCTCTTGATGTGTATGAATGTGGTTGTTCTCTTGCAATTTCGAGTGTCGGTTGTGATAAATATCGATGAATTTAATAGTGCTCTTGATTGAACGACATGTGTGTTCAAATCTGATGAGGCGAATCGAGTTGCATAAGTCATAGTGAATGTGTAGCATCTCATTGTGACTAAGTCGGTTGTTGAGTTGAACTCTTGTGATGATCCTTGCACGCTAGAAAAAATGGTAAAGTCATGTTTGATGATTCTATTGAATGTCGTGTGTGGTGAGGTTTTCTTGAAATATGTGCTTGATAATACCTAGAACTTACCCCGTTGGTCCAATATACTAGTGTGAGCGAATGATATAGATGATCTTACTCACAAGTTGTGGAGAGTGAGCCAAAATTTCCATTATAGTTCTTTGTGACCACCTTGATAAAGTGTAAACATAGTTTGACACCGTTTGGGCCTAACCTTTTCTTTGGATGAACCTTGAACACAAATGACCCCTTTCTTTCCCACCTAAAATTTTCATGGAGCATTGGTTATTTTGAATAGCAAACTTAGGCTAGGGTGTGGTGAAAAAGGAGAAAAATCAACACTTTGAGAAATTCACCCTTAAAAAGGATCATGTTGAAAAATATGAAAACCCTCCATAAAAAAAAAAGAGATGAAAAGAAGGAAAAAACATTAAAAGAAAAGAATTGGTGAAATAAAATGTGTAAAATGAGAAAAAGAAATGGGTATCCAATGAGTCGTGCTTAAAAGATTTGGGTGTGGATTTTGAGAATCAAAGAGTGTGATAGAGAAGGAGAAAGAATGAAATGTAGGACATGCTTCATGAAGGTAGAAGTCACTAAGCCTAAATGACCATACAATTCCCCTCAACCCCGTTACAAGCCTTGAAAGACCTTTGTGATCTTGATTGATCTTAACATCATGTCAATTGGAAAATATGCCTATGGGGAAAAATCATGCATATGTTAGTCTTTGAGAGGGTGAAAGTTGTTTGTAATTTCGAAATTTTGAAAGTTTGATGAGCTTTGTGTGAGCATGGAATCGTTCTTTATGCGAGGGCATTCAAATGCTTTTATTGAGCTTGAACTTGCGTTTGAAGAAAGCATTGTGAGCTTGAGTCCATTTGATAATGGTTTCTCACATTTTGAAACTTAGAGTGCACAATTGAACATTTCATGAGTAGTTTGAACCTTTTGTGTGCATTCATGTTGAGTCTTCAGTAGCACTGTTTGTAGGTATCCTCGTTAAACTGATTGATCTTGTGTTATACTTGAGGACAAGCTAAAGTTTAAGTTGGGGGTGTTCATAAGTCTGAGATTTTGACTCATTTAGGGCTTTTTTTTCATAGTTTTATTGTCCTCAATGCCTAAATTATACTCTATATTTATGTTAAAGTGTTGATTTGCAGCAATGAAGCCAAAGGAGCAAGGCAAGGACATTATTGGGAAAAAAGGAGCAAAAAAGCTGAAGATATTGAAGAAAAGCCATTTTGGTGATCACCAAGACTACTCGGTGAACCACCAAATGGCTCTTTAGCTCGCCAAAAGTTACAGTGTGCCAGCCCTAAGGAAAAGACAACTTGGCGATGGAAATGGATAGTTGGCGAACTGCCAAATGGATCGACGACTCAACTCTTGATTGCCTAAAATTACAGACTCCTGAGGTTGAAGAGACAAGGCAAGATGGAAATGGAGAGTGACACTTAGAGCATCGCCGACCTGGTCGGCGACACTCAACTTATACCGCTAATTAACCTTGAAGGCAAAAATCTAGGAGCGGAGTTTTTGAGTTCCTACAGATCCTAACTTTGGATTTTTTGAACTAAGGAGACACAAATATTGTTCTTACTATTTTTAGAGTTTTTAAGTTCATATTTCAAATGGCTTTTGAATTTTAGTTGATTTAAATAATTGTAAAGGCTTGGAAATCATTACGCAGTTCATGCATAACATAATTGGTAATCTTTTCTTGCTTTTATTAATATGTGGCTAAAACCTCTATTCTTGGGGGTGTGATCATGTGATTAATCAATCTAATTAGCTTATGGGTATTGTTGTTTAGTGATTTAAATGTTATTTTGAAGTGTGTATGATTGATATATGTGTATTTACTCATTAATTGTAGTTGCAAATGAAATTCTAACTTAGTGTTCTGGGCTTGCTTGAGAAAGAGGTTCTAGATTTAAGGCTATTGATTGATGATTGTAGTGATTAGGTTATCATTGATTTAGCTCGAGAGAGTGAATCTAAAATCGATCCTACCAATCTAACTCGAGAGAGTAGGTTAATTAGGTTATTGGGGTGTTTATATTGTTGTGCTTCTCAAGGTGCAAGAGAAATCGCTTGAATTGTAATAGTTGTTCAAGAGAAAGCTAATGTGTCCATAGTCTGGCTTAGCCTTTAAGATTCAACAATTGTTAGTAACTATAATTACCCATATAGATAAATTAGCCTTTAATCGATCACAACCCTGAGAATCCCCCTCTACTTATCTACTCCGTTGTTTTCGTAGTTGTTGTAGTTGTTACTTGATAAACCAAATCCCCCATCAGACACTTGTTGTCAAACCTCTTTGATTTACATTGAGTTGTTTCGATAATTTTTACTTCTACAAATGACTAGATCACAATCTTTACTTCTTAATTGAATTAAATTTAGTATCACTCCATGTGGGTTCGACCCCAACTCTTTGTTGGGTTTATACTAGATTGGAATCGCCTACACCTAGAATTGGATAAGGTGTAGTTAAGCATTATCAAGAACCATGATGAATTATGAAAGAAAGTTTACGTAAAAAGTTATTCTTGAATGATTTTATGCATTTATTATTAATCTCTGTATTTTGATTGTATTTTAATGGTGGCCACTATTCGAACTCATCTTATTCCTACTTGCCCAACCAAGGAAGCAACAAATGGTAAAAGATATTAAATAATAGAGATTTAGCGTGATTATTCACTATCTAATAGCCTAACCCAAATATGTGAGGGCTAATTTGGGGTCAATGGTAAGGGTTATTAAAGCATACACCCTTAGAATGACCAAGTTGCACGGTAGAATTCCCTATTTGGACGACCAATCACTTAAGAGATACATGAGTTACCGACTTCGCATGCCAAAAATTGAAATAAATCACTAGTTCTATATTCTTTCTATGTTATGAAATCATGGGGATCACATTCCTAGTTGTTTTAAGTAATCTACATACAAATAAATACTTAGTTCCAAGGTGTTGTTATATTTTTTTTTTGTTTCAATTTAAATCCACGGGGTCTAGAAGCACACTTCAGATCCTCTTCAAAGTCGGCATGCCCCTATGTTAGTCTTTCTAGTTGGGTGGCTTACGCCCCCGGGAGTGGACTGTCTAGCTAGGCCACCTTGATCTTTAAGATCCTCTTCAATGTCGATACACCCTAAGATCACTTTTGCTAGCTCGATTTGGAGTGGATTGGCCAGTTTTGCAGCCTAGATAGATTGTCACTCTTACTAGTTGGGCTAGGAGTTGACTGGTTTTGATGGTTACTTGGGATGGGAGCTCAATTTTTGAGTCATGGCACTCTTCTCTCTAGTAGTCTTAGTTATTTTCTTTGTACTTGTTGGGCTTATGGGGATCCATTCGGGTTCGAATTAAACTTGCCCACGAGTGTAACTTCTGGTGTTATAGAGGCTAGATAATCTTAGTTTAGCCGTAATTTTATTTTTTTGGTATGCTCGTGTGCTTTCTTTCATATTCACTTAACTTATGTTTGTGTCTAGATTCTATCTTTTCTAATTGTTTTTACATTTCTTGATATGTCAGACTTTGATGCCTATTATGTACCATTATTTTAAAAATTCTACACTTTGTATCTTGTTTGTGATACAGGTCCTAGTACTAGCTACCGACGGTGATTGTTCTTTCCATCTTTGGGATATTGGAGATGAGGCTAACCACTTGGCCTCCAAGGTTGGCCTGTCTCCTTCTGTACATATGTTGGCTAGTCTTTTGCCTATAATACGGCTTGTTGTGCTAGACTTTTGGCACTTGTATTTTTTTCATATTAAACAGGTTTGTACTCGTGACTTCTAGGTTCTTGAAGTGTTCCTATTATGTAAGTTTTTGGTTTGCTTTCGCTTCTATCTTATTCTTACTGCTTGTGTTATTTATTTTTACCTCTACCCTTATACTCCTTACTTGTCATAATGCTTGTGTTATTTATGTTTACCTCTACCCTTATACTCATTACTTGTGATTCTGGGCTAAGGTTTGGCTTTCTTTCCAGTATATTATAGTAGGTGCCATCATGACTCAAGGAATCATGTCATAATAAGTTGGTATCAGAGCCTTATCTTCATCGATTTGACTTTTATAGGGCTAACACCTAGTATAGACCTACAGATCGGTGTAGAGATGTCTGTATCTTATCTTTGAGAGGCTACAGGGTATCTTTAGGAATTCTTCTCTTTTGTATCATTTTTATGCAGCGTGTGTGTAATGATTTATTGAAATTTTAGCTATTTCACTCTTTTCACATGATGGCTCGTATGAGCTACATTGCGGCTCGATGTAGGGGTCGATCTCCCTTGCTTATTAAGAGTGCAACACCACCTCCAGAAAGAGAGCAGGGTGCAAAGACAGCAACAGACCCTCCAACAGTCCATGTTCTGCCTTAGCTAGTGTGGTTGTGACCACATTAGGCAGAAACCTGACCATCTATTTATTCAGGCCCTCAAGAAACCATCACTCAACTTTTGATAGTGTAAGGTGGCATGTAGCAGGCCCCACCTGCAGCTCCACCACTAGTACCTGCACCTCTACCACTAGTACCTGCACCAGCGCCAACACAAGGTCAGCAGGATGAGCCTGCAGTAAAGGAACCTTGTTCCTTAGTGCTACCTTAGCCCATGACTATGGTGCCACTAGAGGAGAATAATATGTTCAGAGTATTCCTAGGGTATTTACCTCTTAGGTTTTTTCTAGGTGTGGGTGAGGATTCCCACAAATTTCTTACTACTTGTCGAAAGCGTCTTTACACGTTGGGATTAGTGAAGTAAATATCTTTTGCTTTTAGAACAATTGGAATTAATGTCCCAAAGAGGAGGAGCTTCATTTTTTAATATTTGCTCCTGAAGAATTGGATATGTATTGAAGGGTTCCCTCTATGTTGTACTTACTATGAGCCAACAATCAATTTAAAATGAATTAAGCTTCAATGACATTATTTACAAAAAAAATAGGATCAGAGGAGATTCTATTGAGTTTTCATAGTATTATACAAAATAGTTGAAGCTAATGAAAAACAACAAATGATATAACTTACTGGTTCTCTACTTAAGTAGGGGCAATATCAACCCACTCCATCAGCGGCCATGTTTCACATATTTGATTGTGTAGTTGCAATTTTCGACAAATTGTAGAATCTCAAGATTAGATCTGAAGTGCATGAGTGATAAAACAGTTACGGAATTCTACTTGATTAAATTTTTTTAACAATCATCAATATTACCTAGTATTCTGATAAGTAAATGGCTATTCGAGCTAAACCTTTACCAAGTAGTAGAAACTTAGAACATATTCTTACCTGAGTTGTGCCTCATTTTGTTATCAATAGGTCATCCCCGTGAAACTTCAATGATTCTAGAATCACATAATGCACATACAAGTGAGAATAAACAGTGTGAGAAAAACAAGTTACAAAAACATCAACATCATAATTATTTCTTTTACACTTGTAAATTGACATTAAACCTTATTCTTCCTAGTGGAAACAAGATTGGCCTTCCTAGTTACTCCATTGTAGTTAAAACAAAAAAGATAAAACATAGAAGTTTCATAAAACTCAAGGATCCATGTCTCATACAGTTTGGTTCTGACTTGGATCTTCAACCTACAAAATTCCAATAAGCATCAATCTAACAATAGAATAATCATCTCCCTTTTTAACTATTCATTGTACCGGTTATTAGACCTTCTGTCATGAAATGAGCCAATACCCTGGACGTGGCCGACACTTGAGAACCATTGTTGGTGCCGAAGAGAACCCTTATCCTAGTTGACTATAAGCAAAAGACTAACTGAAGCATACACATACATCAAACTAAAAGACAAGTTTAAAAGCACTTTACTGAATTTCAGAACTATCTGAATATACTAAATAAGAGACATAAATTTTAAATAAAACATATCAGACAGAAAGACTCTAAAGAATTGTCTATCTATGAAGCCCTACATCGTATAAAGATGAAGGTTAGGAAAAGATCCATGACACCTCACAATGCTACTACTAACAACACATAAAAAGTGGAGTCCACTGACCTTAATCTTCTTTTGATGTGGATTCAAGTACTTAGAATCTTCTACATGGGTATAGTTGAAATCACTTCATCCACTTGTTAACTTTTAAGTGAGGCCACCATATTCACAAACCCTGTATTTGCAGATGCTCTTCATGTTTTCAAAGAGAAGTCACGTCTAGTTTTTAAATAAGACTTGGACGTGATGGAAGCAATTATTTCAAGAATGAAAATGTGATTTCTCGCCTGATATAGTTCAAAAATTGGCAATTTGATGTCCCACACATCCGTAATTGTCGAGCTCCATAGTGGAGTAATTGGATTGTATTGGGGAACCTCCATTTGTAGTGGATTTTACGTTAAAGCAGATGACCTAACATTTGTTCAGTTTAAATTGTTGCTTTCTTGCATGTGTTGTTGTTAAATGTTTCTCATCTTCGAATTTGTGTGTAAATTTTGAACACAAGTTTAAGGCATTGTAATAGACCTCTTGACGGAGTCAATTCCAAAAATTTTGGTATAGGTCCCACCTTTCTTATTTGACTCCCAATTTGGTCCATTTTTGTTTTGTGTGGTTTTGGTGTCTAAAGGACCGTACTAATGTTGTTATCCTATTTTGATAGTGTTACAACATTCAGAGGTTGTTTAGAAAGGAAAAGCTCCATCCTTGTATTTAGAGCGCACACAGTCATCCGACAGGTAGGATACAACTTCCTTCCTAATAATATTGAGCTTGAAAGTGTGTATTCATGATAATTAGTGTGAATTGGGGACATGTTACCTAATTATTCTTACTTTTCTATTGAAATCATGCTTTAGGGGTTATTAGTGTTGTTTTGGGGGTAGTACCATGCTACTTTAGGTTGTATGTGTGTTGTAGTATTCCCTTGTGAGTTACTTGCATTATTACTTGTTATTTGTAGCATGTTCGGCCTTAGTATAGCATAGACTAGTGTTGCCTTACACTCGCAAGCCTTGTATATTTGTTTTCATCTCCGACGTCATTTTGGACGGACTAGATCCTTGTAGACTGGAAAAACATACTTTGGTCTAATAGTATGAGCCTTAGCCAAGTCATATTTTTAGCTTTGTAGGTGTTCTAGCTTCTCTCCATAGATATGCAGTTCTGAAGTGATACCAGAGGTTTTGCTCTTTGTTAGGAATAGAGTATTTCAGGCATAGCGACTTTTTATGATTCTTGTGAGTGGATGTTGATCCACAGAGGCTTGGAGCATACTGCATATCCTCTTCAAAGTCGACATACCCCCAGGTCACTCTTTCTAGCGGGTGGCTTACACCCCTAGGAGTGGACTGGCTAGATGGGCATCCTTCTTATTTGAGATACTCTTCAATGTCGACAGGCTACAAGATCACTTTTGCTAGTTGGGATTGGAATAGACTAGCTGGATTGGCATCCTCTATTGATTGCCACTCTTACTAGTTGGGCTGGGAGTTGACTGGTTATTCTTGTTACATGGGATGGGAGCTCGATTTTCAAGTCATGGTACTCTTCTCTCTTGTAGTTATAGTTATTTTTTGTGTAGCTTTCAGACATATGGAGTTCCATTCGGGTTTTATTTAAACTTTTCCACGAGTGTAACTTCTGGACTTATGAGGTTTAGTTAAGTTTAGTTTAGCCGTACGTTGATTGTTTTTGGTATGCTTGTGTGCTTTCTTTCATATTCACTTAACCTATGTTTGTGTCTAATTTTTTTTTTTTTTTTTTTTTTTTTTTTTTTTTTTTTTTTTTTTTTACATTTCTTACTATGTTAGACTTTGATGCCTATTATGTACTTTTGCTTTAATAGTCATGCACCACTTTACATCTTGTTTATGATACCGGTGCTAGTACCAACTATGAGCGGCGATAGTTTATTTCATCTTTGGGATATTAGAGATGAGGGTGAGAACTTGGCCTCCAGGATTAGCCTCTCTCCTTTTGTGCATATGTTAGCTAGTCTTTTGCCTCTAATACGACTTGTTAGGGTGGACTTTTGGAACTTGTATTTTTTTTATATTAAACCAGGTTTGTACTCGGGATTTCTAGGTTCTTGGATTATTCCAATTAAGTTTAGTTTTGGTTTGCTTTTGCTTATATCTATTTTTTACTTCTTGTGTTATTTCCTCTTAACTTTACCCTTATACTCATTACTTGTTATTCTGGCTAAGGGTTTGCTTACCTACCAGTGGATTATGGTAGGTGCCATTAATACTCGAGGAATAGAGTCATGATAAGTTGGTATAGAGCCTCAGGTTCATCGGTCTCACTTTTACAGGTTAATACCTAGTAGAGTCTTTTGGACTGATCTAGAGACAGATGTATCCTATCTTTAAGAGGCTTCAATGTATATTTAGGAATTCTTTCTATTGTATCACTTTTATATAGCGTATGTGTATTGTTTTATTGAAATTTCACTAGTTTCACTTTTCTCACAGGATAGCTCATATGCACTACGCAGTGGCTCGATGTAGGGGCCGATCTCCCCACCTATTAGAGATGCAGTACCACCCCTCGTCAAATATATGAGTGTGTAGCCAACAACAGACCCTTTAGTAGTCCTTTTTCTAGCTTAGCTAGTGTGTGTGTGACTAGATTAGCCACGAACCTGGCCTGCTATGTCTTCAGACCTTTAAGCAACTATTACTCAGCTTTTGATAGCGCTAGGTGGCATACAACAAGCCCCACCACTAGTACCTTAACTAGCACTAACACAAGGTCAGCATGATAAACCTACAGTAGAGGAAGCTCATTTCCAGCTACCACCTGGTGGTTCCCAGCCCATGATTGTGGTGCTTCTAGAGGAGCAGAAAATGCTCAGAGTGTTCCAGAGGCTTTTACCTCTTAGATTTTTTAGAGAAGTGGGTGAGGATGCCTATGTGTTTCTAACTACTTGTCAAAAGAGTCTTTACACCTTGGTCTTAGGGGTGTCAAGATGAGATGGCTTCACTGCATATCAACTTGATAGTCTAGCAAGGTAGTGGTGGCGTACCTTCATTGAGACTACACCATCTATGTGTTCTTTGCTCACCTAGACCGAGTTTTTTGAGGCATTTTTAGAGTAAGGTTTCATGACTGCGTTAGAATATGAGGTCAGATTTTAGGAGCTCTCTTGCCATGATTCCATGATTTTACCTATAGTGGAGGAGAAAATTTGATGTTTTATCCATGGTTTGAGACTTTACATGTGGATTGAGACGGAGTTTGTAATATTTATTAGTCGTTCCTTTTGTGGATGTTGTTGACCTTGGTTGCACTATTGACTAGCGCTATTGTGAGGCCCAAGGGGTCCTGTTCCAAGTCCAAGGATGCACATGATAGGATTTCACATTACTTTTGAAAAGGTCAACCCAATCAGATTTCTCAGGCCTCATTACATATTTTTTAGGCTGATCGGTATAGTCGGAGTGAGCGTGGCTCTAATTAGAGTCAGGTCGTGGTGGAAATTTGTCTAGAGTAGATCATCTCCAGGTTTCTTTGATTATGGTGTGTTAAATCACTGTGCTAGGGATTTCCCTATTATGTACTCAGATTATTTAGCTCCACAAGAAACTCCCCAAGCTCCGCAAGCTCCACTAGCAACATTTCCATCTAAGAGTAGAGGTCACAGCCAGGACCGTCACAACGGGCAACAGGGTATTTGGGGTGCTCCTTAGAAAGGTAGGTGATGTGGTCGGATGGATGGCCAGGGCAGATACAGACAAGGCTTTTTTAATTCTACACTAGTAAGGGTGTAGGCTAAAGAATCAAATGATGTGATCATAGGTATGATTTTTTTATGCCATCAGCCCACCTAGGCTTTACTTGATCCGGTCTCTACTTATATTTATGTGTTTGTGTACTATGCTTCTTGTATGGGTTTGAGTTATAAGCCTATGACAGCACATTGTGTGTGTTGACCCCCGTAGGTGAGTCTTTATTAATGGATCATGTATTTTGATCTTGCTTAGTTACTATCCAGAGCCCTGACACCTAGACTAACATTATATTGCTTGATATGCTTGACTTTCATATGATTTTAGGCATTGACTGGTTATCCCTCTACCCGTGCAGTCTTAGATTGCTTCTCAAAGACTGTTACCTTAGACATGTCTGGTATTCCTCCAATGGTTTGGCAGTGCTCCATTAGTAGAACACAAGTTGTTGTTATATCTTTTGTTTGGGCTTAGAGGCTAGTGTCTAGTAGATGTTTCTCCTACCTGGCCTATGTGCGGGATGTAAGTAGGGAGGTCCGTCTAGTTGAGTCAATTCTAGTTGTCCGTGATTTTGTAGATGTGCTTCCTACCGACCTACCTGACCTAGCCCTTGATGAGTGGTAGTTTTACACTCATTTAAGGTCTACTTAGCAAAACAATTTCTGTCCTTCATGCTAATTTTGTCCCATTTTAATGATATTTTAATGATTTTCAACTATAAAGGCCAAATGAAAAGGCAAGGATGAATGATTGGAAGAAATGCGAAAACCTTTGAAAAAAGTACAAAATTCAAACATGACAGATGCCTAATGCAAAAGGTAAATTGCCAAAAAAATTGAACTTTGCCCAAAAGGAAAATGGTAAGGTTAAAGTGTTAAAATCAATGGGCAAAAAAGAAATGCATTAGTGATTCACAAAGAGAAAATGGTGAATATTCCTTCCATAACCGAATGTAACATTATTTGGAAGAAAAGTGAAGGGTCAAAAGGAGAACAATGGTGATATTCAGTGATACGACAAATGAGAAAGGCAGAGCGTCCATTGAGTCTGCCTGCTAAGGTTCAAAAACCTAAGCCTGGACCCAGTAAAGCGCGATCTGATTGACAAGAAAGGTGATTCACCAAATTGGTTCGATGAGCCCGACTAATATCATTGAATGGAATGCAGAAGAAATATTTTGAAAAGTATAAATAGTTTGGAAGAGAGAGAAAGTGGATCTATCGATCCTTCATCAACTTTGTCTCTTATAACTCTTAGATAGAGAAACTCTTGGGCATTGTTCTTAAATTGGGTCTTTCATATCACCTTTATAATAGACAATTATTAAGTAAAATCAAAGTGGGTGTTGGTTTTAATAGTTGAATTTCATCATATCCATGACTTCTATATGAAAGGTATAATCTCTGCACTTTTTGTGATGGGTGGCCACAACCCAATCTCTAGGGGTGTAAATATGGGATTGGGTGTTGATTTAAATTTGTGGGTATGTTGTATTGCTCTATTTGTTATTGCTAACCATGGATTTGGCAGTTAGCAGGTGACTAATTTAGTGATTAAGGTGGTCAACTTTATTCTATCTTAGATCGCTAATTGGTTCTTGAAAGAGACCAATATGAGTTGGTATTTGTCTCAAAGTTTTCAATCTAGGTAAATCTAATTGTAAAAGCAAGATATTTTATTGGTATGTATATCACATAAATGATATCAAAATGAGATTTTATGAACTAATGCTATGATACCGAAAGAAAATTTGCATTATTGAAGATGACTCAGCTTATCGATAGTTGTTAAATTTTACTAAGCAATGCACTTATATCCCTAATTGGCATCAAAACAAATCCCTATATGCCTAGATTTGATCAATATATCTTAATTTTGTTTTACTATGTTTGGTGTTCATAATTGATATTTAATATACATGATGAATTTTGGTGGAATAATCCAACTAATAACCTTGTTGCTACATTAGATTAGTTACATTTTAATTTGTTTCTATACCTGACGCTGCTCCTTGTGGAATTTGACCCCGACTCCTATTTGGGTAATTTATATTGACAACGATCTCTCACTCATTAGAATTTTTTAAGAGAGTGCTTTGAGCGTTATAAAAAAGGGTGCCGTTGTTGGGGAGTAGTAGCTAAGAGTTCGATTTGTGAATTAATTTGTGTACTTATCTACTTGTAGTTGAGAAGACTTATGCTTGGTTTTGTAGTAGTGTTCTAGTAAGTAAAACAATGGATAAAAATAGTGGTGACAATTCTAGTCACCATGGGTAAGAAAACGAAGTTAAAAAGTTTGATGAAATAAACTCCAACGTAATCGAGAAAATTGGATCAATTCGGTTACCCCATGTTCCAAAGGATACTACATTTATGGTCACTAAAATGATGTTGCAGTTGATTGAAATAAAGGGATTATTCAGAGGCTTTAAGCATGAAGATCCTAACGACCACCTCCGAAAGTTCATAAATGATTGTGTAGCTTTCTAGGTTGAGGGAATCTCCAAAGAGTCAATGCGGCTGAGGATGCTCCCATTCTCCTTGATGGGTGATGCTTTTAGGTGATTGATTGAGTTGTCACTGAATTCTATAACCTCATGGAAAGAATTGATTAATGCCTTATTTGAAAGATTTTTTCCTCCATCTAAAGTGATAGAATTAAGGAAGGATATTCCAATTTTAAAAGACTAAATGGAGAACCCGTACCTGAAATGTGGATACATTTTTAAACAGTATTGCTTCGATTCCCAAACTATGATTTTCCTCATATGTTGTTGTTGCAATACTTCTACTAAAGTCTTGATGTTGTGGTTAAAAGGTTAGTTGATCACCTTGTTTTTATGGGGCATAGTTAATCAATTGTTTGTGGTGGAATAAAGATTTCTCAATGAGATGACTAAGATTGACCAAGGTTGGTACAATAGTGATGATCACGTGTAACTTCCACATTTAGGACTTTTTAAGAAACAAGAGGAGAGGAATCAAGAGCGTGACAAAAGCATTGCTAAATTGACACTCGACTTGATGTGTTATACGAGCATGTTATGGGAAAAAATGTTAATTCGGTGAATGATATGTCCTAGAAGATGTATGAGCAGAGATTCTATTTGAGGGGTGACAAATCAGAGGGTTCTTGGTTAAGCTATCTAAGGCAGGTCGAAAATCAAGGTTTGAAAAAAAAGGGCGAAAGAGGTTGGTTTGGAAATTGATGCAGAAATTGAATGTATACGTCACTTCATGAATTGCAAGACCCAATGAGAACTTCATCGGAGAATTTATTTACTAAGATTCTTGATAAAGTGGAACAGTCCAATTTGACTCTACAAGAAATTAAGAGTGGTGTGTCAGCATTATCCGCTACCGTGATCTCACATTCATCCTCCATTAAAGTACTCGAAGAAAAGATGGATCACTTGACTTCCCTTTTATATTTAAATCCCAATGAGACTGGATGCCTCTTATGGATGAAATAACAATATAGAGAGGAATTCTCGAGATATGATCGATTATAGGATAATTTCACTATATGGGCAATTGAAGCTACTAATAAATAGCTACATATCAGTGGGTAGGCTAGGCAATGAGTGAAATAGTTTTCTCTCGAACAACTATCACGTTTCAAACGTGATTTCTTTTGAAAATCAAAAAGCATAACAACTAAAAACAACCCATAACATTAATACATCCTCTCTCTCGAGAAATATGGGTAGGATTGGTTTTAGGATTCACTCTTCCGAGCTGAACCCAAATCAACCCAATACCTAAAAACCATTAGTCAAGAGCTTTGGTCCCAAAACCTCTCCCTCAAGCAAGCTAAGAAGTGAAAGTTAGAATTGCATTTGCAACTAAAATTGATAGATTAAAACACAACTATTGATTAAATCCACTTCAATATAGCATTTAAATCAGTAATTAACAATACCCATAAGCTAATTCAACCCATAATCACTTAATCACACCCCAAGAATTGGGGTTTTAGCCACACATCTTTAAAACAGAGAAACGATTACCAAATACATTCACCATGATCTGGGTAAAGGTTCCCAAGTCTTTACAATGGTCAAAAATAGTTAAGTTCAACAACCCAAGTCAAAACCCTAAAAAATTCTACAATGAAATTTTCATATCTTAGTGAAAAACTCTAGCTCTAGGATGAGAACTATAGTATCTGGGAGAGAACTAGGAGATAACTTGGTGAGAAGTCCTGAAAATTCCTTTTAGAATCTAATTTATACTTTTCCCAAAATTTTGCCTGAAAGCCCAGTCGGCGGTTTAATTTAGGCTCTCCGAGTGATTCGGCGATCCGCCCTTTGATCCCTTCCATCACCAATTTGCATTGGTCGTCAGCCTCCTGGGTCCTGTAACTTTAGGTGATCAAGTTTGTTGTTGCGGAGTGGATTAGTGATTTGCCGATTGGACATTTATGTTGCCAACTTGGTTTCTTCCCTAGGGACTGGCACACTGGAACTTTAGGCGAGCTAAAGAGCCACTCGGCGAACCGCCGAGTGGTCTTGGCGATCACCAGGATCCTTTTTCTCCACTTCTTCACCTTGTTTTGTTCATTTTTGCCTGCTAGTGTCCTTTCCTTGCTCCTTAGCTCACATATCTAAAAATCAAGGCTTCAACATCAGTTTAAAGCATAAATTAGGCATTTGATAACACTAAAACTATCAAAACAAAGCCCTAAATGAGTCCAAATCTCGGACTCATCAATACCCCCAACTTAAACTTTTGCTTGTCCTCAAGTAAAACTCAAGATCAGCAGTTCAATAAGGATGTCTCAAATAGTGCTGCATAAGACTCAACATGAATGCGCACAAAAGATTCAAACTACATATACAATGCTCAATTGTTCACTGAAATATTCACATTATGACTCACCATTATCAAGGATACTCAAGTTTACAATACTTGCTTCAAATACAACTTCAAGCTCAACAAAGGTACTCAAATGCCCTCACAACAAAGATGCTTCCACATTCATACAAAACTCTTCAACAATTTAAAGTCCCGGAATCACATAAAACTCTCACACTTAAAAAGACGAACACATGCATGACTCCACCCATAGGCTTGCCGTTATTTTCCAATCAACATTCGTATCATCTCACTAAAGATAACAAAGGTCTTTTTAAGGCTTGTAACGGGGCCGAGTGCAAAGGTATGATCATTAAGGATTAGTGGCTTCTACCTTCATGAAGTATGGCTTGAAAATCACTCTTTCTCCTTCTCCTTCACATTCAAACACGCTCAAATTCCACCCTATTATTCAACTACACATGAATCACCGGATACCACAATTTTTTATACGTTCACCACTTTATTTTACAATTCTTGCTCTTTTCAGTCTTTTTCTTTTCTTTCTTCTTTTCCACTTCTTATCTTTTTTTTTTTTATATGGAGGGGTTCCATCTTTTTCAGAATAATCCATCAAAGGGGGAGTTATTCACACTTCTTGACTTTCCTTCTTTTTCACCACACCCTCAACTTTAGGATTTTGGCCTATTCAAACAAACCAAAACTTCATGAAGATTAAGGGTGAATGGATAAAGAGGTCAAAGAAGCTCAAGTTTCTTCCAAGAAAGGGATAGGCTCAATGGGTGCCAAAACAAGATTCATACTTCTCACAAGGATTGCCACAAAAAAGGTATATTGTCATATTAGTTCACTCTTCAAAATTCTTTCCTAAGATCATTTCAATTGTTCACTTCACTCAATCAATCAGACTAACGGGGCAAGTTCTAGGTGTCATCAAATACAATGTTCAAGACAACCTCACCACACAAGGCATTGGTACCAATATCAAACAAGCCTTTACATTTTCTAGCTAGTGTGCAATGCTCATTACAAGAGACTCATTCGACAACCAGCTAGTCACAACGAGATGCTAAATGTTCACATATTTCCTATGTAACTTAGTTTGCCTCATCGTAGTCACACATTCATTTCATTCAATTAAGAGCACTATTCAAGTCATCAATATTGAGTATAATCGATACTCAAATTTGCTGAAGAACAGCCATAATCACACACACAAGAGGTGGCAAAATTTTAAAATTGGTTCAGAAACCATTTTTCACATCAAAACAATGGGCCACAAGCTAAGAACATTAATAACATATTTCAACAGCTGAGATATATATCAAAACCAATAAGCTCAATATTCACAAAAAGATCATCAAAATAAAGCCAATATGCACATAATAGGCACTAGACGTAGGTACGAAAATAACTCACCCAACCCAACAAAATAAGTAGTTGTCCTCAAATACAACTTAAAACAAAAAAACAGTGTATAAAAAGTAACAAAGAGGGAGGGGAAGAATCATCCTGCCAGGCTAAGCCTGGGGTGAAGTCTACATCTCTGACGTTCCATCTGTCTGGGCATCAGCACCCTCTATCACATCATCATTGCCTCCTTTGGAGCCTACTATAGCAGTATCTCGAAGAGATGCCTTTCTCAAAGTATCATAGATAGTACCCTCCAAGTTCACCAAATAATCATAGATCGCCTCTTCTTGATCACCCAGCTGCTCTTCATCTGTCTCAGCCTTGGACTCAATAGGTGCAACATCCACCCTAATCTCATCTCCGGTAGTAGACGGAGGCACCTTCAAACAGGCTGGAACATCTACACTCAGGTCATTTGGGATCTCTACCATCCCAAAATAGCAAAGTGAAGTATGTGGACTCCAGATGGTCCACATCCTTTCTCAGCTCAAAAATATCAGCCTTTAAGGCCATTACCACCTCAGCAGTACCCTTTTCTCTCTCACAAACCTCAACTCTCTTGATGAGAGCATAAATAAAAGCCCTTGAGAGGTGTTAATGCAGCACAAATAGATCTCTCAATCATCCTGGTAACCACGGCCTCTATATAAGAAGCACACACATTAGCAGAATGGGCTAGGTTCCCTATCTTGAGAATCTTGGCCTAGGTGATCGAAGGCCTAGAAACAAGAGTATCAACAGTAGATCTAGGGGGCGGGGGAGCAACAAAAGAGCCAGGAGTGTCGATATGAGTGGAGCAAGAAGTACCTGAAGGCCCAGTGGTCAGAGTAGGCATGACTGCTTCTGCAGGTATTGTATCAATATCAACCTTTGGGATGTGTCCACCGGACCTGCTCGCTTCCTATCAACCTCATCCCGTGTGTACTTAGCCTCTATACATAGGATGTCGATAGAAGAGCTTAGTTTAATCTCAATATCTCTCTTCTTATCTCAAGGAACAGTAGCCCAAACACATAACTCTGTGATCAATATCGGGAATGGAAGAGACGTGGCACTAAATTTAGCCGTTTCCTGGCTATGATAGACCCAAGGCAGGCCGCCTTTGGGTGGCAGAAATGGACTTATTCTGTGAAGGCATAATTGTATTGTTGATTAACCCAAACCAATATCGAGCAGCTACATTTAAGTCTTTCTTGTCTATTAGCATTCCGGCCTCAATCCACCTTAGGTGGTGTCGAAAATCAGAGGGTCTAGCCAACCTTTTAGGTCACCCAGAGTCTAGGTCTGGATCATGCTTTGACACTCGTGCATAAAGTAGGTTGCACGCTTGAATACCACAATAATATCATCACAGCTGCATCTAACCTTCTTACCTCTAAGCATCCAAACTCCACCGGCTTAAAGGCACTAGCCTTCTTCTTCCCTTGAGGCACCAAGGAACTATATGCAAAATAGAACTCCTGGACCCAAGTAGGAATGCATAGGCCACGAGGCCTAGTGAAGACCTCTAATTTGTGGAACCTGAGGGTGTCCTACACTACTGGATGCATGTCCACTACACCATCTTTGGACAGTCTGTTTTCCTCTAAAATGGTCCTCAATTCCTCGGCCTTTAACCAATTGAGTGACCATTGAGTAGGACCCTATACAAGTGGTGTCAGGACCATCGTTTATGCTGGAGCTAGAGGAGGAGAAGTCTGAGTTATCGGGATCCTAGATAAATCATATGTCCCCTTAAAGCGAAGCTCTATTCTCGGGGCTTTAAGTAATTGATCGTCCTCAGTCTCAGAGAAAGAAGCCTAAGAATTATACGACTATCTCTCACTGCCGGAGTTATGCTCAGATGTCTTAGCTTTGGGCACTTTGCCCTTTCCCTTTCCTCCCTTTAGAGGTAACTTCTTGGCCTTGGCATTGGAAGCAACTACTTCCTCATTTTTGATGACTCCGCCTACCCGCATTCGGGGCGGCATGCCACTATCATTCAAATTTGTTCTAGTCATTCATACAAACCACATAGAAAAATGTTAGAAAAAGTTCAAGAATAATGTAGTAAATAAGTTGCAGAAAGACTCGTCAAACCGTTCGGCGAGTCGCCGAGTTACTTTGGTAAGCCAAATCGGGCTCGCCAAAAGTACCAGCACAAAATTTTGAAAATTCAAGACTGGTTGACAATGCTTAGGGTCATTCGTTGAGTCATCGACACCAATCAGCAAGCTAGAAGTAGCTTGCTTAAAGTTATAGTGTATTTTAAGGATTAGGGGCGTAGAAGGGCAATCAAGAGGGACTTTTGTCAAGTCATCGAGTGAACTTAGCGAGCTCAGGAATATCACTAAATTTGATAGAACATAACCCAACAATTGATTTAAATTAAAGGCGATCTAAAGGGGAACTTGGCGAACCGCCGAACCACTTGGCGAACCCGATTTGGCTCACCAAATGGCACTTCGTGCCAATTTTCTACCCCATTTTTCAAAATCAAAATTGCAGCCCTCAAAATCAAAAATGAAACACAACCACTATGTAATTAAGGTCAGATCCATACTACCCATGCCTTCGGGGTACTCAGACTTTCCCAAATTTTACGAAAAATGTCCATTTGATGTCTTTTTCCCTTAAGAATGACTTCAAACGCTCCATTATTAGGCAAACTACGTCATTTAGCACAATTTAGGGTTACCTAGACTTCACCCCGCTAGACCCAATACAATTTTACCACAACCCAACAATTAAGACTCAATTTTAAACAAGCACCACATGGGAATCGATTAAATACGCAACATAAGGCACCAATTCAACTCATTACGGGCAATTTGACATTCAAACAACTATTCAATCATGCTACCCAACAAAAATCACCAACAATTATCAATCGCATTTGATTTCAACAACACATTTAGAGTATGGGGTTCTTAAATCTAATCTTATATGCTAAAAATGATAGATTGTGATGCTAAGCAGCAAAGTTCCATAATCTCGAACAAAGATATCACAAAATGTGAGGGAAAAACTTGAAAATACTAAAGATTTATAGTCCGGTGAGAGGGTAAGGGAGTTGAAAAGTTAGGAAAGTGAAAGGATTTTTAAATTTTAAACTGTTTGGCCTTTAAAACCTTTCATTTTGTGGCCCCTTCAGAGGTATAAGTTGTGTTTGCCAAACCACTCGATGATGTTCCGAGTGGTATTTTAGCCTGCCAAATTTACAGTGTTCCCCTTCAAGCTTGGTGGTTCTAACAGCAGTCTAAGTCAGGGATCACCAACCTATTCGGCGTGTTGTCAATTGGACTTTGGCTCGCCAAATTACCTATTTTCCACAATTTTCACTTTTTAACCTTCACAGTCAACACATGTTATTCAAAATAAAAAAAAATAAAGCATCAAAAACTTGGTTTGCCTCCCAAGAAGCGTCTTCGTTAACGTCGTCGACGAAAATACCATTTCAAGGATCATTCTTCAGGTTTGCCAAGGTATCATTTGGTAACCCTCCTTTTGGCATTGGGTTCAAATGAGAAGAAATTTGACCCATTTGGGTCTCCAACTGCTTGATTGACACGAAATGGGAGGTGACTGTCTGATTAAGTGTAGAGACATCTTCCTTCATATCTTTCAACACTATGTACGACCCTTCAACTTTGTTG
The DNA here is from genome assembly GCA_037074985.1 of Solanum bulbocastanum. Lineage (NCBI taxonomy): Eukaryota > Viridiplantae > Streptophyta > Magnoliopsida > Solanales > Solanaceae > Solanum > Solanum bulbocastanum. Next base: position 39,914,516 of record CM073597.1, on the reverse strand, counting down.
AGAATATGTGAGAGCATGTCTTCCATATGGACATTTACAGACTCCTTGGGCTTTTGACTCTCATGGGGTGTGACGTACCTATCTTTGTCACCCTCTCTTTCCTTCCAAGTGACGTTATGATCACGCCAATCTCTGTCATGGTCTCTCCATCCTCATCTATATTCCAACTCAGATTTCCACCTGGCCTTTCATAGTTTGCATGATATACTCCTTCTTGATTAGCTAGGAAGTTCACATCCTTATTGTACAATGCTTCAAACTGAGCTTCTTCGGGTTTTCTCCACCAACACCCATAACATTAACACTCTTCATACCACCACCCATAACATTTTTCACCAATTGATGTCAATGGGCGATGTTTTGGTCTCTCTCTTGATCCTTTTCAATCTGATCTTTTATCATTCTAAAGGTGAGGAGAGAGATTTGGTATTCACGAGTGTACCACGCTCTGTTTATCTTAGTCATTACATCAAGGAGTTGAGATGCTACTTCATAGGATTGTTGCATTTTACCTCTGAGAACAAATTGATCAGCAACTCCTTTGTTCATTGAGTCAGGGATGCTATAGAAGTACTATTGCAATATGTGATTTGATAGCCTGTGAGTTGGACATTGAAGCACCAACTTCTTAAACCTAGACAACGTCTCATGGATTTGTTCACCCTCCAAGCGTTTGAGACCTTGGATGCTATCTCTGAGTGTCATCATCTTTGACAGGTGAAAGAATCTCATATTAAATGATGTGGCAAGCTCATCTCAAGAGGTGATAGAATCCCTTAGCAACTCAGCTAACCATTTGCTAGCCTCACCCATCAATGAAAATGGGAATATCCTGCGATGGACTGATTCTTATGATATGTTCTGGAATGAGAACGGACCACAAATGTCCACAAAGTTCCGAATATGCTCATGTGAGTCTTCATGAGCCAATCCTCTATATAGACCTTTCATTTGGAGGAGATGTAGCATTGTTCTAGTAACATGGAAGCAATCATTCCCTTCAATTAGAGGTAGACGTATTGCAGCAACACCACCCAATTGGATTGGGTCATTCACATCATTAAGATTCCAAATATCGTTTTGGTGGCTCACTTGGCTACCATTACTCCCGTTTACACTCATCTCTTCCTCTATTCAACACAAGCAACACAAAACAAAAAATAAAGTAATTTGACTCAACTACAACAAAAAGATCACAATTCAACTTCAATAAAAGAATTTCTAACAACACCACTTCCCAACAGCGGCACCATTTTGATTAACATTTCAAGAACACCTCATCTAATTCTAGGTGTAAATGATCATTAAGTAGTATAAAACCCAAAAAAGAGTTGGGGTGGAATCCATAGGGAGCGGTACGTGTTCAAATTCAATTATGAAGTACAAATGTCGTCTAACTAGCTATAGGAAAAGAAATTATCGAAAAAGACATGTAAACAAGTCTAAAGGGGTGACAACAAATGTCATATGGGGAATTGGTTTTCAATTATCAGCTATAACACAATCAAATAATAATGAAATGACAATATAGAGAGGAATTCTCAGGATGTGGTTGATTATAGGAAAATTTTACTGTATGGGCAATTGAAACAACTAATAAATAGCTACATATCATTGGGTAGGGTAGGCTATGAGTGAAATAGTTTTCTCTCAAACAACTATCACATTTCAAATGTGATATCTTTCAAACATCAAAAATCATAACAAATAAAGGCAGCCCAAAACATTAATACATCCTCTCTCTCGAGCAAGATGGGTAGGATTGGGTTTAGGATTCACTCTATTGAGCTGAACCCATATCAACCCAATACCTAAAAACCATTAATTAAGAGCTTCGGTCCCAAAAACCCTCTCTCAAGCAAGCTAAGAACTCAAAGTTAGATTTTCATTTGCAACTACAATTCATAGATTAAAACACAACTAATGATTAAACCCACTTCAATATAGCATTTAAATCAGCAATTAACAATACGCATAAGTTAATTCAATCTATAATCACATAATCATACCCCAAGAATTAAGGTTTTAGCCACACATCATAAAAATAAAGAAACGATTACCAAATACATTCGCCGTGGGTAAAGGTTCCCAAGTCTTTAAAATGGTCCAAAATAGTTAAGTTCAAAAACCCAAGTCAAAACCCTCAAAATTCTACAATGAAAACTTCAAATCATAGTGAAAAACTATAGATCTAGTATGAGAACAATAGTATCTGGGAGAGAACTAGGAGATAACTTGGTGAGAACTCCTCAAAATCCCTTTTAAAATCTAATTTATAGTTTTCCCAAAATTTATCCTAAAAGTTCAATCATCCATTTAAGTCGATTCCCCTGAGTGATTCAGTGATCCATCATTTGCTCCATTCAATTGCCATTTTGTATTGGTCATTAGCCTCTCTGTTTTTGTAACTTTAGGCGATCAAACTTGTTGTCACAAAGTGGATCAGTGATTCGATGATTGGCCAATTATGTCGCCAACTTGGTTTCTTCCCCAGGGAATGGCACACTAGAACTTTAGGCGAGCAAAAGAGTCACTCAGCGAACTGCTGAGTGGTTTTAGCGATCACCAGGATCGTTTTTCTCTAGTTTTTCAATTTGTTTTGTTCCATTTTTCCTGTTAAGTGTCCTTGCGTTGCTCCTTAGCTCACATACCTAAAAATCAAGGCTTTAACATCAGTTTATAGCATAAATTAGACATTTGATGACACTAAAACTATCAAAACAAAGCCTTAAATGAGTCAAAATCTCGAACTCATCATTGGACAGCAAAAAAATGTTCCTTAACCCCATCTGTTATGCTAGCAAGACTTTAAATTGTGCTAAAAAATACTATATTGCCATAGAGTAAGAGATTTTGTCTATTGTGTATGGGTTTCAAAAAATTTGAGCATATTTGTTGTGTACCAAGGTGGTTATGCATATGGATCATGTTGCTCTAAGATACCTGATAGAAAAGAAAGAAGCAAAGCATGTACCAATTGAGCGGGTACTTCTCCTCCAAGAGTTTGATTTTGAGGTGAGGGATAGAAAGGGTTGTGAAAAGCAAGTAGCCAATCATTTATCAAGTATTGAGGCGATGCTGCAACAATTGAAGGAAGAGACATCACTGATGCTTTCCCAGATTAATCGATAATGTTGATTTCTTAAACTTCAATCCCTTGGTATGCCGATCATGTCAATTTTGTTGTATGGGGGCTGTTAATTGAATGTTGAATAGTCAACAAAGTAAGTTCTTATATTATGTGAAGAGTTATATATAGGATGAACCTTTCCTTTTTAGGGAGTGTGATGATAAGGTTATTAGCCATTGTGTGGCTCAAGTGGAGATGCGTGAAATACTTGAAGCTTTCCATGGTTCATCTACGAGTGGTCATCATGGATGAATACTTACAGCTTTTAAAGTTTTACAGTGTGGTTACTTTTGGCTTACTATGTTCAAAGATGCTGATGACTTTTGTAGATTTTGCATGCAATGTCAAATTCAAGGGAGTGTTTCAAGGTGAAATGAGCTACTATTATCACTCATTTTGGAGATAGAGTTGTTTGATGTTTGGGGAATATATTTCATGGGCCCTTTTTCCTAGTTCTTTTGGGAACAACTATATTTTGTTGCAGTCAACTATGTGTCCAAATGGGTTGAAGCAATAGCATTTCCAAACAATGAAGGGAGAAAGATCCTCAAAAAGAATATTTTCATGAGGTTTGGCATACCCAATGCCATTATAAGTGATGCTTGCTCTCACTTTTGCAATTTCTAATTTGAAGCACTATTGTTTAAGTATGGAGTGAAACGCAAAGTTGAGACACCGTACTATTTGCAACCTTGTGGGAAAATTGAGGTATCTAACAGGGAGATAAAGATAATCTTAGCCAAAACGGTTAATGTCTATTACCCTCATTGGTCAAGCATAATTGACATTACAGTATGGGCTTATCAAACAGGTTTCAAATCCCCTATTGTCATATCTCCACACAAATTGATATTTGGAAATGATTGGCATCTCCTGGTTGAATTAAAGTATAAAACCTTATGGGTAGTGAAAAGAGAGAGTGATTGGGAAGTGGCAACCAAAAAGTGCGTGAGTCAACTCCTTGAATTGGATGAGTTTTGGTTGCAAGCATATGTAAGCTCTGTACTCTATAAAGAGAAAGTTAAATGGTGGAATAATTCAAAGAACTTGCCTTAGGAGTTTAGAGTGGGTGATCTAACTTTCACGACCCAAGGTACACTGTAACACCTCAGAACTTATCAGACCAGAACAACAGAAAATTAGGTGAACCATAAAAGGGCTAACGGACTGTGAAAGGAACCACAGTCTGTCACCCTCATCGTGGTTCACACCCAGCCCAACAATGGTGGACCACGGAGCCCTTCACAGGCTGTGGACCACCCCACGAGCCACGGGAAGGCTTATGTAAGCCAGGTAGAACCTACCAGGCCCAACCATTAAACTATGAAGCCCTCCACAGTCCTTGATGATGGTCCGTGGTGAGGCTCGTAAAGCTGAGCCAATAACCCCTAGCTTAAGTGAAGGACCACAGCGACCTTCACGGTTTGTAATCCTTCACATGTTCCGTGAAGTGGACCGTAGAGGGAAGGTCCCGAGAACAAGTAGCCTTTGGATAGCAGACCATGACCCACTCAATGGGCCGTGGTCCCTTTGATAGTCCGTCATAGGCCCCATGGTCGGCACCAGTCAGCTTTTAAGTAGGGTCATTTTGGTATTTCCCCTATGTGTTGGACATCTAAATTACATTGTTTAATCCCTAAATTACATAGTTTTGACCAGTTTGAGCCTAGTACCTTAGCCAAAAAATACCCTAAGTGATTCATTCACCAAAAATTCATCAACTTAGAGCAAAAGAGGAGAAACAGTCGATTCTTCCAGGAATGTTGTGTGTTTTCTTCAGTTCTAGCCTCAAAATCGAAGGATTTCTCCATGAAATTCATCACTAGGTATGTGGAATTTCACTTTTGGTTTACTTTCATCCACTAGTTCCCTAGAATTCAATTAGATTGTTGATTCTGCACATCTTGCTTAGACCTAGGGTTTCTAAAACCTTAGATATTAGTTGTGATTTAGCTGTTATAGTGTTTCTAATCAGATTATCAGGTTTTTGTGAAATTGTCTCTTAGTTTTTTGCATGAAATCTAGAACCCTAGTAGTGTAGATTCTCTTAGTTCATGAATTACACTTGCTAGGTTAGATAAACAGATATACATGCTCCATTTTTTAATGTTTCATTATCAGTACATAAATGTTGCATTCTCAAATTTGCATGTCGAAATATCGAGCTATCAAATATTTCAATTATGTTATGTCATACACATTTCCAATTGGGAGTAGGCTTACCACCGAGTTGGACTAGGTTTCAGCATACGCTCATAGTCCTAAAACAACGTGACCCTGTAGGTTTATAAGTCACCTCTATGGGCATCAGATTTAGTGATCACGCCATTCATGCCTTTATACCCCTTGCAAGGTATATTGGGTCCTCTTGATGAGGCGTATACATCGGACTACATGTTTAGCTCACGTGGTTTTATGTTTGTTAATAGTAGCTCCCATTATCAGACTCTAGTGCATTTGACCAGGTGTTTAGTTATACTACATTATTTAGTCTCAGCATGTTATGTTAGAAATCAGTATTTGGTCATTGTATCAAGTTCATTTCATTTCAGTATATTTTAGTATTATTGTTATAATTAAGATTATGTCATTGTTTGGTTATGTTTTGTTCAACTTATATATTTGTTCGGTTATATTCTATATCATGCATGCTCTGTACATTCCAAGTATTGACGCATACTCTACGTTGCATCCTTTCATGATGTAGGTTCAGATCCTCATAAATTCAGATCACGGATAGATCGACTCTCGATCCATACTCAGCAACATCAGTGGTGACTCCTCATACTTCGAGGATAATAAACATGTTTTCTATTTCAGTCTTTCATTTTAGTTTCAGTTTTGCTAGGGTTAGCTAGGGATGTGTAGCAGCAATGGTAGTTAGTAGAGACCTTTTCATACATACTTTTAGATTAAGCTTTAGCATTTGAGTGATTGTTTAGTATCACTATACACTTATTCAGTATTTATATATTCAGACTGATTTTGGGTATTCCCTACTATTAGTTATAAATTGATTTGGCTTCCGCATTAGTTCATCTTTTCATAAATAGGTCCAGTTGCTTATGTTATGCAGACATGGTTAGCTTGGGGTCACTCATGATCCAAGGTCACGTGATTACAATAGAGGGTAGCCTCGGGGTGTGACAAACTTGGTATCAGAGCATTAGGATTAAGAGTCCTACGATGTCTGAAAGCTACACTAGGTAGAGTCTCTTTCATGGGTGTGAAGTGCACCACATCTAATGAGTAAGAGGCTACAAAGTATTTTAGGAAAAACTTCACTTTCTTGCTACTCTTATCGTGCGTGACGTATGGTCCAACTTTTCGTTTCTAATTTCTCGTATTGCATTTTTAGATCATACATCCACGTAGAGCTTATGCAAGCAATGCTAACACATGCAATGCTAATGCAGTTCCTCGAGTCCCAAAAAATGAAATTTTGAATGTAGAGTTTTGGAATGATATCCAGCTTTTCGTTCAGAGTGTAGTCAACCAGAACAATCAGCATGCTCTAGTTCTGGCAAATGATAATAGTAGGTCAATTGTAGCTAGGGTTTGATATGTTGTTTGGATGAATCCACGTAAGTTTCTAGTGTAACAGATTGTTGAGGACCCACCAAACTTCATTGATGAGGTTAAGAAAATCTTTGGAGTGATGCAAGTGAAGGGTAATGATATTGTAGAATTGGCATCCTACCAGCTTAAGGAAGTGGCTCACATTTAATTTTCTTAATGGAAAGAAAATAGGGGTGCGGATGCAGCTCCTCTGACTTGGGGGTGTTTTCTGGAGCTTTTCTAGATAGGTACTTCCTGAGAGAGTTGAGAAAGGCTAAAGCTCAAGAGTTTATGAATTTGAGGCAAGGTATAATCTCAGTCCAAGAGTACAGACTCAAATTCACTGAACTCTCCAGGTATACTCCATAATTGGTTGCTGATTCAAGGGCGCAGATGAATAAATTCTATTCAGGGTATTTGACTTGGTAAAGACAGAGTGCAGAAATGTTATGTTGTTAGGAGATATGAATATCTCTAGGCTTATGACTCATGCTTAGTAGGTTTAGGGAGACAGGCTAAGGACAATAAGATGGCTAGAATAGGAAACAATGAATACTCTCAGTAGAAATTAGGTGGCAGAAATCTCTCACAGTTTTAGCAGATATCTTCAGCCCAAGCACCTTTATCAGCTAGTGCTCCATCCCCTAGGTTTTGACAGAATCAGAAAGGTAGGGCATCAGGCTCTAAGTCTCAGGGGAGTGCTTCAGGTAACTGTACTTTCCTAACTTGTCCATAGTGCGGTAAAAACCATCTGGGCGAGTGTCTTGTAGGCAAGGAAGGGTGATTTGGGTGTGGTCATTCTGTCCATAGGCTGAAGAATTGCCATTATGCTAGGTAGGGGCAGTGAGGTAATAGCAACAATAGGGCTCACTCTACAGCTCTAACAACACCAATAGGTCACCAACTCAGTATGGTGCTTCATCTATTACAGGTGGTGGTCAGCGCCAGAACAAATTATTTGCTCTCCAGGTTTGACCAAGAAGATTCTCCTGATGTGGTCGTTGGTACGTTACTAGTCTTTCATGTAAATATTTATACATTGTTAGATCCAGGGGTTACTTTGTCTTTTGTAACTTCTTATTTAACAGTAAACTTCTATGTCAATCCAGAAACTCTTTCATAACCCTTCTCAGTCTCTCCTCCAGTTGGTGACCTAGTTATAGCTAGGCGAGTTTACAAAATTGCCCTGTCATAGTCTCTCAAAAAGTCACCTCATTAAATCTTGTACAGTTAGAAATGGAGCATTTCGATATCATTCTAGGCATGGATTGGTTACATTTCTGTTATGACTCAGTCGACTGTAGAATTAGGATTATTTAGTTTCAGTTTCCAAACGAACCAGATTTAGAATAGAAGGGTAGTAGCTCTATGCCTATAGATCGATTTATCTCATACCATAAGGCCAGAAAAATGATTTCCAAACGGTAAGTCTATCATTTTGTTTGGGTTATAGATTCAAACTCCGAAACCCCAACTCTTGAATCAGTTCCAGTAGTAAATGAGTTTCCAGAAGTCTTCCCAGAAGATCTACCCAGAGTTTCTCCCGAAAGGGAAATCGATTTTGGAATAGATCTCCTTTCACATACCCAGCCTATTTCAATTCCTCCTTATAGAATTGCTCTAGCTGAGCTTAAGGAATTAACAGAACAGTTGAAAGACCTTCTAGATAATGGCTTCATCAGACCTAGTATCTCTCCATGGGGTGCTCCAGTATAGTTCGTGAAAAAGAAAGATGGTTCTTTCAGATTATGCATTGACTACTGCCAGTTGAACAAAGTGACAATCAAGAATAAGTCCCTATCCCTAGGAATGATGACTTGTTCGACCAACTCCAGAGTGCTAGTTATTTTTCAAAGATAGCCTCAGATTCGATTATCATCAGCTTAGAGTCAGAGATAGTGACATCCTAAAAACGGCCTTAAAAACTCGAGATGGTCATTATGAATTTGTTATTACGTCATTTGGACTAACAAATGCTCTTGCAACTTTCATGGACTTAATGAATAGGGTTTTCAAATAGTATTTGGATTTATTCATTATTGTCCTTATTGATGATATCCTCATTTATTCTCAAATTGAGGAGGAGCATGCGACTCAACTGAGAGTTGTAAAACAAACTCTCAATGATCACCAGTTATTCCCTAAGTTTACCAAATGTGAGTTTTGGTTACAATCAATTGATTTCCTTGGTCATGTGGTATCTAGCGAAGAGATTCGAGTGGATTCTCATAAAATAGAGGCAGGGAAACAATGGCACAGACCCACCTCTCTAACAGATATCAGAAGTTTCTTGGGTTTGGCTGGTTACTACAGGAGGTTTGTTGAAGGATTTTCATCCATAGTTTCCCCATTGACTAAGTAGTTTGAGAAAAAGGCTAAGTTTCAGTGGTCAGATGAGTGTGAGAAGAGCTTCTCCGAACTGAAAACTTGGTTGACTACAACTCTCATTTTGACTCTACCAGATGGTTCAAACAGTTATGTGATATATTGGGATGCATGCAGAGCCGGCCTAGGTTGTGTGTTGATGCAGCGAGGTAATGTTATATCTTATTCTTCTACGAAGCATAAGGCCCACGAGAAGAACTATTCAACTCATGACCTCAAGCTTGCAGCAGTAATATTTTCCCTAAAGATTTGGAGACATTACTTGTATGGCATTCACGTATATGTATTCACATATCATAAGAGCCTCTAGTATGTGTTCACCCTAAAAGACTTGAATCTTTGTCAGAGGAGATGACTTGAATATCTCCAGGATTATGATATGAATGTGCTTTACCATCCTGGTAAGGCCAATATAGTAGCGGATGCTCTCAGCAGACTGTCTATGGGTAGTGCAGCATATATTGAGGAAGAAAGAAAGAATTAGCCAAAGATGTTCACCGGCTTGCTCGCTTAGGAGTTTTCCTTATGAACATATCAAATGATGGTGTGATAGTTCATTATGAATCAGAATCTTCATTGATAGTAAAGGTTGAGGAAAAACAAGACAGTGATCCTATATTGCCTTAGTTGAACGGTGCAGTTCACTAGCAGAAAGTAAAGGATTTCTCCCAAAGGGGAGATGGTGTGCTTCATTACCAGGATCTCTTATGTGTTCCTAAGGTGGGTGAGTTGAGGAATCAGACTCTTATAGAAGCTCATAACTCGAGGTATTCTATCCATCTAGGTGCCACTAAGATGTACCGTGATCTACGGGAAATTTTGGTGGAACGGTATGAAAAGGGACATAGCAAATTTTGTGGCTAAGTGTCCTAACCATCAACATGTTAAGGCAGAACATTAGAAACTAGGAGGTATGCCTCAAGAGATTAGAATTCCTACATGAAAGTGGAAAGTGATAAACATGGACTTCACAGGTTTACCTCGTACTCACAGACAACATGACTCCATTTAGGTGATAGCAGACAAGGCTTCTAAGTCCGCTCACTTCTTGGTTGTCAAGACTATAGATTCAGTGTGAGGATTATGCTAAACTCTACATTAATGATATAGTTAGGTTGCATAGGGTTCCCTTGTCTATCATCTCTGACAGAGGTCCTCAATTTACCTCTCATTTCTGGAAATCGTTTCAGAAAGGTCTTGGTATACTGGTAAATCTCAACACAACATTTCATCCCCAGATGGATGGTCAGGCAGAGCATACCATTTAGATCCTAGAGGACATGTTGAGAGCTTGCATGATCTATTTAAAGGGAAGTTGGGATGATCACCTACCTCTCATAGAGTTCGCCTAAAATAATTGCTACCATTCTAGTATTCAAATAGCCCCTAATAAGGCACTATATGGGCGTAGATGCAGATCCCCGATTGGTTGGTTTGAAGTAGGTGAAGCAGCATGGATTGGGCCAAATTCGGTTCATGAAGCTATGGAAAAAGTTCAGCTCATTAGAGATAGACTTAAGACAACCTAGAGTTGTTCTAAATCCTATGCAGATGTAAGGAAATGGAACTTAGAGTTTGAGGTTGGTGAATGGGTTTTCCTGAAAGTGTCACCTATGAAAGGGGTGATGAGATTGGGAAAAAAGGGGAAACTAAGTCCGAGATATATAGGTCCTTACAGAATCCTGAAAAGGGTTAGTAATGTTGCTTATGAATTTGAGTTGCCAACAGAACTATTAGCAGTGCATCCACTTTTTCCTTGTTGAAGAACTGTGTGGGAGATCCGGCATCCATAGTACCATTAGAAAGTGTGGTTGTGAATGATAGTCTCACTTATGAGGAGGTTCCATTTGAAATTCTTGATCGTCAGGTTCGAAAGTTGAGAAATAAAGAAGTCGCTTCAGTAAAGGTTTTGTGGAGGAGATATTCTATAGAGGGAGATACTTAGGAAGCAGATGGAGCCATGAAGGCCAAGTATCCTCATGGCGTTCCTTCCGATTCCATTTCAGCTTCAAGTAATAGTTTCTCTCCAGTCTTTCAGTTACTCTTGCATAAAATCAGTCTCAGTATCTTGTTCCTTCAGTTGTTCTTGCATTTTAAGCATATTTGCATGTTCTTGGAACTTAATTAAGTCAAATTTAGGTTTATAGTATTTAGTGGTAGGGTTTGCAGCTCTTTCCCTCCATACTCAGTTATTATAGACTTCATTCAAGGACGACTGTTCCCAAAGGGGAGATATTGTAACATCTCAGAACTTATCAGACTAGAATAGCAGAAAAATAGGTGAACTATGATAGGGTTCATGGACCATGAAAGGAACCACGATCCGTCACCCTTATCGTGGTTCACACCCAACCAAGCGGTGGTGAACCACGGAGCCCTTCACGGGACATGCACCACCCCACGAACCATGAGAAGGCCTGTCTAATCCAAGAAAAACCTACCAAGCCCAGCCATCAGACCACATAGCCCTTCACGGGCCGTGGTCTTGATGATGGAGCAGTGGTGAGCCTCGTTAAGTTGAGCTAGTAGGCCCCTAGCCTAAGTGAAGGACCAGGGTGACCTTCACAGTCCATGATCCTTCACAGTGTCCATGAAGTGGACCATAGAGGGAAAGGCCCAAGAACTAGTAGCCTCTAAACAGCACACCACAACCCACTCGACGGACGTGGTCCCTTTGACAGTTCGTCAAATGTCCTATGATCGTTTCCCGTTAGATTTTTAGGGGGGTCATTTTGGTCATTTTCCCTATGCATTAGACACCTAAACTACATCATTTAATCCTTAAACTACGTAGTTTTGGTCAGTTTGAGCCTAGAAACTTAGTCAGAACTTACCCTAAGTGATTCATTCACCAAAAAAGAATTAACTTAGAGCAAAAGAGGAGAAACAGTCGACCAAACCTTTCCAAAAATGCAATAGGTTTTCTCCAGTTCCAGTCCCAAAATCGAAGGATTTCTCTATGAAATTTGTCATCAGGTATGTGGGATTTCACTAGTGGGTTCCTTTCATCTACTAGGTACCTAGAATTTAGTCAAATTATTGGTTCTCTACATCTTGCTTAGGCATATAGTTTCTAAAACCTTAGATATTGGTTGTGATTTTGCTGTTATAGTGCTCCTAATTAGATTATCAGGTTTTCGTGAAATCGCTGCTTAATTCTTTGCATGAAATCCAGAACCCTAGTGGTGTAGATTCTCTTAGTTCTTGAATTACATTTGCTAGGTCAGTTAAACAGATATATATGCTCTAGTTTTGAATGTTTCATTGTTAGTACATAAATGTTGCATTCTCAGATTTGCATGTCAGAATATTGAGCTATCCAGTCTTTCAATTATGTTGTATTATACACATTTCTAGTTAGGAGTAGGCTTATCACCGAGTTGGACTAGGGTTCGGCTTACCCTCATAGTCCCATAACTATGTCCCCCCGTAGGTGTATAAGTCCCCTCTGTGGGCATCAGATTTAGTAATCACGCCAGTCATGTCTTTATACCCCTGGCAAGGTATATTAGGTCCTCTCGATGGGGCATATACATTGGACTCCACGTTTAGCTCACATGGTTTTATGTCGGTTAATAGTAGCTTCCACAGTCAAACTCTAGTGCATTTGATCAACATGTTACGTTAGAAATCAATACTTGGTCATCGCATCCAGTTCAGTTTATTTAAGTAAATTTCAGTATCATTGTTATAATCCAACTTATGTCATTATTCATTCATGGTTTGTTCATCTTATATATTTGTTCTGTTATATTCTATATTTTGCCTTCTCAGTACATTCCCAATATTGACGCGTACTCTGCGCTAAATCCTTTCATGATGTAGGTTCAAGGCTTGAGCATTCAGATCACACGTATATCGATTCTCAATCTATACTCACCAGTATCAGTGGTGAGTCCTCATACTTCATGGACAATTGACATAATTTCTATTTCAGTTTTAGTTTTGCTAGTGTTAGCTAGGGATATATCCTAACAACACTAGTTAATAGAGGCATTTTCAGACATAGTTTTAGATTTAGCTTTAGCAGTTGAGTTATTGTTCAGTATCATTATACTCCTATTTAGTATTTATATATTTAGACCAATTTTAGGTATTCCCCACTATAAGTTATAAATTGATTTAGCTTCTGCATTAGTTCATCTTTTCATAGATAGGACCAGTTGCTTATGTTATGCCAGACAGGGTTAGCTTGGAGTCACTCATGATCCTATGTCCTATGTTTACGTCAAAGGGGTAGCCTCGGGGCGTGACATACACCCTAGATGTGACATGGTGTACAAGACCCCGAAAACCCCATACAAGCCACTTACCGTACACTATACAAGATAATAGAGTTTAAAAGATTTAACCGATAGTTTCAACATATAAAAGTTTTATAAAGAAAAGCGGAGATCAAATCATCGTCTCAAAGTCGTTTAGTACATAGGAGTTTATTGGGGTGCAACCACTACAACAAGTCCCAAAACTAAAAGTAAAGACAAAAGGGAAATCAAGCTCGGTCCTCGAAATATGAGGACTCACCACAACTTGAAATCTCTCAAACAACCTCTAGCCACGAAATTGAGAACCCTGAATGTTAGACCCTACATTTTGGGAAATGTAGAAAAAGGTATGTGTTAGTACAAAAATGCACCAAGTATGATAGATATGCATAAAAGTATGAAATCATGGTAAAAAGGACATTTTCATGATATGCAACGACCAAGTCAACCATAAGATAAGACGGTTAGAAAACATAAAAAAGAAAATCAAGATCAATGCAAGTAAAACCATCTTTGAATACATGTGATATACTTCTTGAAGTAACCTTACTTCATTATTATTGTGGGAATTATCCTTAACCGACATAAATACCATGTGAGCTATAACATGATCCTCCAGTGCTCCCACACCGAAAAAGGTTGTCCTACTTGCCAAGGTAGAACAATGAATCTGAGCTAAATTGGATCCACTAGTTAATGTCGATCTAGAAAATCATCCTATGGGGGCACATAGGTAAGGGATAAGGACACTTCTACTAGATAACCCGACCTCAACACGGAAGAACTTCCATTTCAATATCCTCTTGGTGCTAAGCATAAATCCCATGGAGTAGTTATTAATCTTAACTTGTCTTATCTTTAAAACACATGGGTAGTCTTCACTTGTCTTATAATAGGATAGCTCCTTAGACCATGTGTGAGAAAACGTTTCGCCATCCATGATCTTTTCATAAGAGCTTTTAAAGCCCACATTCATTCACTTCATGCTAGAGATGCCATACATTATTAATGGAAATAGTTTTGAAATAGTGGCCTATAATCATTGATGGCATATCTGGATACCATACTGATTAAGAACTAATCTAGGAAAATAGCTCAAAAAGCATTGAAGGCAAATCTAGAAGGCATTCATGTCATGTGACCAAGCTTCATAGAACATGTAGACAATCTCATCTATAAGCTTTCTTGAGTCATAAACATACTTTCATGAACATGCATTCTTTTCAATAATTCATAAGTTTAATTATATTTTAAAAGTTAAAGAATCTTCAAATTTATTCACATCCATTTTATAAAGAGAAGACATGCATATTTTCATAAATTCATCTTTCATAATTAAAGATCCACACTATATCAACATAGCTTAGAAAACATGAGTTATTCATGGGTTCACGGGAAATCAACTTGAAAATATGCAATTACTTCAATACATGCATAAAAAGTCATAAAATAATCAATTAAATCAACATTGAAGAAAACCCATGTCATTTGAAGAAAACCCTACCTTGATTAGGGAATCTAATTTACATAATTGGAGATTTTGGGAATTCCATAGAGGAAAGGGCTCCATGGATGAAAACTATCATACCTTTGATGCAAAAATTTTGGAAGCAATAGAGGATTAGGAGGCTTGATCTTCAAACCCTAGCTTTCTTCTTCAACTTCTAGAGAGAGAAATAATTGAGAGGAGGAACTTGATCTTCTTTTGAAATTCTAAGAGAATGAATTGAGTTAGATGATTTGGGGGTTTAAAGTCATTATATAAAGCTTTGGGTAGAAGGAAAAACGACATAGTATTGAGTTAAAACAATTGGGGAAAACACCCAAAAGTCCTTGACTGAAAACTGCCGAATTGGCATCATGGAGGCCAAAATGGGTCGTCATACACTACCACCGCCTGTCAAACGGGTCGACAAGAAATTCTGCTTGACAGTGTTTCACTATTTTGGGCATAACTTTTTACTCTTACTTGAAATTAGGAAAATTCGATGGCGTTGGATAGAGGACTCAGACTCCTTTAATTTGATAGGTCATAGGCCACCTAATTCTCTTTGTTCTAAAAGATATGATCATTTAAAATTGATCCTACACTCTAAGTCTAATGAAAACCCTTCACAAATGACTTCAAGGTCCATGTAGGGCTTCACGGGCCGTTGTGATGCATGTGGCTTTTGACCAGTAGCTAGGGGAGAGCCCGTGCTGCCTTGACCCTCTTCACGACCACTCTAACTGTTCGTGATACTGATCATGGGCCATCTAAGGGTCCGTGGGAGGGGAACCTTTTTGGGCTAGTTCTAGAACGACTACACGAGCACCAAAAGGGGTTGTGGTACCTCTCACGACCCGTCTAGGGCTCCGTAGAGGATCCCATGGTCCAGTTTTGGGCTTGTGACTTGTCCGCTTGACCCCTTTCTAGCCTTTCCCAAATCTGATGTGTTACATTATCTCCCCTTGAGAACATTTGTCCTCGAATGAAACTCAAACCAGCATGAAAAGATTAGGAGAGAAACTAACAACTCAATTATTAATGCAACTTTATCAAAAAGCATATAAACAAGGAGGAACCTCGACTCCAAGCTAGAACATAATCAAAACATTATCAGGAAAATAGGAACTAGACCTAGGAGTCCAACATGAATGTAATCACATAAATGCACATATCCGAGGAGGAAACTTCCACTCAAAGCTAAAGCATATTCAAACCATCTTCTCATAAGTCAAGCATGCAAAATCATACTCAATGCACATAATCATGAAGCAATTAAGTAAGTTATATCATATCTTTGAAACATAAGTTTTTTTTTGTGAGCATGCATGCATGAGGAAATATGAGGATTATTAAGATACATGAATCCTAAATAGTTAACCATGAGGGTCTAAGACCTCCATCTAGACTCGAGGATAAAGGAAAGAGGTAGGGATACTATGAAGTTACATCGCCTCTAAAATTTCACTCAATACCATAACAAGGAACTCTTCCTAAGCCAACATAGCTCTACTCAAGTACCAACCATAAAGCACACCATCTCCCCCTTGGGCTAAAACCCCACTAGTGTTTTCAAATCCATCACCCTCAATCCCAAACATAACACGAACATCTTAACAACCACTAAACCATTGATACAGGTAAATACCTAAGAAGTTTCCACAAGGATTTCAACGACTACTTCAAACACAATCTCTATACATGGAGTCTTACCATATCCAACGAAATACTCAATCTCAAGCAATGCATAACCACAAGCTAAAAGATAATAACTTACCAATTACCGCATCTGGGGAACCTTCTTAATCTTGTTGATTCTGAAGAGCATAGAACCTAACTTGTTTCGGGGCACTTAAACCGGAATAACTAGGACCTGAAGAAGGGTATGGTTGAGCCCGACAGCGATTCTCTCCCATTCTTAGTAGTTGTAGGACAATATCTTATCTTATGACCCATATTCCCACAAACAAAACATACATTAGAACCAGCTAACCACTCACCCCCTATCTCTTCTCCCACACTCCCTACACTCGAGCCAAACTTGCTCACTATAACCCTCTTCTTAGGAACGATTACCTCCATCAGACCTTGAATATGAAGAATCACCATCAGCCCTTCTCACCCTCTTTGAATTCCTTATTTTCTCTTTAAGCTTTTCCTCTTATATTTTTTGTGTATGAACCATCAAATGAGAGACATCCATTTCATCAACAAGCATGGAGGTTAGGCATTCTTTGACCAATATGTTGGAAGCACCTGACACAAACTTACTCATCCTTGCCCTTGGATCGGCAACCACAGTTAGAGCATATTTAGAAAATTGCATGAATTTCAAAGCATACGTCTTCACACTCATATCTCCTTGGCGAAGGTTAACGAACTCAAGTGTCTTTGCCTCCCTCATCTCAAGAGGAAAGAACATAACAAGAAAAGCTAGCTTAAATTTCTCCTAATTAATAGGACCCTCATTTACCCCCCTCTCGTCTTTCCAATTGTTGAACCACACTTGACCAACACGCTTAAATTGATAAGAGGTTAATTCTGCCTTTTCTACCGGCATCACTCCCATGATCATCAACACCTTATACACCCCATCAATGAACTCTTAAAGATGTTCCTCAACGTTAGAGCTATGAAATTTCAGAGGATTCATCCTAATTAAGTCCCTCACTCTAGTTGTCATCGTACCCACATTTATGTTCACGGGAGACACAACTTCCCTACTAGCTTGAGCCATCATAGCTTGGTCCAACTCATGAAATGCAACTCGAAACTCATTATTAGTCACTTTCTCGACCAAATAGTTGATCGGTATTTTGGAAACCTCTCATCTCACATTTTCAAAAACATTCATATTCATTTTCATGGGATTCATTTGTGGAACCATATTCTGAAAAGCATAAATAGGGGTTAGGGGAGGAGGATATTTTTAGAGTTAAACTCTATGGAATGATATTTGAGTAATGAAAGAAGTGAAGTTTCCTAAACATCATATATCATCTTATTCATAAATGAGGCGCACTTCACGCTCATGAACAAGACTCTACTCGACATGGTTTATGAGATATCCTAGGCCCTTTCTAAACCTTGTGCTCTGAATGCCCAAGTTTTTTTTTGTCCCAAGGTACACCCTAAACGTGACATGATGTACAAGATCCCGAAAGGCCCCATACAAGCCACTTAGCATATTTCATACATGATAATAGAGTTTAAAAGATTTAAAAGACCATTTCAACATATAAAAGTTTTATAGAGAAAAGTGGAAATATAAACATCGTCTCAAAGCCATCTAGTACAAAAGAGTTTATCGGGGCACAGCCCGTACATCATGTCCCAAAAGTGAAAATAAAGACCAAAGGGAAATCAAGATCGTTCATTGGAATATGAGGACTCACCACAACTTGGAATCTCTCCAACAACCTCTAGCCACGAAACTGAGAATCCTGAATGTCAGACCCTATATTTAGGGAAATGCACACAAGAGTATGCATTAGTATAAAAATGCACTAAGGGGTCATTTGGTAAAGTGTATAAAAATAATGCTAATTAAAGTGTATTAGTAGAGGTTGTATTAGTAATGCTTGTATTAGTTATGCTAGCATTAGTTATACATGAAATACTTTTTATGCATTTTTGGTTTGGTCTATTAAAAAAAATGCATTGTATAAAAATATTTATTGACAAAAGTATCCTCCATATTTATGGTTGAAAAGATGTAAAAGTACTTTGGAGGGGTACTTGAGTCTTTAGACTTGTTAACGCATGTATTAAATTCCTTTGCATTACTAATACCTAGAAATCCATGGTATTAGTAATACACTCCTCAATACACAATAGAGTGTATAACTAATGCTTGCATTAGTTATACATAGCATGAAAAAGGTACCAAACAAGGTATTATTAATGCACAAAGCTAATGAAAGCATTATTTTTACTAATACACTCTACCAAACTACCCCTAAGTTTGATAGTTATGTATAAAAGTATGAAATCATTCTAAAAGGTCATTTTCATGATATGCAAAGACGAAGTCAAACATAAGATTAGAAGGTTAGAAAACATAAAAACGAAATCATGATCAATGCAAGTAAAACCGTTTTTTAACACATATTAGATACTTATTGAAGTAACCTTACTTCATTATTATTGTGGTAATGAGACTTAACCGACGTAAAGAACATGTGAGTGATAGCATGATCCCCCGATTTCTCACACATCAAAAAAAGTTGTCCTACTTGCCAAGGTAGAACCATAAATCTGAGATAAAGTGGATCCACTAGACAATATCTATCTAGACAATCATCCTTATCTAATCAAATAATTCAATTTGATGTTTCAGATTCAAGGTGTGCCTTAGCTTATGTGAGTATCCAGTCCTCTCTACTTGATGAGATCTTTAGACATTTATTTAAGGATTAGGACTTTGTGGCATTTTAACACCGGGTGTTACTGGGTGATGGTGGTCAGGTTACCTTATAAAGTCAGCACATTTCCTCCCTAATCAAACTTCATTCACCATTGAGAGGTTATCCCCTATCTACTTTTGAGAAATGATCAATTTTCATGGTGTGTCGATCTTTATTATATCAAATTGGGGTGCCCAGTTAATTTCTAGATTTTTTATTACCTTTCAAAAGAAGTTGGGAGCTTATCTTTACCTTAGCAAAAATTTCCACCCTTAGGGTGATGGTCAGTCGGAGCATACTATTTAGGTTCTTGAGGACATATTGCGGGCATGTGTTTGGAGTTTGTCTTTTAAGATTCTCAATTGATGATAGGTCTTCCTCCATGTGTCGCCTATAAAAGGCATGATGAGATGTCGAAGTTAGGACAAGCTTAGCCTCATGTTTATTGGCCCATTTGAGATCCTCCAGATTGTTGGAGAGGTTTCATATGAGCTAGCTTTACCTCTAGTTTTAAAGTTTTGATGTTATGTTGGTATTTTCATTATGAGTTTCATGTGCTTTGTAGAGGATCTAATTGCCTTCTAGACAAAGATGTGTCGTGATTGCATTCAATAGCAATTCTTATGGTTACGTTCCATTGGGGGCATCGTCGATTTGAGAAGGCTACTAGGGAGACCTAGCATGATATGTGCGAGTAGTTCCCTAACTTGTTTAATTCTTTAGGCACTTCTTGACCCTTAGTTTCACTAACAAAAGTCCTTTTTAGTAGTTGATATTATAATGACCTTAAGGTCATTTCTGTGTTGATGCTTCTGTTCATCGTTTAGTGTGTTCCTATAGCGACCCAAGTCATTTACGAATTTCTGGGACTAACAATTCGGTCACCTGGTCATTCATTTGGCTTTTGTACGAGTTATTTTTAGTGCTTCGGAGCTTTTAAAACTTGAACAATAAGTTTTGATCAATAGCTCAAGAAAATAACCTCAGAATAAAATTCTTACAATTCCATCAACTCTGAAAGGATAATTTTAAGCTGGTAGTATGGTTAGCATGACTATTGAGGCTTTAAGTGTGAGTTTGTATGATTAGACGTTTTTACTTTTAAGTTAAGGCCTATGATTGAATTTAATCAACATTATGAGTAAATAAGCTCAGATGAGAAATATTTCAATGTGGCTAAGTCCAGAGATTTGAAATTTTTCTAGAACTACCCTTCATTTAGAACCCATAGCTTCCAAGCTAATTTCAAGCCCCCTTATGGATTTTTTTTAAAAATAGTGTTTGGTGGTGGGACCCACTTATTATCGATATGACCTTGTATGGGAAATTTGACTGCTTTTTTGAATTTGAAATATTAAATTTGGTTGGGTTGAATATCTTGTTTGCATGCATGGGGTTCCGAATAATTTGGAACTTGCAAAAACTAGTTGATATTCATCTACTCGTGCATGCCACTTCTTAACTTTGCATTTGCGAGCCTTGGAGATGATCGCAGAGATCATGTGACATGAGGGATGCATTCATGGAGCCTTGTTTGTGATTGTGGTGGTCACATTTGCGGGGTCCCTACCGCGTTTGCAGGGATCCAATTCCCCTTTGGCTGTGTTCACAGAGCCCTCACTGCACTTGTAGACGTTCTTTGTGTTCACAAAGAGGAGCCGTGTCTAGTATTTACATAATACTTGGATGCAATGGCAACAACTATTTCAAGATTGAAAAGGTAATTTATCCCCCTATATGGCTTGGAAATCTGTGATTTGAAGTCCCATGCATGCATAATTATCAAGGCTTCCTGGAGGAGTGATTAGATTGTATTGGTGAATCTCCCTTAGAGGTAAATTGTTTGTTAAAGCTACTTCCCCAAGTTTTCTTCTAGATTAAATTGCTAGTCTCTTACATGTGCCATTGTTTAATGTTTTTGAGCCTTGAACTGTGACGGAGTAAATTCAAAAAATTACACTACGGGTCTCACAATTCCAATTTGACTACAAATTTTATTCATTTCCATTTTATTTGATTTGTTTTCTAAATTACCGTACTAATGTTATGATCCTATTTTTGATAGCTTAGAAATGTTCGAAAAGGAAAAGCTCCAGTCTTTTGATTTAATTAGCCTATAGGTAAGCTACGGATTCCTTCCAAGAAAGATTGTGCTTGAAAGTGTGAATTCATAATGATTAGTGTAAATTAGGGGATTGTACCTAGTTATTATTACTTTTCTTCTTAAAAATCATATTATCGAGTCGATTGGTGTTTCATGGGTAGTACCATGCTAGTTGGGGTTGTATGTGTGTTGTTGCATGTTGCTATGTGTTACATGCATTATTACATGTTATTTGAAGAATGTTTGACCTTAGTCTAGGATAGACTAGTGTTGTCTTAAGCTCATGAGCCATGTATCCTTATTTTCATCTCTACCATCATTTCGAGCGGACTAGCTCCTTCTAAACTTGAACAACAGACTTGGATCTAATAGTATGAGCCTTAGTCTAGGAATTTTCATAGCTTCTGGGATTTTCATCCTTCTCTCCCTATCTCCGCAGTTTCGAAGTGATACTAGAGGTTTTGCACTTTGTGGGGATTGGAGTATTTTATGCATAGAGCCTTTTTGTGATTCTTGTGAGTGGACGTCAATCCGTAGTGACTTGGAGCCAACTTGAGATCCTCTTGGAGTCGAAATGCCCCCAGATTACTCTTGTTAATTGGGCGGCTTACACCCCTAGGAGTGGACGAGCTGGCTAGGCAGCCTTGATATCTTAAATCCTCTTCAGAGTCGACACTCCCCTGAGTCTTTCTTGCTAGCTTAGCTGGGAGTGGACTAGTTAGCTGGGTGGCCT
The DNA here is from genome assembly GCA_037074985.1 of Solanum bulbocastanum. Taxonomy (NCBI): domain Eukaryota; kingdom Viridiplantae; phylum Streptophyta; class Magnoliopsida; order Solanales; family Solanaceae; genus Solanum; species Solanum bulbocastanum. The sequence goes on along the minus strand of CM073597.1, from coordinate 39,892,449 downwards.
AGATCGATTGTCACTCTTTCTAGATGGGCTGAGAGCTGACTAGTTTTGATGGTTACTTGGGTAGGAAGCTAGTTTTTGGTTCAAGGCACTCTTCCCTCTTGTAGCCTTAGCTATTTTTTGTACTTGTCGGGCTTATGGGGTCTATTCAATTTTTATTTAAAATTGTTCATGAGTGTACCTCTTGGGCTTATGGGGTGTAGTTAAGTTTAGTTTAGCTGTACTTAGATTTACTTTCGGTATGCTCGTGTGCTTTCTTTCATATCTTCTTGACCTCTGTTTGTGTCTAGATTCTATATTTCCTTATTGTTTTTACATTTCTTGCTCAGTCAGCCTTTGATGCCTATTGAGTACCTTAGTTTTGATACTCAGGCTATACTATATATCTTTTTTGTGATGCAATTCCTAGTACCAGCTACCACCAGTGATCATTTATACCATCTTTTGCAGCTTTGTGATATCGTAAATGAGGGTAAGCACTTGGCATCTTGGATCGGCCTATCTCCTTCTGTGCATATTTTAGCTAGTCTCTTGCCACTCAGACAGCTTGTCATGGTCCACTTTAGGGACTTGTATTTGTTAATTTTACACAGCTTGGTACTCGTGACTTCCAGGTTAAATGAGGGTTCCTGTTATATATAGTTTATGGTTTGCTTCCACTTCTATGTTATTCATATTTCTAGCATTATTTTTATTCAGCTCTGCCCTTCTACTCATTACGTGACATACTAACTCAAAGAATCTGGTCGTGGCACAACCCGACCAGTTGTCACCACTAGGTATGAGTATGTAAATGATGTCTTCAAACTTCCAAAGTGAATTTCGTAAGTTAAAACTGATGACTAGTCAGATCCTACTATTTTCATTATGGTATGTTTCATTATTTTAGTGAGTCAAATCTCGGATATAGGTTCTTCGTTTAGCAATATTGCAATTACCAATGTAATTTTCTTTAGAAAGTTTAGTGATTCTAGTTTCCAAGTGTAATTTGACCACCTTCTATTCTTGAAAGAATCCTTTCATGTTAATCAACTTTGAGTTTTATAAAGGTTACAAGTTGCCTTTCGAACAACTATGTAATGACCCGGTCGGTCATTTTTTAGAAGTTTCATGAAATTTCTATTTTCCCCCTCCTATTATAGACCCTGAATCTTTTATGATTGAGTTTGAATAGTTAGTTTTGAATTTTAAGTTAGAAGTTGAGAAATTGGTAAGTTTTTGATTATTGAAGCCTAAGTTGTTAAGAAAGTGGATTTTGGGGTCTTTTAGAGTTTCGGGTGTGGAAATGGAATAATGTTAATGCCATCAATCCCAAAATTTGGAATTTGATCCATGAGAGTTTTTTGTTTCAAATTTTGAGTCTTTTTGAGGATTTGAGGTCCTAAGTTGTGAAATTGGGAAATTTTAGCCTTTGGGTTGACTTCAATCAATATTTGGGGTTTAGATATTTGGATCGGAATTTCAAGAGTTTTGTTGGATTAGGAGGATGAATTTAGGCTTCCGTGATGTCTTGGTTGATTTTTGAGAGGTCCTGTTCATGTTTTAGCCTTTTTAGGGGTGAGTTAGTTTCTTATCGATAGCACGGGTGTCGGGTCAAAAAGACCTTGGGTTCATTATAATTGATTTGCATATGTTGTTTATATGAACGGGGTTTCGAACGAATCTTGAAGGCCTTTGGATGTTTGAGAGCTAGCTAAGTTTTGTTGGTGTTACAGGCCTCGCTTTTGCGAAGGTCGTGTCACTTAAGCAACCTTCGCTTTGCCGAAAGAGGTGTCACTTTTGCAATAGCCGCATTTATTGCAGGGTTCGCTTAAGTGAACCTCTGGTCGCTTTTGTGACATCAGAGAGGGTTTTTGGCCTGCAATTTCAGGGTTTATGCCCTATTTCACCTTTTTGAGCTTGGGGAAAACTTGGTGGTGATTTTTTAAAGGATTTCAGTGCTAGATGATTTGGGGAAAACTATGAGGCTGCTACATCCAGGATCCGTGAGTTTTTGAGGATGAATCCCTGAAAGTTCACAAGTTTGAAGGTCACTTAAGATTCAGAAAACTTTGTGGAGGAACTTTAGAAGGAGTTTGAAGTTATGTGTGTTGCCGATGTCGAGCATGTGGAGTTAGCCCATACCAGCTCAAAGATGTTGGTAGAATATGGCTTGACCAATGGAAGAAGAACAGGGCAAAGGGGGCACCAACTTTGAGTTGGGTTGTGTTTGGAAAGGCTTTCTTGGGGCGTTTCTTTCCCTGTGAGCTAAAGGAAGCAAAGGTAAGAAAATTTCTGAACTTGAAACATAAATCTTTGAGTGTGCAAGAGTACAACCTCAAGTTCACTCATTTATCCCATTATGCTTCGGACATGGTGGATAATATAAGGAATAGAATGAGCTTTTTTGTGTCTGGGTTGTCTCACTTGTTAAGATAGTAAGGTAAGGCGACTATGTTAATCGAAGACATGGACATATCCATGCTCATGATCCATGTACAGCAAGTTTAAAAAGATAACCTAAAAGATAGGGAAGAGCTTCATAGAAAGAGGCCAAAGACAACAAACCATGAGTTCAGCCAATAAAAGACCGGTAATGTGAATCGGTCCTCATTTCAGCAAAGGTCACCTAGACCTTCTCCATCATCAGCTATTCTGCCTGCACCAAAGAACACAGGTGATTTTAGGAAATAGAACTCCTAGAATTTTAGAGGTCGACCTACTTAGTCTCAGGGTAGTGTGGCACAAGGGGCTAATTGGGCCCCCATATGTGCTAAATATGGTAAGAACCACCCAGAAGCATGTCGTAATGGCTAAAATGGCTTCTTTAAGTGTGGTCAGACTGGTCACTTTATGAGAGAGCGCCGTAAGAATAAGAAGGGTAATGGGGGCAACATAGTCCAATCTTCTTCAATGGCTCCAGCAGACAAAGCTGCTCTGAGACGAGCTACTTTAGGGACAGACGGAGGAGCAAACCGTATGTATGTTATATCCAGTGGTCAGGATCAGGAGAACTCACCAGATGTTGTCACTAGTATGCTTAAAGTTTTTACTTTTGATGTTTATGCCTTAATTGATTAAGGTGCGAGTATGTCTTTTGTGACCCCTTATGTAGCCATGAGGTATAATATTATCCCTAAACAACTTCTTGAGCCCTTCATTGTATCCACTCCTGTTGGTGAGTCTATTCTAATAGAAAGGGTTTATTGTGAGTGTACCATATTTGTCAATCACAAGGACACCATGACTTAGTTAGTTGAGTTAGACATGGTGAACTTTTATGTCCTTCTAGGTATGGACTGGCTCCATGCCAATTATGCCTTGATTGATTGTAGAACTAGAGTAGTCCAATTTTAGTTTCCTAATAAGCCTGATTTAGAGTGGAGAAGTAGTTCAACAGTTCCTAAGGGTCATTTCATCTCATACCTTAAGGCCAGAAAGATAGTTTCCAAGGGGTGCATCTATCACATAGTCCGAGTTAATGCCTCAAGTGTTGCGACACCACTTATTCAGTCAGTTCCAATTTTGAGTGAGTTTTCAGAGGTCTTTCCAAATGATCTTCCCGGAGTCCTAATTAACATTTCAAAGACACTTCATCCAATTCTAAGTGTCAACTATCGCTAGTCAGTATAAAACCCAACTAAATGAGTTGGGGTTGAATCCCATAGGAGTGGTACGTGTTTAAGAGTCAATCAGGAAGTATGAGCATTGTCAAATTAGTCATAAGAATAAAAGTTATCGAATAAGGACTTCATTCAAATCAGGGGGTGACACAAATGTCAAATAAGGGATTTGGTTTGAAATTATCAACTACAAACAGTGGTAAACAATACGAAATAACAATAATGAGACGGGTTCTTGGGATGTGATTCAATTATAGGCTAATATAGACAAATAGGTAATTGGAAATATTAGAAAATAGCTAGATATTAGTGAGTAAGCTACGCTATAGAGGAGATAAACTTTCTCTCAAACAATTTACCCCGAATTAGGTTGATTTCTCTCATACATTAACAAGCATGCAAAATAAGAACAGCCCACACCTTAGTCCATTCACTCTCTCGAGCTGAATGTGTGGGATTGGGTTTAGGATTCACTCTCTCGAGCTTAACCCAGGTCAACCCAATATCCATAGGCCATCAATCAATAAGTTTAGTTTTAAAAACCTCTCTCTCGAGCAAGCCAAAAATACAAGGGTAGAACTGCATTTGCAACTACAATTCTTAAATTAGACCACAATTAATTATTGAACTCACTTCTAAATAGCATTTAAACTAACAATTAGCAATACCCATAAACTAAATCAGCCCATAATAATATAATCACACCCTAAGAATTGGGGTTTTAACTAGACATCATAAAAAGGTAAAAATAGTTACCAAATTTATTATCGATCAACTGGGTAAGTGTAGATTCGTCCTTACAATGCTCCAATTTGAAGAATCTCAAAGACCCACTTCCAATTTCTCAAAAGTAAAAAACTTCAATTCTTCAAAACTTAGGAAAAACTAGAGAAAGCTATCTCGCCAGTTCAAAACTCAATAATAAATTAAAAATATATGAGCAAAGATACTAAACTAAATGTTTAGAAATGTATTTATAGTCGTCAAAAATGTGCTATGAAAAGTCACTCGGTGAAGTAAGTCGGGCTCGCCGAACCACTCAGCGAGCCACCCTTTGATCATTTCCATTGCCCTTCTGCCTTGGCATTCAGCATCCTCAAGGTCTGTAACTTTGGGCGATCTGACACTGTATCCCAGAACCACTCGGCGATCCGCCGACTGCTCCTTTCTCTCGCCAACTTGATTTTTTCCTTCAAGGCTTGGCAGACTAGAACTTTAGGCGGTCATATAGCCATTCGGCGACTCGCCAAGTGGACTTCGCGATCACCAGGCTTGCTTTTCTTCATTCTTTCAGCTCGCTTTGTTCCCTTTTGCAAATTAGTGTCCTTGATTTTTTCCTCAATCTATATACCTGGACATCAAGGTTTTTACATCAGCTATAGGCACAAAATAAGCATTTGAGGAAATAAAATCTATATAAATAAATCCCTAAATGAGTCCAAATCTCGAACTCACCAAGTCCCTTCTAAGAGAGAAATAGATTTTAGCATTTACATTATTCTTGATACTCAACCTATCTCTATTCCGCCATATAGAATGGACCTAACTGAGTTAAAAGAGTGAAAAGATCAGTTGATAGATATTCTTGATAGGGGTTTCATCTTACCTAGTGTCTCACCTTAGGGCGCTCCGGTCTTATTCTTGAGGAAGAAAGATGGTTCCCTTAGAATGTGTATTGATTACCACCAGTTGAACAAGGTCACCATAAAGATTAACTATCCCCTTCCAAGAATTAATTATCTTCTTGACCAACTTTAGGGTGCCACTTGCTTCACTAAGATAAACCTTAGATCTGGCTATCATCAATTGAGAATAAGAGAAAGAGATATCCCAAAAATAGTATTCAGGACCTGTTATGGTCATTATAAGTTCCTTGTTATATCTTTTGGGTTGACCAATGCTCCTGCAGCGTTCATGGATCTTATGAACAAAGTTTTTAAGCCATATCTTAACATGTTTGTTATCATATCTATAAATGACATACTGATTTAATCGAGGAATGAGGTGGAACATGCTAGTCATCTCAAAATAGTCCTCTAGACTCAAAGATACAAAATTGTATGCCAAATTTTCTAAGTGGGAGTTTTGGCTTAAGTCTATGGTATTCTTAGGTCACATTATATTTGGCGAAGGGATTCAAGTTGACACTCAAAAGATTAAAGCACTGCAGAACTGGCCTAGACCCACATCTCCAACTAACATAAGGAGTTTCTTGAGGTTGGCTTGTTACTACATAAGGCTTGTCAAGAGGCTTTTGTATATTTCATCCCCATTGACTAAGTTGACTCATAAAGTGGCTAAGTTTCAACAGTCTGAAGCTTGTGCGAAATGCTTTTAGGAGTTGAAAGTTGACTATTGCCCTAGTGTTGACCCTACGAGATAGTACAAAAGGCTCTGTTGTTTATCATGATGTGTCTAGAGTCTGACGGGGTTGTGTGTTGATGCAAAATGGTAAAGTTATAGCCTATGCCTCTATATAAACTTAAGATTCATGAGAAGAATTATCCAACTCATGATCTTGAGTTGGCAGCAGTTGTGTTTGCCCTAAAAATATGGTGTCACTGTTTATATGGTGTTCATGTGGATGTGTTTAACAACCACAAGAGTCTCTAGTAAGTTTTCAGTCAGAAGGAGCTTAATCTCAGGCAAAGGAGGTGGTTAGAGTTGCTCAAGGACTATGCCATGAGTATCCTATACAACCTAGGTAAGGATAATGTTGTTGTTGATTCTTTGAGAAGGTTCCATGGGAAGTACTGCTCATATTGAAGAAGGCAAGAATGAGTTAGCTAAGGAAGTTTACAGACTTGCCTGTTTGGGAGTATGTTTGTTAGATTCCAGTGCAGGAGGAGTTGTGGTGATGAATGGGGTTGAATCATCACTAGTGTCTTAAGTGAAGGACAAAAAAGATAGTGACCCTCTTTTACTTGAACTAACAGTGAATGCTCATAAACAAAAGGTGATAGCTTTTAAATAAGGGGGAGATGGTGTCTTGAGATATCAAGGTAGAATATGTGTACCCAAGATGGATGAACTCCAAGAGAGGATCATGGCAGAAGCTCTTAGTTCCAGATACTCGATCCATCCTGATTCCACAAAGATGTACCATGACCTGAGATAAGTCATTCGGTGGAGTGGTATGAAGAGTTGCATTACAAATTTTGTTTCTAAGTGCCCGAATTTCAAACAAGTCAAGGTAGAGCACCAAAGACCTGGTGGAGTGGATTAGAACTAGCTCTTCTAGAATGGAAATGGTAGATGATTAATATGAATTTCATTACGGTCTTGCCATGATCTCGTTGGCAGAATGATTCCATTTGGGTGATTGTAGATCAGATGACAAAATCAACCCATTTCTTGCCGATAAAAACTATAAATTCAGCCGAGGATTATGCCATATTATATATTGAAGAGATAGTTCGACTTCATGGAGTTCATGTGTCTATCATCTCAGATAGAGGTGCACAATTCAATGCTTAGTTTTTGAAGTCTTTCTAGAAGATTTGGGTTAGAAGGTGAACTTTAGTACTGCTTTTCTTCCTCAGACTGATGGCCAAGTAGAGTGCATAATTCAAACCTTACAGGACATGTTGAGGGCATGCATCATGGATTTTAAAGGTAATTGGGATAACCATTTTCCTCTCATAAAGATCGCATATAATAATAGTTATCACTCCATTATCCAAATAGCCCCTATGAGGCTCTTTATGGGTGAAGATGTAGATCGCCTATTGGTTGATTTGAGGTTGGTGAGGTTGAGTTGATAGGGACAGACTTGGTTCATCAAGCCATGGAGAAAGTGAAGATTATTTAGGAAAGCCTGAAAACAATGCAAAGTCATCACAAATCATATAACAATGTTAGAAAGAGAAACTTAGAATTTGAGGTTGATGATTGGGTCTACTCAATGGTTTCAGCCATGAAGGGTGTTATGAGATTTGGTAAGAAAGGAAACTCAATCTTTGATACAATTGTCCTTACAAGATATCCAAGAGGGCTGGCAATGTAGCCTATGAGTTAGAGCTACCTTCAGAATTAGCAGCAATTCGTTGGGTGTTCGATGTATCCATATTAAAGAAGTGTTTGGGCGATACTTCACTTATTGTACCTACCAAGAAAATTGGTATCAAGGACAACCTATCTTATGAGGAGATGCTCATTCAGATTCTTGATCCTCAGGTTCACAAGTTGAGAACAAAAGAAGTTGCACCATTTAAGGTCGTATGGAGGAATCAATTTGTTGAGGAAGCTACTTGGGAGGCTGGAGAGGATATGAAGACAATATACTGTCATCTCTTTCCTTCCGAATCAATTCCAAATCAAGGTACTAACTCTTGTAAAGTACTCTTTAATTTAATAGGTTGAGTTTATCTTAATTGCATTATGTGTATTTCAGATTTGGGTTCCTAGATGTTTCCCACCATTGTTCTTCTTAGTGTGATCTCATTCGAGGTCGAACGCTCCCAAGGGGGAGATATTGTACCACTTCAGACTTTGAAAGAACTAAATAGAAATTCATGCAAGTCACCCATCATTTTTTAGTTTTGGGTCAACTTCAAAAAGTAATATATTTTAGCAGATAAAGAATTAGGTGGCGCATGACCAATAAAATCAAAGGACTTTTAATCCTCTTTTCAATGCCACCAAGATCGCTAAATCTTGAGCTCCAAGTAAAAAGTTACGGTTATTTGAGTGAGCCCTCTCCATTTAAGGCATTCCATTCATTTTAGGAAAGGGTATTTTGGTCTTTTCCTTTTCCCACTAAGCTTAGCACGTTAATCCTGAATCAATTAAAGGTCTAATCAAATTCTAAATTACCTATTCACTTTCCTAAACACCTAGGGATTTAGAGAGAGGTTTCAAGAGGAGAAAAGGGCTAAGTTCAAGCGTTCTTCAAGATTTGTGGTATTTCGCCAAGAACATCGTTCTTTCCAGATATGTAACTCTTCTCACAATATTGTACTTGTTTTTCCTGACTCCATACATCTAATTCATCTATAAATTCATCCATGTAATCATTATATTAAGAGATTCTTGAGTAGTTCTTGATTTAGTTTCATTCTTTAACAATGGAGGTTTTGAGTTTCTTGGCTTGAGGATCTTGTGTATGAGTTGTGTTTTCTTAAAAGGGATTGTATGAAATTCTTCATGTTTGTGTTGTGTTTTAAAATTAACAAGAGTTTAGGAGAAATTTCTCAATTCTAAATGGGTTTGCAACTTGAATTTTACCAAAAAAAATCATCGGGTTCGCTGGGAAGAAGTTGGCGCGCTGCGCCACTAGTGTGCCCAAAACAAACCCTAGTACTTTATGGCCTGGGGCAGCACGCCAGCAGTGCGCCCGAACCCTACCCCCAGTACTTTGGGTCTGGCACCCTACACCCGCAGTACGCCTGAAGTTCGCTAGGCCATTTTTTCCTTGTTTCGTCCAGTTTTTGTTCTTTTAACTTGTGGCTACATTTCACCTTTCTATATTAACTCCTAAAGTCTCCATTAATCCTTGAGAGATCCTTCATGTCATAATCACAGGTCTTAACTTACATTCTAAATTAAAGTAAGTTTAAGGGGGAAGTTCAAGAAGTCTTTTTGAGTTATTTTGATGATTCTTTTGTAATTAGAATGGTTTTAAATTTTGTCTTGAGAATGTAAATATGAGAATGAGAAAAGTTGTATTCATGTTTGATATAGTGTATAAGGGAACTTAGTACTCCCAAATATAACATTTATACATTTAAAAAGAGAGAAACATTGTTTTCTAAATGAGTTTCTGAGTTTAGTGATATTTCAGAGTATTACCTCTTTTAAGAGGATCTTTTGAGTAATTACCTCAAATTGAGAAAGATATTTTTTTATACCTTTGAGAATGAGTTATATATTATTGGGAGTAGTATTGAGCAATGATATGGGGATGAGTTCAAACAACTCACATTCCTCATAAACCATGTAGCCAACATGGGTAAAGGATCATACTTTTTAAACAACTCCCTATTGCTTTTAAGCATAGCTTAGTGGATCCACTTAGTTGAGGTGTTCTATACCTTGAGGTAAGGGACAGTTCTGGTAGCATGGGTGAGACGATATATCATAATGTAGTTCATAGTAATGATTGTCGGTCAGAGTCTCTCCCAAATAAAAGTAAAGAGTATCTTGTTGCATTTTTATACATCATTGAGTTTATATCTCCTGTTTTATAATGTTTTAAATATTGCATCTATCATTATTGCTTTTGTATTGGAGTTGAGTTGAGTTGAGTATGCCTTCAAGCCTTATTATTTCAGTTGTCTATTCTTTAGCCTCCCCCTTACATGCTCGTCAATTCAATGTACTACGTCATTCGACATGCATCTTTTTATGATGCAGATACAGGTGTTCAGGGTCATCAATATGTGCTTCATTGATACAATTTGCACTCCAGCTTCCTTTGGTAAGCATTTTTGCTTTCTAGAGAGATTCACAGTTATTTTCCTTTTTTAGTTGAGTTGTAGGGGGTCCTGTGCCGACACCTATCTTAGTATTTAGAGGATTCATAGATAGTTAGACGTTGAGTAGTCTCTTTGCTATCCTCTTTCTTGTTGAGATGTTCTTGAGACAGTTGATGTTATCTTTTTAAGTATTTCCAGATGTTCATTGAATTGAGTTTGGTGTAAACTTTTAACTTAAATTGTGAAATTGAAGTTCTTGTTTTGTTGAGTAAGTCTTCCACTGAGTAGTGAGCCAGGCTAAGGTTCACTTAGGGACCAGGGATGGTTAAAATTATATAATCGTACATGGTCGACATTATTGGTGACTGGACCCTTATTCACATTTTCATATATTTCGAAAATTCAGGGAATAAAATCTCAACCTTAGCTGGTACAATGATAACTTTATCATGAGAACAAGCAACACAAGAGAATTCTTAAAGAATTTAATATTTCTTCAATGTATAACCACATGAATTCTAAATTACTTTTGCATCATATTTGAGCCGAGATGGCTGACCGGTCATGTCAACTGATAATTATTTTAGTAAACTTCTAGTTTAATTTTGCTTGTGATTCCATCATCATGGACATATTTATGTGTACCACAAATAATATGAAAAAATATGTAATATTTCACATAAATATTTATAACCCATTTTAATTGTAGTTATATCATGATCTTAAATCTTTCAATATTTTATAGTCTCAATATATATTATTTTTCTCTTTGACTATTCTTTGAAACATAAAAAATTTCTTTGGTGACTTACTACAATTTTAATGTCACAGGAAATTTTATTGCTCTGCGTAGTAGCACATTAGCTTAATTGAAGCTCATAATTTGTTATAAATACCACCACATATTTTATAATATTTCTATATGGTGTATATCTCCTTCAAGGAGAAATTAATATCATCATTGTCATGGTCAAAATTACTACAAGTAAAATCTGTTTCTTCATTTACTTTTGTCATTAATATCTTTGCTTTTTTTTTTTCAATGTCTGGCAAAAACAATTTAACGTACCAAGGTACATAATCAATGAAAATTTTGTGCGGTCAAAATTATTTCTTTATTTTGCCCTTTTGGCAATTCATAATAAAATAGACCACAATATGTATGATGTACTAAAACTACTTGATCAATGACCATTCATACCAAAAACAACATTTCTTTATTTGTCTCAAACCTCTCGTAAAGGCGAGTTGTGATATTTATTCAGTCATACATGAGCACGTTATTATTCATAATTTTTATAATCTCTTGACACATTCACTTTCAAGAATGATCGTACATTCATGATATTTATCACAAGTCACATTCTCTTCAAGGAATTGACTACAATATTATAATATATACATGCTTCATAAATTCTTCCTTATAAGCTTGTTGTCATATCATTACATTTACCATATTTTTATCGCAAACCTTAATATGACATTTTAAAGTCAAGTGTACAACCACTTTATCTTCCTTTCCTTTGATAGAGGATACTCAGATATAGAAAAACAAGCAATAAAGAAAAAGGAATATTTGTTCCTCTTCCAATAGAAATCACAAAAATTAATTTCTGAATGAAAAAAATGAAAAATCATGAGAACAAAATGTGCACCTCTTCAAAGAAGCAAAACGCAAAAAGCTCAATTCAATAAGATATCATTCCTAAATAAACACTAAAAGCAAGAGCTCTTATTTATACTAGTTTGGAGAGACCAATACATTTAATATGTTTCATTAGATAATATTTGTAATGCTTAAGAAGTTAATATTTGGAAATTTTTAAATTAGCTTGGACAACTAGGAATAGAATTTTTTTTTAAACTTTTTTTCAAAAAAATAAAATAAAATTGACTTTGACTATCACAGTAAAAAGATCCAAACAGGCACACATAGTTTCGATAAGAAGGAGTGAAAGTCACTTGACCACAAAAAAAAAAAAAAAAAAAAAAAAAAAAAAATGTTTAAATTAGAATTCAACATTCCTTTCTTCAAACTATAAAAAAAGAGATTGAATCAGACCTATTTTTAATACATAGACAACCATATAAACTTGTGAGTAATGACACTCAAATTATAATTTATTCCAATTAAGCACTTGAAATCATGATAAGATATTCTAAAAATATATATAAAAACAATTGTTAGTAACTTATTTAATTTTTGGCCGTACTAAACAATATCCACTTACCATTAGCAAAAAAATATGAAGCTTCCTTGCTATAATATTGTTGATAAAACATAAACTGTTAGTAACTTATTCAATTTTTTACGAATAGTGAATAATATTATGACCAATTTGATAGTACCTATATAAATATAAACTATTATATGGTAACTTATTTGAACTTTTTCCAAATATATTAAGCAGTATTTTGAAATTTAATTAAACTTTCAATAACAAAGAAAAGTCTATCTATATATATTCTCACTGCCTCTAATCATTTCAAAAATTATATATAGCAAGATACAAGTGGTAAAGGGTACCTTGCACAACAACATCCCAAAAAAATTATAACTTCTACAGTCACCTCTATGGACTTTTATTGTTTATGTTGCATGTAATTTAGTTCATCTTTGTTTGATGTTATCTAAGATAAAATTTTAAAAAAAGGGTACAAATATTTCTTTTATTTTACTAGCATATATAATTAGGACTAATCCAAAAGATTATGTACCAATTCATTCGAATTAAGCTTTACTGCAAACTATAGGTCCTTTGACACATGAGAATAATAATAATATTTTTGTGATAGAATTTAGGATTAATTATATTTCATATGTGATTTGGGGTATTGGTTCATTTTTGATACAAAATTCCAAACTCATATAATTTAAATTCTTCATTCGCATTTGTTAGGACTAACGATTCATAAAAACATACGTATTGAACTTAAAGTAGACATCGTATCATGACAAAAAATTTCTACAAAAATGATGAGAATAAATATATCTATATATAATAGGAAAAGTAAAAAGTGACATGTGTCAGCACCCAAAAAAAAATATTATTATTAAAAAATAAATTGAAAAACTGATTGTAAAAAAAAACAATAATTACCATTAAAAAAAAATTTAAAACTTATTTTTTAAAAAAAAAAGAAGAAGAAGAAGAAGTTAAAAACAGTGGATTAGTAGTGGAAATAGGGTAGTTTTTTTTTTTTTTTGCCATTCATCTTTAAAATTTAGTAAAAATAAATTTGAAAAACTCTTTATAAAAAACGATAAATTGGTAAAAAGTTCCACAGCACCACAAAAACAATAATTATTATTAAAAAAAAATTAAGTTTAAAAAGTCATTGTGTAATGATTACCATTAAAAAACCTTTAAAAACTTATTGTAAAAAAAAGAGTTAAAATGGTTGATTAGTAGTGGATGGGGGTAGTTTTTTTTTCATGCATTTTTAAAATTCATTAAAAAAGTTTTAAAATTGTTTATAAAAAATAATTACCATTATAAAAATATTGTTAAAAAATTGTAGATTCGTAGGGAAAATGAGGTAATTTTTAAAAATCTATATATAGATAAAAATTTCAAAATTTCAAAAAATGAATTAATCTTTATTTCCGAAAAAAATCCAACTAAATAGACGATTTTAAAACTTCTCATTACACTCCTCCTTAGATTGAAATACATCTTAATTAAAATTAATGCTGTAAAAAAATACACAAACTAAATAATCTACATGAATTGATTGGATTATTAAATTATGAACATGAATAGTACATATTCTTAGTTAAATATAATAATTTTGAGAGGAATTAATTTAAAATTTTAATTTATATATTTCTTAAAACTGGATAACTATCCTTATATAAGTGCACTAATATAACAAATTTTAAATTCAAAAAATTTAAAATCTCTATAAAAATAAAACAGATTGAAAATTATAATTAGAATAATCTGTTTTAAAATTAATAATTTCATAATTTTTAAATAATCTTTATTTGAATAAAACCTGAATATAAATATTGAGTTATTAACTAAAATATTATCATGTTTTTTCTTTCTTTCTAAAATTAATTTGATAATATATATATATATATATATATATATATATATATATATATAAGAGAATACAGTTACTAAAAGAAAAATATGTTTGTCAAAGTACTACAATAAAATAAATTTTAAAAAAATTGAGAAGACGATTATAAAATTGCCACAAACTAAATAATCTACACGAATTAAGTGGATTATTAAATTATGAATATGAATATGTAACGACCTCCAGGTCATTTTTTCCATAATGCCTTCTTTTCATCTTTTAGAGTGTTCCTATAGCGACCCCAAGTTATTTATGATTTGTTGGCACTGATTGTTTGGTCACCTGATTGTTCGTTTGGGTTTTATGGTCGTCCCCCTATTTTGGAGCTATTGAACCTTGATTAGTTGGATTTAGTCAAAACGTTAGGTAAACAACCTTAGAATAGAATTATGGCAGGTCCATCAGCTCCAAGATTGTTATTTTAGGTTAGTGGCATAGTCGGCCCAAGTTTGTGACATTAGGTGTTTTAGCTTTTAAGTTTTAGCCTAAGTTTGACCTTAGTCAACATTCTTGGTAAACGTGCTTGGATTGAAATTTCATCAGCGCGGTTAACTCCGAAATGTCGAGTTTGGTCGAGAAGGACCTTTAGTTCGGGTCCTAAGGCATCCTGTGTGAGTTTGAGCACTTAGATGATATGTTGAAAAGCTTAAAGGCACAAACTTTGGTCAACATTCAGAGTATTAGTTGTTGTATGAGAATTTGGCCGGCGCCATTAGCTCTAAAATATTGAATTTGGTCTAGTAGGACCTTTCGTTTGGGTCTTGAGATCTTCTTTTTGAATTTTGGGGGTTTAGGTGAAAAGTTGAGTTTTTGGCCTAATGGGTCCCGATGGGGGTATTTCTGTCATAGAAATATTTTTACAAAAATACGACAATTTCATTGAGTCCGGAATGTCGAATTTAGTGGTGTAGCATAACTAGTTTATTTTTATCGGGTCCCCGAATGAATCCCGAGGGACCGTTCGGAAACTTTGAAATTTTTTTTTTTTTTAAAATATGATATCTGGTGCAGACTTTTAACGACAAGAAAATGTCTTTTTTAGCGACTAGAAGTCCTTTTAGTGACCATATCTACCAATATTTAAAGTCAAAAATCAACATTCAGCCCTCATTTTATAAGCGTGATTTGTCTTTCATTTTAACTCCATTTTGGGTGATTCAAAGGCTGGGTAGATCAAAATTGGCATGGCTATGCATTGGAGTGCTCGGAGATTGTTGGGGGACCTCAGTTTGAGGTAATTTTTGAGTTTTAGCTAATGTCCTCTCTCCTTCTTTAGCTTTAATAGTGATTTAAATGCATGGACTAATTTCGGGCTGTTTCGAGGCCCAAATTGTGTTTCATTTTGGGATACAAGTTTGGGGAGGTAAATAAACTGTTTCACGGAGTTGATTTTGGGATTCCCGATGCGGGTCCCACAATCCCATTTTAGACCCGATTTTGGGTTCATCTTCGAAAAATACGATTTTAGTGTCAAAATGACCATATTGACGTTGTGATTCTATTTTTAATAGTGTGGCAGCATTCTGAGGCCATGGGGAAGGTACAATCTCCGGTAACATAATTTGGAAAGTGCGTAATCGGCCCACGGGTAGGCTACGACGTCCCTCTCCTTAGACTGAGCATGATTAAGTAATTGTATGTAGATTTTGTATGAATTTGGGGTTGAATTGATGGTTCATAATGTTAAATTCCTAGAATCCATGCCTTAGGCTACTTTACTGGTATTCTAGGTAGTTGAAACATATCTATTGTATTTGTTTAGCATCATCACGTTGTGGTGTGCCTTATTTGTGATTTGTGAATATTATTGGAGCATGTTAGACCTTAGTCTAGGCTTAGGCTAGTGATTGCCATAGACTTGCGTCCTTTTGGAGCCGTTAGGCCTTGTAATCTCCCCGACGTCACTTCAGAAGGCTTAGCTCCTTGTAGACTGATATAGCAGACGTGAGTCTGATAGTTTGGGCCTTATCTAGGTAGTAACACCTCTCTTGGAACCATATATCCATAAATCCCCTATTTTCGTGGGTTTCGGTGTCTCTGATTCTTGGTGTGGAAGCTACTCGTTGATTCTAGTTGGATATGATTTGAGCTAGAGTGATTTATTGATGGCACTCAGATTGTCGGTACTCCCTGTGATGCTCGGTTGGCCACCAATCCTATTTCTAGATGATTCGCCTCTATTTGTGGTTCAAGTCCCCCAATTCACTCCACCAGGCATGGTTCAAGTCCTCGCACTGGTATTATAGCCTTGGTTCAAGTCTTGGCTTTCTTCAGTTGTGGTTCAAGTCCACCACCATTTACAACAGTGGTTCAAGTCCACCATTCCTTACAGCTCGGTTCAAATCCATAGCTACTCTCACCTCAGTTCAAGTCGTTGGTCATATTTACACGTGATTTAAATCCACTATTATCCTTAGCCTTGGTTCAAGTCCTCAATTATTCCAAATCTAGGTTCAAGTCCTTGATCTTCCATCTTCAATTCAGTTCAAGTTCTTAACCCCTATCAGTTCTAGATGAGCTTCAAGCATATAGATTGGTTCGGTTCGGTGTGCGAAAAGTTGTAGAAATCTCAAAAACTTCTTCGGATCCTCTTATTCCATTCTAAACTCTTCCTTGTACCTACCGAACTTATGGGAGTCCCCTCAGGTTTCACTTTTAGCTTGCGCACGAGTGTACTCATTGGGTTTATTGTAGTCTAGTCGGATTTAGTTAGTTATTCTCTTTTTCTTTGTGTGTATACTCGCGTGCATACCTTTAGATTTCTCGTCCCTGTTTCTGGTAGTGTTTTGTGCTATACCAGTCTCCATCTATATATATTGAATTGTCTTTTGCTTTTTGAGACAGTCTTGTTTGGTCCACTTTTGGGACTTATACTATTTTGTTAATAGCTCTATACATGTGACTTCCAAGTTCTGAGAGGGATCTCTTATTTGTATGTATATTTTGGATTGCTTCTGCTTCTTCATCTATGATTCATGTTGTTTATGTTATTGTCTTAGTTTGAGTTTATTTTTCTACCCACAATCCCATTATGTGTAGTTCCGTGATATGGGTTGACTGGCCTACTGGTGGGTTAGAGTAGAGGCCATCATGACTCGAGGAATCGGGTCATGGTAGAATATTACATATTCTTAGTTTTATTGAGAAAATGGTCTAAACCCCCCCCCCCCCCCCGCCAACCTATACCCGAAATTCCAACAACACACTTCAACTTTATGGGTGTCCTATTACCCACCTGAACTTTATATTTTCCTATTTTAGACACACCTAAGTGCTGACCTGTCATGGGAGGTGTTCTCACCTCCTCTAGGCACGTTAGAAGGTAATTTTGATAAAAAATTCCTCCTTCTCCAACAGTCATCTTCCCCACCTTTAAATAAACCATTATTTCTTCTTTCCCACCATTAACCCTTGTTCCTTTTATAAAAAATTCACAATTTCCTCTCAATATAAAGTAAGGTTTAGTTGTTAATGTTCATTTCAATTTCAAATTTTGAATTTAGGGTTTGTAATCTGCTCTAATTTGAATTTTGAATTTTCTCAAAATTCATCAAAAATGACAAATGAAAACTTGAATAAGCTTTGTATAGATGAATCAGACCCAATGCTCAACACTCTAGTGAGATGCAAACACGAAATTTTGCTAAATTTGTAAACTTCTTGGTCGAAATTAAATACGGGGAGAAGATTTTGGTCTTGCCCATGCTATGGTGTACGTGTGTTTCTTGTATTCTTTTTACACTTTATTTTGAATGATGCTAATGTACTATTTTGGATCATTTTCAGTCTAAAAATTGTAAACTTTTTCGATTGAGGGACAAAGAAGAAGTGGATCCAAGATCAAGTTTTATGCTTCCAAGATTGGTGAACAAAATCAATGAGTTGGAGCAAGAACTATGTATTAGACAGGTTCATATTGATAGCTTGAGGAACTCTAATTTGTTATTGGAGAGGAGACTCAATAGAAGGTTGAAATGGTGTAGGTTCAATAGGAAGATACTTTTGTGTATTTTGATTTGTGTTGTTGCTATGTTCATCAGCAACCAGTAGTTCTAATGCTGCATATTTGAATTTCTCTTTGATTTGTATTTTTGTTATGATTAATTAAAATTGTCAATGTATGTGTGTTATTTTGTATTTATGATGTCAATTGAAGCTTGTATTAATATGCAACATTTCATCAACAACCAACAACCTAGTCATCCATTCATACTTCAACATAGACAACACAACACCATTTGTAAAACACATAACCAACACAACATATGTAAGCATACCTGAATAGCCAATACAATTCAATAGACAACACAACAACCATTTTAAAACACAACATCACCATTCATTCATAAGGATTCACAAAAGGCAGAATTTACCAAAATAAAGTCATATTCATAAGGCCTCACATAAGGAAGAATTTATCTAAATAATGTCATATTCAAAATCCCTCACATAAGGCAAAATTTACCAACAAACAACAAAATAGTAGGCCATTAATGCAACATGTATGGACTAACTTAAAAGTGCTTAAATACATCAACATCACTACAATTTCCATGACACCTTTGACTGTGAAGAAGTGTCAGTTTGACTTGAACTACTTCCCATTGTCTTCTTTCTTTGCTTCTCTCTAAGCTTATGAAACTTGCTTGTTGAGATTGTTGCTTTACCATTCCATTTCAGCTTAGTTGCATTACTTAGTGTATAACCAATGTCACCAGTTACATCAGATGATCTTGTCACTTTTGCCTGTCCAGTAGAGTAGATCTTATTACTTGGCATGCTAGGCTATAGTAAAATTAGGATTATATCAATATTTAAGTTGTTTAATTAAATAAAATTAAGATTATAATTCAATATTTAAGTTGTTAGCATATATCAAAGACTCACATTCATGACTTTGAAGCCATTTGCAGCTTGGAACACACTCATTCCCATGACTCTTGGTCTTTTCTCTGGAGATGTGTTTCCCTTGCCCCTACCTCTTCCTCTTTTAGTAGTACCAGCTATTGAAGATGATGCATGATAACTAGGAGGAGCAGAAGAGATTGCAGGAAAATCAGTAGGTGCAGTAGGTAGGGGAGGTGCACTAGGTGCTACTGATGATATTTTTTTTTTGTCTTCCTCTTCCCTTTTTTAGTAGAGGCTCACCTTCTGATGGTGCTGATGGAGTTTTCTATACACATAAGAGAAAAAGTAAGTCATAAATTAAGAAAAAGTAAAACAAGTTCAAATATTACCTTTGGTTTGCCTCTTCCCCTGCCTGAACCTGTTGGTTCTGCCCTTACTAATGCAGTAGGTGATGGTGCACTTTGTCTTGTTGATGATTCAACACCTTCTCTTTGACGACACCCTCTCTTATTATGGCCTCTGACATGGCATATGTTGCGTGTCATTGCAAGTCCAGTCCTAGGAAGCTTCCAAGATTTCTTACTTTCTCCAGCTTCTTTTCTTCTAGCCTTAGGTGGCCTACCAGGCATGTTTGTGATTTTTGGTGGCTCAATAGTGGGGTTTGTAGAAACTGGCCACATCTCCATATTTGTGAGTGGTTCGATAACATTGGCATAAATCCTCAAGTAAGTTTCCTTACTGTAGCAGCTGTCTATATAGTCATAAAGAGAAAACTTCTTAGAGTATAATGTAGCCACAGCATGTGCACATGGTATGCCCCTTAACTGCCACACCCTACAACTACAAGTTCTCCTAGCAATATCCACTTTGTGTTGACAAAGCCCTTCTTTCACTTCAAATCCAGCAGCTCCATTAAACTCAATGGTACAGTCCATAGACCTACTAATGTTCTCCTCTAAAACCTTCAGAGCCATTGGAGAGAAATTACACTTCCAAGTACTTGGGAACTCCCTTAATTTGGCTATTCTTGTCATCATCTTCACTCTTATTTCTTCAAGAATAGTAATGATGGTCTTATGTCTAGCAGCCGAAATCCATGCATTAAAACACTCAGACATGTTACTGTCTACAGAGTCACACTGTACTTCAGTATTAAAGTAAACTCTGCACCAAAAATTAATGTTGTAGTACATTAAGTTATCCATCATATTTTCTGGACCTAACAACTTCATCTTCTCTATATTGTTCTTTAATTGAGATTCAAATGTACTCTTAGCTATCTTCCAAAATTGTTGTCTTCTTTGAAGACCCCTCCAATCCTTAGCCCAGTTAGCTAATATGTGCCTAGCACACATTTTATGTTCACACTTAGATAATATATTTGGAATTGCTACAGACATTCCCTGCAATAGATGATGATTACTTCACAATTACATATATAAATTGAAAATTACAAAATAACTTTACATACCGTTTGCATATTTGTAATCAAGGTGAGACCTTCACCATCTCCAAGTTCCAGATCATCCCTTATGCACTTGACAAACATGGTCCATGTGTGTTTGTTCTCCTTTTCAACTACTTCCCAAGCAAGTGGCAACATCTGATTGTTACCATCCCTGGCTATAGCAACTAACAGTTGGGTTTTACAAACACCTTTAAGGAAACAACCATCTAAGCCTACGCACTTCGTACAATGTATCCATGCCTTCTTTAAAGCATCAAAACAGATGTAAAAACTTTGAAATATTGATTTGCCTTGTGCATCATGTTCACTAACTTTTACAACACAATTGGTCTCTGGATTGGTCCTTAACAATTCATCCTTGTAGTCAAGTATTCTTCCAAATTCCATAACATGATCACCCATTATATCTTTCAACACTTTAGCTCTTGATCTTCTCATAGTAGTCTTGCCAACTTGAAGACAACCATCTTTGCATCTAACTCTAACTTTCTTTGGCTCATTCACCCACTTCTCCACCTGAACCTTCCTTCTAACTGCATATTTAGTTACTGCTTGTCTAAATTCTTTCACATCTTTAAACACCATGCCCAATTGCCACAGAACTTTCTTTGCAGTAGGATCATGAATGATTTTTTGAGCTTTTGAACTCCTCTTTCTCTACTAGATTCATGTTCATCATCATTACAACACTCATCTTCATCTAACTCAAAACTATCCTCATCAGAACCTGCAAAGCAAGGCTCATCACCTCCTAGCGTTCCTTCATGACTTACTTTACCTGTTTCAGTTTCATCAAAACCTAGATCTGGTCCAGCTTCACCTACTAGTACATCTTCATTGTTAGCTCCTACTATTTCCCTCCTTTTCCTCCTTTGAAAACTTCTCTTTTCAACCCTCAACTCCCTAACCTCCTCATGTACATCACTA